>CAWUFW010002692.1:0-697107 GCA_963921515.1 Calotriton arnoldi | reverse complement strand
TCAAATTGTTGATGCATTTGGCTCAACATGGACACAAGATGTCCCTTTCCAAATTTCAATATTGTCGACAGGAGGTCACCTATTTAGGTCACCTACTGTCGAAGGAGGGTTGGAAACTAACTCCTGAACGCATTAATGCCCTAATTAACATGCCTGTTCCAAAGACCCAAAGGGATGTACGAGCCTTCATTGGTATCACTTCCTATTGTCGTCATTGGATACCCAATTTTGCTTTATTAACAAAGCCTCTGCTCTATTTAACAACTAAAGATGTGCATGAACCTTTGCCTTGGACGCCTAAATGTCAACAAGCTTTTGAGCAATTGAAGGTGGCGCTTTGTTCAGCTCCTGAGCTTGGCACACCTGATTACAACAAGCCATTCGTGTTATATGTACACGAGTTGGCCGGTTGTGTGCTTTCTGTCTTAACACAGGCCTTTGGAGGTAAGCAGAGGCCGTGTGCGTACTTTTCTGCTGTTTTTGATCCCGTCGCGAAAGCCCTCCTGAGCTGTTTAAGAGCGGCTGTGGCCGTCTCTATTCAACAATCGGCAGGGCTTTTGAACAGAACAAAGACACAGCACCTTACCAGTGCACGTCTGACTGGCAATGAGCTAACCCTTTTTGCACCACATATTACGATTAAAAGATGTGCCACTCTGAACCCTGCCACGTTACTACCCCGCCCTTCAGAGAGTGAGGAGATAGACATACATGATTGTATGTTTCAGACAGAGGAGGAGACAAAGGGACGGGTAGACTTGACTGATGTTCCCTTATCTGACCCCCAAGGGGAACTATATGTCGATGGTTCTTGTTTTAAATTACCAGATGGCACCAGAACTGCTGCTTATGCGATCACAACACTGCAAACGATAGTTGAGACATCACAAGTTCCTTATCAGTCGGCCCAAGCTGCAGAGCTGGCAGCTCTAATTCGAGCCCATGAGTTGAGTCAGGGATTGGAGGTTAATATTTACACTGACAGCCAGTATGCCTTTGGAGTCGCTCATAATTTTGTGCGGCTCTGGGCAGAGAGAGGATTCCTTAACTCCCATGGCTCGAAGATTCAGCATGGCCCTTCGATATAGACTTTTGTCGGCGTTGACCCTGCCCAAGAAGCTGGCAATAGTGAAGTGTAGCGCTCACAAAGCAATTACTGATGATGTGGGGAGGGGGAATGCTTTTGCAGATCAAACAGCTAAGGAGACGGCCCGATCTAAGATGAAAAAGATGTTTGTAGCAGGTCCTGCTAGATGGGTGCCAGAGGTTACGATGTTTGAAGACACACTAGATAGCGTGAAGGAAATCCAGAGTGAGGTGACGGTTGAGGATTTAGCAATATGGCAGGAAAGTACAGCGCAATTGGATGATGATGGGTGCTGGATAGATAAGTCGGGGAAACAGAGATGGATGTTGCCAGATGCATATGTTCTCCGCGTAGTTACTATGGCTCATGGACCAGCTCACACTAGTGCTAGGATTATCTGTAAGTTGCTAGACCCGGTATGGCAGAATGATAATATCCCAAAGACGGCTGCCCATTTGGTAAAACACTGCATGGTGTGCATGCTACACAATCCAGGGAAGGGCACTCCTACATCTCCCGGTAATTTTGCACCCCCTTCTTTCCCTTCTGAAGTCCTGCAAATGGACTTCATTGAGATGGAACGGGTGAACAATCTGAAGTATGTGTTGGTGGTGGTTTGTGCATTCAGTAAATGGGTTGAGGCTTATCCTATCAAGGAGAATACAGCTTTGGCAACGGCGAAAGCTCTTTTGAAGGAGTTTTTTCCTCGCTTTGGTTTGCCCCGTTTGATTTGGAGTGACAACGGTATTCATTTTAATTCGAAAGTCATTCAGTTGGTGTGTGATGGCTTGCACATTAAGAAAACGTTTCATGCTGCGAATCATCCCCAGTCAGCAGGTTTAGTTGAGAAGTACAATGGTACTCTCAAACTAAAGATGGCCAAAATTCAGGAGAGTACAGGGTTGAAGTGGCCGGATGCTTTACCATTGGCTTTGCTGTCGACGAGAGTTACAGCCCATGCTAGAATAGGGTTGTCTCCCTATGAGGTTGTCTTTGGTAGGCCCGCTAATGTCTGGGAAGTTCCAAGACCCCGTCACTTTTCCGAGATAGATCACCCCTTGTTGATAGATTATTTATACCAATTGACTAAAAATTTGCGTTCTATTCATCAGCAGATTCAAGAGGCCTTGCCAACCGCTACAGAAGGACCCGGCCACGACCTTCGGCCCGGGGACTACGTCCTGGTTCACCATTTTCAGCACAAAAGCAGCCTGGAACCCCAGTGGAAGGGGCCTTTCCAGATCCTCCTTGCCACACGTACTGCAGTGAGAGTGGACGGCCGGAAGAACTGGATCAACTCCACACACTGTAAGAAAGTGCCGCACTCTCTACCCTATGATCAGTGGAGGCTTGACGGCATTGGGGATTCTGAGACGGAGAAGGTTCCCCGTTTCATTCCTTTCTCCGATGCCAGAATAACGGGGGCACCCTCTGAGGAGGAGAGTGATGCAGTCCTGAATGAAGCAGTGCCACCTGAGATTTAGGCCAGCCAAGAGCTCCAGTCAGCTGACTTGTCTGTGTTTGAATCTGAATCAGTCAATCCCGCTGAAAGTGAACCTTTGTTTCTTGATCCCTCTGTTCCTGCAGTTGTTAAGTACAATTTGCGTCTTCGACAAAGGAACAGTGCACCAAAGGAAAAGTCAGATTAGTAGGGATGGACTTCATGGATGAAGAATAGGGACAATAGAGCAGGGACAGGGAGATTGGTGCATTGTTTGAGACACTGGACAGGATAAGTTTGGGGTGTCTTCCCAGGAGGGAGGGTACCCTATCCTGAAAGAAGTGGATTTTCCTCAAAAAAGGGCTGCAATCATGTAGCTCCAACAAGAAGTGCTCGATAGCACCACAGTGGATGAACAATAGGAGCCTGCCAGCGAGGCTCAAAGGGAGAAAAAAACCGGACGCTGGAAAGAAGATTGTTTGTGGGGTTTCTTTGAGACTATATTAACAGTACCTTTTCGTTCTGCTATCATGCATCTTTTTGGCAGGCCAATGATTGATGAAGATCAGCCATTGGGTTTTGTTGTTTTGCCTCGATCATCATGGGTAAAGCAGCGGAGAGTGCTATTCCTTCTTTTTGCCATTCTGCTAATGATTATTTTTTGTGTGGTTCTTTGGGCGTAAGAATATGCAAGTAATTTGCCTACTCCTGACAATGATATCTTTTTCACACCAAGACGGAAGAGAATGCTTTCTAATAATGTCTTTCTAGATACTCATAAGAGATTTTCTGGTAATGGTGTTGCTTGTTATCCTACTGAATCTGTAAGTAGCCTATGGACTGCTTATCCTTTGTCTTTGATAAATTATACATATTTTAAGCCGACAAATTTTGTTGAGGTCAAAGGGGAGTTTGGGTTCAGCTACCCAGGGCCATGCTTGTACCATCGTCAGCCCACAGGAACAGGTTATCCTGGTTGTGATAATAATACGTATTGTGATAACTTCTATTTGGAAGAGCAAAATATTACGTTGGTGGGTTGGCATTATAAAGAAGTGACGGTTCCCCGAAAATCTGGCTATTACCCTGCCTGTTGCCCCATCATAAATAGTACTGATACCATTTTGTATATCAATTGCTCAGGGGTGATCATATCCAAAGAGACATTCCCTTTGAAAGGTTCGAAAGGTTCTGACACCATCACCGGTAATTCTCGCTATTCAGCTGTGAACTATGACCGACCAATATATGCCCATCCCGGGTTCTTCTTTTTAACTAATGGAACATACTCAAATGTTCATAATGGCACCAATGATGTAGCTCTTGGGATGGTGCTTCCCCTGGGGGTCCCTTGCAAATATGCCCACAGACAGGTAAAATGGGTGAAGAGAACACTTACAAAGGAATTTTGCGAAGGAGTGACGGATATTGAGATCAACAGTTACAGTAATGGTATTACTTTTGGTTATATCCTGTCTGCTATTTTCACGTTGGGGGGAATGGCTATGAGTAGGACTGAAAAGGCTCTGGAATATTTTGGCTGTAAATTGCAGATATTGTCAAATACCACAGTAGCAGCATTACGTGACATCACCATTCAATTGGAGAGTATGAGGATCTATTCTGAACAAACCAGATATGCAGTGGATTTTCTTTTAGCAAAAAATGGTGATGCATGCGCAGTTATTGGCGATCAGTGTGTAGTGGGCATAACAAATATGGAAAAGAATATCACCAAGCATATCTTGGATATTATTGAGAATGTCAAAGGTATGGAACCAGGTAATTGGAGTTGGTCCCTTTTTGAAACATGGGGATGGCTAATAGAAAAAGCAATATATTTCATTGCTATATTGATACTTTGCTGTGTCCTTATTCAATGTCTTCCAATGTGCTGCACATATTGTATTTCTGTATTGACTCCAAAGATGAAGATATCGATTCATGATACTAATGCTGCAATAATGTTACAGAAAGAAATAGATGACATCATGACCATAGATGAGTGTGTTTTCGAAACATCTTCTCTTCTCTTGGAATATACTCCCACTGTTGACAACATGACATGTGCATAAAAAGCTATGTGCTTTATTATTCCTTTATGTTTCTGCTTTGATTTTCGATTGTAGATTGTTAGCTCATGCTAACAGGAGGGTTTGTTAATACTAGGGGGCCTTTTTGTCTGTATATTTTAGCATTCGCGAAACCATCTTGTAATCTGGACGCCATTTTGTATTATAATCAAAACTGCTGCTTGGTTATTTTCGAGAAACGGTCCTTGGTAAGTTTCGTTTCCCAAGGTTGAGTTTTTTCTTTCTGTAATTGCAAGTGTCCTCGTAAGTGCATGCCTTTCTTGTTAGATGGAGCCCTTCTCCCACCTGTCTGATAGGGAGGATAGGCCAGACGACCTTGGGCAGTAGATAGCCTGTGCCCGGCTGCAGATTCAAAACTTATGTTCTGTACCCGTGTTAGACCTGGCATCCTTGGCGTGGGTCTCCCTTCCATTTTTCCGTAATGCCTCCACTGTTGCCGATATGTTTTTGCTGGACTAGATGCTCATGGGCACTTTGCCGCTGCTAATCAGTGCCAAAGTGCAAGTGCTCCCTATCGTTAATTGATGTATGTATTAGTGACTCCATGATTGGATGATTGGTTTACTTGTCAGTCCCTAGTACAGTGCACTCAGTGTGCCCAGGGCTTGTAAATCCAATGCCGCTGGTGGGCTTGCAGCACGGGTTGTGCCACCCACAGAAGCGGCTTGTAAAAGTGTCTCAGGCCTGCCATCGCAGAGCCTGTGTGCAGCCTAGGGCTGCCATGTCGACTTGGTGAGTACACCCACTTACCAGTCCCTAAACCTTCCCTTTACTGCATGTTGGTCACCCCTAAAGTAGGCCCTAGGGCAGGGTGCATTGTAAGTATAAGGTAGGACATGCCCTGGTGTGTGTGGCATGTCCTAATAGTGAATTACAGCCATTTTCGTTTTTCACTATTGCAAGGCTACCTGCTCCCCATAGGCCAGAATGGGCAGACTGACTACTACACCTTATAGTCAGAACTGACCCAGGGAACATGGTAGAAAAACGAATTTAGTATGCCTGAACTCAGGATGATAAAATGCATCTTTTAGTGAAGTTGGTTTTAACATTCTGTGTTTGAAAATACCACTTTTAGAAAGTGGGTATTTTCTTGCCTAACTATCCAAGCCTGCCTCTGCTAGGTTGTGTATTCCTTGTCTGGAGATTGAGTGACAGGGGCTGGGGGTGGCTACAGGAGACAGGGTGAGTCAGCGCAGGGCTGAATAGAAAGATCTGCATCCAGAGTGGAGGGAGGAGTTGCACCTGGGTCTGAATAGGGCTGTGCCTGCCTTCCACAATGCTGGCTCCACCTCCTGCCGGGCGGCTGAGCACTCTGCCCCACATTCTGAAAGGAAAGAAGGAGTCAGAAAAACAAAGTGCTCCAGGACTGACCAGAACTGGTTTTGGACTAGGCGGAGGCCTCTCTGCCTCCAGAGAACAAAGAGAATCAGGGTAGAAGAGGGGCACCCAGACCCCAGGAAAATTAGATCACTTTTGGGAACAAGAAGAAACCTTTGCTGAGGAGCGGAACCAAGAAGAAACTGAGGAGAGACTATCCCTAAGCTGAAGTGCTGCTTGGGGGATTGGCCTGCAGTGGTTTGCCTGACTGCCAAAGAAAGGAGAAAGGAACTTTTGCTTTGCTGTGACTTTCATCAACTTGTGAAGGATCTCCAAGGGCTTGGAAGAGAGCTTGCCCCCTGACCGAAGTCCCAGGACCATTGGACTTCACCCCTTTGTGAACTGCTGCTGGAAACTCTGTTTCAGTGGCTACAGAGGTAGGGAGCTGTGACCGACTCTCACGACTGACTCGGTGTCCTGTAAGCACCGCATCGAAGCACCGTCTCGCCCTGCAACGCACGGCCCTGGTCTCACCGACTCCGTCAACGAGCCGCTGCCTGCACCGCATCGAGGGACAACGCGTCCTGCAACGCTTCGCTACGCTGAATCGAACTGGTCCGACCGACACGGTCACTGCTGCTGAGTTCGAGTCCTGTGACCGCACCGGAGTTGGGCACCGCTCGCACGCTTTGCGACGCACTGCCCGACTCGCACCGCTGTCCGGACTGATCGACACCATCTCCTGAATCCGGCTCCGTCGCCGCACCGCAACCTGCCAGCACCGCATCGAAGCACCGTCTCGCCCTGCAACGCACGGCCCTGGTCTCACCGACTCCGTCTCGACGACGTCAACGAGCCGCTGCCTGCACCGCATCGAGGGACAACGCGTCCTGCAACGCTTCCATTTTTGCATCGCGACCGCGACGAACAGCCATCCGGCTCGCACGCCCGTGCCTGCCGCTTCAAGTAAAAGGTACTGTGACCGAGTCTGTCTACGCTGTGTTGGCCCGTCTCGACGCGGCCAGCTGGATTTGTTAGACTCTGTTTGTTCTCAACATCGCCGTAGCCGGAGGAGGCTACCGACTCGCACAGCACCTTGAATTAAGCCTTTTTGATCAGAACTAAGCATTCTTAACAGTATCGTGGATTATTTTTGTCGTTTATGGTCTTGTGATAAATCTATATAAAGTATACCTATTTTTATAAATATATAACCTGTGTAGTGTCCATTTGTAGTGTTGTCACCTGATTACTGTATGTGTTCACAAATGCTTTACACACGGCCTCTGAACTAAGCCTGTCTGCTCGTGCCAAGCTACCAAGAGGGTGAGCAGGGGTTATTTCAGGAGTGTACCTACTTTCCCTGACTAGACGTAAGGGTCCCTATTTGGACAAAGGTACCTACCTCTGCCAACTAGAGACCCCCAAATCTAACATTGGTGGTCAGCGGTGAGGATTCTGGACTTGCATTTGTGACTCATGTACAGTGATTGGTGAACACTACTTAGTGAGTGCAGACCAAAACGCAACCACATACTTTTATAGCATTTTTTCTGGTATTTCCTATTTTTGCAAATGCCAAGTTCAGTCACTATGGAGAAACCAGCATCAGTAGCCTCTGTCGAGTGTGATTGGGAAGAAGAGAGGCTGGAGTGCTACACCCTCAAACAGCTCAAGCAATTCTGCAAAAAGTTTAAAGTTTCCATGACCGGACTCTCCAGGAAGGAGGACCTTCAAAAGGCGCTGAGGGCCTGGGTCGAATCAAGGAGTGCCCCTGTGGAGGGGGCTGAGAATGCAGAAGGGCAGCTGGAGGGGCTATTGGGTCTAGGGGCTAGAAGACCACCTTCCCCAGTAGGTAGCAGTGTTTCTGCCAGAGGACTGTCTCCAGAGGAGTTGGAGGACAGGAAAGAGAGTAGGATGCACGAAATGGAGCTGACCAAGCTCAAGCTGAATGGGCAGTTAGAATTCCAAATGCAAACTAGGAAATTGGCCCTAGAGGAAAAGAAAATGCAGTTTGAACATGAGAAAGTTTTGAGGGAGTTGGAATTGAAGGCCAAGAGCTTAGAGATTACTCCCTCTGGTGGCAGTGTACCGCCTGTGCCTGTTGAAGCTAGGGTGTATATTCCCAAAGATGTGGTGAAGGAGTTTTTAAAAATGATGACATAGGGCAGTGGTTCAAAGCCTATGAGGTAGCCATGTCTTCCCACCGGGTCCCTGAGAAGGATTGGGGAGCGGGGTTGTGGGGACGGTTCCTTAGTGAAGGGCGGGATACCTTGTTGGATTTGCCCTCTGAAGTCTATAATTCGTACAGCCACATGAAGGATGCCTTAATGACTAGGTATGGTTTGACCCCTGAGCTTTATAGGCAAAGGTTCAGGAACTGTAGTAAGATTGAAAGCAGTACCTGGGTTGAATATGTGACCTTCTTTTGCAGAGCCTTGGATGGTTGGGTAAAGGGTAGCAAAGCGACTGATTTTCAGGCGCTCTTTGATTTAATTGCCTGGGAGCACTTGTCCGGTAATTGTTTTCCTGAGCTACGCCAGCACCTGATTGATAGTAAGCTGACTAACCCTAGGCAGCTTGCTGAGGAGGCGGACCGCTGGGTGAGTACCCGGGTCCACAAGGGTCACGTGGGAGACTCCGCCAAGGGTGGGCAGGGTCCCCAGCAGAAGAGTGGGGGGACAAGGGTAAACCGAAGGAGTTCCATAAAGGGCCCCAAAGTAAACCCCAAGGGAACCAAGGGAAAGGTTCCCAGCCTCCCCTGAGAAGAAGCCAGTAGCCCTGACAGGCCCCCTGTTCCCCAGGGACCACTGGTATGTTACAAGTGTGGCGCCCCTGGCCACAAGGCAAACGATCCTCGTTGCCCTTTGCATGGAAAACCAGCACCCACCAGTGCAGTCCCCCGGCAGTTGGCTAGTGTAGCCCTGGGGGAGGAGTTGGGTGCCCAAGGTGGGGGGATCCCACAGTGTTTTCCCTTGTCTCATTAGGAGACTCTGAGATGGTCCCTAGGACCCCGCTGCCTGAGAACACTAAGAAATACAGGCAGTGGGTGACCATCAATGGCCATAGGGTGGAGGCTCTGAGAGACACAGGAGCCAGTGTGACAGCTGTCAAGTGTCACCTGGTGTCTAAAGAGCAGGTTATCCCTGATGCATTCTATCCGGTTGTTGCCGCTGACAACACAGAGAGTCACTGCAAGGTGGCTCAGGTTCCCTTTGAGTGGGGGGTCTCGGGTACTCTTCAAGTAGCTGTGAGGCCAGCCATGCCTGTTGACTGTTTGTTAGGGAACGATTTGGAGAGCTCACCTTGGGCTAAGGTGGAGCGGAGTGCGCATTTAGAAATGTTGGGCTTGCCTGATTGGGCATGTGTGACCACCCAGTCAATGGCAGCTAAAGGTGTTCAAGAGGACCTGGAGCCTGAGAGGGAGGCCCAGGTGCCTGCCGGAGAGAGAGGAGGCAGGGGGCGCGGGAAACCGGCTCCCGAAGTTCCCACGGTCCAGGAGGAGGCAGACCCTGAGGGGGATGCCCTGGAGCCTACAGGGGAACAGGTAGCTGAACTGGGGGACCTACCTGAGCTGACCCATTGGCAGCAAGAAGGAGGACCCTCCAGGGAAGAATTCTGCAAGGAGCAGAACACATGCCCTTCTCTCGTGGGTCTGAGGCAACAGGCCACAGACCAGGCAGCAGGTGATCAGTCTGGATCACATTGGGTTTACTGGGAGAATGGTCTCCTGTATTCAGAGCCTAAGGTTGCTGAGCCTGGGTCAGCCCGTGTGCTGGTGGTACCCCAGCGCTTCAGAACCTTCCTACTGGGGTTGGCTCATGATGTACCGTTAGCAGGACATCTGGGGCAGGACAAGACCTTTGACAGGCTTGTTACCCATTTCTATTGGCCCCAGATGCGCAGGAGTGCCGCCACTCACTGCAGGACATGCCAGACTTGCCAGGCAAGTGGAAAGAGTGGGAGGAAGCACAAGGCTCCTCTCCAGCCATTCCCTGTGGTCAGCACCCCCTTTGAACGGGTGGGTATTGATATTGTGGGGCCACTGGACCCCAAGACAGCCATGGGCAACAGGTTTATCCTGGTCTTGGTGGACCATGCCACCCGGTACCCTGAAGCCATCCCTCTGAGGACAGTGACGGCCCCCGTGGTGGGACGGGCACTGATGGGAATTTTCTCACGTGTGGGATTCCCTCAAGAGGTGGTGTCTGACAGAGGTACCAACTTCGTGTCCAAGTACATGAAGTCCCTGTGGCAGGAGTGCGGTGTAACTTACAAGTTCACCACTCCTTACCACCCTCAAGGAAATGGTCTGGTTGAGAGATTCAACCGGACCCTCAAGGGCATGATTATGGGTCTGGAAGAACCCATGAGGCGTAAATGGGACGTCCTCTTACCATGCCTGTTGTTTGCATACCGGGAGGTGCCACAGAAGTCTCTAGGGTTAGGTCCCTTTGAGCTCCTCTATGGACACCCGGTGCGAGGACCTCTGAGTTTGGTCAAGGAAGGCTGGGAGCAATCTCCCAGGAAACCTCCCCAGGATGTATACAGTTACATGCTGGCCTTCAGGAACCAGACTAGGCGTTTCAGAGAGCTTGCTGAGGCAAATCTGGAAGCCAGCCAGGAGGAGATGAAGCGGTGGTACGACCAGAATGCCACTCTGGTAGAGCTTCAGCCTGGTCAGAAAGTGTGGGTCATGGCCCCCGTGGAGCCTTGTGCGCTCCAGGACAGGTGGACCGGCCCTTTTACGGTGGTGGAGCGCAAGAGTCCAGTTACCTATTTGGTGGACTTGCAGTCTCCCAGGAACCCCTTGCGGGTCCTGCATGTGAACCGCCTGAAGCCCCACTTGGAGAGGTCCCAAGTGGGCATGCTCTTAGCTACAGATGATGGAATGGAGGAGGAGACCGAGCCTCTTCCTGACCTCCTGTCAGCCCGAGAGCAAGATGGATCAGTGGAGGGAGTAAACCTCTCTACCTCCCTGACACCTGAGCAGCAGGGTGACTGTCGCCAACTGTTGGGACAGTTCCCTGACCTGTTCTCCCTGGTTCCCAGTGTCACTCATTGGTGCATCCATGATGTGGACACTGGGGACAGTCTTCCTGTGAAGCACAAGGCTTACAGGGTGACTGACAGGGTCAGAGCCTGCATCAAGGAGGAGGTCTCCAAGATGTTTGCGCTAGGGGTCATTGAGTCCTCTAACAGCCCTTGGGCCAGCCCAGTGGTCTTGGTTCCAAAGGCTGCCGCGCCTGGTGCCACACCAGAACTCCGGTTCTGTGTGGACTACAGGGGACTCAATTACGTCACCAGGACTGACGCCCACCCCATCCCCAGAGCTGATGAGCTCATAGATCGGTTAGGGGCTGCCCGGTACCTCAGCACGTTTGACTTAACGTCTGGGTACTGGCAGATCGCCTTGACTGATGGGGCAAAGAGAGGTCAGCATTCTCCACACCAGATGGGCACTACCAGTTCCGGGTGATGCCCTTTGGGATGAAGAATGCCCCTGCCACCTTTCAGAGGTTGGTCAACCAGGTGTTGGTTGGACTGGAGGATTTCAGTGCCGCCTACCTGGATGACATCGCAGTGTTCAGTGCCCGTTGGGAAGAACATCTGCGCCACCTCTGGGAAGTGTTGATGGCGCTGCGGAGGGCAGGCCTCACAATCAAGGCAAGTAAGTGCCAGATTGGGCAGGGTTCTGTGGTGTACTTGGGACACCAGGTTGGGAGCGGCCAGGTGGCGCCCCTCCAACCGAAAATTGATACCATTCTGGCTTGGGAGCCCCCAAGACCCAGACAGAGGTGAGAGCCTTCCTAGGACTCACCGGGTATTACCGGAGATTCGTCAAGGGGTATGGCAGCATTGTTGCCCCTTGACCGAGCTGACTTCCAAGAAGCAGCCCAGGAAAGTGATTTGGACTGACGCCTGTCAAAAAGCTTTTGACACCTTGAAGACTGCCATGTGCACGGCGCCTGTGCTCCAGGCCCCCAACTTCTCCAATGAGTTCATTGTTCAGACCGACGCTTCAGAGCATGGTGTAGGAGCTGTTCTATCACAGATCAATGAGGAGGGCCTAGACCAACCTGTAGCCTTCATTAGTAGGAGGTTACTTCCCCGGGAACAGAGATGGAGTGCTATTGAGCGGGAGGCATTTGCTGTGGTCTGGGCACTGAAGAAGCTGAGACCATACCTGTTTGGGACTCACTTCCGGGTTCAGACAGACCACAGGCCCCTCAGATGGTTGATGCAGATGAGGGGTGAGAATCCAAAGCTGTTGAGGTGGTCCATTTCCCTACAGGGGATGGACTTTACGGTGGAACACCGCCCTGGTACAGAACACGCCAATGCTGATGGTCTGTCCAGATTTTTCCGCCTTAGCGATGAGAACTCCCTAGGGGTAGGATAGTTCTCCCCACATTTCAGCTGGAGGGGACACGTGTTAGACCTGGCATCCTTGGCGTGGGTCTCCCTTCCATTTTTCCGTAATGCCTCCACTGTTGCCGATATGTTTTTGCTGGACTAGATGCTAATCAGTGCCAAAGTGCAAGTGCTCCCTATCGTTAATTGATGTATGTATTAGTGACTCCATGATTGGATGATTGGTTTACTTGTCAGTCCCTAGTACAGTGCACTCAGTGTGCCCAGGGCTTGTAAATCCAATGCCGCTGGTGGGCTTGCAGCACGGGTTGTGCCACCCACAGAAGCGGCTTGTAAAGTGTCTCAGGCCTGCCATCGCAGAGCCTGTGTGCAGCCTAGGGCTGCCATGTCGACTTGGTGAGTACACCCACTTACCAGTCCCTAAACCTTCCCTTTACTGCATGTTGGTCACCCCTAAAGTAGGCCCTAGGGCAGGGTGCATTGTAAGTATAAGGTAGGACATGCCCTGGTGTGTGTGGCATGTCCTAATAGTGAATTACAGCCATTTTCGTTTTTCACTATTGCAAGGCTACCTGCTCCCCATAGGCCAGAATGGGCAGACTGACTACTACACCTTATAGTCAGAACTGACCCAGGGAACATGGTAGAAAAACGAATTTAGTATGCCTGAACTCAGGATGATAAAATGCATCTTTTAGTGAAGTTGGTTTTAACATTCTGTGTTTGAAAATACCACTTTTAGAAAGTGAGTATTTTCTTGCATAACTATCCAAGCCTGCCTCTGCTAGGTTGTGTATTCCTTGTCTGGAGATTGAGTGACAGGGGCTGGGGGTGGCTACAGGAGACAGGGTGAGTCAGCGCAGGGCTGAATAGAAAGATCTGCATCCAGAGTGGAGGGAGGAGTTGCACCTGGGTCTGAATAGGGCTGTGCCTGCCTTCCACAATGCTGGCTCCACCTCCTGCCGGGCGGCTGAGCACTCTGCCCCACATTCTGAAAGGAAAGAAGGAGTCAGAAAAACAAAGTGCTCCAGGACTGACCAGAACTGGTTTTGGACTAGGCGGAGGCCTCTCTGCCTCCAGAGAACAAAGAGAATCAGGGTAGAAGAGGGGCACCCAGACCCCAGGAAAATTAGATCACTTTTGGGAACAAGAAGAAACCTTTGCTGAGGAGCGGAACCAAGAAGAAACTGAGGAGAGACTATCCGTAAGCTGAAGTGCTGCTTGGGGGATTGGCCTGCAGTGGTTTGCCTGACTGCCAAAGAAAGGAGAAAGGAACTTTTGCTTTGCTGTGACTTTCATCAACTTGTGAAGGATCTCCAAGGGCTTGGAAGAGAGCTTGCCCCCTGACCGAAGTCCTAGGACCATTGGACTTCACCCCCTTTGTGAACTGCTGCTGGAAACTCTGTTTCAGTGGCTACAGAGGTAGGGAGCTGTGACCGACTCTCACGACCGACTCGGTGTCCTGTAAGCACCGCATCGAAGCACCGTCTCGCCCTGCAACGCACGGCCCTGGTCTCACCGACTCCGTCAACGAGCCGCTGCCTGCACCGCATCGAGGGACAACGCGTCCTGCAACGCTTCGCTACGCTGAATCGAACTGGTCCGACCGACACGGTCACTGCTGCTGAGTTCGAGTCCTGTGACCGCACCGGAGTTGGGCACCGCTCGCACGCTTTGCGACGCACCGCCCGACTCGCACCGCTGTCCGGACTGATCGACGCCAGCTCCTGAATCCGGCTCCGTCGCCGCACCGCAACCTGCCAGCACCGCATCGAAGCACCGTCTCGCCCTGCAACGCACGGCCCTGGTCTCACCGACTCCGTCTCGACGACGTCAACGAGCCGCTGCCTGCACCGCATCGAGGGACAACGCGTCCTGCAACGCTTCCATTTTTGCATCGCGACCGCGACGAACAGCCATCCGGCTCGCACGCCCGTGCCTGCCGCTTCAAGTAAAAGGTACTGTGACCGAGTCTGTCTACGCTGTGTTGGCCTGTCTCGACGCGGCCAGCTGGTTTTGTTAGACTCTGTTTGTTCTCAACATCGCCGTAGCCGGAGGAGGCTACCGACTCGCACAGAACCTTGAATGAAGCCTTTTTGATCAGAACTAAGCATTCTTAACAGTATCGTGGATTATTTTTGTCGTTTATGGTCTTGTGATAAATCTATATAAAGTATACCTATTTTTATAAATATATAACCTGTGTAGTGTCCATTTGTAGTGTTGTCACTTGATTACTGTATGTGTTCACAAATGCTTTACACACGGCCTCTGAACTAAGCCTGTCTGCTCGTGCCAAGCTACCAAGAGGGTGAGCAGGGGTTATTTCAGGAGTGTACCTACTTTCCCTGACTAGACGCAAGGGTCCCTATTTGGACAAAGGTACCTACCTCTGCCAACTAGAGACCCCCAAATCTAACAACCCCCATTTTATTACGACACCTGCTAGTGTTTTTCCATAGTAGGCGGGCCTTTGTGGACTTCGCAACGTATATAATGTAATTGTATACTTACAGGGTTCAGTCCCTCGACAGCCATCCCAGGAGGCTGGTCAGACTGGGCTCCGCTGCAGTGTAATTTCAATAAATATCTGGTTTGTATTCTCTACTGTCTGACCGACTCTTCATTTGTAGGAAGGCAGAGAAGGTGGTCGTGAGTGACCCGAGTGGCCCTTTTCGAGTCACTTCCTTCACATGTATGTGTATTTGTGAGTGAGTGTTGTGAATTGGTGTGTGTGTGCTTTTGAGCTAGTGTGTGTGTGTGTGTGTGTGTGTGTGTGCGTGCGTGTGTGTGTGTGCGTGTGTGTGTGTGGCCACCTGCCCCCCTGCCTGGTAAAATTACCGGGCCAATTTGCTACTTTTCAGTATTCCAAGAGGTAAACTTAGAACAAAGGTGTAACTTTACTCCTTTTCGGTATTTGCAAAGGTAAATTTAGACCAAAAGCCTAAATTCACTACTTTTCGGTATTCCCAAAGGTAAACTTAGACCTAAAGTCTAACTTTACTACTTTTCGGTATTCACAAAGGTAAACTTAGACCAAAAGTCTAACTTTATAACTTTTCGGTATTCACAAAGGTAAACCTAGACCAAAAGTCTAACTTTACTAGTAGTAACTTACCTTTGTGAATACCAAAAAGAGTAAAGTTAGACTTTTGGTCAAGTTTACCTTTGTGAATACCGAAAGTAGTAAACTTCCACAAAAGTGTAAGCTTACCTTTGTGAATAGGGCCCCATAAGTTTAGTTTTCTCTAAATAACAAGTAAGAAAATTGTCATGATTAAATGTTTGGAAACATTGCATTAGGATTTCTTAGTAAATAGGTTTCAGTTTAATCAAAAGTTGGTTGTCTGCATAAGATAAACTAGTGAGTTTAAGCCTGCCTATCTTTGGAGAAACATCTTGAAGGCTGTTTAGCTTTACCGGAAAATCAGACATACACAGACAAAATAAAAGAGGAGCCACCACTGTTTATTCTGTTTTCTGTTGCACTTGGGTGAGCCCTCCACTTGAAAGCTTAGTCTTGTCCAGGTATTTGAATCTAATTCAATTATAATATTTAGGAAGGTGTTATCTATCACCAAGGAACTAGTTTTATTGCATAAGCATGACCGATCCACATAAGTGTCAATTGTATTACCTGGCAGTTGACCTGACTCCCCTACGTGGAACATCAAGTGTTGACTATCATTTACTCCCTGCTGATGCATAGCCTTTCTTCTCCTGAGACAATAATGTTAATGCTGGCTAAGGAATCGAGCAACATGTGACCCCTCTCCCAAGTCAACATTCAGTGACCCACGCAACCTTGTCTAAACAATTCTGCATTCTCCTTTTGCCCACACACTACTTCCTGTGGGTGCCAACACAAACACTGCCTGATAACACTGATGTCAAATCCCATGGTTACATTACCTTGCTGCCTAAGTACCACACCAGTCTCACTCCTTTTCTCTCAACCACTGGGAGTGTGCCATTGTTGCTACAATGTCTGACCCTTCACCTATCCACTGTGGAAAGACCAGGTGGAAACATCCAAATCATGTAATCAACAGCACTATCCCTACTGCTTCACCACTGACACCTCCATATATCCACACTCGCCCTTTGTGTGCTTTCCTCCAACATATGTTATGTATTGTCTTGTTTTGCTACTGTACCCCAAATGTTTCTCGTCATATGTTAAGTTGTTTGAACTGACTCTCAGTGAATTACTTTCCTTAAAGCCCCTGTGGATTTGCAACCTGGCCTCTACATCTCCTTCATCAGTAAGATTTGATCAATGTTGCTGCCTTTGGCCTAGGCCATAAATGTGTCTCTGTGTCATATGTCAATATGATTGTAACCCCTTCATCACCACTGACTTCCACTTTCTGTGTGTTTTTCATTTTGTTTGGGCCTATCAACTTAGTTACAATGTGTAATGCCTTATCATGTGCTAAAATGTGTTCTTTTGTTATCAAATGAATTCTGGCAGTTATTTCAATTCACCAGAGGGTATTTTTTTCAGTCCACCAATACAGATAGGGGGCCAATTCACAGATGCAAATTTACATGTGAGTAAATCTTCAAGTGTAAATGTACTCTGAAACTTTCTAGCAAATTTACTATTTTTAGTTATTTATCACTTACGAGTCTACATTTACTACAAATCTTAAACTTAGATGTCTCTGTCCTCTGAATTCAATGGTTGGAGTCAAACTTACTAGTGTAAATTTACTACTTGTAATTTTTTAGATGAAAGAGGAGATCTCCACCAGCAGGGGTGAAAATCTCTTTATGATGAAGCATAGGGAAAAGTAAAAAGGTTATCAAACATTAAAACAATTAGTAAAAATATGTTATTATACATATTAACAGTAGAACAGTATAAATACGTGTTACAGCACTATTAACTTAAGCTTGAAATATGTAAATTAATTTTAAAATGTTAAATAAATTCAATTTATTTTCTAAAAAATGTATTTAAAAAATCAGTCCCACCTAAAGTAAAATACTTATATGCATTTATTATATATTTAAAATGCTAAAGGTTATGTATACAATTACTTTAATATTTGTTTAATTAAAGTTATTTATTTTAAAATTTAAAAAAAATTCAATAAATATTTTATAATAAAATAAAATGCAAAGACATTATATTGTGTGCAGACAAGACCAACCACTGAGCTGCTACAGAGCTGATTGAAAACTCTTAACCCCAACTCCTTGCCTGGGTCACACGCTCAATTTAATATTCATGCATAATTATAACTTCTTTGCTCATGCCCAACCATGATTCCGGTGTGATTGCTTTTTCCCTAGTCTGCTTCACTCAAGTATGCTATATTGTACAAACATGCATAAAGATTGACTAAAAATATATGTATAGATTGGTGTTTATCTAGCATGGAAACAGCTGTGAAACAATGGAGCGCTGTTCATTGTGTGAGGAGTTGGGAGAAGATCTTCTAGTGGAAACTACACAATTACATATTACACAGATTTCATTTCACATTTTTAAGCACAGGGAGATTAAATGATTTGCTCAGAATCACACGATGTTGAGTCAAGCACTGAGGCTAGGATTCTAACCTGGGTCTGCAGCTTCCAAAGGCAGCAGCTCTATCCGCTAGATGACACCTCCTGCCATTTATTATTACAGCTGCTTAAAGGCGTCAGTCAAAATTAGATTCTCACTTCAAAGAAGTGGCTCACTTCAAAGAAGATGGACCAATGCCAGCATTTGATAACGACCCTATGACCATGATATAAAAACTCGACTCTGATATCACATCAGATCTGCATAAGTTAATGCAAAAAAATGAGAAAACAAAAAGGTCCAAAACTAACAAATGAATGGTTCCAAGAATAGTTGATTGACCTGGAGAGGAAATGCTGGAGATTCCAATGCAGTGATGAAAAAACCTGAGTAAAACCAACAAGGTACCAATGCAAGGGGCGCAGAGGAGGCTGACAAAAGACTATTTGTTAGATGAATCATTGCCTTATCATGCCAATAAAAAGAAATGTTCAATGTCTATTTGGAAATGACGAGTCAGTCAGTCAGTCAAATCTTTTAGTGATTGTAAATAAATCAACGCAGATCTACACCTCTTAAAATGGCTTCTAAGAATAGGCACCAAAAATGTCCAACACATGGCTGATAAAATTTACAAAAGAAGCAACTTAGTGTTGGAGTGAATGGCTTTGTGTGTCAAGCAGGCAATTTTTAGATGAATTCTTGCCTCGCAGGGGAGCCAGTTTAGAGATGTCAGATCAGGTGTGATGTGGTTATTGCATTTGGATCCCGTAATGAGCCTTGCTGCTGAGTTAAGGGAGACTCTTAGGGGGGCCATCTTTGTTCTGGGTAGGCCACACTGGGTTACATTTCCATAGGCCAGCCTGGAAATCACTAGGGCTTGGACAACTGATTTGAAGTCATCTGGAAGGAGGAAAGATTTGATTTTCCTTAGGATGCTCAATTGGAAGTTAGCTCCTTTGGTGGCTGAGCTGATGTGATCCTGCATATTCAAGTTCTTATCAAGTGTTATTTCCAGTGATTTCGTGGAATCAATGACATGCGGAATGCAATTGTGGGCTGTTAAATGTTTCATCCAATCTTCAACGTCTAGTGATTGTTTGGGGGGTGCAATTAAAAGGAATTCGGTTTTGAGAGTGTTTAGCTTGAGGTGGTTGCAGGCCAGCCAATTTTGAGATTTTTGTAGAGTTGTGTTGAGGGATCTAATATCTTCCAGGGAGGAGATTTTCAGATAAAGTTGGGTGTCATCGGCATACATGTGATAATTGAAATTTGAAGCTTTCAGGATTTCGGTTAACGGTTCCATGAACAGGTGAAAGGCAGTGGGCGAGAATGACGAACCCTTCAGAACCCCTAATGAGACAGGTGTGGAGTTGGACAGGGAATGATTAATATTTATTCTTTGGGATCTATTATGGAGGAAGGAGACAAACCAGTCTAGGACGGGACCAGAGAGCCCCATCCTGTGTTCTAGTAAATCAAGGAGGCTGTCATGTTTGACTGTATCAAATGCTGAAGAGAGGGCAAGGGGGATTAGTAGGCAGGATTCGTTTTGATCAAGCATTTGTAAAATGTCATCAACCAGTGAGTAAGGGCCGATTCAGTGCTGTGTCCCTTACGGAAGCCAGATTGGTATTGGTCTAAGACATGGGTACTCGCAAACATTTTCCCGGGGGCCAAAATGTTTGGTCTGTGATGTGCCGAGGGCCGCATTGATGCCAGCGGGGAGGTGGTCGGGGCAGGAGGGTTGGCAGTGCTGTGTCTGTGGTACAGTGGGTTTAGGGGAAGCGAAGCATATATCTAGTCATGAACTGCACAATGTGAAGCCAGAAACCCTGGGATTAATCCCGGCTTCCCAATTTTGCCAAACTGTGTGATCCTAGGTCGTTTTTTTCACTTTCCCTCCTTTTTCTTCATGTCACATATAAGAAGGCCTCGAAATGTATGACTACAGGATGTGATCATTACAAAATCCTCTCCTGTGTTTGATTTAATAAATTATAATTAAGGCTCCCTGTTTTCCGTTTTTACTGATTTTTACAGATAAATACAGACAGAAAAACATTTTTTTCTTGTCTGTATTTATTTTTAAATGTGGATAAAAATGGAAATTGGGTGCTTTTTGAGTGATTCTAAATACACTTTTCCATGACTGCCAGGCCAATAACTGTGTGGATTGAGAGGTAAGGGGGTTAAAAAAGAAAGGAATTTTAGTAAAGAGGCTTAAACAGCAGTAGATATGCACAAGGCTGATACCGAAATGTGCATATTTTCATATAGGTGCATTGATTTATCTTCTGCGGGTGTTCATATCACTAAAACCTGGCAGGCATTCAAGCCTGACTGCATATTTATTGGTTAAATAAATGTTGAAAAATACCAATTTCAGCGTTATTTTTTTCACAAAACCCATATTAAATATGGATAAATACAGATAAAGTTGACAAAAAATAAATATGGATAAATACAGATGGAAATATAAAAAAAAAAAATACCATAAAACCGGGAGCCCTAATTATAATGTTGTTCATGTATAATACGAACCCAGGCCTCCAGAGGATGCACATAACAACTGACAGAACTCTTAGTTCAATATTAGCATTGTTGTCAGGGTGAGGGAAAGAATAAATGTTATTAAATTCATGTTTAAAAACTAACACTTTAAACACAAAAATACTTCTCAACACACTCATATAATCTGATGTACTAAGGAGAAATGGTACTGCATGTTAATTTTTTTTAATTTTGAAGAGACTTTATAAAATGTTTACACTTTTGCAGCAAGATTTGTTTAAAAATGAAAGTGTTCCTAAAGTTAAGAGGTGCAAGACACCCTAGTTACTTCCTTTCTTTCTCTTCACTTAACCTTTAAATAAATGCTCGGCCATTTATTTAACATCTTTTTTATGTTAATGCTGAGTCAAGTAAACAGCAGCCCAGTGCTACTGTTGATCAGGGGGCCGCACGTAAAGGTCAGGAGGGCCGCATGAGGCTCCCGGGCCATACTTTGAGTATCAGTGGTCTAGAGTTGGAATTGTTCCATGTGATTGTATAGCAGGGCAAGGACACATTTCTCAATAAACTTTGAATCAGTCGGGATGCTGGAGATAGGGTGGAAGGTATTTAGATCAGTGTGGTTGGCCGTGGGCTTTTTAAGAATAGGGGTAACCTGTCTGGACTTGAGGCATTCTGGTATAGTGCCTTGAAGTAGCATAGCATTTACTATTTTGGTCCAGAGTGGGAGCAGAGAGATTTTTATATCATTGAAGAGCTTCAAGGGAAGCGGATGGTTGAAATGGTTTGAGGGCTTGAGAGTTGCCAGTATTTTTAGTATGGTAGCTTCATCATAGGTTTTGAATGAGCACCATTGTATTTGGGGGTGTGTGCAGGTCGCTCAGGCCACACGGACAGGTGGGGGCTGATGTGTGCAGGTGCCGGAAGGAGATCCAAAGCAGTCCGTAAGTCTTTTTCAATCTTTTTTGTCTTACCCAGGAAGAAGGCGAAAAGTTCTTCACAGTTAGGCTGCAGATTAGACCCAAGAAGAGGGTTGGGTTGCCTGCTAGATTGCAATTTGATGATTTCCAACAGTTTTTTTGGTCGGTTCCTGGCATCATTTAGCTGTTTCCTAAAGAAGTCTGCTTTTGAGCTACCTATGCGTTTGTTGTAAATACTTTTCAGAGATCTCAGGTGTTTGAGGCAATCGAGAGAGGGGGAGAGTCTCAATGACAGTTCAGCCAATCGTAGACTGCGTCTTTTGGCATTTAGGCTACCTTTGTACTAGGGTTTGGAGCCTTTGGTGGATACTCTTTTAAGTTAGAGGGGTGCAGTAGCATCAAGGATGGTTGTCCTTGAGTTATTGAGTTATTGTAATGATCACTAGGGACCTGGACATCTTACGACCTCAGGAGGGGGAAAGATGTAACTGCTGATGGAAGACAGTTCATTTAGGCAGTCCAGTGTTACCTTAAACGAGGTTGTTAGTCCCTACCTCACCCATCCAGAAGCAGACTGTAATGCAGACAAAGTATGACAAATTAAACCATCACAATAAATATCACTGGTGGCCCTGGTTTCCTGAAGTAGGACAATGTCATAAAGGCTGATATAATTAACTATTTATCCAAATGCAGTTTGGCCATTATACCCAGAATGTTCCAACTAATTAGTTTAATACCCACATCCTCACAAGTGATGAATGAGACAGCTTGGTTACTGGGTAATACAAAAGACCAGCGGAGGCTCCTCGCTAAGGTGGAGGAGCGATGCCCCACTGCTTGAAGCAGTGAAAGAAAGGAAACATAAAATGATAACTCGAGGTTATTATCATTTTATGTTTTCCTGCTGCTGCAAGTTGCGGGCTGAGCGGGCTGCTCTGATGACAGAGGAGCAGACAGAGGAATGGGAGGAGTGGTTTGCCCACTTCAAGTGCCCATGAATGTTTAGCCGGCCCTCTTGGGCCGGCCAAACATTCATGTGCATTTTGCATGTTCTCCACGCAGGCTGCATTACAGGTAAGTGGAGAACATGCCCAGGCTCCCATTCCCTGGCTAAGCGCTGAACCACGGCACTCAGACCAATCATAACACTGCATTGCAGCGTTGTGATTGGCTCACGGGAGCCTGGGTGTTTACCAATCACAACGCTGCATTGCAGCGTTGTGATTGGCTCAGGGTAGACTCGGTGCTTCCTGTTCTGGCCCCAGGGGAGAGATGGTGACGGAGACATGGAGGAGAGACACAGCATCAGGTAAGTGGTTTTTTATTCTTTTTTACCCCCCCCCCCCACCCCCCACCCTTCTTGGCCCCCGATCCGTGTTGGCTGCCACTGCAAAAGACTGTGAAAGGCTGACAGGAAATCATAAATCACCAGAAGAAGAAAGTATGGGGTAGGGATAGTATCAGCTGCAGTTACTAGGGATATCGTGCAAGAAGCAGCGAAATTACACACATGTATTACCCTTTGTCAATCGTTGACACCAACAGTCAAAAATTCCTAAAAAATCCATGTACTTCTAAACAGTACTGAGGAATGTTTTTTCAAGTTAATAATCTGTGACTCAACCAATTGCCAGCCATCACCTTATGCTTCCATCCATCTTCTCCTAGTCGTCATTCACCTCCATTAAACCAATACACATGTAAATTTAACAAGATTGGAAATAAAGGTGAGTTCAACCTATATGTGGCAGTGGATTTTTCGATCTTCATGAAGCAAATCTGTGCATTACAAGCTGTACTTTTAACACATAGGGGTCGATTCCGATTCGGGCCGGAAATTTCTCCGACCGAGCCGGACCCGGAGAGATTTCCGACCGAATCGGACCCGTGCAGTCCGACCGAACGAGTACGATGCGTCCGTATGTTATCGGACACGAGTCGGTCGGACTCCCATTGAACTCAATGGGAGCCGGTCGTACAACGCGTACGCGGGCTCCCATTGCCTCAATGGGTGCGAGGCGGACAAGGGCGCTCCCTACAGCGAGTACGCCGCGGGCGCCTCGCGGCGTACACGCACAGGTAGGGGGACCCATGGGTCCCCCTGTGTGCGCCTCGCACGGGTACGCAGTACAGGGGGTCCGACACGGACCCCCAAAGTACGGCTCCGACAGCGAGTTCGAGTCGGACGGCGCGAGTCGGTCGGAGCGGTCGAGGTGCGCATCGTACTTACCCGGCCGGAAAACGTCTCCATTGCGCGGTGCGAATCGGGTCCGAGCGAGTCGGTCGGAGCGGTACGATCCGGGTACGAGTCGGTCGGAGCGGTCGGGTCGCCCGGACGAGTCGGTCGGCGAATTCGCATCGTACTCGCTCGGCCGGACCCGCGTACGGTTCGGTCGGGAAACAGGCTTTCGCATGGCTTTTTTCCCGACCGAATGGTATTGGGTGCGCCTCCGACCGAGATCGGAATCGGCCCCATAGTTCCTAGCCTACTTAATAATGCTGTTATCTCCCCACTCAGAAAACAAACATTTTTGGCCCTGCACAGCCAATGATCGCCTGCTTGGTTCCAATTGCTTAAAAGAAAACATCTGTTATTCAGTGCCAAGATGCCTATGGGAGAATGTGCGCTTTATAAATACTCATATTATGTTATGTTTTACAATCCGGTCCATAAAAGTGTTCCATGACTTACAGTAGAGGTTGGATTCAATTTTAAGGCGTATTTCATTGTCCATAAAGACTATCGGAACAAATACCTACTATACCAACAGAGTTTGGCATCAGGAACCCCTGTTTGGGCATCTCTTAAGTGACTGATCTATTTTCTTTTAAGCAGTAGGAACCAAGCAGCCAATCATTGGCAGTATAGGGCCCCAAAATCAGAAGTACTTTAGACCCGCACTTTTGGACAGGACCTATCTACCTTTGCTGCATGAAACTCTTTAAAAAGAATATTTATCCGAGCAAAGAAGAAGGACTGGACCACTGATTTAAGAATGCAGGATAGGTGGTTTGCTCAGCATTCACCTGGATTCCAGTTGCCTTTATTATATCTGCAGTTCTTACCTTTCTGTATATCAAAAACTCTGATGTTACCTAAAAGTGGGACCCAGCCCTACCGTAAAACCTAAATAAATAAATGAGCAGTGTCAAAGGTTAAAATGCTAACACTTCGAAGAATGGATGTGTTGATTTCAAAGCAGATATGTGTATCGATGTGCATTAGTTAGTTGTCACAGAGGTGTCGATATGGATCTTATAAATTGGGAGAAATTGTGGTTACTAAATAATTGGGAATGGTCTATTTATTGCATTACACTACTGCTCACAACATACTATTGTTCTTACCTTTGTGTTCTGTATAGAATCTTTTTATTTGTCGATACACTGAATCTTTTGCCATTTTTCTGAATTATGTAAGAGTAGATTTCTGTGAAATGTCCACAAGATGAAGTCAATTATGTATTCATGATCTCTCAAAAACACAAGAACTACTGCCTTGTCTCTCTTCCTCACCACAATCATCACAGCATCAATGAATCTGCCGCCCATGAGTCCTGCAAAAACATTTGAAAGAAAATAAAAAAAATGGAAGGTTGTATGCTCTACCATTTTGAAACCTTTTTGGGCCAATAAAAATAACTCTACCCACTTCCCGCTTTATGAAAAGTATCCCCATCCTGAAGAAATCTGGACCATGTTTTTCCTCAAAACAGCATGCAGTGTAGCAAGAGGTTTTTTCATATTCATTTACTTGCATGTAGCTTAGATCCCTGTGAGATTTCGAAGCACGTAGATTTTGTTTGTTGAAGCAAATATTCAGGTTCTCTGTGAGCCAAGTGCTCTCCCGAGTGATCTGCAATCCAGCCACATCAGGCATCTTATTATTATTAAAAACTTTATTGATTTTCAAAAAGAAGAAGAAGAACACAGGAATTGATATCATGTCAGGGTTAGAACAACATGTGGATAAACAAACAATTCTCGTGTAAAAAGCATAAAATGAAGTATTTAACCCCTTGGTAGTACAGAGGAACTAACCCTAACAATCGATAATGAAGAAGAGAAAGACGCATAGAAAAGCTGAAAGGAAGAAAGGGAAAAAAGAAAAGGAAAGGAAAAGTGAAAAGGAGAAGGAGCAAGAGTCAGATACTGCAAAAGTTCTATGTAATTGTAGGCACAAGAGTAACCCAATAACGACATATGAAACATATAGAAAACCTATAGTACAGAGATTGTCCCTATAAATATAGAAATACAAACATAAAATACTGCCGAAACATAAGAAATAAACAAAGTCAAACAGTGGCGTTATTTGAACTCACGGAGGTTTATGAGAGTCGAAATAGAAGTCCAAAGTGTTCCACATCGATCTGGATGAAGGTTTCCAAGGAGAGTTTTGTAAGGCAATGTTATCTGCACCCCTAAGATGAGTAATCCAATTTAACCAGCCTTTATAAGATGTCTTGCTCGTGTCTTTCCAGTTAGCAAGAACCATTTTCACCTCAGAGGTTAGCAGAAGATCAAGGAGAGCTTTGTCAGAATCAGAACTTAAATCCACCCTCAAAAAAGCCATAGGTAAGGTATAGAATTATTTTACCAATGTACAATTAAACATTTCAGTTAAGAAGTCATAAACCATGTCCCAAAAAGACTTCACTGACGAACAATGTAGAATAAGATGGGCTAAATCGCCAGTCTCTTGGTTACAATTCAAACATAATGCATCGCCACGAATACCTAAAGAGAATAATCGAGCAGGAGTCCAAAAAGCTTTATGTAATAGCCAATATTTGGTTTGAGAGAGTACCAGAGATACCTTATTACATGAGACAGAGCTCCACAGTGTAGACCACAAAGGTTCGGTTATCGGTACAGAAGAGTGCCGGTCCCAGAAAGTACAATCTTACTATTGAGACTAGAGATTTTAGGACAAAGGAGTTTATATATCTGAGAGACCTGGTGGCCCAGTTTGTTTATGTTTGTCACGAACATTGATAATGATGGTTGATCAGTGGATAATTTGGTTTTTGACAGAGCAGCTCTTATTTTCAAAAAGTTATAAAATTCGATATCAGCTAAGTTATATCTAGATTGAAGGTCTGAAAACGTAACTGGGTAGGAGGCATTTTCCAGCTGGTAAGGGAAGAAGATGCCTTTCTTAATCCAAGAGTCAAAAGTTAGGCTTTTGCCTTTGTAGAGTATTTTACTATTGTACCATAATGATTCCATTTTAGAGCCCTTAATACTGTTCTCCAGGTTCTTGTCTAACTTGAGGAGTGCTAATTTAGTATTTTTAAAAATAGACTTAGAGCTAGATGGATAAAGCCGATTGGTTGTAAGGAGTGAAAGAGGATTTAAGTTATTGAGGATAGCCTTCTCTACCTCTAACCATACAGGCATGTAACCCGCAGGGGGGAAGAACCAATATGAACCCTGTTTTGCTAGAAAAGCAAACTGGTATAATCTAAAATCAGCTAGATTCACACCTCCTAATGTATTGTCAAGCCTCAGTTTTTTAATGCTAATCCGTGCTTTTTTGCCGCGCCAAAGGAATTTAGTGAGAAGGATATCTAGCTTGTGGTGAAAATCGTCTGTCAAGAGAAGCGGGAGCATGCTGATAAGATAATTAACTAAAGGGGTGATCATCATTTTTATAGTTTCAATTCTTCCCCACCACGTAATAAATTTCGGAGACCATGAATCCAACAGTTTTTTGATTTTTCCTAGTGTTACTTTCTCATTTTGGTGGAGAGTATCCATTAAGTTATTACCAAATTCGATTCCCAGATATTTTATATATCCAGATTGCCACGTTAGTCCAGATTCTCCCAAAATATCTGTAGTACAGTGCACATTTAATGGTTTAACTTCTGATTTGTCTCTGTTGAGCTTATATCCGGAATGAACAGAATATTCTGTGACTGTATCCATCAGGACCGCAATTGATGTTTCCGGTTGTTCTGTCACTATTAAGTAACCCTGGGCAAAGCACTACGCTACGCTCGCGTAGTTTGCGAAGTTTGCGCTACTTCGCACAACGCGAATTGCACGTAGCACAGTGCAAACTAGCGTAGCGTAGCGTAGTGCAGCGGTCATTTTTTGCTTGCTCGCGGTCCTCAACGTCAAGTTGGCGACCGCGAGCAAGCAAAATGACATCCCGGCGAGACTTTTTCCTCGTTCGCGATCAACAACATCAAGTTGCCGATCGCGAGCGTGGAAAATAAACCTCCCGGCGAGATTCTCAACGCGGGAGGTCAGGTTTCTCATTGCGAGTGGTCGCGTATGCTCGCGACCGCTCGCGATGAGAAACTACCAGTCTGCGTTGAGAAAGCTGCCGCTCGAGTAAAAATCTACTCGAGCGGCAGTAAAAGACAGCTCGCACTGTGCAAGATGCCGTTTTCAATGATTGCACAGTGCGGACAAGCATCCGGCACTGTGCAATCATTGCGAACAGTGCACTACGCAGTTCGCGTAGTGCTACGCGTAGCTCGCGTAGTGCGAACTGCACTTTGCGTAGCTTCGCGTAGCGCTACTTCGCGAACTACGCCCAGGCTTACTATTAAGATGTTGTCTGCGTAAGCGGCTAATTTGATTTGGGTGCCATTAATATCCACCCCCTTAATACTCGCGTTTAATTTAATATCCTGGATAAGAGGTTCCAGTGCTATCAAAAATAAGGATGGAGACAGTGGGCAACCCTGTCTAGTTCCCTGTTGAAGGGTAAAGGATTCAGATAAAGAACCGTTAACGGCAATACGGGCTGATGGTTTAAGATACAGAGACATAACCATGTTAATGTAGGCCTCACCTAGATTGAACAAATGCATACATCGGTCTAAAAAAGCCCAAGAGATCCTATCAAAGGCCTTCTCGGCATCTAGTGTGATAGCGATGGACGGCTCCGATTTAGTTGCGGCATTTTCCAGAACATGGCATAACAAACGGGTTTTATCGTTAGACATGCGTGTGCGAAGGAAACCCATTAGGGAATTACTTATCAATTTTGGGAGAACCGAATTGAGTCTAGCAGCTAAAATTTTTGCATAGATTTTGCAATCCACATTGATAAGGGATATAGGTCTATAGTTTTTCGGTAAAACAGGATCTTTCCCTTCCTTCGGAATGACTATTATAATAGCTTCTGACATAGAGTCTGACGTAATCCCTTTAGTTGCAATATGGTTAAAAACTTGTTTCATAGTTGGTTTTAGCTGGTCTAAAAAAGTCTTGTAAAACGAAGCTGTAAAACCATCAGGCCCAGGGGCTTTATTATCTTTCAATGTTTTAACGAATTTTTCAATTTCCGAGATATTAATTTCCTGCCCTAACATAATTGCGTCCTCTTCAGTAAGTTGGGGCAAATTGAGTCTATTTAGATATTTGGTACACTCCTCCAGGTTAAGGGTCTGATCACTCTTATACAGTTCCTGATAAAATGCTTTAAAGGTCTTAAGGATATCTTTATGTTTTGTATGAGTTTGGTTATTAGAGTCTTTAATAGATGAGATAACATTCTGGTTCTGTTTGTATTTGAGATAGGAAGCAAGTAGTTTTCCTGCCTTATTTGCCTCACATAAATTAAGGGCTTTAAATTTATTGATCCATATCCCTGCCCTCTCACTTAATATTTTATTATATTCATATTTCTTTTGTGTTAATAATGTTAGTATTTTAGTGTCATGTAATGATGTAGAGTGAGAAGATTCTAAGGGGCACATGCATCAACCTAAATACCGATCGCAAACGGGCCGATTCTCAGAATCGGCCGCGTTGCGACCGGTATTTAGGCAATTGGGATGCATCAACCCAAAACCCATTCGCAATATAGGTAATCGCAAATTTTGCGATTACCTAAATTGCGAATGCTTTTAGGGAATCGCAAATTGCGATTGCCTATTTGGGATGCATCAAAGCCTTTCCTAAATGCGACTTCGCACTTAGGAAACGCTAATTACCATCAACTGCAAGTTGATTGTAATTTGCAAAAACTTTGAAAAATGCACAAAAGTGCATTTTTCAAAGTGCCATGTGGCGCACACATATGCCCTTAAGGCATCTGTGTGCGCCACATGAGCACAGATGCCAAATTTGGGGGTGCAGCAGGGTGGCCTTTAAGGCCCCCTAGCACCCTTCAAATTGCATTCGCAATTTGCGAGTACCTATTTGGTACTCGCAAATTGCGAATGGCTTCACATTCATTCCTATGAGCCTCTAGGCCCATAGGAATGAATGGGAAGGCATTCCTTAATTGCAAATCGCAATTTGCGATTCGCAATTAAGGAATGTGTAGGAATCGCAAATATTTTTGCAAAACCTACATGCATAGGCAATTGCGATTCCTTAATAGCGATTCCTTAATAATCGCTATTAAGGAATTGCAATTGCCTAGCTTGATGCATGTGCCCCTAAGTTTTGAATCTCTTGTTCTAATTGAATTAGCCTCAAATTCATACGTTTGTTTATTTTTGCCTTAATTTCGATTATTATACCCCTAATGGTAGTCTTTAGCGCATCCCAATGAGTATTTATGCTGGTTTCAGAAGCGTCATTATGTCTGAGATAATCTGAAATAGCATCTTCGATTCTTTTTTTATCTTCAGGATCAGATAAAACATCATTATTAAATCGCCATATTTTAGGCACAGGTTCTTTGTGACAGCCCGCCAATTTAAGGCAAATGCACGAATGGTCAGACACCAACCTAGGGGCTATATCCGAATGTTCAATTAACCGTGTATGGGAACCAGAAATAAGAATATAATCTATCCTGGTGTAGGAGTTATGAGGAGTGGAATAAAAGGTGTAGTCTCTTGTGTCTGGGTGTTGGAGGCGCCAAGAATCCTTGAGGTTAAATTTAGAGCAAATAGTTTGGAGTATAGCGTGTGAGCTCGTAGGATGGTAATGACAGGTAGATTGTCTATCAGTTATCGGGTCTAATGGAATATTAAAATCCCCTGCTACTACAATGAGATCTTCTTGAGGAAGACCTTCTATGGTGCTAGATATACCAGTCCAAAAATTCGGATCATCAGAATTAGGGCCATATATATTTACCACATGGATTAGATCCTCTCCCTTCCTCATATGGGTCACCAGAAGTCTGCCCTCATTATCATGTGATTGTGATTCCAACGAGATGTTAGATTTTTTTGATATCAATGTAATTACACCCCGTTTTTATTGTCAGCTGGGGAACAGGCCATTTGCGAAATCCAGTTACATCTAATAAGATTAGTATCATCTTTAGACAGCTTTGTCCCTTGTAGCAATATGACATCTCCTTTAGTTTTAGCCAAATAATCAAAAATGTTTTGGCGTTTAATCGGGTGATTAAGGGGCACATGCATCAAAGGTTTTTGCGATCGCAAACGGTGCGAATCGCAAAAATCGGCCGTTTGCGATCGCAAATTGGCCTTTGGAGATGCATGAAAGTGTTTCCTATGCGCAATTTAAGAATTCGCAATTAATTGCGAATTCCTAAATTGCGATTGCATTAAGGAATCGCAATTTGCGATTCCTTAAATGCAATGCTAGAAGCACTTTCAAATAGCGATTTCGCTATTTGGGACCGCAAATTACAGACAAATCAAACTTGTCTGTAATTTGCAAAACCTTCGAAAAATGCTCTAAAATGCATTTTTTAAGTTTTAGGTTACACACACACATGCCCATGGGGCATGTGTGTGCGCAACATGGGTGCACATCACAATTTCAGGGTGCAACAGGGTGTCATTTTAACACCCTGGCACCCTTGAAATTGCATTCTCAATTTGCGATTCTCTAATTGCGAATCGCTAATTGAGAATGTCTTCCCATTCATTCCTATGGGCCTCTAGGCCCATAGGAATTAATGGGGAGGTATTCCTTAATTGCGACTCGCAATTAGCGAGTCGCAATTAAGGAATGTTTAGGAATCGCTATTTTTATAGCGATTCCTACATGCATAGGCTTTTGCGATTCCTTAATTGCGATTCCTTAATAATCGCAATTAAGGAATCGCAAAAGCCTACCTTGATGCATGTGCCCCTAAGTCCTTTAACATTTAAGGACACTATATTAAGGTCTTCTGCTAGGGTATGTGGTCTACTGTGAGCCATCATATAAGAGTTCGTATAGCAGGTACCACAAGCATACAATCAGAGTGACACTTACTGACCATTGAAGAAATAACATGACACTGTGACACAATGAATAAACCTCATTAAGGAACATTTCAAGCGCCAGCTCTAGGTACATTTTATCAAGGTGAACCAGTAATTTCGGGTACTCTTGCATATCAGGCTCAAAAAGAGGCCTAAGCAAAGAGAAGTTTAGAATATGGAATAAAGAAAGAGAAAAAATGAAGAAGGAAACAAACAGTAAAAAGAAGAATCTGAGAAACCCCAAGGCACAAGTCAAGACATTGAAAGAAACATTCTGCAATCCCTGGAGTTCCTCCACCCTCTCCCCCACTCCCCCCTCCCTCCCCACCCTTCCCTGAATACCTCGAATGTAGGAGGTGCGACGGCAGGAGCGTCAATCCGTCTCATGGAGAATTAGCAGAGTAGATTAACTTATTTCTCAATTCTCCCAGAGTTTCACATATGGACTGATTAGAATACAGCACTGAGGAGATTACACTCCTCAGAAAAATCAAATCGGAAAGAAGTATTTTAGGCACTTCTATACACATTGTATATAACCATATACCTTCGAAAAGTAGGGCAATTTTAAGCCATACGATATAAGGAAATAGGAAAAGGATCAGCATCAGTTTCGCTATTAGTGATGGTAGCAACACAAGAATACGACCTTGTAAACGGAGGTAGATAAAGGCTTAAACACTAAGCAGCACAGGATAACAGGTCGATTTCCAACTTTTACACTGGGCATGGAGATGATTTCCTTTTGCTGGTGTTAGATTGCGAAGAGTCCATGCCCTGAGTGGTTGGGCCTTCCAAATAGTCTGCGAGGTCCCTAGGGTCTTTGAAAAAGTGATGCCTACCACTGTCTATAATTCTGAATTTGGATGGACCGACAAAAGAGAACTGAATATTTTTGATCCTCAATTTGTCACGTAAGGCAAGAATGCCCTTCCTAGTATCGACAGTAGGTTTAGAGTAATCCTGCGTGAAGATGATCTTGTGACCGTTCCAGATAAGTTGACGATTCTTACGAGCATGGTTAAGAATAGCTTCAGCATGTTGATATCTCAGTGGCTTACAGATAATAGGACGGGTTGTTTGTCTTGAGGAGGATTTGAATGTTGGAATTCTGTGCGCTCGATCCAGTTCGAATTGATGGTCGAACTTTATGCCAGTAAACTTAGGAATCCAATCCTCGAGGAAGGCTAAACATGAATATACAGAATCCTCCGAACCCTCCGTGACACCAAGAATTTGAATGTTGCCTCTCCGATTGTGATCTTCAAGCTCAGATGTTTGTCTTTGTAGCGTGGATGTCAAATTCCTCAGGGACTTCACCTCATTACAAGATTTATTAGAGATATCTTCCACATCACTAATTCTTTGTTCAGCCAGTGCTAACCTAGTATTGACAGTGTTCATGTCTGCTCTAATGGCCGTTATTTCAAGTTGAATAGCGTCCGTGGTTTGTTTGGTGGACTTAGCCAAATCGTGGACATCAGCCAATTTTTTAAGGATCATGTCTAGCGTGCTGTTAATGTCCGGTTTGAGTTTGATAGGTGAATCAGAGGGTGAAGGTTCAACTTTGTTCCTTTTGTTTTGTAGCTTAGACTCCCTGTCCGCCATTTTGAAGATCCCTTGAGTGATTGGTGGCGCGCTCTACTGAAAAATCTCAGCAATTGAATAAGCATGCGTTGATTTGGAGCCACTGAGGGAGTACCAAGCACTTAAATCCACTGCGTGGTTACTGCACACTAGCTTTGAAGCACACCAAAAATATTAAAAATATATTATGTGGAGCTTAACCCCTTCGATGCTCATGACGGAACCCAGCCGTCATGAGCCACGGATGGCCTGTGCGCATGACGGCTGGGTTCCGTCATGACCACGCCTGCGATTGGAATGTCCAGCACCGGGCTGGAATTCCTGCCGCAGGCAAGGTGTTAATGCCGTCACCGTTAAAGCGCTGCAAGCGTGGGTTAGTGCTTTTATAATTTGCGCTGTCTTTGCGTTGAAGTCATCAATATCAGTAACACAAATCGTCAGAGAATTCTCACGAAAAGTACAGTACAGAAGCACCACCTTGTCTGCAGGACTCCACTGTGATAACAACTAGTGCAAAGTTAAGGCACTACGTATGGCAATTAGTAAAGGGGCACCTCCCCAACTCGTTGCAATGATGTTACATTGAGCAGCACGGCCTGATTTCTTATTTATTGTCGGTGCGACTAGACTGCCTCCCTTTGATAAACCGCCACTGTGCTGGGGATCCTCTGTGAGCGGTGCTTCTCGCCTCAAAAGTTGATGTGGAGGTGAGATATGAGCTTGATTATAGCCGTTATGATGCAGCGCTTATGCGTGCTGCGAAATTGACTCGTTGGTGCCACAACGATCGGCACTACTCTGATTAGCCAGTATGCGCCCTCGATATTCTCAGGCAGCCGCCATTTTGCGCTCCGATATTGCGAGGGCTGATTAACCGGCGGTATTGACCAGAAGTAAAATGTTTCAAGGCGGACTATGTACCGTGCGTTTTATTGACCATCTCGCTTCGCTGTTTTTATGTAACGTTATATCAGCATGGGCATTAATCGCGGCTCCTATATGTCTTCAGTAGCCGCCATTAAGAAATCAAGCAAGCTGACGTTGATATCGCCGAGTGTCGCTGATCTTAAAAAGAAAGTTTAAATACTTTAACGTCAGACTAATACAGTCCGATTCGGCTCATACAGGACTTTTTGGCCACCTTTTGATGTTGCCATCCAGCTGAACGAAGCCTTTGTAGGTCGAGCGTTAGGCAGCCGCCATTTTACGCATCCCTCTTCGGCTCATAGCGGTGTTACAATCTTCGTTTTTGATCAATTAGGCCACCGCAGTGCATGTCGACAGCATCATCTTATGCAGGGCCTATTCTGACGGCGATATTTGCGTTCGTAGAGTTTCATCCATTGGTGTGACTCCAGGATTCCAGCATCGCGTCTCCGTTACTGACGGAAAGACGGGATCAGGCAACCATCAGCTCTGCCATCCAAGCCACGCCCCCACATCAGGCATCTTATAGTAAGGGATCCATTGCAGTGCTGTAGCACCACTGCTGCCATAGTATTCTGGTGTGATCACCTGCATGTGAGTCGATGACTTCAAGATGGCAGGGGCTCAAGGGCATCGGTAGCAGGACCGAGTGATTCTGTGAGAGTTGTACATCTTGGAAACCAGACACTTAGGTGTTACAGACATGCAGCTCTAAATTTGAAGGGCAAAGGAAGGAAAATAGACCAGACAGCACTCACATAGTAGCAATGGACACCAAAAAGAAGTTCAAGGTAAGGAAAGAAGCTGTTCTGTCTCTTACTTTTTGTTTGAAGAGGGAAGGTGCTAATATCAAGGGTTGACTTTGTGGTTAGTGCGCTTGAAGCATTCACAAACGTGATGGTAAAATATCCTTCTCCTTCTCTTTGTCCCATCCAACTCCATCTCCAACAGCCGCCCTGATTCCTTCATCCGAGCCACAGGAGCATAACAATGACTTTGATGGGATTCAGGCTGATATTGATCAAAAAAGTAAACAGGCCAGTTTCTGTAAACAGGTCCAGTGGGCGTGTACAGCTAAGTCGGACCATCTGAGGGGAAATCTGAGTGTGACTCTTCTAGTAGCAGAAACATCCAAAGTTTTTTTCACAGATCCACCTTTCTAGTTCTAGCTTTTACCTTTACATCAATTCTTGCAGGAAGTTTTCCTGTGGGAAAGGAGTTGGAAAATGTGTACATCAGTTAACTTTGTATGGCATCTATGCTGCTACCCTTACTTTGCAACTATAAAAAAGATTTGCCTGAAGACCACATTGACAAAAGGCAGATGGAAAACTGATGAGGTTTTATTACTCTATGGGGCATATTCTCAAGGACTTATCGTCGATTTATCTGCACTTTAGCGCCACAAAAGTAGCGATAGATTTATCGCCCTATTCTCAAGCTGGTGCAAACTGCCAATATCGCAAGTTTTCCAGCGATAGCTGACGCCAAAAACATCGCCACGGATGAGAGCGACAACTAACGCTAATGATATGCAGAGTAGGCGTTCCCGTGCAAAAACTCACAACAACACCACTTCGCGATATTCACAACGACCAGCCAGATCGGCGATGCGGGCCTAAAACATGCGATAAGGCGCGTTAGCAGCAGGGATCTAACACCTGCCTTTTACTGGTGTTGAGCAGGATGACAACCTGCAGCATGAAAGGGAGCCCAGCCCAGAGCCACATCTGAAGACCAACAGATGCCATGGAGCCAATGATCATGCAGCTTGGAGACCCAAGAGCGCCACAACACCCACCGCCACCACCCCCAGGACCCCCCCCCCGGACCACCCACCCCCAGGACTACCACCTAGGCAGCGTAGAAGAAGACAGTTGACCTACCGAAAACGGCATGGTCCCTCAGCCACACAATTGCAGAATGTGGGGAGAGGTGGGAACCAAGTCTGTGTGAAGGAGGCAAGTCACCCATGAAAAAGAATGTACACAATGCCAAGTGTGGCGGTGATGTGCTGGACAGACTTCAGTATGCAGAGCACAGACATGTCCATGTGGACATATACTGCTGGTGTTTGTAGTGTTGTGGACAGTGGACGCAACCATGTTACCTCAGGCAGTGGGGAAGACCTCGGTCACGTAGCTGTGTTGTCCCCCCCTGTAAGCGTAAGCGGAGTGGGCTGGGCCAGCGTACGCCAGTCCAGCGTAGGAGTGTGAATAAATAGGCCGGGGCTCTGGGCGTGGTTCACTTCCGGGATGGCCAACGCGCCTGCCAGGGCGGCGCCCCTCACCCTGCCACGAGTCCGCCGCCATGACCGCCAGCCTCCTCAGCCGATCGCTGGCTCCCACGACACAGGCCCCCAGCGCACCCAGCGGCACAGCACCGCGGAGTTATGTGTGTGCTGACTACTGTCTGCGGCCTACACTGCGGTCAGCAGGGCGCTCAAATCAAATCCAATCCTGACCTGCGAGGACACGCCATCATCGCTGGCTGCACACCCGCTGAGCACTTCAGGTGCCACCAACTCAGTGCACCACAAATCATCGCCACGTGGCTGTGGGCCCTTTCTGACCGCTGCCTCCGGCCTACACTGCGGTCAGCAGGGTGCTCAAATCAAATTCAATCCTGACCTGCGAGGACACGCCATCATCGCTGGCTGCACACCCGCTGAGCGCTTCAGGTGCCACCAACTCAGTGCACCACAAGTCATCGCCACGTGGCTGTGGGCCCTTTCTGACCGCTGCCTCCGGCCTACACTGCGGTCAGCAGGGCGCTCAAATCAAATCCAATCCTGACCTGCGAGGACACGCCATCATCGCTAGCTGCACACCCGCTGAGCGCTTCAGGTGCCACCAACTCAGTGCACCACAAGTCATCGCCACGTGGCTGTGGACCCTTTCTGACCGCTGCCTCCGGCCTACACTGCGGTCAGCAGGGCGCTCAAATCAAATCCAATCCTGACCTGCGAGGACACGCCATCATCGCTGCCTGCACACCCGCTGAGCGCTTCAGGTGCCACCAACTCAGTGCACCACAAGTCATCGCCACGTGGCTGTGGGCCCTTTCTGACCGCTGCCTCCGGCCTACACTGCGGTCAGCAGGGCTCACAATTCAAATTGAGTCTTGATTTATTTATGGCGCAGTCCAGTAGGCAACAGACATTGCTTCCAGTGCGGCCCGCCCGGACGACGCATCATCGCAGGCTGCACACCCGCCGAGCACTCCAGGTGCCACTAACTCTGTGCAGCACAAATCAACGCCACGTGGCTGTGGGCCCTTGCTGACCGCTGCCTCCGGCCTACACTGCGGTCAGCAGGTCCCCCAAGTCAAACGACGCATCATCGCAGGCCGTGCACCCGCCGAGCGCTTCCAGTGCCACGAACTCAGTGCAGCTCAAGTCATGGACCCTTTATGATGTAATCTTTTGTGTGTGAGTCCAGTTCTGGTGCCCCTACCTCAGTGCACTGCACGTCATGGACCCTTTATGATTGAATCTGTGTGTGTGATCCGATGATCACTGTACTAGTTGTTGCCAGCACCAACCACTCCCTGAGGGCTGGCTTACACTCACCCCACACCCATCCAGCGCAGGCGTCACTGGACATGTGACCCTGGTAATAAAATGGGCCGGGCGCACGTGCCCGTAGCCAGTTCCACTATCTATCTGAGTGTGTCCGTGTGGTCATTATGTATGCATGATGGCCCAGGGCCCTACCACATTACATTGTGCTGTGGACAGCGGACGCAACCATGTCACCTCAGGCAGTGGGTAAGACCTTGGACACGTAGCTTTGTCGTCCCCCCTTGTAAACATAAGCGGAGTGGGCTGGGCGGCGTACGCCAGTCCAGCGTAGGGGTGTGAAGAATTTGCCCGAGGCTCTGGGCGTGGTTCAGTGCTGGCTTGGACAAAGAAGTGACTAATGCGTGTGTCTCTGTTGTAGTGTCGGCACCACCCGGCCCGTAATCGACAATGTCGCAATGTAGCATGCACCCGGAGGGCGGGCTCGCACGAACGGAGGAATGAAGGAGTGCAAGACCGCTCGGGGTCTTGGCCCATACATGCCAAGTGTTGTGTGTATCTGTATTGCCGCAGCATGAGCCAAATGCCTAGCCTTAATCGCAGCGCGAGTACAGCCAGGCACGAACTCCACATCTGTGTCTGCCCTATCCTTACCATAGGCCTACACTCACATGGCTACCCAACTTCAACGGCCAACATCACAGTGTCGTTGTCAGGCTTGTGGACATGCGTAGACAGGCATGACAATGGTGTGCCGTAGGAGTGCAAGTGATGCAACCGCGCAGCGCACACAAACAAATAGGCTCGGGGGAGGGAGGAGCAGCTGTGAGGCAACGTAACACACAGTGATGCCGCTCATTTGCCACATGTAAGACATGTCAAACATGAATCCCAAAGTCGCACACATCCCATCCCACCCCCAACAAGCCACATCACATTTCCTGAATGCAAGCAGATGACAAACTAACATTAGGGATGAAAGCTCCTTTGGCTGAGCTATCAGGCGGAAGCACATCTGTACCTCCGACCTCGGAATTGCATGTGCTTGGCACCCCCGGATAGATACTATAGCAGCTGATGACGACTCCCACACTACGCACAGCCCGACGGAAGACCAACGTATACACACCCGACATACAGAAGTCCTTGCTCGAAGTTATCTTGCATGGAATGGCCTTCACACTTACTCCCACACCATCCCAGGCGTACAACCATTGCACACTAGAACAACTCATTGATCCGAGCTGTGGCATTTCATCCACAGAACTGGCGCAGGTCAGAACAGTGCCGCTTCAACCAGAGCCACTAACGCAATGGCAGAATATCCCGGACACATGCACAACCCCTGTCACGTGGAACTGTAACGTGCACGTATGCTGCATTTACTGGGGGGCACTGCCATTGGCAGTGCTGCAGATCAGTTACCGGCTAAGCTTCCACCTTGCCAACGTCACCTGCGTTCAGCCTGTGTTACATTGTCGGTCGTGCATATTCGAGTGGTCCATGGATGTCTGCCTATCCAACAGGACGGTAGCTGAACTGGATTTTGACATGTGTGTGCGCCCCCTGTTGGCCCACGACCAGGAGTGTCACCGTGATACCCGTTTATGGGATGCCTTGATACTTGGCATACATGCTGGCAGCTGGACCTGGGAGATTGCACAACTCCTCGTGTGCAGTGACCACATTGAACCGCTCCCCTATTGGGCTGAAGTGCTAATTGGTGAAAGGGGGTGGACGCAGCACATCTGTCCGGACCTGCTAACGGATTGCCTCGCCGTCCTGTTTGATGAAGTCGACAACGACCTCATGTTGGAAATGATAGCCTACAAAGCTGCAATCGCTTTCATGGACGAGTAACTACGTACCTGCAGCCACAACAGATTGGAACCCATTACACATGTCCCAACACCTTGTTGCATCTTGGAGATCTGGTCACATATCCCACGACAACAGTGGACATGGCTGCATTCGCCTGGACTCCGAATACATGAGCGGACAATAACTCGGGTTAACACACGCCTGTGAAAGGTGAGGCACCCTCCCACCCCCCGGAGTGGACTGCTGCGCTTGGCAACGTTCCAAAATTCTGACATACTGCTGCATTGGTCTGCATGTTGTGGCACTTATCTTGCCCGTACCGACACACATATGCTAATAAGGTCCTCGCACCTTCACTTGTATTCAACTGTGATGAGTTTTGATTTGAATGACAATGTGTGTCTCACTGCCGATCTGGGTTACGGCTATACATGCGCATTGATAGCATTACCCAGGGAGTACCTTTTTTTGTGGAATCACTGTCCCTACATTCATCCATACTTTCATACTTGATTGATCATAGCCATGACACATCTGTGTGAATGAGAATGTTTTATTCGCATTCAGTGGAGTGTTGAAGCTGGAGCAGTACATGGCCATGCAAACCCCACTTTACATTGTTGCCCCGTGGAGGGCAAGCCAGAGTCCTTTAGGGATTGACAAGTTCATCGGAAGTGGAAGTCTTCAGTCCGCAGTGTGATTGCTGTGTCATTGGTAACCAAACAATATGTGGCAGTCCATGTCGAGGTCCAAGGTCCAAGGTGAGTGTCGCTGGGTTTATACGGGGGCAGTGGAAGGTGTTATTCCAGGGCATGATGCAGAGGGCAGAACCAAGCTGAAACAGGCCATATGGCGGAGATGAATGCTACCACTTCATTCTTACCACAAAGCCAGATTCATCATCATCTTCGTCCTCTGATGTGTCAGGTGCCTCACATGTGGGTGGTGGTGTTTAGTCTGCATCACTGTGTGGCACTGACACTTCAGGGGGCGGAGATGTGGATGGAGTAGTAGCAGCAGCATTCATCTGCTCCAGGACTTGTGGCGGCAATGCCATGACGAGGATCTGCAGGGCATGGAAGATCACAGCTACATCTCGCTGGTGTGCAGCTGTGGCAAACAATCTTTCCGCCTGCATCCGCTCCAAGCTCTCCATCATTCTCCTTATGTGTCCCAACTCCCGGCTGACATCGCTGGAGCCACTCTGACTAGACAGTTGTTCTTGGCTCAGAGTCATGACTCCAGCGATGTCAGCCATGGATTGTTGGAAAGCATGGAGCGGACAGTGGGTGTCCGTTAGGGACTGTAAGTGGTCCCTGATGGGACTTAGACACCCACGTATGGCATCTAGTTTGGCTGCCATGAGGTCGAGCCCCACCTGCAACTGATCAGCCATCTTCTCCAGGCACCCTAACACACGGCGTTGGAATGCCATGTGTTGGTCGTGGGGGTCCTGGGAGACAGCCGTGGTGGTGGGTGCTTCCTGCTGTGTGGTCTGTGCAGGGGGTGGGGTCTCCTGGATGAAGCTGGGCTGCCCTGCTCCTAGGGGTGGGGTGCCGAAGCTATCCGTGAGCTATTGACGGGCGTCGGTGTCGATGTTGGGGAGGTCCTCTTCATCATCAGTGCTGAGTTGTTGGGTCTGCTCTGCAGGAGGTGTTGATTCTCCCTCTGCAATGTGAAGGGGAGATGCAGATTGACATTGTGTTCACATGTATGTTCACGCATTGTACAAGTTTACTTACAGACTGCATGACAATGTACATTGTGACTGTTTATGAGGAGATGCCTATTTGATGTGGGACAGTTGACATTTCTACACCATCAGGGATGTGGGGTTGTACTTGTACATTATCATCTCACAGTTTCCTGCTATGCCAAATGCGAATGGCCATTTTCTACGCACAAGCGGCAGCAGTTGTGTCCTCTGTTCTGTTATGAAGGTGTTGCAGTTTGTACCACATTGTTGTCAATGTTGAGGTGCTCTGATTCTTATGTGTGTGTGCTGCATTGTGTGTGTGTTGCCCCTTCAGCTCTGATTTTGCTGGCCCTTATCCCTTTCAAGCGGTGTGCCTTTCACTTCTGTGCTTCTACAGTGCTGAGATATTGCAGACTTGGGTAAATTGGGCTCTTGGTCGGAGTTGTGACTCTTGGGCATGGTTTGTCCGCAGATGTGCTAAACTTAATTGTGCATGTGTGCCATTGTGCCCATCTCCCCCCGCCCCCCAGTCCCTGGTCGTTACTCACCCTGTTGCTGTTGGCTCAGGTCATGTTGTGCAGTGTCCGGTCCCCCAACTCCTGCCACCGTCTCCCCAATGATGACTCGGGTCACCATTTCCTCCATCTCATCCAGCTCCTGGTGTGTCGCTGGACTCCCACCTCCAGTCTGTATTGCTGCTTTCAGGTTGGCTGCGAGTTTCTGCTTGGTTTTGCGCTTCACATCAGTCCAGCGCTTCTTGCAGTCGTCCACTTCCCTTCTCTTCACTCCGACTGCATTCACCTTGGCCAAGATGGACTGCCATATAGTATTTTTAGTTGCCAATGACACAGTGGAGGTGATGAACAGTTGGTGGTGGTGTTCTATCACCTCCGTAATGAGGATCTGGTTTTCCTGCGTACTGAAAGGCGGGTTCCTCTTCTTCTTCTCCTTGCCCTTCCCTGACCCCGAGGTCCAAGGCTGGTCCTCCGTGGGGCTTGTGGGGTTCTGGTTGTCCTCTGTACTTGCTCCGGCTACCTCCATGGTGCTTCGCAGTTGTTTGTGTTTTGTTTGTGTTTTTTGTTGCCGCTTTTATTGTGGTTTTTCCCGCCTGACTTGTGGGACTTGCAGGCCTGGCGCTGCTTATCGCTGGATTTTTTATCGCAGTTGGGCCCATTGCAAGTTTTTTCACGTTAGGCTTTAGATTTTTATTGCCGCCCCGGTAATTTTATCGAGGACATTTGACGCGTTATCGGGAAACTATCGCATGTTACCGCCGTGTTGAGAATGAGACATTAACACAGAGTTATTTTCCAGCGATAGACGGCGATGTGAAAAATTGCGTTAACCTATTTTGGCGATTATCGCACGTTTTTGAGAATATCCCCCTATGTATCTCCGCTTAAAAGCAGGTCATACCGAGTATATCCAGTACATTTGCTAATTAAAGACGTTTAGCCCACGCAAAATGCTTTCAATCTAGTTTAATGTGGGGAAAACGTCTAGGATTTAATGGAACTGATGGAAAATCAGGCCGGTGATTTATTACGTACCACATTGGAAATCCTGTGGGATACTGCCTTGGTGGCTCTTTCTTCAGTTTATCTTAAGAGACATTCAATGAGGTTCACATTCAGGGTCATTCAGTTCTCTGATTCTGGAAGGCAAAAGCTGCACAGAAGAGGAGCTAAATTCTTCCCTTGACTTTGATGCGTAGAACTCTGATAAGGCGACAGCTCCTCAACTTCATGAGGAAAGTCATTGCCAATTGCAAGTTTGTCCTTCTGTCCAAAGTCAAGCAGGTGCTGTCTGTTTTCAGGTGCATGCTTCAAACCTTGAACTTCCAGATGGAACAGACACCCTTTTGTGGCAGCTAAGGAGTCTGGAGCATGGTCTTTGGAAACTAATCATGCACCAGAATTACTTTCTTCAGGTTTGACATTTCATTACTCATGCCTAACAGCACCTGTTCAGGATCCAAATGTGCAAAATATGTGAAGTATTAAAGCTTCTGTATAATTTTCAAGAAAATAATTTCCTTCTTTCATGCTCATAAAAAAAAGATGTTCTGAAGGTTTCATCAGGATTCATTCAATGCAGTTGGAGCCTGGTGCACACTCTCTCACCAGGGGCTCCGGGCAAACTTCTTGCTCATCACCTTGCACTACCTGGGTGCTTCAGGCCACATCTTCATCTCTGCTTCTAAAGTAGTGCAGGCTGTCTCATGGTTTCAGGATCTACCGTCTAAGTCTCCAGTGGCTCAGTTCATCTTTGCTAAGCCCTCATGATCCCATTAAAGGCTCTGTCCATGACCACTGGACAGTGAAAGAGAGCTGCCCCCAGAGTCATGTCGGTGAGCATCCATCTTGCTCCCCTCTAGGTTTCGGCCTCCTGGTTTCGGACTTTTTTAGAAAGATGGATGGCAGACTTGCAGTGGTCTCTCTTAAGTGTTTCTGTATTTGACTGAAACATGAAACTCCTCAGCAAATCAAAGCTAGTTTCTTTCATGAATATATTTAGCATTATCACTCCCTACCTGAAGTGACTTGCATAAATGAAGCCATTTCAGTCCTATAATGTGGAATAAAAACACAGTCACTCCAGTCTGTATTATTCACATTAGACCACACAATTCAATTTTTGTCTGGTAATGAAAAGTTTGGAAAAAACTCTGCTTAACATGACATCCCAAAGAAAACAAAAATCATAGTTCTAACAAGGATGTTTTCTAACTCCTAGACTCTTTAAAATATTAACTGCGCACAATTTGTGGTCTAGCTTTATGTCTTTTTTTTAATTCTCAAATTCATTCCTGGGCCTTCATATTTGCAGTGTGTAGTAAATAGATGTCCACGTCTAACTGTCGATCTCTCATTTATTGTCACATATTTCACTTTTTCAACAACTCAGTGAACATTCATTCCATTAAAGATTCACTCACCCGCCTACCCAGCAACTCACTCTCATTCACTCACTTACTTACTTAGATAATACTCAACAATTAATGTTCTCAATCACTGAGTCACTATCTTACTCACTCATCCACTCACTCACAGATTCACTTACTTATTCGCTGGCTCTGCCACTCATTCATTCTGGAACAAACTCAATTTGGAACATTTAGAAACAACTAACATCAAGTACAAATCTGGAAACAATAAATTCTGTTCAAAAACTATATGAGTGGCTACAAGAAGCTTTCGACATCCTGATACTACTCAGAACCACACAACAGAACAAAAGAAAAAAAGCACCTTGGAGAAACATAGAAATAAAAGACATAAAACAACAAATTAGAAAGCTGCAACGTACCTGGCTCAAAACAAACGCCAAACAAGACAAACTTCACCTACAAAAAATTAACAGATTATACAAGTCGGCTATCAAAAAAGCTAAGAAAAGGTACTATTCAGACAGAATTCAAAACGCTAAATGTGCAAATAAAGAATTCTATAAAATACTCAATGAATTTCGCAAACCAAATTGCCTAGAAGGAACTCATCCTGTTACTCAAGATTTCACAGACAAACTGGCAAATCATTACACAGACAAAGCAGACACGTTGGACTCGTACTTAAAACAGAAACAAAGCACCAGCACTAACCTTTGTACAAAACAACAATCCAAGAATACTCTAACCAAGCCTCTCCGTTCCTTCCAACACATCTCACACGATGAATTTATGGACCTGGTCAAAGCAAGCAGGCCTGCCGGCAGCCCTTCTGACACCTGTCCACCACAAACTTTCAAGACAATTCTTTTAACAACCTCTGCTGCCACTCCAGTAAGAAGAATCATCAACGATTCCTTAACTACCGGAATATTTCCAGAAGAACTCAAAAATCACACATACGCCCTTTACTGAAGAAAACAAACTCGGACCCGCTGAACCCTGACAACTACAGACCCATTACAAATGGACCTTTCCTGGGCAAACTGATAGAAAGAGCAGCGTTCGCCCAGATGTCACAATTCATTGAAGAGAATGACGTACTCTCAGACTTCCAAACAGGATTCCGTCCGGGAAGAGGCACTGAATCTGCCCTCCTTGCCATCTGGGATGACCTGAAAAATACAGTTGACCGCAACGGAGTTGCTGCGCTACTCCTCTTGGACCTCTCGGCTGCCTTTGACACGGTTGACCATGACACTCTGAAACAAAGACTCTATGAAGCCGGCATAGAGGGAACTGCTCTAGACTGGATTGCGTCCTACCTTCGAAACAGAACTAATGTCATCCATACCCCACCTTTCTCGTCCAAACCGTACTCCACAAAAGCAGGGGTCCCTCAAGGTTCTATCATCCCGCCCATGCTTTTCAACATTTACATGAAGTCATTACCAGTACTGATCAATCAATTTCACCTCACGTGCTATAACTATGCAGATGACACGCAAATACTCCTTCAACTGGAATGCCCCAAAGACATTGGAAAATCACCAATTTTCAGCTGTCTCAGAGCCGTGGATCAGTGGATGACTTGGAGCCATCTCAAATTGAATACTTCAAAAACGGAAATACTCATGTGTGGCGATTGGAAACATTACAACACGCTTGCCGCATGGCCTAATGAACTGGGATCACCACCTAAAGTATCGAAGGAAGTAAGAAACCTCGGAATGACCATGGACTCCAAGCTGTCGATGAATGCCCAAGTGGGCAAACTAGTCACTATAAAAACGCTGCGACGAATTTTCCCTCATTTGGGATTTCCGCACAAGGTCCAAGCTACCATCTCCCTTGTTCTGTCCAAATTCGATTATGCCAATAGCCTCTACCACGGATCACCTTTAACAACCATGAAAAGACTACAACGGATTCAGAACTCGGCTGCCATACTACTCTTGCATATCAAACCGCGAGACCACATCTCCCCTGCCTTGAAAGCCCTGCATTGGTTACCGGTTGCCAGAAGATCCACGTTCAAGCTGCTTTGTATCACCCACAAAGCAATACATGGAATGGGACCGCTCTTCATCAGGAATAAAATCACCAAACACATTCAACAGAGGAACCTCCGCTCTAAAGGAGCATCTTGCCTCAAAATCCCAAGATACAAGAAAAAAACCATGGGTGGCACATCCTTCTCTGTTCAAGCAGCCAAACTATGGAACTCTTTACCCCCCAACATAAGATCCACCGACAACCACCTTATCTTCAGAAAACTACTCAAGAATTGGCTCTTCCCCACATAAGTACCATACGCAAACAGAAATTTACAGCATATCCCTCTGTATATAAGCATTTGTTCTCACTATAGACATGTACCTATCTTTGTGTATTGCTTTGTATAAACATGTAGAATAATTATGTTGTTGAGAGGGGAAAAAAATAAATAAATAAATAAATAAATAAATAATAAATAAATAAATAAAAATCATCCTTGGTCTACATGTACTTACTTCCATTGTGCATCTATGTACCTTCCATGTACTTGGATCTGTGTCTCTGTTACTTTTCTCCTGAAAAAGCATATCCAATGCACTTCCCTATTTCTCATCCTGTGCCTCTATCAATATCTTTAATCTACATATACTTACCTCCTTTATGTATCTATATACTTTCAATGTACTTATGAATCTATATATTTATCACTTTCTTCTAATTTAGCATTTCCAAGGCACTACCCTATTTCTCAGCCTATATTTCTCTCAATATATCTTCTAGCCCAACCTTCTGACTCATCTCAAACTTCTCTCTACTACTCTACTCTACTCTCTCTACTTCACTAATACTTATGGGTTCCAGAGTAGCGTGCTACTTGCGCTTCAAAACCCCATCAGGGGTAGCAAGCGCTATATAAATGCAAACCTCTTTCCCTCTTCTATCCCGCCACCTACCCTTCTCTACCCAAATAACTGAATAACATATCCACTACTCAAATTACTTCATATTTTACTATACTAATTTTCAACACTAATCCTAATGGGTTCCGGAGTGGCATGCTACTCGCCAGAAAAGCGCTTCAACACCCATCAGGGTGAATGCAAACCTTTCTTCCCTTTTTATCCCTCCGCTATCCTTCTCACTCCAAATAACTGACTAATATCCACCACTGAAATTACTTTCATATTTCACCATATTAATTCACCACTAATCCTTTATGGGCTTCCGGAGTAGCGTGCTTCAACACCCCATCAGGGGTAACAAGCGCTATATAAATACAAACCTTTTTTCCTCCTCTATCCTTCTGCTATCATTCCAAATCCAAATAACTGACTAACCTATCCCCCACTTAAAATGTACTTGCATGTTTCACTATACTAATTCAACACTAATCCTCTATGGGTCCCGGAGTAGCGTGCTACTCGCCGAAAAAGCGCTTTGACGCCTCGTCAGGGGTAGTAAGCGCTATATAAATGCAATTACAATACAATACAATTCTCTCACTCGCCGATGCTCTCTCAGTTATTCACACTTTCAGGCAATTGACAGAAAGACTCACTAAGGTACTCTGTCACCCACTCGCTCACATAAACTACTCGTAGGGTGACCAGGCGGCCCAGATTTGCAGGGACAGTACCGGGTTTTCCACCACCTGTCCCGGCAGACTTCAGCAAATGTGGCTCGTGTCCCGTTTTCAGAGATGGCCGGCTGAAAAAAGTGTGAGGCACTCTTTGTATGCTCGAAAACAGGACTAGCAAGCAGCTCTTATCAGAAAGCAATTCAATTAGGAGGTAAGACACTTAAAAATGACATTTTATTTCCTTAGAACCTCCTTCTCTGTGTTTCTGTCACAGAATGACAGCGCAGATTAACACAGAAATTCTGTGTTAATCTGCGCTGTCATTCTGTGCGTCTGGGCTGATGTCAAATTATAGTCCTTCTATTTTTACGAAATAACCCGGTTTTTGGTTTTCAAAATCTGGTCACCCTACTACTCGCCCATTCCCTTACTTGTGACTTATTTCTCAGGCCTTGATTTCAGCCATTTGTTGGCAATCATTAGAATTATATTTCTTCTCGCAAACATAAATAACAGACAATTTGCTGTTCCCATCGTAGATGGCAAACACATATGCTGCTGCAACATCTGGTGGCGCGTGTTTTGAACCGCTTGCCCTGCTCGCGAGCAGGGCACGCGAAAGAAACCCCTCTCCTCGAGGACTTCTGCACGAATTCCAAAACTTTACTTCACAACAAATGTCTCGTGGCTACCTGGTGAGACATAGGCCTTCCCCCTTCCACAGCAGCCTCGAGTGCTTGAAATAAGCGCCAGTACACAGGGCAGTCACTTGGCATCTTGCTGGTTGTTGTTGACGTCGCAATGCCCCTGCACGACAGCTGGAGTATGTGAGTGTGTTTGTGGGGGTGGGGGAGGGCGGCCAGTTCCTGTTGTGGGGGGAGGAGGCTGGAAACCATAGGAGCAGAAGTGAAAAGGTGTCAGTGTCTCCGCGCCTTCAGCTGCTCCGGGGGCTTATCATCTGCACAGCTGGATGCCCAGGAGCTGAGAAGGGGGCAGTGCCCCTGGCGCTGCGTGATCAGTGCTTGAGAAAGTCCCCTGCCACGCTCAATACAGCACCTGCTGCAGGATCAGGGAGACGCTCGCCCCCGCCATTGTGCGGCACATCTGTTGCTCTGCTGACATGGAAACTAGGAGAAAGCGGGAAAGTCATTGCTTTGCCACAAAGTCGCATTCAGTTGGCCTGAAATAGCCCCAGAGTGCCCTCTTTCAGTACTGTTTGATCGTGGAACAGATATAGTATTATTTTGCCGAGATATTTCCCAGGGAATAATATGTTATGGAATGCTTTCCTACTGCACGAGTAAATGCCGAACACTTTTAATTTAATTTTATTCGCGTTATGTTTTTGTTTAGCTACAAGAGCGTAAAACTCATAAGAACAGAAATGCTATTGCTTTATCAAAACTCGTGAAAAAAATAACCACAATGTCATACAAGAGAAAAGAAAATTGCCCGTAAACTCTTACATTTCACATGCCCTTGTAGCTGATTCATCGATTGTATAATGAGTGTTTATGCAAATATTCACTGACACCCAGCAGTTGCATCACTACTGCAGAGAAATGCCAGTCAGACTATAAAAGCAATCAGAAAACATGATAAACAATCTCCTAGATATTACGTTGAATAGGTGGAGTCTTCATTTTTCGCATGTTTTTGCACTCTTGCAACGACCGCACTAAACCGCGATACAGATGTTCGAATAAGTTAGGGCCAGATGTACATAGCTTAGTGTTTGCGATTACCAAATTGCACATTTTTGCGACTTGCTATTTGGTAATCGCAAACACTAATGTACGAAAGTGTGTTTTACACTTTCTGCCATTCCCAGTGGGTCACAAATAGACCTACCTCGTGAATATTAATGAGGTAGGTCTCAGTGTGCGACCCATTGGGAATCGCAAAAATCACAGGGATGGTGGCCTGCTGGGGTCAGCAGAATGCCATGCCTATGATTGCTTTTAAATAAAGCAATCTTTTTTTTAAAAATGCATCCCGTTATCCCTAAAGGAAAATGGGATGCATTTAACAAAAAAAAAGAAAAATCTTCTGTTTTCTGTATTAAGAGTAGTCAGTGGTCGGTGAGACCACTATTTGCTCTTAAAAACAATTTATTTTTTCATTCTCAAACAGGAAGTGGTCCAATAGGGACCCCTTCCCTTTTGCGAATAGCTAACCACCAACTTCAAGTTGGTGGTAAAATGCAAATGTTTTGCAACCACATTTCAGTCGCAAAATTATTTGTACATACCAAGGCGAATAAGTATTAGGAAGGGATGGCCTAAACACGCCCTTTCCAAATACTGATTCGCAACACCAAATTGCCATTCGGTAACAGGTTATCAAATCGCAATTTGGGCCTTGTACAGGTGAAACTTCCTTTCTGAGATCGCAAACGGCTAGATTCTGTGAATCGGGCCGTTTGCGAATGCAAAAAAGCTTTGTACATCTGGCCCTTAGTTTGGAGTATAAGGTTTGTGATTAATAACAGCGTGTCCCAAAGCTCAATCGGCAAAAAAATATACGCGAGAGAGTTGCGAATAACAAGGGCAGTACAAACTTTACAACCAGCTAGGAGCGAAAAGCAATAATTTACTAAATCAAAATGGAAGCACCGCGCCCACCCGCATGGCATACTTCAGAACTGTCAGGACACTTCATTTCAAATAGTGAGAGTTCTCCAATGGGAAATATTGAAGTCTAGAAAAGAGAAAAGCAATAATCAACAAGTGTAAGTAGACACTAACTTTGAAAGGCAATAGAACATGCAACATTAACACACACACTTAGCGTTTCTTTCCTACAAAATGTTTGCTAGGTAAAAACTGGTGGCATTTGTGAGGGTAAAAACACAAAACTCTTGAGTTTTGCAGTTCAGAATACTACGATCATATCATCTGTGGTGTTCTCCAAGTCATGCATCCCTTGATGGAGTCCCAGGGTTTGGTTGTTCTAGGAGAGAGGGTTAGTTGCTTGCTGTGCCACTGAATTCAAGCTAGCCTGGCTGATGAGGGTTGATACCCCAAAACCGGTCTCAGGATCCTTGATTCCGGTCCAGGGAGGACCTGGCCTGGCAGTTCGGGCTGGACTGTTCCCATGAGGAGCAGGGTCAAGACCGATTTGCATATGGGTGGGTCCAACCTGGGGTGGCTTAGTGAGCAAAACAACGATGGATTAAACCCAGATCTCTTGACTTGGGGTGAGTGGTTGAAAAGTTTCAGCACTCCGTCCATCATCTTGTTGTGTTCCCTAGTGCGGTGAGCCCAGGGCTACTGGACGGACCACCATGATACAAAAGATTGTTCTACCTACATGGTTAGTAAATTCTTCCTGTATGTTGTTGGAGTCTATATGCTCTCCCTACCAATAATCCAAACATAGCATGAGCCCCTTTTCCCACATGCTGAACCCGTAATGGATAATGCATTCAGAAAAAACCGAGCCCCATGCTATAAGTAAGTTCCTGTGCTATTTTAGCTCATTGTTATAGAGGGGCACTTGAAATGAGCCCCAGGTTAATTCTTTGTCATGACAAGTCAGGAAAGTTTTGGCTTGCCATACCAGCTTAGGAGTACCTGAAGAGATTTGTTAGACAGAAGATAGCATCTTTGTCATTGAGGTGACAACTGAGAGAAAATACTGTTTGGGAAAACCCCAAAATGTCCAGAACCTTTAAAAACACAGATATGAATGTGTGACCAAGGCCATGTAAGTGCATCAACTATAACTTGCTATGCAGTAGACCATATTAAATAATAAAAATGGTTAAGCCAGGTTTTTGAGAACCAGAATGGAGACAGGTTTGATGTCTATATTTGGGATCCATTCCCAAGGTGTCCATTACCCCTTGAACTAGGCACTCCGGAGTGCACAATAGGGTGACAAAGGTTAGGATCAGTTAAAGTGGCAAAATTAGTGTTCATGAAAAAAAGAAGAAATGAATACTGTATTAGACCACCACAGAGAGCTTCTGGAAGCTCAAGTTTTCGTATTATTTCAGGAGTAATAAAAACCTATATTGCTTGTAATCCTGACAGCACACACAACAACATCCTAAAATAACCGACTATGATTCTTTCCAAAGTATCTTTCCTTAGATGTTCCTTAACACTTGCACTTCCTAAGTATACTCTGTGAGTTTTATGGAGTCCAAGGGCATATGTAATTACAGTAGAATTTTCCAACCCCAGAAAATAGTTTTGTTGCACAGGTGTGGTCCCACTGAACAGAGGAAGTCTCCCCCAGACTTGACTGACCATCAAGAAAATCTCTAGGAGTTCTATGGATGCACCCCAAAGTCTCTCAAGGCAGCACAAAACCAAAAGGGATGTCATCAGATGACTGCTTTCACTGAAGCACTGAAATGGTCTCAATAATCACTTTGTGGGACTAGTGAGGGCCTTCTTTCATAGAGGAGGGTTGAGCCATAAGTGTAGATGGGTAAAGACCGGAAGTAACACCCTCACAGGAAATGTAGATACACTCAAGACACAAAGAGTCTCCCATGTCACTCAAAACATAGTAATTTGCAATGAGTACTCCAAAGGAAATATCCCTTTCACAGTCTAACTGGCCTAAAAGGACAAAGGGGAATAGCTTGCATTTCAATACTTCTCTTTGATGAAGTATCTTTAACACTCATCCTTGCATCCTCATTGACACTGATGGCACAGCTGATAAGGCTGCCACCGAAGAGAAGGAAGAGGAAATGGCCACACTACCAGTTTAGGAAACACCCCATCTCTGAAGGCAAGGAGTCACATGGCTGAACTATCATTGTTGCGACAGCCACAAGAACACACAAGGCCTAGAATCTGTAGGTATTCAGAGAGGGCACCCAGAAGTCAATACTCGTGAAGATGTCTCACCCATGGATGAACAATATTAGGTGTTTAGGTATGCTATGTAACATATAAAACAAATGTGCAGTGCTCATGATTAAAAGAAGGATGTGTGATAGCATTTCCACTGAAGCACTAAGCTAAAAGAATCAGAGCACAGACAAAATATGCTTGGCCAGTAAGAGTGTAGCACCAACAGTGCAGGTTTATCTCATAGGGGAACAGCAAGGTCCTCAATATTGAGAGAATGTACTGTCCATCTACAGGTCAACACAGATGGTGCGCTAGACTATTGAAATGGCTGTAGGATTAGTTCAAGCGACAACTACACTTGCGGAACTAGGTGCTCCCAGTTCTTAATTTGAGACAGTGTTTCCGGTGCTCGGCACCGGCACTTAATTATGAACAGTCTACTACATGGTGGCACTGTTTATCTAATTTAGGGATGAGCATGACAACAGTTGTTTAGTCATCCAATATGAATTGAAAATGAATTGTATCTGGGGCCCATTCATTCTTATTGCTTTGGCAGCCTGGAATAGTCTTATTGTCACTCTGGTAGGAGTGCGATGGTTAGTAGTTGCATTAGAACTGACATTGGCAGCGCTGGCAGGGGCAATGGGTGGTGCAAGCTGCCCTGACACTTATTTCTTTACAAATTAAGCACGTGCTGCCAATGTGCACTTGAGAGGAGTGATGAGACATTCCTAGTCGACAAAGGGGATAGGCTCTCCAGAGCATGATTGAGGAAGTTGTTGCTCACATTGTGATGGTCAAAAGGAGAAGGAGAGTGTAGGGCCCTTTATTGTAAGTGTAAAAAACAGGTCAAATGCACGAGTCTTTGAGACTCACCATGTTAAAGAAGTGACACACAGTCCGGTTTCTGACACACTCACTCATAGAAGTGACCATTAGAAAATGGTGATTATATGTTACATTTCAAGGGGACATTAATACATGCTTGTCCATAAACATCACAGGGGACTGCTGTACTTGTTGAAATATATCATTTTATAAATATATATATTTGGAATGTTGGAAATTAATTGAGTTTGAGGAAATTAACTTTGCCCTGAAGAAGTCTTGTTTGCTCCTTGGCACAAAAAGCTTTGGCTGTGCTTTCTTTTGAAGCAATGAAATGAAATAAATAATATTTTTGAACTACACATGGTCTCCCGTGCTATTGGAGTTTATGGGGAATATGTATCATGCATTTTTGCGGTCGGAAATGGCCAGATCAGGCCATTTGCAATTGCAAAAATGCATTTTCGTATGTATGAATCCCAATATGCGATTCTTTAACATGTTACTGAATCACAATTTGGAATTGTGAATACATTCTGATTCGGTATTAGGAAGGAAAGTGTTGAGGTCGTCCCTTCCTAATACCAAATCGCAGCGGTATGTAGGAATGTTTTGTGACTGAAATACAGTCGCAAAACATTCACATTTTACCACCTGCTTCAAGTAGGTGGTAACCTATTCGCAATGGGAAGGGGTCCTGAAGGGACCCCTTCACTTTTGTGAATGGTAGCAAAAACGTTTTTTCAAACTAGGCAGTGGTCACACGGACCACTGCCTGCTCTTAAAAATTAAAAGAATACTTCTCATTTTTCTTTTTGTAAACGGGTCCCGTTTTCAGTTAAGGAAAACGGGCCTCATTTTTAAAAAAGACTGCTTTATTTAAAAGCAATCACAGGCATGGTGGTCTGCTGACCCCAGCAGGCCACCATCCCTGTGATTTTTGCATTTCCTAATGTGTATTGCGACCTACCTCATGAGCATTAATGAGGTGGGTCGATTTGCGGCCCATTAGGGAACGCTAAATGAAACTCATGGAGTGTCATACATTAAAATAGCGATTATCTAATTGGGATTCACAGAGAATCGCAATTAGGTAATCGCTATGTCTAATAATGACACATATGGCCCTATGTTCCATTTGCTGGATAAGTATGGAAATTTGACTTTGTTGCTGTGCACTTACATTGTGGTGTGCCCTATCCACCTCCTTTTTAAGAGTCTTCATTAGACTGCATGTGAAAACAATACTTCCGCCGTGCACTGATGGTGGAACATCATCACTGAGGATGAGTGCAGATGGACTACGTTTCCTATGTCTTTTGTTGCACCTGTGAAAATCAGAGAATAAGTATTTTTTTATTGCAAGTTGTTTCATGCGTTATTTATTTCGGTGTTTTATTATTTTAAAGCACTTGGATTCAAAAATGTTCCTGATAAAAAATGAAATTTAGTCGACCAAACAAAATTTCAAAACAAAGGTCACAGAAGTATCATAATGGGTGAATTTACAAAATTGAAAAGTCTTTCAAACCCATCTGAAACCGGGCTAGTTCTTGAGTTTACTCAACTCAAGTGGTAAGCTGATTGGCAGTTTAGGGGCAGGGTATCTCAAAGATGGTTGAGAGAAGGAAAGATGCATGAAAATAAAATAGGATAGAGAGAAGGATGAATGGCTCAATAGATGGATGGGGAGAGTGATAGAGGGATGGATGTCAAGAAGGAATGATGGATGGAAAACAGAAAGACAAGACAAAGAAGGCCGGATATAAGGAAAGATGGATTAAAAGAAAGAGAGATAGAGAGAAGCATGGACGGGAAAAGATGGACATAAAAATTGATGGATGGATGGGTGGGTAGATGGATGGAAGAAAAAAAGTACAGAAAGGAGGAAAGCATGATGGGACAACAAAGAAAGCTGAAGATAAGAAAGGGCCAAAGAATGGAAAGAAGGGGGAAGGAAATTTAGAATTTTAGAATTCAGTCGGGGGCACAATCTCCCATACGGGTGCTGGGTTTGCTTGCCTCTCCAGCTTGTCCAGTGCTATTAGGGGCATGGTTCAAAGTGGTGGGTATTTCATTTTTGTAGCTATTCCCTTGTCAGGACATTTAGTGAAACTTTATGTTCAAGCTAAACCTACAAAGACTTAACTTTGTTGGCTGGCATTGGAGGGGCTCTCATGCATGGAGATGGGGAACACTGTCTCAAGCTCCAAGTTCTTTTCAATAATTCAGTTTTGCTATTGTCAAGCTTCATGAAGTTCTGGCACAAACATAGATGAGCAGTAATCAAACATTCCTTTGCTCTCAGTAGAGCCACAGGAGCATGCGTGTTCATCCTGATGATAAGGAGGGTATCATTCACATAGGGCCCTGCTAGCAACCTTATCAGGTCTCATTGTCGTCAAACATAGATGTTAAAGGGAGTGGCTGAGAGTGAGTAGCCCTAGGGCACCACACACATCAGTGCCAGCTTGGCTGATTTGGAAAGAGGCTGAGTCCACCCTTCCAGGAATCGCAGGAATGTAAGAAACCACCTCAGCAGAGTGCAACCAAACCCAATTGCTCCCATGTGCTAAATAGGTCCTGTTAAATGGTATCAAAAGCATCAGATTGATCCGGTAAACATGGGTTCTATCTATCAAAAGCCTTATATTTGAAAAAATGAGTTTGTGCATAGAACCCCTCGTGACATTTCTAAAAAGCTTGTGGGCCTCATTTATGAGGTTTTGTCATAGGGCAGCGCAGCAGGCCTTCCTGCTGCGCTGCTCTACTGCAAAAGAAAAGGGCAGGAATGCGCCGTATCTATCAGATACGGCACATTCCTGTCCTTTTCCCCTGCGCCGGCGCACAATGGGCTACCGTGCGCCAACGCAGGCACCTTTGCACCATGGTGCAAGGGTGCCTGCATTGCGGGGATGATTATTTTTGTACTGGAAGGGAAACCTTCAGGTACAAAAATAATCACAATAGGCTTTTTTTTCTTTCCATGTGGGCTGCAGAATGCAGCCCACATAGAAAAAGGAAAAACGAGGAGAAATAAAGATATTTCTCCTCGTTGTGCCTCCCTTACGCCTTCCCTGGGGAGGCATAAGATTTTGGCGCTGCCTCAGATTTACGATTTCTCGTAAATCTGGGGCAGTGTCAAAAAGCCATGGATATTGCTGGGAACGCCCCAGCAACACCCATTGCATGCCCCTTTAACGCAGAAAACTGCGTTAAAGGGACCGATATTTATCGGGCAGCAATAAGCCAAAAAAAGTGACTTAGTTCTGCCTGATAAATATCACACAGGCTTCGGCGCCAGAGAACGTCACAAAAAGTGACGTTCCGGCGGCCCAAGGGGCCTCATAAATGAGGCCCTGTGTGTTTTCTAAAATGCATGCTATTTAGTGATTGGTGGAACGGCTGTGGCAATGAATTTGGGACACTTTGAGATACTCCACCTGCCAAGACTACTGTGAACTGGAAGCATCGTGAAGAAGCCAGTAGAGAACACACCAACTGAACAAATGTGGGGAGTACTTTCCGTTGTTCTATGCCCTGCCCTTGCAGTGGATCCTGTCATTGACTGAATCTTGCTCAGTCTTTACCACACATAAACACCCTATGGCCCTTTCCAATAAATCATCTCTGTCTCATTCGACTCCTGTACATGATAGTATTCTGAGCTTCCACCATATCCGTTGCATCACGACAGTGTCTGTCACGGTGCGGTGTCTCTTCATCGGAAGAGTCTTTTCTGTACCACACACCTGATTACCACTTGGGGCTTCATTACGAGTCACCTTGTAATTCTGACGGGCCAATAACAGAAGTTGCCAGCCCCATCAGAAGTACAAGTACCATGGGAATACTACTACTACTGCATTACTTCCTCAGACTCCAGCTGCTAAATATAAAGATGCGGAGTCAGGTGAGTATTGTTCCAAATCAGCATTTATTGAAAAGCATCTTATAATATGGACTGACAGGGAAGCAGGCTCACATCAACTGCCGCTCCCTGTTCAAGAATACACTTTCCACATACACAATGACCCACAGTCCACATTCTAGATTCTGCAACCAAGATCCCAACACAAAAAGCAAATGGAGTCTCTGTGTGAAATACCAGGATAATATAAGGAATAACCAGGGGGATCAGACCCAGAATTACAGATTTTCCCCGTTTCTCAGGGCCCATCTTTTACTCCGCCATCTCTTCCCCTCTTTCCTCTTGTTAGCAGCAGCTCTGCATTGGTAACTCTAGGGTGCAGGAATCATTCTCACTTTGCTGAGGCGCTCGTCAGGAGGCCCTTGGTATGATCTGCTGGAATGATCTGCTTGTTTTTCATGCTCTGTGGGACGATTGCCAGTTATTAAGGTTTTGGAACATGATGAAAGTGATTGACAATCTGTGATACACTAACATTCTGTGCTTCTGTTAAGAAATTGTAAAGTTTGTGAATCCGTAATTTTCACTCTTAGAAATATCTCAAATGCTGAAGTCTGGCTTTAGCCAAGTTCTTTTGATTTTACTGAAATTATAAATATATTATACGTACAAATTAGAGGCCTTTAGCTAATCCTCTTCATCCTTTGGTCTCTTGTCATTTTACATTTTCTCTCACTCTAGTGCCTAGTAGGCTTGGGCCAAGGAGTCAGACATTTGTTAATTCACTGAGAATGGCAACATTCTGCTCTTTCACAGTGAGCGTATCCGTGCTCCCTGTTCCTTATTTTAAACTTGTTGTTTTCATTGGGGGAACATGTATAAAGAAATCCCTCCCTGGTAGGAAAGTCTTGAAGCATGCTATAGCTCTTACATAGTCTGTGTATATTTGAGTTTTAGCATCATGCAATAACCTAATAAGTAGGGCTCCCGGTTTTATGGTATTTTTTTTTTTTTACATTTCCGTCTGTATTTATCCATATTTATTTTTTGCTAATTTTATCTGTATTTATCCATATTTATTTTGGGCTTTGTGGAAAAATGAAGCTGAAATTAGTATATTTCCATTCCCCATTTATTTAACCAGTAAATATGCACTCATGCTTGAATGCCTACCAGGTTTCAATGCTGTAAACACCTGCAAAAGTTAAATCAATGCACTTATAAGAAAATATGCAAATTTCAGTATCAACCTTGTGCATATCTACTTCTGTTAAAGCCTCTTTACTAAAATTCCTTTCTTTTTTAGCCCCATTACCTATCAATCCACACAGACATTGGCCTGGCAGTCATGGCAGACAGTATTTAGAATTACTCAAAAAGCAACCTAATTTCCGTTTTTATCCATATTTAAAAAGAAATACAGACAAGAAAATAAATGTTTTCTGTCTGTATTTATCTGTAAAAATCAGTAAAAACGGAAAACAGGGAGCCTTACTAATAAGCCATCCTTTCAATGCTCAAAAGCTGTTAATGCCCCTTAGAACAATTTATTGCGTAGAACCCTTCACAACCATCCATTGGAAATTACATGTCAATAAATGCAAACTGCAATGTGCAATGTGCTAGATCCCTCCATATATGTTACATAACCTGGTTCTCTTCATTGTTTTTCCATACGTTGTACCCTTTCTTCGCTTCACTTGACCAAGTTACATTAGCACTGATTGCTTAAAAGGAAACACTGTAACTTTTCGGCATCTTGTAGTGCACATGGAGTAATCTGCAATCCCTAAATGTTACATAACTTTGTACCAGAGAGATGCAGGTTTTGAACTGCAGTGCTACCGCATAGGCCAGCTACTGAATGGGCATATACAATGCACTGTTTGCTTTCATCTCTTAATTCCTAAAAGAGCAAGTGGTAGATGGGCATGGAGACTTAGGTTTTTTATCACCCAGAAGAAGTGATTTTCCCAAGGAGCGTCAGATGGTGACATTGGCATCACTACTAACTTCTCCACTTCAAACTTAATTTTCTCCATAGGGCTAAATATTAAATGATCATAGAGTCGCAGTCTCCCCAGCACCAACTGAGCATTTATTCCCTGTCGATCTGTATGTTCATTCCTCTGCATCTGTCCAGCTGTCCCTTGTGTGTGTTGCTGGCTTTGTAGAGGTTATTGTATTTGTTCTGGGCAACTGTATGTGGGTCTGAATGATTGTCTTCTTTGTAGGTGGAGTAGAACGTGGGTGTGTGGGTGTGTTGCTGTGAGCATGGGCATATGCATAAAGTTTGGAATGCGTGACTGCCTGTTGGATTGTCTGGGTGCAACGATGCGTGTATGTGTGGAGTTCTGTGTACAAAGATTCCTATGTCTGTGTACATGTGTACCTGTATTTATATTAGTTTATGTGCATGGATGATAGCATGTCTGCATCTTTTTGTATCATGGTGCATGAATTTGTGGTTGTGTGTGTGCCTGAGTGTCTGTAGGTGTGCTAGCCTGTGTGTGCTAATGGATGCCTGTATTAGTTTGAGATGTAGTCTCAAATGCACATATGTGTGTCAATATGGGTCTGAATGTTGTGTGTCCCTGAATGCATGAATCTTACGACAGCCAACCTACTGGCTAGTCAATGATTGTTCATAAAGAATTATGCTCCATAAATGTGTCCTTCATCTATAAACCACTACATGTGATTGTATCGTTATGCACGGCGAGCAAGAGAATAACCTTTAAACCTTTCTATGTCCAGTAAACTATTGTAGCTTTTTGGCTACTGTGCCTTGGTATTTAACCAGTATATGCTCGTTGTTGTGAGGAATATGACAATATTTCAGAGGAAGGAATCTCAAAAGTGATAGATAAAAATTACTTTTATTGCTGTGATATGCTAATGGAATAGGTAAATACCAGAACACTGAAAAATTGACTTCGGTTCAAAAATGTAATTTTAGTGCAGTTATGCCTTAGACAAAGGCTACCCTGAGCTGGTTCTTGGGACTTTTGAAGCAAATAATGGTGCTGGCCCTTTCATTGAAAACGTGCGTGCCACTGCTCGTCGCTTGGGGCTTAACTCTGGGGTGAATACCCTTTTGACAAAAAGCTAAAAAAAAAAAAAAGGGAAGAGGAATGTGGTTTGGGAAGGATTGTGAGGCATACTTCTTTTCCTCTGCATAATGTATGAGGGAAATACCAGAGAAGAGCAATGAAAAACTATTCTTCATTGATGGACACCTGCATAGATAAAGAGCTGTGGATTCCCGGTAAATACAATTCCGTTGCATAAAGTGCGAACACTTCGCCCTGATTTTTTTAATACCCTGACTTAAACCCGAATGCAGCAGCATTTCAATACAAGATTCAGCAAAGGCAATGGGTTTGGCCTTGGCAAGTTGATGCAATGTTTAATTTTTTATTTTTGATCCAAAGAAATGCCACAAAAATAAAAGGAAGGTAAAACAAACATGTTGCCACCTAATCGTGACAGCTATATGCTTGCAATGAAAACTTTAAATTGTAAAAAAACAAACGTAACCACCAGCTATAATTGCATTAGATCTGAACCTCAGCGCCCTAGCAGGTAAGTGTACTTAGAAGTAGAACAATGTTCTCCAATGAGCAGCTCGTGAGCTACTGGTAACTCTCCACCCACCTGTAAGTTGCTCTCCTATGTTCATTCCAGTCTACTAAATTTGAAGCTTTTGCTTGGATGAATTAATATATGTGTACAAAATTGTAATGTGTGCATATGAGTCGAAAAAGTGTGTATTTTCAGACCTATTTAGATAATACAATATTTGAAACTGATATTTAAGAGAAAAATCATGTGACATTGGGGGAGATTTATTACTAATATGACCTTGGTGCCAGTGGCATTGCAGCTATGGCTGCTAAGTATTACCCATGTAAAGGCATTCCAAATTGACAAAGCCTTTTTTAAATTGATTCATGCAATCCTGCTTGATGCATTTAAGTGAACACTGCTGGCAACCCTGCACAGACGTGACCACTGCTGGTAATCTTGCATAGGGTGCGACTAATGTCATCTTGTCTCATGTGGTCATTATTATTACAAATCTAATAATAGTAGCTCGGGATGATTTTCACTGAACATGAGTATCTCTATTACAGAAAAGGTTGGAGACCCCTGACTTAGAACCTGGATAGAAAGTCTTTTTAGTTTTAATGCACATCACAGGACTTTACAATTCTAATTGAGGCAAACGAAACATAATATTGGCTTTGGCTTACTACAACCTAAAGACATAGTTTAAACACACAAGGATGAGTAAAAAACATAAAAAAGAATAATGAATAGACAGAAGAAAGCATTGTTAAAGTATTGGCTCAACAGCCCTGAGACTGAAGTGCACTTCATTTTACGCAGATCTGCACATGTGATCAGGCAAATTGCCATCATAGAGTGCACAAGAGCAATGACCGAAAGGGGCTGATCCACTGCCCCATCCTTTAGCTGTGGTGGGTAGAAGCAACATTTTAATGAAAGATGAACAGATCAGTGGATGATGATGACTGATTCCAAACCCCTTCATGTATGTATGAATATTGAAATGTTATTAGTATCATTATTATTATTATTATCATCATCATCATCATTATAGTTTTATTTACATGAGTCTGGCAGCAGTGGCTCCTCCTCTAAGGAGGAGGAGCGTCGCCCCACAGGAAAAATAAAATTATAATAACACCATGTTATAATCATTTTAGTTTTCAGTACTGACTGTTTCTTTTAGGTGCAGGGCAGTCCACAGAGCAAGGAAGGAGTGGTGGGCACATTGTAAGGGCCTGATTCTGAGTTTGGTGGTGTGGGAGCTGGGCGGCACGCCACCACCCCGCTCCCACATCGCCAAAGCTCACCGCCGGCTGCCGGCTAGATTACACGTTCTCTCGTTGTCTGGTGGGCGGTCCTTTGGCATTCCCATGGAGCACGGCAATAGGAACGCCAAAGCCCGTTCCTGCACGGCATGGACTCTGCCGTGAATGCCATGCAGGAAAGGGGTTGCATGCGCACAGTGGGGCACAACATGTGCCCCCCTGCATGCATCCCCATGGCTTAAGGCACCAGGTGGCCCCATAGGGCTCCCTTAGTTCCCTCACCGCATGGCGGGCTCACCGCCATGAAAAGGCTGGCAGTGAGGAAACTCGTAATGTGCTTTGTGGTTTCGCAACGGCACTGTCAACATATTACTGCCTCACACCACTGCAACAGCGCATGGGAATGGCGGTTCCCTGGCGGTTGCAGCGGGCCTGCGGCAGTCTGACCGCCAAACTCACAATAGGGCGGTCGGACCACCGGTGCAGCAGTAGCCGCCGCGCCACTGCAGTATTGGCAGTCCTGCGGACGGTGAAACTCATAATCACCCCCTAATTGTGCATGACAGTTTGGCCGGCCGTCTTGGGCTGGCCAAACAGACATGCGTACTTAGCATGTTCTTCACCCAGCTCTATTGCACAGCCGAGTGGAGAACATGCACAGGCTCCCACCACCTGTCGGAGCGCCGAACCAGGCCGCTCAGACCAATCACGATGGTGCTGTCATGCGAATGACAGCAGCGTCGTGATTGGCTTAGGGGAGTTTGGGAGCCTGTGTGCTTCCTGTGTCGACCGAAGAGGACGGAGGAGAGGCGGCGGCTGGCAGGTAAGTGAAATTTTCATTGTTTACTTAAAAAAAATTTTTTAAACCCCACCCCACGGCTACTGGAGTCTGGTGAGATAGTTACCTCTGGGCCAGCCCTAAAAAGCGAACTTGGTGTTGCTTACTTTCATACTACAAAGTTAAAAAATGAAGAAAAAAAAAACGTAATAAGCTATTATTTTCTAGCTTGCACTATGTGGCATCCACTGATGTACTACTGCACTTGGTAATGAGTACATCCTCCTCACTACTGATCTGGCCCTACGCCTAAGTGAAGATTGTCATTAAACTCCATAGGCAGCAGGCGGTACCAGGCCGCACAGATTTCACAAGGGGGGTTGGGCGGGACACACAGGTATAGGTTTCTGAACTTTGTAGCTCCAATGTAACAAAACGTGTGCAAAGGTTTTTATTCAAAGCACTATTTGTGGGAAAGAGGCCTAACGAAATGGGCGCAGCCACCTAGTGGCTACGTCCCCTCCAAGAATTCTCCCCAGTTAAAATGATACGCTTGGGAAAACCCACTCAATTTACTACTTAAAATCACATTAAACATTTTCATGCAGTTTCTTTTGAATTGATTTAGCGGTGGCTTTGTCGTTCCTGTTCATTGGGCAATTACCAAATTGAAGGTGGGAAAGGAGATTAGCCGAAAACCAAATGGGCGTCTGTCTTTATAATGTAGGCAGGGGAATGGGTAAACTAGGTGGGTCCAGCGCTCCATTAAAATTCGACATTTTATATAGAAATATGTGTCAACACATCTTCACATTTTTGTGTTATCGGAAGGAAATGAACTGATGGAGAGATTTCACAGTGATTAATACATTATAGCAAGCATGTGCTATTGAAAACAGACTAGAACGCTGTGAGAATCAGAGGGCGTTCACCAAAATATTAATTTCTCCAGATGAGATCTCAATGTGTGTTCTAAAATGATATGAATGAACTTCATGAGAATTCAATGGGGGCGTTCTCTTCTGCTGCTGCTTCTTTGTTCGACCCTACAATGAAGGCAACAGCAGAATCTTGTTCAGTGCCTGTCTCTTTAACCCTTGCGGCAGGCAGCTAATGTCATGAGGAGTGGGGGTGGGGCTAGAATGGGGGCGTAATTCATCATACGAGGTAAGAGGGGGTACGAACCTTTGACAGAAAAGAAAACTGAAGCTTTATTTTACACTTCACAAGTGTCTCTGAAAACCAAGAGTGTTATTGATGGCCTTTGCAAAATGCACCTTTAAAGAAACTTTCTGAATGTCAGTGCAACGTCTGAAACTTGCAATATGTTAATGTTAGAAAAAAAATGGCAACAATTAAAATACCTTATGTTGAACATCTCCAATGGTCTCTATTTTTCCATTGCTTAGTTTGTAGTAGTTTATTACACATACCAGAAATGTAGCAGCAAAAAAGCAACACATAGGCTAGTTTCTATACTTTTATGTGCCCCTCTGGGCCTCAGACGTCATATGAAAGTCAGAAGGCAAATCTATCTGGATACAGTATTGTTATACATTATGGCTTTATTATTCACCCAGCCTTCTTAAAAAACTTAAAAAATGTATCAGAGAGAACTAGTTGCCTATTAAAAAATGTGATGCTACATGATTTAAATGATACACTCTGGTTGTGTCCAAGTTAGAAGATTTAGGCGGAAGGTGCCTCTAATATGGGGACTGAACCTAAATTGACAATGATGAGAATGAGGTAGGAGGTTTGTGATTGGAAGGAAGTAGGGGCCCATTGGTTTATAATGAAATGCTGGAAAGACAATGATTCTCCATTGGAGAGATGTTGGTGGGAAAAGATGAAATGGCTCCAACAAATGGAAATTGCCTCATGGTAAGCTAATGGCCGTTTCTCTGAGTGACCTTTAAGCAGCGGGATGCCTTGATCTGAAATACCCTTATTCATACAGCCACTTTAACAAAAATAGACAGGAAAATGATTCCGAAGAATCTTGTGCATAAAAGTTAAACAAGGGTTTGCAATGGCCTGGCTCCTTTTGCAATACAGAACAATTATGAAACTTTATACAATATGTCACACAAAATGCACTGATAAGAAAGATATTGTGCCTGAATTTTCTTAATATTTTAGTAAGTAAGTAAGTAAGTGAAAATTATATGAAGAATTGCTCAATCCAGAAGGAGGGTAATTAAAGAGGCGCATGCTTTTAATTATAGAGAGCTACTCCTTCAGCTGGCTTTATTTTCCTTAGAGAAATTAGAGTTCTTCTGCACAATTGCATAAATGGATAAACTGACTATTTGGAATGAGAACTGAATATGGATAGGAAGGGGGAGAGAACTTGTGGGTCCACATTACGGCTATCAGAGTGGTGTATCAATGAATGTCATAGTACTTGACTTCCTTTGAGCACAAAGTTAAACAATGCTATTAGCTCCTTGCAACCACGGGCTACATGCTGCTAGTGGTGCGTGGCTTTCCTGGATAGTCCTTCATGGAAAATAAGCTGTTATGCTTGCCTGCATAAAAAATTATTGATATAGTTTTAAACTTTCAGAAAGGGTGCCACAATTCAGGGGCATTTTGGAAATTTTGAAATTATTTCAAATATTGAGAATTAGACCAGAATTTAGGCCTGTGCACCATAAGTAGGCCTAACTTACATGAACTGTTTGTGGTGAGTATAAGAGACATTTGATTTGTTTTTCTGGTTAAAAAAGCCATATTTGGATGTATTGGCCAATTCATTTGTTTTTTCTCTGATTCAAGTATAAATAGGATTGATCAAGAGAATTTTCAATCTTGACTTTACATGAATGGGTCCTTTCTATAAATGGCCATTTTGTGAATAGCTTAAAAACATTTGTTTTTATGGCAGGAAAAATAAAGTGTGACTTGTGATAAAGTGCGGTCGCATACTCCCATTTCTCCATGGGAGCTTCAGCCGAGGCCGTAAACCGGCCGTAGCACAAGCTCCCATAGAGAAATGCCGGGTTCTGTTAATCCCTGCACTGCGTGAGGTGCCTGCCACGCGGTGCAGGGATCAACAGGGGCTCGGCCCCCATCCAGAGGCCGCATGGAGAAGGGGGCCCTGCTAGGGGCCCTCAAACTTGCTTTCCGACAGGCTTTCCATGTCAGAAAGCCCAGCATGGAAAGCCTGTCGGATACCGAGCATCCTAATCCCAACGGTGGAAACACCATCCATTGGGATTACGGGCCGGTCTCTGACTGGCGCCCGTCGGAAGCCAGCTGGAATGACTGGCCGGTTTCAATTCCGACTGCCTGGATTGTAATTAGGCGGTCGGAATTGAAACCATCCATGCCATTCCGAAAGCGTCCGACCTAAGGTCGAAGGCTTTCCGACCAACATCGAAATAGGTCCCTTATTATGCACATCCCCAATATTATGGAAGTAAACTTAGGGCCTTAGTATGACTTTGGAGGTGTAGCAGCGGGGCGCTTGTTGTGGCAGCGGGCCGCCACGCCAGCGCCCCGCTGCCACACCACCAAAGCCATATTGAGACGCACGCCGGATTTCGACTGGAATCCAGGTTGGGTGGTCCTTCGGCGGCTGGCACGCGGCGGTGCAGTCCTAAGGCTCATATGTGAGCCTTAGCAAGGCACCGCAATGGAAACGCCATTGCACGTTCCTGTCATAACAATGCCCTGCAGGAACTGGGGGTGCACACATACTGGTGGGCGCACCATGTGCCCCAATGAATGCATCCCCTGGTGCAGAAGTAATAGGGGGCCCTGTAGGCCCCTCTTTGTTTCCTCACTGCCACAATTTTTATGGCAGGCTCACCGCCATGAAAACTGCGGCGGTGAGGGAAACTCCTATTATGTTTGGCTGTGACGCAGCGGCACCACCAGCATATTAGGGGCCTCAGACCGCTGCATTACCACCAGGGATCGCGGATCCCTGTCGGCAGCAGTGGTTCCATGGCGGTCCGACCGCCCTACTTGTAATAGGGCGGTCGGACCACCAGTGAGGCAGTAGCCGCACCACCCCCGTGGGTTTGGCGGTCCATCAGACCACCAAACTCATAATAAGGCCCTTAAACTTTTGTGATAAGATTTGCAATAGTAAAGAGATAATTTAATTATTTATATAGACTGAAAATGTATGGTACTTTTAAAAATTAAAACTAATAGGAGGAAGGGACATTTTAGTTTAACAACTGTTTAAACATTATGAAAAATAAATGTCTTTAAATGGACAAAATATAAAAAAGTAAGCATCAGCTCGAAATATTTATTTAAAAAGTAAGTAAATATGGAGTCTTTCAGCATTAAAATGAAACAGTTGCTATAGTATTTCACTGTTATTAAATAACGCAATGCACCTTAATATCTTTTTAATATGGTTAAAGATGCACAAGCCCTTAAACCATGCAATAATAATATTTTAATTTGCAATTTTTTAAAAACATAAACAGAGACATTTTACTAATTATTATGTTTATTATGACCAGTTTAATTAACATATGTACATTTAGTTATATTTTTGAAACATTAATAACAAAGCATTGGAAGCTTTAGAATAGATGCAAAAGCTTGATAAATCTGGTCCTTCGTCATTACCTGTGGATTTGGTCTTTTGAATTGGTTATTCATTTGTTAATTTGTTGACTTTAAATGATTGCATTTTTGGGGGTTATATTATGTGGCTTATCAGTGGGAAAGGGTTAGAGATGATGCTCTATTGCTACAAAATCGTATGCATATTTTGAATTTTTGTATACTGTGTTATATTTATTATTAAAAATAGTTATGTGTTTTTTGAGGTTTAGGTTTTGTTTAGTATTTCTTTCAGATGGTTTGTTACTGTTTTGGTTAGTTTTTTAAAATTACTTATTGAATTGTGCAAAATGAGAAATATTCCCTAAGTGCTACAAAATAATAAACTTTCTAATTTTACTTTTTGATGTTACATTTTAGAGATGTTTTTATTTGTAAAGTGGTAGTAAATGTTTTTACATTTCTTACTTAAGTAAGCTGCGTGCTATATTCTAGATAGTTTCGGTCTTGGAGTACCTGTAGGATTCTTACTTTGTTATTGAGAATATCGTGCATTTACTATATTAGTCTTCAAAATTTATGGTTCAAGGTTAGGGCTAGGGATGTCTTTATTCTAAGATCTTTTTAGCAATATTCCTTTTGGAGGAATTCAATCATCCATCATGTTCGAGGTAAGGGGGTGTCTATCTTTACTGATATTGAAGGAACTCTGCCACCTTTCAGTGATATTATTCGATTTTGCCTCTTTGTTGAGAGTTTTGTGGTAAATGATACACCACTCTCTATGAAACCTGGCTTGGTGTATGTCTCCTGAGAGGTGCAGATGGCCAACCCAGATGTCCTCAAACTGGTTGAGGAATGTGGTTTGCTTCTCCCCTTTGTCTTTCTAAAAGGTAGAATCTATTAGTAAATCATAGGACTTAGTTACATCAGATCGTCAATAAAGGGAAGGGCAAAATGTTTTTTTTCCATTTGAAATTGGAAGTTGCTGTTATTTGAGTATATTATGCTCAGAGTAGATAATTTCAGGTGTGGCCAGTTGGCTATATATTAGTGTAATGGACATCCTTGAATGTAAATATTTGGATTCATGTTTGCTATTGTATGTTTGATTGTGTATTCAAAGTCTATTACTGTTTCAGTGGGTGGACAGATGTTTTTTTTCTCTTTAATTGTGTTTAAGAGATCACTCTAAGTGCTACCTTGCTTGTTTGGTAGTAGTGTGAAATAAGTAGTATGTTGTTATGTTAGTATTGCACATGGCATATGTGTGAAAATCGAGATGTGGGCAGGTTTTAAAGGTCCCATCCATGAGCCAGATGGGTGATTGTGTTAGAGTTAGTAGGTGTTGTCTTGTTGCAAATATAACTCTTTTTTACACATTATTTAAATTATCAGATAAAATTAAATACTTTTTACTGGTCATTGTTAGTTTGTGAAAAATGACTATCTCAGCAAAACATTTGGAGCATGATTTGCAATTCTATCTGGTCTTCTTTTTTTCTACAAATTGCCCTTTTTAGGTTGGGCACAGAGGATAGTGTGGTTATATCATGAGTTGAAATTTTTCATGCACAGTATTTCAAAATTCATCAACTTGGAGCAGAGGAACATGTTGAGGCCTCTTTTAAGTCTTGGAAGATGCTGTGGACCTCAATGTCTGCTTTATTTGGTGGTGGCTGTGCTCAGTTACATTCTTCACTTCAATATTTGATATTGTGGCTCAGCCATAGAAACCATTTGAGTATTATTTTATACACTTCCAGTGTCTACGCTCTTGGGTACTATACACTTCCAGTGGCTACGCTCTTGAGCACTGTAGCGAAGGATTGTTAGGATGGGTTCCCATTTTTGTGAGGTAGTGAAAGCAGTTTACATGGATATACTGGGATCTTCGCATGATTAAAAACATTAAAAAGAGTTATAAACCAATATGGTCTATGATATTTGATATTTGATTTAGTCAAAATTATTGCTTACAAAGGCGTACGTTTCTAATTTGTTACTTATGTTCCCAGTTGTTTTGCTATTAGATGTGGAGTTTTGAAAGATCAGTCTTCTATTACTTTTCTCTTTAGTTTCTTGGGAAAATGCTCACTTGTATTGGCCATAGTGGAGCCATGAAAAGGAGAGAGAAAATAAATGTAAGTTAAAATATTTTTATATTATTTTAAAAAATGCACTTTCAGTGGTTTAAAATTTTTAATGTATTTATAACCTTTGTATTTCATGTTTTGATGTCTGTTTGCTTTTATTATTAGAGAGTGTGAGAGGCTTCTGTCTTTGCTCATGGTGCTGGCACAATAATACCTTGGCATTTCTTGTGTTTATAGTGCTTTACTAGTTGTTAATTTGGTCTGATTGGTTTATTAGTTTTATTTTGAAAGTGATTGGATTTTCTGGTTTGTTTTTTTAAACTTATGTTGGCATTTCATAAATGGAAATTGGAGAAGTAGATTGTTATTTTGATTTTTTTTAGCCGTTTTTATATGTTGCTTATAATGCTTGAAAGGTATTGTTAAATGATGCATTTTTGTTCAAATAAGTTCTCATTAATAAAGGGATACATTTTTTTTTATTTGTTTCTTTTCTAATGTCACTTGGAGGTTGGTATTATGTACTTCAATATTTTGGTAATCTCAATATTTAAAATAATAATATTTGTGTTATCAAGTATTACGTATTGTTTTCAATAGATTACTATGCTTAGAGTGGGCTTTGGATCTGCCCCTTGGTCATGATTGGATGACTTTGTTGTCTATCTCACTTCCCTACTCCTGATTCAATGGCTTTCTTCCCATTTTTCTATGTTTTTTTTGTCCAGAAACATTTATGTCTCACAGTTTTCTGATTGGGCAATGTGCCTTCCTCTGCTGATGTCAAACATTGCTTTATAATGTATGGGAGGGGCTCTTTTCTTTCCCTCTTTCTCCATGCTCTTCCTTGCCCCCATGCCCTACTCTACTCACTTGCTCTCACCCAGTGTCTTTTTGCCTTCCTACTTCCTTATTTTTGTTGTTGCTTTTTTGCCACCCCCACACTATTGGTGAGCGGCCATCTTGAAAAGGATTCTAATCAATATAAGGTGGCCACCCATGAGTAGACCTATGCAGGCATTTGCAGGGGGCATCTTCAAATGGGTTTTGCATTTTATTTCAACAAATCTCATTTCACAGAGGCCAGAGTTCATGCACGAGCATCAGGGGAGACCATCTTTGAATGGGATTAATTTGAATAAAAAACAATGGTAACTATGGATGTACACTTATCTGCGGTCGTCATCTTTTCAAGCATTTTTTAGTATTTAACAAAATGCTGTTCCAAGATGGCCACGACAGATGTGAACACTTGCACTGCAGCTAGGTGGGATAGCAAAAGTATTGGCAAAACCAATTGGTTTCACAGCCAAGAGCTATTGGCTTTGCCAGTATTTGTTCATAAGTGTTCTTAGGTTTTGCAGATTGAGAAAGACAGGCACAGCTCATGCTCCCTCTTCCTACACTCTCTCCTCTCATACATCCCCCTCCTTTCTTGCCAGTGTGCTTTAGATGACTTAATAGTGGCATTAAGAATGCTACAAGCACCAATGTCATATAGCAACATGTCCCTTTCTATTTTCTCCTTTCTCCTCTATTCTGTCCTTCCTTTTATCATACCACCACTTTCCCTCTCTCTATCCTATATTGTGACCTGTTCAGTGCTAAATTCAATTACAGCTTAGAGAATCCTCTCATCAAGGTCTGGTAATATTTGTAGATCCAGACCAAAGTACATCACAGGCTTACCAAAAGATTTGACTTTTCTGCATCTCTAAGATTCAATTTTGCTTTTTCTCCTCCATATTTCTATTGTCTAAAAGTTCTTCATATCTCCTATTTGCCCTCTGAGATTTTGGTTGGTACACTTCATAGGAATAATCATAATATTTCAATTTTGCAACTTTAGGGGTAGGGTCAACTTCAAGTCTCTGTCAACATTAGCAATTGGTATAAGCCACTCTCCCATTATTTCAAACAGAAGGGCAGTCAACAGAATGAAGAGCAGCATGATGCTTTACACAGATCATTGAAAACAAAGCTTACAAAACTAAACACACCTGCACTTAAAGTAGCATTGCAGCCACAGGAAGGGTGTGCATGATTTTGCAAGGTTGGTGTTTTCTAACATTGACTTTTTTCATATCACTTCACCAAGTTTATCAACAATGTCAAATGAGTGCAGTTTTAAAAAAGTGGTTGAAAAAACTGAAAAAAGTAGACTATGCAGAAGAAAAGCACTCAAGCAAAAATATTTCCTCATGGAAATTTCACTTGCATGTGAATTTCTGAAAAGGTAACAGACTGTATGAGATTATAAAGCAGCACATTTTCTTGCATTAAAAACTTTAAAAGGGTACTGGTATTTCACATACTCCTGAAAATGTCAATCCAAATAAAGCCTCCAAAGCTGACTATGCATTCCAACAGGCCCCGACACATCAGACCCGCCGCACCCCATCGACCACGACCCCCTGACAGCCTGGGTCAACGTGAACACCGAGGACACAATCAAGACCATGGGCACAATCCACTCCAGCTCCCCATCAGACCCTTTTCCACACCACATCTTCAACAAAGCCGGCAGCTCCATCGCACCCCACCTGCGCAACGTCATCAACCTCTCCTTCGAGACCGCGACCTTCCCAGAGAGCTGGAAACACGCCGAGATCAACGCCCTACTCAAAAAATCCAAGGCGGACCCGAGCGACCTCAAGAACTTCCGGCCCATCTCCCTGCTTCCATTCCCAGCTAAGGTCATCGAGAAGATCGTCAACAGACAGCTCACCCGCTACCTCGAAGATAACAGCATCCTGGACCCCTCCCAGTCAGGATTCCGCAGCAACCACAGCACCGAGACCGCCCTCATCGCCGCCACAGACGACATCAGGATCCTGCTGGACAACAGCGAGACGGCGGCCCTCATCCTCCTGGACCTCTCCGCCGCCTTCGACACTGTCTGCCACCGCACACTACGCACACGCCTCCACGACGCAGGGATCCAAGACAAGGCCCTGGATTGGACCACCTCCTTGCTTTCCGGCAGAACCCAGAGCGTCCGCCTCCCCCCATTCCGATCCGAAGCCTCCGAGATCATCTGCGGCGTACCCCACTGTTCAACATCTACATGGCTCCACTCGCACGCATCGCCCGACAGTACGACCTCAACATAATCTCCTACGCCGACGACACTCAACTGATCCTCTCCCTCACCAAGGACCCCCTCACCGCCAAATCCAACCTCCACGAAGGAATGAAAGCCGTCGCCGACTGGATGAAGTGCAGCCGACTTAAGCTGAACACAGACAAGACGGAGATCCTCATCCTCGGCTCCAACCCATCAGCCTGGGACGACTCCTGGTGGCCCTCGTCACTAGAGGGCACCCCGACACCAACCGACCACGCACGCAACCTGGGAGTCATCCTCGACTCAACGCTCACCATGACCAAGCAAGTCAACGCAGTCTCCTCCTCCTGCTTCAACACCCTCCGCATGCTCCGCAAGATCTACAGGTGGATCCCGACAGACACGAGAAGAACTGTCACCCAGGCCCTCGTCAGCAGCAGACTCGACTACGGAAACGCCCTCTACGCATGAGCCCCGACCAAGCTCATCAAACGACTGCAAAGAATCCAAAACGCCTCAGCACGCCTGATCCTCGACATTCCACGCCACAGCCACATCACCCCCCACCTGAAAAACCTGCACTGGCTCCCCGTCGACAAGAGAATCTCCTTCAAACTCCTGATCCACGCACACAAGGCACTCCACAAAACCGGCCCAGCCTACCTCAACAGTCGACTCTCCTTCTACGTTCCCAACCATCAGCTCCGCTCCGCCGATCTCTCCCTGGCCACCGTCCCGCGCATCCGGAGAACCACCACCGGAGGCAGATCCTTCTCTCACCGCGCCGCCAAGATCTGGAACACCCTTCCCCTCAACCTACGACAGACCCAAGACCTGCTGACCTTCAGGAGACGACTCAAGACCTGGCTATTCGACCAGTAGCGGCAACACCCCCCCTCCTCTCCCTCAGCGCCTTGAGACCCTCGCGGGTAAGCAGTGCGCTTTACAAATCTTGTCATATATGATATATATATAAAGAAAGACGTCACAACACGTGATATGGTTGAGACATGCGCAGTAAAGTTCCCGCGCTTTAGCGGCCATTTTAGAACAGACAAGCGTTATTTGTTAGTTTAAACACGTAGGCAAGCTTCCTTGCTACTTATGTTTGTGTATGCAAGAGTTAGTATGAACAATACAAAGTTTAATAAATTAATACTGTGAGAAGATTGCATCCGAGCAAGTCTCATTTGTGAGTCCTTGCTCCATCAGGGCTCTTCGCTAAGAACAGCAAATATTTATGTAACAGGATCTTCTGTTTTAATCAGAAGTTGTTACCCATCATAATCAAATCCACATATTCTATTGTATAAGTTTGACCCTAAAAATTAACAATTCAGTTCTCTAAGAAGACTACAGCCATCCAATATCACAATGCACTAGAACAACCAAACAACGGAATAATACACTTTTCTCCATATCATTTTAACCACAGAGACACAATTAGGAGTGCAAATTAATACATAACTTAAACATCTGCAGCAATAACAACATTTATCTAAACTTTCCTCTAGACCATAGTTACTCAGAAACTTTTTCCTAGGGGCCAAAAAGTATGGTCAGTGTGTTGCTGAGAGCCACATTGATGCCAGCAGGGAGTGGGGTAGGTAAGGTGGGCGTAAGGGAAGGGAAGCATGTACATGGTGTGGACAAGGAGGCGTAAAATTATTTTGAAGCTGTTATTCCATACTGCCCTCTAAATTAAGCTCCTAGTCTCTAGAAGAGTCATATATTTGATAATACTGTGTTACGCTGTAGCTGAGTCACTATCCTTCTATTGCCCCGTGGGGTAAGCCTTCTCTGCTCGCTATTGCTGGCTTGGGCTTGTCAAATGTACATAGGAAGTAACTTGATTATTGAATTAGAATGAAATAGAATCTTAGGCCTCACAATCTGCTTTGCCTTTACTTTCTAATCTGTAAACTTTAGGAGTTCATAGACATAGTCTCAGTTAAGGTACTGAGTGCTATAAACAATCCTTGACAAACATCCCGCCAACAAGGTGTGCAATTCACTGAGGTGCGCAGACACAAATACCTAACCTCCACTGCTAGACATGGGACAGTGGAAAAGTTTGCCCATTGCAGTAGGAGACAACATTTAATCCTGGCTTTACCCCGTTGCCAAAAAATGCTGATTGACAACATTGTTTTTAAAGTCTCAGCATGTTCCACAGCACAGTTGGATTTCTTTGGTGAGAGTAGTGCCTAAATATCACCATTGGATCAATCACACCGCATTTGTTGTGTAATGGGCAAAATGGAAACAATGAAACCAGAAGGCATGTGTTTTATTAACCTCAGCCGCCCCCTATGACAAATTGTGCGCTTCTGGGTAATCACTTTTACAACCTATTTCTCTACTTGCTGATAGTCAAATCATATCTTTCCTATGCCTTTGTTTACTTAATAGGCGTTATGTGATAGAAGTGGGTGAGCAAAGTGCATGGCTGAGCAGCTCGACGTTCTCTTGAACTCTCGAGCCCAAAACAAGTTAGGCCTTCATGTAGCTTCTGTCTGCCACCCTTGCTCTAACCTCATGCTCCAAGAATTAAAAACGAAGAATAAACTTGTGATGCAGAACAAGAGAGGGAAAGACATACCCATCTAATGGCAGAATTGCACAATGTGAAACCATAAAAGCTGGGATCAATACAGGCTTCCACAATCTGACCAAATTGTGTGATCCTGAGCAATTCTTTTATTTCACTTTGCTGCATTTTACTTCATTCTCACATATGAGAGCACCTTGTGATACATGAGTTCAGGATGTGCACGGTACAAAACCTTTTCTTGTATTCGACTTAATAAACTACAGTGTTGGCCACTCAGAGGGTGCATGTAACAACTGGCTTGCCTCTTGGGTGGGGTGGGCATGGTTGTTCCTAAGTTCCTGTTTGAAACTTATCACTTTAAAAAAAAACACTTCTGAATAAACTGATATAATCTCATGCACTAAGGTGAAATGCTTCTGTTCGTAAATGAAATGCACGTTTTTGAATTTTGAAGAAGCTCATATTTATACATGTTTGTTGCAAGATCTTTTAGAAATTAAGGTGTTTCTACAGTTAAATGGTGCAAGACATTTTTGCTTCTTTTCTTTTACTTCAGTTATTCAGTAAATAAATGCATGCGTTCATTTAACATGTTTCGGAGTGTTAGTGCTCAGTCAATTAAACAGCAGCCCAGTGCTGCTGTTCACCAAGGGGCCGCAGCATGAAAAGGGCAGAAGGGCCGCATGCGGCCTCCAGGCCATACTTTTAACATCCCTGCTCTAGACTAAAACTGCAACTAATCAGTATACTAACTGTAATAATGCTTCATAATGTACAATTAACTGCAGCACTTAAAACTAACACTACAAAAGAAGTCTGCCGTCCACGAAATAGCTGCTACCACACATGCACAAAGCGCTTTTATGTCTCATCAGAGGTATATAGTAAGCGCTGTATAAATCTGTCATACAAATCTACAAAACATAAATAACCAATAACGAGAAAAAATAAGAGTGAAGGCCGAAATGCACCTTACAATGGAACAGTTAACCGTCTTATTTTTGTTTGTCTTTCGCTCAGGGCTGATGGCTCACAAGGCCCCGTGACAGAAAGTGCGCCATTGTTTTGGTCGCTGTTCTGACTCAGGTTTGATAACAATGGCAGAGACAGGTTGTACTGTTTAACCAAGCAGGATAAACAGTCCTTTAAAAAATATCCCGGGCACGCATGAAGTGCGCCTCGTGTCACGTTATTTTCATCCTAGATGGCGTAACCAGAAATCCGCTTTTTTCGACCAAGTTCCTCGCGCTTTTGGCAGTGTGAAAACCTGCACCATGCAGGCCTCTTCGTTCACAACAAAACTCGAAGGAGAAGCCAGCCAATATCTGGTGGATTCATCTGGAAAAACAATCATCTTCTTGTCCGGTTCGAGGAATCCATTTTCTCTGCCCTGGGGAAGACGCATAACACTATCTTCCTTTGTCCACAAATATCTCTTTGAGCGCCGTGATGAAAGCGAGTCTCCAGCGAAAGTCCAGTTGCCGCTTAAATCACGTCTGATACTTCTTCATGTGGGTTAACAAACGCCATCAATAAAGCACTTATCCCCCAAAGTCGCCCTTCCCCCATTTTGCTGAAAGGCCGCGACCCCCTGGTATGTAATGACATATTTTGTTTGCCAAGAGTTATGAGCAGACATCCAGCCCTGCTCATAAACAAGACTGCATTCCACCCCGAGCAGACACATCAGACTCACAGAGGGAGTCTTCAGGGGGACAGGATTCCAACATACAGCGCGCCATTATCTGTATGGCGATGTTTAATTTATGTGTTTGGATCTGTGACCTAACATGGCGGTATAGGCACCATCGCAACATTGGAACAATTCTTTTAGACGAAACTATGTCGCTGAAAGGGGGGGGGGGGTTACAAATATTCCCCTCTTTGACAGGGAAACTTCCTGCTGGACTTTATGCTGCGGGTACAGGAAAAGAATTGAGAAGGAATGATATTTTGGAAATAGAATGCTATTTTGAAGCAGGAGGTATTTTCGGGATGTTCAAAGCATCTGAAAAACGACTCATCTTGTTTGCCGTTGAAGTGACAAGTTAATTCCCCTGCCCTGCAAATAGACCAGAACCCCCTGCTTGCCACCCTGCTAGCTTCATCACCCAGCGAGGAGCGTTCCCCCCCAGTGGGGTTAGAGTGGCAGGCATGCCTAAAAACAAAGGGCCATATTTATCCTGTAGTTAGGTCACACTTGCACCACCCAACGGAGTGCGTCCGCGACGCAACTACTAACCGCGATTTATCTTGTGTGGCCCTGAGTGGCTTGATAAATCGGGAGTAACGCAGCGCAGTGCTGGGAAATGGTAGGGCGCCATAGTATGCTAAATAGGGCCCATTCCTGCTCTTTCTATCAAACAGCGCAGCGCAGTGCAGCAAGGGAGCTTGGGGCCACATGCATCAAATAATGGAATTGCGATTCCTAAATAGCGATTTTTAGGGAATTGCTATTAGGAATCGCAATTCCTTATGCATGTAGGAATCGCAAAAAAATGTGCAATTCCTACAAATTCCTTAATAGCGACTTGCAAATTGCGACTCGCTATTAAGGAATGCCTTTCCATTCATTCCTCTGGGCCTAGAGAACCATAGGAATGAATGGAAAGTCATTCGCAATTTGCGAGTACCAAATAGGTACTTGTAAATTGCGAATGCAAGTTGAAGGGTGCTAGGGGTCCAAAAGGCCACCCTGCTGCACCCCCAAAATTGGCATGTGTGCACATGTGGCGCACACATATGCCCTAAGCGCATATGTGCGCGCCACATGGCACTTAGAAAATGCAATTTTATGCATTTTTCTAAGAAATTGCAAATTACCATCAACTTGAAGTTGATGGTAATTTGCAATTCCAAATTGCGAAAACGCAATTTGCGAATGCATGATGCATCGCATTTAGGGAATCGCAATTTTCGATTCGGAAGCAAAAAGCATAGAACAGAGTCGGAGCCCCGATCCACTGAGTGGGGTTTGGCGGGAAGAATACAGTCCGTGATAGGAGTCCTTAAGGTGTTTCGAGGGTTCAAGCTGAAATAAGCGGAGTTGATCCGGGGACAGGAAGGGCTCCGATCAGCGCCGAGCCGCCACGTTCGTATGCGGTCAATCCGGATTTTTGCTTCCTGATTCGCGATTCACCTCGCCGTTAGGAACCCCCAGTTACCACCGGTACCTTCCACCACGCAGACGCTCCTCCTCGCTGCGCTCCGCCCGTGGTTCCCAATTCTCCTACGCTGGATCAGTAACGATTGTTCCCTTTCCATTGGGCAAGCCACGCTGCCCCTTGACGCTCACCTCCCACCTCCTTCAGCACCCCCAACTTGGCAACCCGGCCCTGAAGATGATCCTGAAAAAATAGGATCGAAACGCCGTCGACCATTCAGCGCAATCTGCGACGCAAACTCAACTATGGTTCACATAAAATGTCTAGCCAAACCATGACCAACTATTGTAAATAATCTTTGATGAACCATATATTTCTGTACATATTTTTTCACTTTGTCACATTGCGCCTTCCGCTGCTCTCTCACTTGTCACTTGCGCCGTCATCCTTTTGTGTCACGAGCACATTAGTGCACAGAGTTCATTTTGGGTTGCCTTTGCAATTTTTGCCCACAGTGCTGATAACTATTCTGTATAATTTGTTACTTCAAATACATGATGCCATGAGCACTTTCTAAAACGTACCACGAGTCTCCCTTTTCCTTTTTGTAATGTCTTGTACATGCATATATACTTGCCTTCCTCAATGATACCGGTTGAGACATTGTTGTTAGTTTTTGCTTACTTACCCAGATCTTAACCTGGTCTATGAGTTATACTCCTGTTGTTTTTTTACTTCTTTGGAACATGGCACAATTATCAGCCTAATTAAAAGGGGCACGAACACTGTGGTGCAAATCAGCCCACACAAGCTCGCCTGGTTCCAGGTCCTGAGGAGAACCCTGCTCAAAGATTTTTATGGTGTTCGAAACGCGTTGACCTGTTCAATCTGTCCAAACTAGTCAAGTGAAAAGATAGTATCAGGCTAACCCTTCTTTCTTCCATCTATTCACTGAAAAAGTTTGTAAATTGATGAATTTTTGCATCAGGAAAGCCTGAATACACTTCAGTTTGGCCAGTGCCCTGTATGGGGTTGTGGTATTCTTGAAATATCAAGACTTAGGGTTCTTATAAACACTTTTCCAACCCCCTCTACTGGGTTTCTTTCTTTTTCTTCCTTTTTATTCTACAAACTTTTCTTTAGTTGTGTTCTATTAAATAGGGAACCTGAGCTTGCACTTGTATTAATTGATTGTTGTTCTTTGTGCAATGTGATGTTCATTGTATTATCATACATGTGAGTCATGAGTAAGGTTTTATGTGGCATGTGGTCTTTTGTGATATTGTTCTATTGATCATTGGATTACAAAAATTAATTTCTAAAGCTTTGATAAAATTGAATTTTTTACACAAAGAAAAATTAAAAATTAGTTTTTTCAATCACTATGAGTGTCACATGTGATTGTTAAAAAGAATTAATATAGTGGATATCAGTACTGGCAATTGTGTTGTTGTTATAGGATACATAACAAGTAAAGCGGGGTGCAATAACCATCTTCCCCAGTTGTGGCGGGTTAGACCTAGGTTCAGGGACAAGGATATTAGCCCACAATCAAAAAACACTATTGGATGGATTTTGTTCTGGGTCACTACGTGATCAGGACATTGCTCACCAAGGCCTAATCCACACTTTAACATGCTTGATGAGCACATAGGAAAAAAGCATAATCGCTCTGATCTCCATGTGCCTTCTGTCCTGGGCCCCACAAATCCATATCACTTAGGATGAGAAGAGGTTATTGAAGAAGGTGTCCAAATAGGGGACAGAAGATCACAATTTGTCCTTATCTGTATTCCGAAAGGAATTAAGGTTTCCGGCTGCAATTATGTCCCCCCTCAGCAAATACCGCCAGAACATAGAAATATGATATTAGAAAATTATTCTGCCCCACCTTAGGGGCACATGCCTTGACAACAGTAATACATCTAGCCTGAGGTTGCTCAGTAACCTTAATGCATCTATCCTATTTACACCTTTTGCTGACCAAAGGAGTAAAGTGCAGAGATCTGTGGAGAAAAGGGAAAAATTCACCATGTTTTGTACATGCCAATGAGCAGTACAATATCAGCCACTGCTTGTGTTGAGATGGAGCACATCTTATCTCCACAAATTGGTTTCCAGAAGGGCTGCAACATCATGTCATCTATCCCAAAGGGTACACCAGACCGTAATCCTCTTTCTGAGAGGGTTCAGTACCTTTGCATTTAAGGAAAAGATCTTGGCCATGGATAGTGAGAAATGTATGTGGCTATAAGGGAGGAAGCTAAAGGGAAGCCACTTAAAATTCTGTCTGTCTCACTCTTCAAGGTGGTACCATGGGTCATTGAAGAAACCATCTATAATTCTGTTAGCAATAAACTGATACACTCCAATTAGACCTCTTCAAACCCATGAGTGAATAGAATACACAGAAAGGTCCTGATCCAGTACTATAGGGGTATCATTCTTTCCTGAGGAGATTCACAATGGCATAAAGGCAAGTCTGCCTCCTTTGTACTGATGAAAAAGGTCATCATGAAGACCTCCTGGTGTGCCACCCTTGATTCCTCCAGTAAGCAAAAATGAGAAATACAATCTTTCAGTGCCTCCACATGGAGAAAAATCTGGAAGTAAAGAATGAAAGTTAGTCAACAGCAGAAAGCCTCCCCCAGTTGTCGGTGGTTCCTCCAAAGAATCCAATCTCACTGGGTTTCCAGCTTTACCAGTAGGATTACTCAGTGACATTGCAGAATTTGTGGTTCTAGGAGACTTTACCTTAATCTGACCAGATTCTGAAATAAGTTCTTGCACCTTGCCTCTGCAGCTCTCCGCCCTAGTCATTAAGAAAAGTCAAACTCTCCCTCCAAGGGAATCCTCAGTTTGGGCACTGCCCCAATTCTCTCTTTGAACCAGTTTATTTTATTCTGGAGCTCAAAAGGGATGCCAAATGGAAAAGGCCATCAGTATTTGATTGTATTTTTCTGTAGTTTTTGGAGGAAAGGTGGAATTGTTGTCAATGTTGAAAAATGGCAGGTATAGTATATTTATACAGTGATCATTCATAGCTCTGAAGGCCTTTGACTCTTTTCTTCTTGCTGCATGGACCACCTCCTCCTACTCCTAAAGCTAACATGAATGACATAATAATAAGAATAACATAATAAGAATAACTTGCAAATTTGGGTTTTTAACTCACCAAAATCTGCATGGTATGGTAAATACTGTATGCTTTTCCCTGTTAAATTTCAGCAGGTTTGACCTGTCAAAACTTGACAAATGATGAGGCATTTAACGCATCAGATATTTATCGGATGTGCTATATACCTTCAAACTCGTAATTCCAACCCATGTGTAAACGAGTGTTTTCGCATGGGTCAGCATTCAACAAGCAACTTGTAATCAGGGCCATAGAGTATCTGCTGACCTCACTGCAATATGCCCTGGTTAGGAGCTCCAAAATAGAGGTGCACAAGCTACACAGCCACAGGGCCCCCAGGGAGGGAACTTTACAAGGATATCTCTACGTCCTCATGTATCTCTTGTTTTAAACTGACCCATCCAGTGGGCCCTCTCTAGGCAAACCTCTGATGCCCATTGCTGAGAAGGGCCCATCATGAAGGCCTTTAAGTCTATGGTTTCAGCCCCTTCTTCAAGGCCTTTGATATGGACATTCTCCCACCCTGAATGATTCTCCAGCTCTGTGCAGTGTAGGAGTGAGGCCTCTGTCCACACTGCCATTGTGTTCAATTTTACTTCAGTGAGGGTTTAGCTTCCTCAAGGCACTCAACCACTATTACTCTCTTACTCTAGTCTATGTCAAAGCCGAGGGTGCCGATCTTGGCTTCAAGTTCAGTATTCAGGTCCAGGACACCCTAGGAGAGGACCTATTTAATCTCCCAGAGTTCAGTTCAAGAGTTGGTGAGAGAGTAGGTCTTCTTTAGTTAATGTCAGATGTCTAGAGATGTTGGCTGGGTTATCCCTAATAATATCGAGCCTGTATCAGAGGCAATCCTCATGTGCGGTTTACTAGAGGCAAAGAAACTGGAGACACTCTTTTGTGTGTGTTTCTTTGGGGACAAAGCACCTGATTACAATTATAGGTGCTATATATTGCACCTGGTAAATAACAATACCAAATGGTTGGTTATTTACCAGGTGCGATAAATAGCACCTCTTACCAGCTTCCGGAGAATAACATGCAGATTTTGGGGTTTAACTCATCAAAATCCGCATGGTACGGTAAATACTGTATTATTTTCCCTGTTACTTTTTGACAGGTTTGACCTGTCAAAATTTAATGAATGTTGAGGCATTTAAAGCATCTGATAATTGTCAGATGTGTTAAATGCTTTCAAACTCGTAATTCCAACCCATGTGTAAACGGGTTTATGCATGGGTTAGAATTTAACGAGCAACTTGTAATCAGGGACACAGAGTATCTGCTGACCTCGTTGCAATATGCCAGTGTTAGGAGTTCCAGAATAGAGGTGCCATGAGCTACACAGCCATGTGTACCCCAGAGTGGAAAGTGTCAATAATTGCCCATGAGTGCCAAGGAATAGGGACCCAGTCACAGTACTCCAAGCCTAACACTGCACGCAAATACACAAAAATCTAAATAAATGATTATCTGATTTATGTTGATATTTCAAAGGCCCACACAAAGGAAGAGGCGATAGTCTCACCAGCAGCATCAGAGCATGGACTGCTCCTCTCAGCATTCATGGCTCAGCAATGCCATTAGCAAGACCAAGAAAGTTCGGTCAGTCCTGAAGGAGAGCAATTGGAGGCACCAAGGAAAGAGGTGTGGCGCAGCGGCCAGGGCGGCTGACTCCGGAACCCAGGGGCTCACGGTTCGATCCCCGACACCGGCGGCAGATCAGCCCAGCACCATGTGACTCTGGGCAATAGCTTGCTTAATCTTCCCGACGGCCCCCAGCGCCTTGACACCCTCGGGTAATTGTTTGCGCTTTACAAATACTGGACATTTACATTTACCATCAAATCTCCGATGATACACATGGTGTAATCCGGAGCAACACCTCTCCCCAGCCTCCATTACCCAACAGTGGGCAGTATCACCAACAGTCCCCCAAATACTCACAATCTAAACTCAATAACTCCCGCTCACGCAGGACATCCTCACAACCCCTCCCGCTGCATTCAAGTTTATTAGGGATCCAGAATGGTGAACACAACATTCTTGTTCTGAGTGAATTTGCCCCAAAGGGACATCACCTTTTCTCCCTGGCCCTCAGAGGTGAAGATGAGAGCCACTTCTTGTTGGCTCATTGGATCCATGGAGAACACTGCCAGCAGAAAAGAGCATCTTGAGGAAAGAAGATACAGGTGGGCAGCTTATCCTCTTTTTTCAGATGCTCCTGGAAACCATGCAGAGTGAGAGCACAGAAGAGATCAATAATAGTGCTGCTACACAGTTAATTGAATATAGGCCCTGCCTAAGCCCTGGCTTGGTTCACAGGTTCACACCAGGCCCACAGTCATGTCCCCGTACTGTTCTAATTTTTAAAGAAGTTTAGCTGTTGCATCAAATTCCAGACTTAATGGATAATAATTAGACCTTGCACCTATCTTCTTAAGAGAATCACTAGTGATTGAGAATAGGGGTTGCCTTCTAGAATTGATATTGCACTTGGCTACAGTTCATCTACCATTTTTATATTTTCACTAGTTAATGATTTCTGTCTTTTATATTCTAGTCAATGGAAATTCTGATCCATTGATGGAGGGCGGATGATCAAATCATAGAATTGTAACAATAAGGTTAGGTATGGCTTTTTAGTTTCATATCCAGACAAACACATTGCCTTTAATAAAATGCTATCCATAAACTGGAACATAAGCTGTTTGTTAATTTCTCACTTCTTCACTTACTTCTAATACTGTCTATGGTCCAAGAATCACCTCAAAGTATACTCATCAAAAATGTTTTTAATGAATATCTCCATTCTCTGGGTTTGATGTATTCCTATTTTTTCTCTTCTTTTCTTCCCTTTTGCTACATCATAAGTACTTATATAGAAACGTCAAGGGGTCTTGAGGGGCAGTCTTCTTTAAACTGAAAGAAAGTTCTCTTATTGATGTTCCCACCAACCGGTCTCACCTTTCGACTTTTACCTTTTCAGAGATACTCTATTTTTTAATTTTCCACCAAGATGTCCATATCTAGTTATTTTATTGTCCAAGCAAGAATAATTGCATTATGTCATTTTGGCTACCCAATGTAGCCCAAGTAAAGGAATCTCATGCATTCTTTTTCAGTTGAATAAGCTGAGGCATCTTAAGGAATTGTCTTAGGTAATTACTTTGGTCTGTGGCAAAAAGTCTGAGACAAATTCTGAAGAACAATATCCTGATATTTTATTCTCGAAGGTGATTTTCAACGTGTTCAGAAATGTTGTTTTGACTGCTGCCCTGACGTCTTTTAATGTAGTGATTAATTGAGAGTGATTGTAAAGGGGAAGTTTATCATAAAGTGTTTTTAATTTTTTTTTACATTTAAAACATATTTGTGCCACTGCTTCACATTAAGGCCAGCCTTTCCAATATGTACCCCACTCCTAAAAACATTTGTAAATCTATTCTGTAGGTTTGCTCATATGTTAGCATGTTGAATTGTGAAATTTTGAAATTCACAAAGGCATAGATTGTATTTCTGAAAAGCTGTGACAGTTGTTGCTTTCTAGAAGCACCAGTTGATTATTTTGGGAATTCTTCATCATCCATTTGATTGACACCCCTATCTTAATTCCTCGACTATCAAATGAAATTTTCCATGACCAGGTTCAGTTAAGCATTTACCTTTGATGACAATTGATCTACCGTAACACTACTGGCCAGGAGGCTCTACTTGAGTCTGTGACAAAATCTCAAGAACACTTGGGGCCTTATTCACAAAGGTAAATTTCAATTTGTGTGCAAGTTTACGTTTGTTTTGGAATTCACAAAACTGCATTTTAATAGTAAGTTTATGGGTGCAGAGACTCCCAGTCAGGGTGGAGTTCTCTGCCCAGCCTTTGGAGTCCCTGCACTGGTGAAGTTAATAGTAAAATGCAGTTTTCCGAATTCCAAAACAAACGTAAACTTACACAAGTGTAAGCTTAACTTTGTGAATCAGGCCCTTGATGTAGTGGCTCCACTTCAGTTAAAAAAATCAGGAGGAACAGATTGTTTTGACAAGAGTTTCAATGGTGAACTAGATGACATTAAAAGACTGTGCCTGCAAATGGTAAGACATTGGAGAAAAATCCATGTGACACCAGGCATACCTCTGTGTAAATTGGGCAATTCAGAATGCAAGTAAAGTAATGTTTGCTAACAGAATCAAACAGCTTCTCCAAAACAGCGAAAAACTGATATCTTCCTTTAAAAATATTATTCAGAAGCTTACATTCAAGAACTCAAAGTACCTTGTTTGAAAATGTCATCACCCACCTTTCATTTTGCCCTTTCTCAGTTGTGAGTCCTGATCAAGTCTGGAAAGTAGAATGCAAGATGAACAGTTGCGGCTGCCGCCAAGTAACACGGGTGGGGAGGGGGTGGGGGAGCAGGTGCCGGCAGGGCTGGGTTAGAAAAAGCAATAAATAATAAATTACTTAACCTGCTCCCGGACCGTCGACTCGCCTCCCGTCATCCTCTTCTGTTTCTGCTTGAAGCAGGAAGCACAAACAGGCTTCCCCAGACAATCACAATGCTGCAATGCTGCGTTGTGATTGGTCTGAGCTCCGTGGTTTGGCGCTCAGACAGGCAGTGGGAGCCTGTGCATGTTCCTCACCAGCCTGTGCATTGCAGCCTGGTGGGGAATATGCAAAGTGCGCATGACTGTTTGGCCGGGCCAGGACGGCCGGCCAAGCAGTCATGCCCACTTGAGTGCTCACCACTCCTCCCCTTGCTGGCCGCCCCACCCCGTAAACCGGAAAAGTAAAATGATAATAACATAGTGTTAATATCATTTTATTTTTATTTTATCCACTGCTTAAAATGCAGTGGGGCGATGCTCCTCCGCCTCAGCGGAGGAGCCGCCCCTGAAGATGAACGTTTCAAGCAGCTCAGGCAAGTCTTGTCTGGCCACCCCAATAAAAGATCACTTTCTTATGCATGTTCCAGAGATACACAGGGTCATAAATGACAATTAATGATGTGAAACAGTTCATGACATTTTAAAAGATGTCATCATCACATCACTGCAGAAGAAGAAATCATCAACCAAACCTCTGAAATCTGCTAACTAAAGCCATCTCAAATATTCCATTAATTACCAAGATAATGGAAGGACAGGCAAGGCTACCCTAAATCTCAAGTAGGGCTTACCAATCCTGCCAACCTTTCCTTGCAAACTGCAGCCCAAAAAAATCAGAATTGGTTCCTTTCCAGTGTCTGTGAATCCTATATTCTGTTGTGTACCTGGGGATCTCTTCTGTACCCTGTGTTATTTATTATCTACAAGAAACCCCAGGCCTAGGTTATCTCCCAGTTTCAGCTCTGGTTTCAAGTATGATGATATCCAAGTCAACTTTTGTGATTCCTACATCTAAAAAAGGAATGTTGGTTTCATGCAAAATGGCCCCACTTCTTTATCAGCAAGCTCAATATGGCATATATGAATGCTACTTTATGCCAGAAAAGAGTTCTAAAACAATATGAAGTGTCTGATACTACCACAGAGAATGTCTCCCTAATAGTATTTGTGAAGAGTTTGCAACATCAAAGGAATTTTCAAATTGTTCACAGCTTTTCATCTATTCTGAGGAACATGTCAATTGTTGCAAAAACAAGTAATATCTCCACTGTGTAGGTATTGTACAGTATTGCAAAATTGATATACCTCTTTCTACCCCCATGTGGGTGCTAAAGCACTTGCCTACATGGGTAGCACACTACACTGAGTAGGGTGTTCGGTTTGAAGAGTGTTTTGTTTGTTTTGATTTTGTGTGGGAAGTGTTTCCATGTTGTGTGCGAGGACCACTGAGGTGCGGTTATTATGTTATGGGACACCGCACTTAGCCATGTGATGGACGAAGAAGTGTGAGAGAGTTCTTGGGAGGAAGAGAAACAGATCTACAGCCTACACTTTACAGAAATATATGCAGAATGATTCAAGTACTTTTTTATACTTGTGTTACCTGTCGCTGAGGATGCAGCAGAACAGTCATGTAGATAGTGTTCCCTGAAATTGGAGTGTACTGTCAGGGCCTACATATCGAAACGTCATAACATTTTCTCAGATGTTCGGAGGTGTTCCCTAGCATGGTAAGAACCTTATTCTTACCTTCCAATGCACTTTTGCACCCCCATTCTTTGGTGGTCCTTTACAAAGGTAATTCTGCCAGGTGATGGTGAGGGATCAATTACTCTAGATCAAGCTCTTGATCAGTTACAATTTACGGCAAAGTTATCTCTGCACCTTGGTGGAGACAAAATCTGCCATTTGTTGATCTTAAAATCAGTTGTTATTTGGTCTGCAAGAGGTAAGACAAATTTACTCTTCTTTTTGAAATAGCTGGCTCTACCGTTGGCCTCTTGTCAATACAGTATTTAACCTTCTGGAATGGAAGAACAAGACTAGAAGTACCGATTTGCTAATTCATTTATGCTACTTACTGATTGTAGTTAGTGTTACAGAACAGAATATGCATAGAGTAAATTGAGTGAAGGTACTCAAATGTAATTGAACTAAGAGGTTTTTTGGTAAAATCGTGTTGTGTATTGTTTTGCACAGAAAGTGCTAACTATTTTAAATTTTGTTAAGTGTAAACTAAGTATTTAATCAAATAAATACAATAATTAAATCTGTTTTAATGGTGCTGTTTGCTCGGTGTACTCTTTCCCATTACCAATGTTTTCAGCGCAGGGATCAGGCGTTAGAGAAACCAAAGAAACCCACCTGGAAAATTAGAATAACTGACGTAAAAAGGCTACATATTTTAAATCGGTTTATGGGATGACACAGCAGCTTTACAAATCACTATAGAAAACAAACTCAGTAGAGGAGCATCGCCCCACTGCTTTTAAGCAGTGCGAGGAAGAAGAAACATATAATGATAATAACTTATAGTTATTATCATTTTATGCTTTGTGCTGCTTTGTGGGTGGGCGGGTGGGCGGGGCTGCTCTGCTCTCAGAGCAGAGCAGGGAGGAGTGGTTTGCCCACTCCTAAGTGCACAATGACTGTTTGGTCGGCCCTCTCGGGCCACCCAAACCAGTCATGCGCACTTCCCCCGTTCTCCATGCAGGCTGCATTACAGCCTGCATGGAGAACAAGCCCAGGCCCCCATTCCCTGGTTAAGCGTCGAACCGGGATGCTCAAAACCAATCACAACGCTGCACTGCAGTGTTTTGATTGGTGAGGGGAGCCTGGGTGCTTACCAATTACAACGCTGCATTGCAGCATTGTGATTGGTCAGTGAAGCCTGCTTCCTGTTCCTCAAGTTCCATGAGGAGAGCAGGAGCAGAGACGCGGGACCCAGCGGCAAGGTAAGTTTATTTAATTTTAAAATGTTTTTTTTTTGCGCGAACCCACTCCCAACTCGCGCGATCCCCCCACCCTCCGTGCGACCAGCCCTCCCTGCCACCCACGGGCCATGCCGGCCGCCACTGAACAAACAAGTCCTGATTAATTTATTATGTTTCAAGGGCGGTAGGTCTTTTTGCTACTAACCAGCTTGCACTGTCTGAAAGCACCTTATTTCACCTCTGAGTGCCATACAGTCAGTTACTCGGGCTTTGAAAAAAGTTATTACTGCACTGATCGACAAACAGTAAAATGGTGCAAAGGTGCAGAATATTCATACCTTGTGCTTAGTAGTAGGACTGGGCAGAATTTCAATTACGCAGGAGTTATTGGAGTAATTTTTGTAATTCTGTGTTAATCTTTGACACAGAATTACTGATAATTATGTGATTACTCCTGCTTGCATAATTAAGCGTAAATTTGGGGGGCAAATCCTACCATAGGGCACATTTAGCATGCGCGAGCGGTCGCTCACGCTACCTATTTATGCTCTGCTGCATTTAGCGCTGTTACTTAGTGGAAAATGCATCCTCTGTCTATTTTGGATGCAAGGGTGCATTTGGCACTAAGTAAATAGTGCTAAATGCTGGTACTAAGTAAGGAGAAAATCCAACCCCAGCAGCACATTTAGCCAGTGTGAGCAGGTGCTTCCACTTGGTATTCGTGTTCTGTCGCATTTAGCCTTATTTCTTTGCGCAAAATGTATCCTCACGTCCACTGAGGATACGAGAGGCATTTTTGTACTAAGGAAAAGCGCCAAATGCAGAATTACTCTTCTCGTGAAATTCAATCATAATCTTGTGGAATTCTTAGGTAGTTTTGTGTAATTACGCTACACAGAATTACCGAGTTACGCCCACCCCTAATTAATAGTTATGGAGACAAATGAGAAGACAAACATAAGACTTTGAAGACAAAATGTTCTGGAGGCAGTTTTTGCGACACCAATGTATAAAAGAAGGATTAGAAGGTTTTTTTCAAATGCGGTTGAACCCTTTTCATATTTCAGGAAAGTAACTGTTTTTAACGTCATGTAAAGGACACAAGCAGTGCAGCATATGCAGAGCAGTGTGTCCAGTGCTTAATTTTTACAAAGTAAGGGCCCTATTTATCAAGAGTTTGCATCGCGTTTGCACCACGCAATGTGGTGTTTGTGCCACGCAAACCCTCAAATGCAATTTATCAAGTCATGCAAGGCCACTTTGCATGGCCCTGCGTGGCTTGATAAATCAGGAGTAACGCAACGCAGGGAAAATTGTTCCATTGCGTTATGCTGCCCTGGGAAGGCTTTTCATGGGCCTTGCTTGGGTGTTCCCACGTAACTCCCATGGATTTTCATGCATTCCTAGATTTACCATCACTGGTAGACCCGGGAATGCGCCAAAAAGATTTGCCTTCTCCGGGGAGGTGTAACAAGGAGAAACATCTTTATTTCTCCCTGTTACTTCCTCTTTCTATGTGTGCTGCATTCTGCTGCACACATAGAAAGTGGACTATGCCTCTCAGGATTGTTTTTGTGCAGGAAGGTTCTCTCTCCTGCACAAAAACAATCCTGCATACAACGCAGGCACCCTTGCACCATGGTGTAAGGGTGCTTTTGTTGGCACTAGGCAGACCATTGTGTGTCAGCGCTGGGGAAAGGACAGAGCTTTCCTGCCCTTGCCTTATAACGCAGTCGAGCATAGCAAGGTGACTTACTGCTCTGCATTACAATTACATAAATATGCCGATAAGTGTGGGGCCGAATGTTTTTCTTTGGTGCCTGTTGCTAGTACTAACGATTTCTGGAGTTACGAAATACCGAGGCTGCCTATTCTTGATTTTGCCTCAAATCTTTTTCTTCCACCACTCTACACTTCCTGTCCCTTTAACTCAATCTTGCAGGTTCTTGCTTTGACTATGTTTTCTCCCTCTGTTCACTGTTTTCCTCTTTGTCTACCCCTTTCTTTCTTCCTTTTCTGTTTTCTTGTCTTGTTCTTCGTCTAAGTCTGACATTAAAAAGTAAGTTCTAATCCCAAAAAATGAGTGCCAGTACTGAGCACCAGCAACCACCACCACAAATTAAGCACTACCTTTCATCTCCTCTTCACTTACAAGAGCACACATTGTTTCACCTTGATCACCAGTCTATATAGCAGAGGGAACATTTTAGCTTTCAGTTGCACTTCCAAATGGACAAAAGAGGACCTTTTGCAAGGGTAAATATGTTATAAATGTAGCTCTAATTTCTGGTTGCAAAACAAGGAAGCAACCATTGTGTGCCAAATCAATTTCTGAAGGTATTTACAGGACCAGGAGCAACACCTACAGTCCCTTACAAAACAAAGGCACTAGACAAAGGTATACTGAGTTTGCCATACAGTTAATTCAGCATGTATTATTAACATCGTCTCTGAAAAGCTGTTCTTTATTATTTTATGATTCATGACCCCGGGGCATATGCAGAAGCTCATCCCTTGCAAATTAATAATATAAACACTAGATTCAATAATCTGTAAGTAAACCGCCGACTTAAATTTGCTGGAAACACCCTTTTGCACAGCATGCCCTTGAGATACAGAATACAATAACAAGAACAAATAACATTGAATCTCTACATAATTTTTCATTATTTCAATATATCTGTAATAAACCAGTTACATTCAGCAAACAAGAGCAGGATAATGGAGGGAAAGGGTAAAGGAACAGATGGTTCTAGAGACTAATTTCAAAATATACATTGTGCACAATAATGTACACAATGCACAGTTGCACTGCTGAAGTTCATAGACAGAATTTAACTCCAGAATCAAGACAAATCAAACAAATATTCTCAGTGACTTGGAGAAAGCTCAGAATATCATGTAAATCAGCATCTCTTGAAAAGCCATGTCTCAAAAATGGTTAAGAATGCCAGATGGGTTTCATCTTTATCTCAGAGAGTTTTAATTATTTGCATCCTGATGCAATTATAAGATATTTTACGTATGATGTCGCCTTCAACATTTAGTCAGGGAATTGTGGTTATACCTGAGTGGGCTACAAAGGAGGATGAAATATGCAGACACAGACAAAGGCTGCTGAAATTTGCATTAAAATGAATCTAGGAGAATGTTGTTTAAGGAAAAGTAAAGTGAGTCTCACAATGTGAATTATAAGAGGACATTAAGCAAACAAACAAAAATATTAGCCCCCTGAAACAAATTATACTGTCCCTTGAGCCAGCAGTAAATAGGTTCCATGCAAGAACAGCAAATGTAAAAGAGCTTGTAGTCCTCTGGCCCCTGCTAGAGAGCAGAGCAACAATAGCTGGTGTCTCCCAAAATGCATTATCTTAATTTCTACCCTACAGTAAGGCTCAATGTACCACTAACAAAGGTTAGCTTCTATGTCGTAGCGACTTCCCTCTTGTTATATGTGCCATAGGTTGCACATGTCACATTTGTACCAATGGTTACATCAACAAGAAACACAAACGCACACAATGTTTATGCAATATTGGTTCACAATGTGGTAGCCAAGCTCCCAACAAAGAAATACATTTGCTACATTTTAGGACATTGCAAAATCTATCCATGTTTTGAAAGTGGAGATTATGGACAAAGCATTCTATGGTGTATGCATGCACACATTATAACATACTAGACTTGATAGCAGATGTTGCTTACCATGCAACGTTTCATTTACTCCATGACATATTCTACCACGATTATGAATCAACAAAGTGTTATTGACAGGAGATAACTACCCTATGACTGCTGAACCCAACAAATCATTTGATACCACACACCAGATACATAGGTCTGTTTGGTGATAAGAGTATTGCCTGATGTTCTTTAAAAATATTGTAAGTTCCTGGTGAAATGTCCCGTGAAGACTACTAACAAAGTGACATTCAACCGCTAGACAATGACAAGCACACAGATACAACACTGACTGAGGCTCACGAAATAGAAGTGTAAGACGACACAAAATCACATAGAACTGCTTTACCTGAGAGTCTTTGCATAAGTGGTAAATGTGTAACCTTCCTAAAAGAATCAGAGCTCTAAATGCATACCAGTGAACAGAGAACTGTGCCTCGAACTTTAGCTTGGAGTTGTCACAACTAACACAGTCAAAATGAGTCACACACATATTAAGATGCTTGCCTCTGTCAATATAACAACGGCCTATCCTGACACAGGTGTGGTACATACTTATACCATATTCACTATAAAATAAATGGAAAATAGAAATGAGAAATCATTCAAATATTAGAGATATTATCTCCACCATCTAACCAGGAATCAGTTTCTTAAAAAATATGTTGTCTGAAACATAATGCTCAACACGCATACAACACCTTGATGCTCGTTCCCTGTTATCACTGGCAGCTTCCCATGGTTGATAATGATTCAGATTGAGACTTTTGTATCACTCCCACCTTAAGACCTCAAGAGCTCTAGTATCTTGGTGGCCTTCTGAAATGTCCTTGCAATGTACACTTGCAATCTTGATATTTGTTCATTAGTGTCCAGGTTACCCCCTGACAACACACGCAGGCAACGTGAAAGACTGCTGATCTTCCCAATCAGTGTCCAAAGTAAATTTCTGATCTCTATAGAAATGTTGATTACAGCACTCTGGTCATCTGACATATGCTGCTATCATTTGCCAGACAAGCAAACGTCCCAACTGAGCTTTCCAATGCCCTTCAGCGTTGTATCATTGTAGGAAAGTGCCTCTTTTGACATGGTTAGGCCCCACTTTTTGCCTGGTTTATTATGCAATTTTGACTGAGGTGTACTGGGTCCCTGCTACCCAGTACCAATGTTCTTTCCCTAAAACTGTACCACAATTGGCACAACCTCAGCAACCCTTAGTGAATGGTACCCCTGGTACCCAGGGCATTGGTACTGAAGAGGGTCCACTAGGGCTGCAGCACACATTGTGCAACGCTCAGGACCCCTCACCAAGACCATGCAAACTGCCATTGCAGGCTGCGTGTCTTGGTGCAGAGAAAGCTGAAGAGTCGACATAGCACACATCCCTGTGTGCCATGCCCCTATACACTGCATGTATTGGTAAGTCACCCCTACTGCAGGCCTTACAGCCCTAAGACAGGGTGCACTATATCCCATGTGTGGACATATCTGCATGAGCACATATGACCCTATAATATCTGAGTCCATTCTTGGATATTAATTATCAGTGCACAGGGAAGCCATAGAGAGTACATGGGCTGGATATTTGTCCTCACAAGTTTCCTAGCCCAGGATGGCTTCACTGTACCCTAAGATGTTTTGTACCAAACATCACATCTTAATAAATCCTCACTGATGCCAGTGCTGGATTTAATAAATGCACACAGTGGACACCTTAGAGGGTCCCCTGAAAACCTACAACGTACCGGTGTGGTCTCTGACTAGTCTTAGCCAGCCTGCCACAACCAGACATGTTTCTGAACTCATGGGGTGGCAGCCAGCACTCTCAGAGGCCAGGAGCAAAGCCTGCTCTGGGCGGAGGTGCGTCACACCTCCCCGGGCCAGGATGGCCTTCCAAGGCGGGAAGCTTCAAAGGTGATGCCGCCTTTGAAATGCGACACAGGCATCTCCGGATAGTGGAGGATGGCAACCCCCCTTTCCTGTTCCACATTTGGTGGGAGGACAGGTGGGAAATTTAGGTAAGTTAGGAGGTGGGTCCCCATTCAGCCAGCTCCACCCCTAAGGTGGGGCAGGCGATGTGGAGCCCACTTTTCATTTCCCTCCATCTTGGTTTGAGAGGGAATTAACCAATTATGGTCAGGGTAGTGCCCCTTCCCACAGGAAGTGGTCACTTAGAGGGTGTAGACACCCTAAATGTAGGTAGCCCATTGGCTACTACCCGTCACCCCCCTTAACGCCCCTAAATGTATTATTTAGGTGGCATCTCTGGATCCCGAACTTTAGATTCAATGAACACAGATAAGAAAAGGACAAAGAAGAGCTGCTGACCTGAGGACTGAAGCCCTGCTGCAGAAAATTGCTCCAAACCCTGCCTGCTGCCTTAAGGACTCGACAATCGTGGTGTGCTGTCTCGTCCTGCAACTGTGAGGCCTCCAAGAACCCCAGAGCTCCTCCAGCCTTTTACAAATTGCCAAAGAACTCCCTAAGAGTGGCGGTACCAATCCCCTGCAGTCGGCAGGTACCGAACCCGCATAACCCGATTTCCTGACTTGATGCTCCCCGGCGACTCCAATGCAGCACCTGAACCAAAAGTGGTACACCAGCCTGGAGGATAAAATCTGTCTCCTCTCCAAGTTTGGAGACACCGATCTACCAGAGTTGTGCCGCACCAATACCTGGGGTACGGTACCCTCTGCAGCATTCACCAAGATGAAGAGTCCAATCCATACTCCAACTGCCCAGGAAGCAAACACCCATTGAGAGACTTCGAGACCTCTGAGACCCACTTTGTTAGTGGCTCAGCTGTCCTAGAACCACCTCTCCAAGCTGCCTGCTCCTGACCATGAGGAAATTTGACACGAGCCGCCCGGCTGACCTATCTACTCTGCACCCAGCCCGCCGTGCCTGGGTACCGATGAAGCAGCTGTTCTCCCATGGTCCTGAGGCTCTTGTGACCTGCTCCCTCTAGTGGGACACCACAGACTTACCTTTAAGTTTTCTTGTGCAGTGTGTTTTATGGTTGCCCCCTTCTTCGAGGGCACCAGCTACCAATGACCTCAGCACCCTGCTTCCAGCCGAATCCGGTACGCTCCCAAGAATCTGCTGGTGGAACATTGGGCCTGGCCTTACTACTTACTTAAATCCCGAAGGTGAACCTTGAAATCCAACTGTGTGATTTTATATGCATTTTTCTATTTTCTCCCATCAACTTCAATGGTGCGTAATTGTGCACAAAAGTGATTTATTTTGCAAACTTGAAAAATTTGTATCTCGAAAAGTACTTATTGGAGAACAAAGTTCTTGGTCTGAAAAATTATATAAAAATCTGTGTTATTTTTACAAATTGGTCTCGGGTTTGTTCTTGAATGTGTGTATCATTTATTGCCTCTGTGAGTACAACAAATGCTCAGCATTACCCTCTGATAAGCCTAACTGTTCACCCACACTACCACAAATAGAGCGTTAGTATTATCTACGTTTGCCTCTGTATACCAATCTGGGTCTCACTGGACTTTCTGCACAGTGTACTTCATTTTAGTGCACTATATAGAGAGCAAGCTTCCTACAATCCTCCACTAATACTTATTTGCAGTCCACCACAGTATCCTCCAAACCAGTCATGGAGGTGTTCTGGTATTTTGCCTGCTCCACTGAGACATTCAAGGGGTCCATGTTGTTTTCTGTTACTTCAGAATTGGCGTGAAGGTGAGCCAGGCTATTACCAGCAACAGCAGTTGTTTCTCTCTGACATTGTAATATCCAGTTGCCGGAGTCTACTAGATGATTTTGCATTTCTGTTGACCTCCATTGTTTTGGAGAGACTTCTATCACCGTACCTGAGGTAGCTAGGGCTTTGCTGTGGGTCTCAGTGCAACGGGCATAGCAGTTATTTCTGAGGTGATTTTGCGATGTTTTCCAACAACAACATCATGGTGTCATCATCAGTGTGCGGATCAATCACTGGTCTTGGCATGGCAATGTCGTTGGTATGTTGTGTGCCATTGTTTGTACAGATTGCATCTCTGCTGGGGGGGGGGGTTAGTAGTGAGAGTTATTGTTGTCTCACATATTTAAAAAACAAAACCTCTCTACTGAAGACGTTACGTGTGCTCAATGTTGTCTGTTTCACTGCCCAATGTTTATTTTGTGCACAATACTGGAGAAGCAATATTGTCATGTGTAGCCTGTTGCGGTCAGAGAATATGGGTGTTCATGAAGAGAAATCTTTCCTGTATAGTGCACTTTAAAGGACAATGACTTTACAGGTAAAGTGTAATTTCCCGTGATAGGGCACAATGTTTCAAACGTTGGATTCATAAATGGGTGTGCCAATATTTCTTGTCATACAATTCTCAGCTCATATGTTCAAGTGTACTTATAAAACATCGTTAACGTGTATTTCATGCTACGTTAACCTTTATGCAAACTAAATGAGTAACTTTCAGAGGGAGATACATGTCAGGGTTGGACTGGGTAACCGAAAGCAGCAAAAATGCTGGGACTCGGCCTTCTCTATTCGCCTCCTTATGCAAGCTCTCTCTTTCCATCCATCCATTTTCCCTCTCTCCTTCTCGCCTCCCTTTCTTCTCCTTCTCTGATCGCTTTCTCTCTACCTTTTCCATCCTTCCTTCTCTTTCTCAGTCTCTTGAAACTTCCCTCTAACTTCTGCAATTAACCTAGGGGAGCTGGGGAAATTGCCAGAGGCATGAGGAGCGGCCCTGGGCTTTCAAAACCAGCCTCCAAGATGTCCAGCCCACTGGGAATAAAAAGTTATATCCGGCCCTAATACAGGTTATGAGAAAGATTTTCAGAGATGTTGGTTCACCAGTCCATTGCTAGCATACCTAGCAAAGCCATCACCTGGCAGCCGACCCATTGCGTGCACTTCCTCCCCTCTATTTTAGTATTTGAGGCTTACAATTTCATACAAAGTTGGACATGGACGGGACATGGTATCTACACATGGAACTGCGAAGCTTGCACGGTCTACATGTATACTGAAAGAATTTTCTTCCTGGTGTGGGTTAATCCCCTGCGTCTGCAGTGTGTTTCCCTTCAAATCCTGTCAGTATTTCGGAAGCATGTGTGGCTGCCACAGGTGTTCACTCTTTTGTAGTTTTCTGGTGATCTACTGGTTGCTTACAACAACACCCTGTTTTGTTTTTACAGTCATGATTTTGTGACCACAACGTAGTTGTCAAATTATATTTTGGAGTCTATAATCAGGTACCCATGTGAAGCTTTTCTAGGCTGGCGCTATAAAACCAGTAGCGGCTCCTGGTGGGAGTGCTACCGGGCGGTGACGTGGGGCGGGGGGTAGTAAACACCGTAATACGGATGAATGCAGGTAAGTAGACAATTAAATCAATAAAACGAATTTCGTTGCGTGCGCTGCATCGCATTTGGCAATGCAGCGCGCGGAACGAAATTCGTTTTATTGATTTAATTGTCTACTTACCTGCATTCATCCGTATTCCGGTGTTTACTACCCCCACCCTGCCCCTCCCCCGCCCCACGTCACCGCCCGGTAGCACTCCCACCAGGAGCCGCTACTGTATAAAACACAAAGGTGTTGGTGCAATGCAGGGTTTTGTGCACTGAATTCCCCATAACCAATATTAGTGAACCTAGGTCTTAATATAAATTTGTACCCAGATATGTTATTACTTGTCAGATTCCTGCTTGGATTTTAAGTGGTATGTTCAAATCTTTGCACCTATCACTGCACTCATGCTAAGGAGTAGCCACACAATAAAATAAAATAACTCCCACTTTGAGCAAAGTCCCAAATAGGCACTGAGAAAGTTGGAGAGACTAGCAAACCTGACAGTCGTTTGGGAGATTGCTCTTCCTATTGGAATTCTGAAATTCTTAAATTTCCTTCTAACTTTTTTCCCGTTCTTCTGCCAATCTTTGGCCCTTCTTTCTCTTAAGCTTTCTTTGTCTTTTCCATCTTGCCTCCCTTCCCCTTGTCTATCTTTTCTGTACCTTTTCCATCCATCCATCCATCCATCCATCCACCAATACTTCTATTTATTCTTCTTCCCATCTTTTCCATCCATTCATCCTTCGCTATAGCTCTCTCTTTTAATCCATCCTTTGCTCTCTCCATCCCCTTTGTCTTTTTCCATCCATTTTGCATCCATCATCCATCCTTCCTTCTGAACATGCATTCCTTAATCCCAGTCTTAGTTAACCATCCATATTGTCCGTCTTATCCATCCATTCATCTCTCCTGTTTTCATTTCATTCACCATTCCTTCTGTCCATCCATTTATCCATTCATCCATCCTTCCAGTTCTTCATCCGCATCCATTTCTTCATCCATCAATGCATCCATCACCTTATCTATTATTTGCATATATTCATCCTTCTTTTTGCACTTCTTTCCATCCATCCATCATCTAAGCATTCATCCTTCTTTCCTTCCATCCTTTACCCCACCCATCCCTCCATCCTGCTCCCCATCCAGCTCTGTAATCATCTGTTCATCTCTCCATTCAGGCTATAAACAACAAGATTAGGGAGTGAAGAGGTAGCGCCCTAAATGGGCTCTGGAGGTGGATACAACCTCCACTTAGAATCAGTAACAAAACAAAAGGATCCACCTCTAAAAGAAGGTACAGTCAAGTATGTTCCTCACTGTGTTATGGAAAGTGTGTATCCTCCAATGGTTGGATGTACGCTGTGTTTGCTAAAATACCCCTCACACACCAAAAGGGCCCTTGGTGTCATGCTTCATCATAGGAGTCTTCCCGATCCGCTGCGGGACAGGGTGTGCTGCGACCTGCAAGTATGCGGGAGCACTAATAATGTAATATTATGTGTGGTGCGAAAGTAGTGAGAGGGAGGGTCAGAGGTAAATACAAAAAAGTGAGTTTAAAAAGGACCTGGCCTCGTAGACATACAGAATTTAATAAGTCAGTTGAGACTGGTGCTGTTAAAAGCGTGGTTCGGAGATGTCCTGCATTATGTGCGGATACTCCTAATGAGTCAACATGTTTCGAAACATCAAGGCTTCTTCGTCAGGACTAACAAAGATCCCTCCTGTATACACTATGTTACTCAAAAATGTGTGATATATACAATGTGAGAAAAAATGTAATCAATCAAGCATTTTATACAATACCCAATGGTATGCCTTAAATAGTATCCGTAAAGAGAAAAAACGGAAATATAATATTTGTGCATCCTCAATGAGCAAACACGTAATCCCTGCAAAAATAAGCAGTTCGCCACAGTGTGACTGTAGTGTTATTTAGCCTTAGTCATTACCAGGTGAGGTGCTGTGACCTGCGGGGAGAAAAATGACAACACAAGACAAACACACAAAAAACGGAAAACACACACTCTATCTCAAAGTCGATTGTAGTAAACAAACAGCGTGAGGTTCGATTGATACATACTTATGTAAATGAGAGACAATGCCCCATGAGCCTCAAGAACGGGTGGAAAGGATGTTGCCACTTAGTACTAATGGAAGAAAAAGAAACAAATAAAAAGTCCCTTACCATCAAGGCAAAGTTGGCTAGTGAAAGCGAAAAGATCGCTAAGTCCCTGAAAAACGGCTATGCCGTACTTACGTGCCCTTCAACAGTCCCTTGCTCCTCGTAGCTCCATCCCGCGGCACTGCTGTGTGCGGAGTCCGCTGGGAGAGCTCTATTTATATGGGCAGTAATTGAAAATGGGTATCACCTGGATCGCAACTAGCGGTGAAACGGAAGTGTGAAGCTATCGCACTTCCGGTAGATTTCTCATGCTGGCACTAGAACAGTAACCATGTGTGGTAAATATCCCACCGGAAGAGAGTAGATTTTTAGGAATAGTCGGCCGATTGCCGATGGCGATGATCACTGTATGACTGAAGGTTCAGAAAAACAGTCGCCGGCGGCCCAAGATAGTGAATAGCACGCATGAAAAACATTATTTAAAACGTCCCAAAATCACAGGTGTGACAGGATTATCAGCCTCTATCACAATAACCCGTAATCAGTTCGCTACACTGGGTAATAAGAAGGGACACCTGTCTTACACTCAACTGAGCTTATCCTCCTTATGCCACGTATCCTTCCAAAGATCACCACCGGAAGATCAGGGATAGCAGAAAAGAAAAGAAAAACAAACAAAAAAAACTTTTTTTTAAAAAAATTAAAAAATATACATTGTTGCTTATACAAATATTCAGATCGGACACCACGTCAGTTGGGCCCAGGGTATATCATCGTTAAGGCCTCCAAGGTGGGTTCCCAGATGGAACACCCATCTTTGCTCTTTTTCAAACAGGCCATTCTCGTTGCTTAGTTGTTCTATCATTGTCCATTTCAGATCATCCACTCTGTGAGCCATGGTGAGGAAGTGATTCGCCATCTTGGTTGAGCTCTTCTTACAGCGTACATTGCTCTTATGTTCGCCGATACGGATCTTTACTTGTCTCGCAGTCATTCCTACGTATTCAAGTCTGCACGGACACGTAATCAAGTAGATCACGTGCCTGCTATTGCAATTCGTGAACTTCCTTTGTTCCCAGACTGCGTCGTTACTGAAAGTTATGTTGGTGCTCTTTTTAGTTAGATTGAACGTGCTGCAGTTACCACATGGGTGATGACCTTGGATTGGGGGAAGGGTCGTGATAGTGGGGTCCCACATTTTTGAGTAACATAGTGTATACAGGAGGGATCTTTGTTAGTCCTGACGAAGAAGCCTTGACGCTTCGAAACATGTTGACTCATTAGGAGTATCCGCACATAATGCAGGACATCTCCGAACCACGCTTTTAACAGCACCAGCCTCAACTGACCTATTAAATTCTGTATGTCTACGAGGCCAGGTCCTTTTTAAACTCACTTTTTTGTATTTACCTCTGACCCTCCCTCTCACTACTTTCGCACCACACATAATATTACATTATTAGTGCTCCCGCATACTTGCAGGTCGCAGCACGCCCCGTCCCGCAGCGGGCGGGAAGACCCCTATGATGAAGCATGACACCAAGGGCCCTTTTGGTGTGTGAGGGGTATTTTAGCAAACACAGCGTGCGTCCATCTCTCCATTCAACCATCCATCATATCTCCGTTCCTCCTTCCTACATCTAGCCCTCCCTCCCATCTACTGCAAGTGGTTCAAAACACGATCATCTTTTTGGAGATCAGAGTCTCTGATCAAAGTCAAAGAAGTCATAAACTACAGCTTGGTGGGCGGGGTACTCCATTACAAATACGACAGTGTACACTGTCCCCAAAACCATTGGTCTGTTGCTCTATTTTGAGTCAGTCGGCCCATCAGTTTTTTTGACATCGTTGCCCCCAGTGGCTTTGTCGGAAAGCTTACTCTGACGACCCTACAGAGCAGGAGCCGTTGGAGTAATGGCATCAGACCACACACCCATTTTTAAAGCATATGGTAAGATCTCCTTTTCTTTCTGTCTATCACAAACAGAAAAAAAAACGGATCAAAAAAATAATGACTACCACATCGAGGGAGGAAGTTCCAAGGGTGTGGGGGGCTTTAGTGTTTTTTTCAGAAACAAACTTCTACTTTATGGTTTAAATCTTTTTTATTATTATTATTAACATTATTGCTATAAACACATCACATTTGCATAATACAAAATACATCTTTTGTACAAGCTATTCCCATCTCGTTAGTGCAATTACATTCAATGTTGAGCAATATAGTAGATGTAACGTGATGTTTATCCAAGACGTATGAAAAAATAGTATTAACATTCCCCAATTCCCCCCCATCCCCCTTACCCCTTCCCGGTACTCCAATTACAAACTATATGTGTGTCCATTGTACAGAGGTAGCACCAATCTATGTTTCTATTATCGGTAGAGGGGCTATTCTATGTCTGTTATTTGGAGGATGCGGGGATGTTTTGGACAAGTAACTTCCCTGAATTCCGTGGACAAGAGGGTGAGGAGAGGTCTCCAAACTTCTTTGAAGGCGGACTCAGAATTTGCATGGGTGGCATTTATTTGTTCCATCTCTAGGATGTACCATAGTCTATGGAGCCAATCTAAGTATGTGGGTGTTGTTTGTGTCCCCCAATGTGTCAGAATATTTTGAAGTGCAGCACCCAGGGCCAGTCCCATCTGTATCCCCTTGCGAGATTTAAGTGGGAATGTTAAGGGGTTAGGCAATCCCAAAACCAAACTTCTACTTTAGAGTTTGTTTCTGAGAAACAGAAAATGTTTGGTGCATGGCCATCAGAAACATATTTGATCTGCACCATACCATTTGTGCCTTCACAGGAACCGCCATGGCAGTGGTTTCAGTGACCTCCTTAGATCTGGTGGAGATTAGGAGCAGGTGATATATTCTGCTCCACAGGCAGAATTACCAGAATTTTGGCCACTCGGCGTTACACTTGTAGCGCAAATTTCCAGCAAACTTCTACCGACCACTGTGGCGTTTTTATCGCATGCAGCTTGCTAAAGGTAAGTTGGTGAGCATGATCAAGATTAGGCATCCACTAGCATGATTTTTAGTCGCTAGGAGGGCACACGGTGAGTGCAGGAGGTCGCGACTGCTCGCAGTCAGAAAGCTTCCGCTCGCGTAGAAAATTCTACTAGAGCGGCAGCAAAATCACCTCGAGAAGCTGTGCACTCTGGTGTGCCGATTGGTGCCGTTCATGCTGAATATTCAGCACAAACGACCGGCGCTAAATCACAGTGCGAGCTGCGCAACGTGTCAATTTCTGCCTGTTTGCGGAATTCCACGGAATCTTGTGGAGTTTTTATGTAACTCCACAGAATGCCGTAGAGCGAAACTCAGTGAGTTCTGCCCAGGCCTGGTGGTGATATCTAGCTATGGAGAGTGGAGCCTGGCCAAGGTGATATATGTAATAACCTCCTTCACACCAACAGATCGTGACCGTCTGCCACGCCTTAAATCAGTCCCTTAGTTTACTTCTGGAATTATTTCTAGATGTTTTATGTAGTCGCTGTCAATATTTTACTATAACTAAAAGGGATACACATATCACCATTTCGAACTCGTTTTTCTTGGAAAAATTATTATTTTACAGTCTAACCTGGGGACACTATTATATTTTACAAGATTAAAAACCAGATGTAATACTCTTTGCTACATGCACAATGAGGAGTTACACAGAGCCTCAATGCATGTTGCCTCGAACCAAATGTATTAGAAAGGTCTGTTATTTTGAAAAGTCCACAAGTAACATTTTGGGTCAGGACAGTAAATCTGTCCTGCATCTGTCATTATCATTTAGGATGGTCCAGAAGGCTGTATTAGATCACATGTGATTTTTCACTTGGCACATCTTCTCAATGTATGTAGAGAGTGCTGCTCTGCCATCTATATACTTTTTCCCCTGACTTTCATACAGGGATAAAACATTAATTTTAAATGGAGGGACTCAAATCAAGAACAAAAGGTCTAAAGAAAAAAGTGATGAAAGGATTGAAAAACGTTATAATTATATCCAGATTTCAATGACCAGGTTTAATAAAAACATATTTGACAAGTAGGACATTAAGAAAATGAGTACTCAAACATCACCCTTTAAAGGGGTCAACATGTTTCAGCACCAAGATGTTCTCAAAAGATCCTCCACATTCTTCAGAACCTTAACACCTTGGATGAACAGTTTAAACTCACAACCTTATGTAAAGTGATGCTCTTACAGATTTAAATACCCAGGTGTGGGTGGAGTATAAGGATTTAGAAAATCCAACATAGAACCTGCCTTTAAAGGAAGGTGTGGGTGCTAAGTCAGTGGGTAAGATCCTTTTTTAATTTGATTGTATTTATTTAAAGTATTCATTATAGTTCTACGTGGCAGTAAAGTACTTTTTCAGTAACAGTAAACGATTAGAAGTTACAAACGAAATGGGGAGGAGTAAGCACAGAGTCAGTGTAGTTTGATAGATGGGTTTTTAAAGACATTTCTGAAACCAAGAAGATTAGAATTTAGTCTTAAATGGGCTGGAATAGAGTTTTACATTCTAGAAGCTAAACATAATGTGTGTGTTTTTGTTGTGGATTTGTTGGTTTGGAAGATTTCAAGAACTAGTGGAACTCTGCTTTTGTTTTTAGGTCTCTCCTGCAACAGCACATGGGCTGTCGCTGCGAGGGGTATTTTTTACAATAAAGAGCTTGAAGCCTGCCCATTGCTTACCATTCATTGACTTCATTGTCACTCTTCTTTGCTGCCTCCTAATTGGCCGAATACTAAGGTATAGAAGTGATGGATGGAATTTTTAATTTACTCTCAGCCACAGTAATTACTTGGGGCCGCATCCCTGTCCATCATTATTTTGCACACTATGTCACCTCAGTTTGGACCCAGCTATATGTAAATCAGTCTTGACCCTGCTCCAACGGGAACAGTCCAGCCCAAACTGCCAAGCCAGGTCCTACCTGAAAGGGAACACAAGCAACCCAGGGCCGGTTTTGCCCTTGTTATGAGCTCATCAGCCGGGTATAGCTGGATTACTGTGACACAGTGTGCATGGGACCCATGTCTGGGTATACCCGTCCCACTGAGGGCAACATACTAAAGTATACAACAAGTGATGGATGAAATGCTTGAATTAATCTCAGCCACAGTAATTACTCAGGACTACATCCCAGTCCATTGTTATTTTGCACACAGTGCCACCTCAGTTTGGACTAAGGACCCAGGTGTGGTGGCAAGGTATGCAAAATAACAAAGGACTGGGATGCGGCTCCGAGAAATTACCAGTGTTTACACAATGCGATGTGAAGCTTCTCCCCCCTCCCTCCGACCCTTTTTCCATGTTGCTCCTCCTACCTCCCACCTGCCCTTTCTCCGTGTTGGTGCTCCCCATTCCCCACCCCTCCCTGTTGTCATTGATTGTCCGTACCTCCACCCCCTTCCCCTGTATTTGCTTGCCCGTCCCAACTAAAAGGAAGCACTATGATGTGACATCAGTGCTGGTCACATCATATCGCTTTTTTCCTAATTTTACTTATAGCCATGATGCACAGCCATGCTGCTGTACAACATGGCTAAGACATTAGCAAAGCTAAATGTTCTTGCATAGGCGTGACCTATTGGCTTTGCCAATGCTTGTTGTTGATCACTCATCCACATGAGCTTAGTGTTCAGATAAGGAGGTAGAGTGGTGTGAATTGATTTATGTGTGAAGGTTGCAATTTTTAAATCTCTTCTTGCATAGAGAGATAACTGAGGAAGGTGCTTTAAAATGGCTTAGATGTGATCTGATGTCTCCGCTCCTGCAACTACCAAATGACTGTGTGCAGAATGGTTCAAAGGAGTGTTGTAGTTGATTTTTTTTTAATCGGCAAAAAGTGCATTTATGCCATGTAAATGGGTGAGAATTAGTGTTTGTACTGCAGATCTGAAGTCTGTAGGGCAAATGGTTGTTTTTAGTTTTCTGAGCAGGTAAAGTTGATAGGATATCAATTTGGTTAGCTTGGCATTGCGGTCTTATGGCAGTGTTCTGTTCTGTGAAGGGAAGAAATTATTTGGAGTGTAGAGCACCGCATTTTAATCATTTTTGAGGGAGACATTGGTTTGTGTATGTGTGTTCTGAACCCATGAGTGAGAAGGTTGAAAATGGATGTATGTTTGAATGGGAAGTGTGCTGTCATCTAAACGTGGTGTGTTTGTTACAGAGAGATCATGTTATGTGTAGTCCCATCAAAGCTTCGGATGGGGGGGGGGGTGGACCCTGCAACCCTCCTCCGAACCAAACTTGTCATTGAGTCCTGTGAGGGTAGTTTAATGAGTATTTTATAACGTGCACTGTGCATAATCAGCAGTTTTCAACCTCTGGTCAGTAGAGCCTTTCTTTCATCTGCTGATATGAAGAGAGACCAAGTGACAGTCTGTAGTATGTATATATGATTGCCTTGATTCACAGAAAAACTGAAAATCTATCCCAGGAGTCCATAAACTCACTTGGATGCCCACGTGTCTTTGCATGTGGTAATATTTATTTATTTATGCGCAGTGCTTTTAAAGTGTGCAGTGTACATGAGATGCAGCATTGCTGAGGAAGTGGCATTTCAAGTTCTTGTAAGTGTGCCTATTTGCAGTGAGCACGAATGGGCGAGCGACAAAGTTGATGAATAAATAAATAATCTATAGTATATCATTGTACCTCCTTTGCAGATGTGTGTTTTAACAAATAGACATGTATGAGACCCATATACCTTTACTCCCATTTGCATGCTTGACACTGTTCAGAAGCATATACGCAGGGAATCTACAAACTCGAAGAAGGCCTGAGAACCTTATGGGTTTTGTAACTGGGCTGAAACACGTAGAGAATAACTATTATTGAATGGGATGTATGCACCATTAAGTGTTATAACACATCCTCACAACCTATCGTAACCATGGCATTGGCACCCTAGAAATAAAGAGATATCTTTGAGGCTTGCCCATAGCCATTTTAAACAATAAAGTGGATCCATGCATTTAGTTAGGTAAAACAATATATATATCAACCCTCAATCAATAGTTGAGCACATTTGGGTGGTACACGTGCACCCATATGAAGGGAAGGCAGGTATGATGAAACATGCCACTATCAATTGTGGATGAGGTGTCTTCCATGAATATCTAAATATATCTGTGAATCAGTAGGTGTGTACACAGATAATGCTTCCAAATATACCAGGAAAGCCCATCACATTCACCCCCCCTCCCCCAATATTACAGCACAGTGGGAGGATATTACACATGCAAATAGATTTATGATTGGAAGGTCATCTTTTATGATTCATTTAGACTTGTAAAGCACGCAATTTGCATGCTTAAGTTGAACTTACACATATAAATAACTTTAAGAATCAGCCCATCGTGTTCAGGGCCTTGTGGTGGAAAATGTTGCAGTGTGATGTTTTGAAGCATGAGGTAGTGAAGTGGGCAATGATTTTAAGTGTCAGTAGTTCTACTGCTGTATGAGGTGGGTTAGAGGTTACTTTATATGGTCTGTATTAGTCTACTCTAAGGTAATTGTGACATTACTGTTGTTGGTTGCTGAGGGCTCAGCTCCCTTTTAAATGAAAACATTCCTTCTCCACACAATCTTGATCAGCAATTCACACTCCAAAAACACGAATGACAGCTTTTCAATAGCTGAAATACTAAGGGCCAGATTTACAAGGAAAGTGACTCAGTGCGTGCCGCAAGCCATTTTGCTGCGCCGCACTGAGTCACTTTCAAAGCACAGGGATGCGACATATTTACAATAATATGTTGCATCTCTGTGCTTCCCCCTGTGCTGGCGCACAAACTGCTGCCATGCGCCGGCACAGGCACCCTTGCACCATGGTGCATGGATGCCTGTGTCGTGGGGAGATTGTTTATGTGCAGGAAGGGTTCCCTTCCTGCACATAAACAATCAGAATTGGCGTTTTACAACCAACTTCTATGTGTGCTGCATTAGCACACATGGAACTTGTAAAAAGTCTTTATTTAAAGGATTGTTTATGTGCAGGAAGGGACACCTTCCTGTACATAAACAATCATTAGAGGTTATTTCCTTGTTCTATGTGTGCTGCAGAATGCAGCACGCATAGAAAGAGGAAAAAAACGAGGCAAAATGAATACATTTCTCCGCGTTGCGCCTCCCTACGCTTCCCCTGGGGAGGCGTAGCATTCAGACGCATTTCCAGATTTACAATTTCTTGTAAATCTGGAAATGTGTCTGGTTCCATGGGTGCGTGGGAACACCCACAGCAACACCCATGAAACGCCCCTTTCACACAAAGTGCTGCATGTAAAGGAGCCGTATTTACAAGTACAGGAAAAGCCACCGTGATGGGGCAGAAAAATCTGCTGCCGGTGCGTCACAAAAAGTGACGCACTGGCAGCGCAAGGGGCTAGTAAATCTACCCCTATGTCTTCAGGCCCACTATTTCTTTCCATGTGTTGCCTGCTCTCCTCGTTGCACATTTAAACAAGTTATACCTACTATCAATAATTATAGTTTGATGCTAGATTTGAGATCGTAACCGATAATCAATGTAAAAATATAGTCTGACATACATATTGTGTCTTAAACATGGATTAGAAAAATGTCACCCATCTGAATTAATAATGCAAATTATAACCCAACAGGCAATATTTTTGCTTATTGGTTCTCAGGGCACAATATTAAGGACATACAATCTTTCTATAAGCCGGGTCTGGTGGCTTAGTGCACTAATATATCCACTGTAGGGGCCTGTGTTTGACCTCATGGTCACAGGTTTAAATCCTGGTGGGTCCACTCAGCCTTTCATCCTTCTGAGGTCAACAAAATGAGTACCATTATGTTGGGTAACAATAAACATCTGTTATTCAGTGACAAGATTCCGTTGGGTGAACATTATTACACGTTATTTTTGATTTTCTGACACAAACCCCTTGTGACTTCAAGTTATATCATTCTGGCAATAGACAAAGGACTAAAGGTGTGTTGCTTTTGCACATTTCAGAGATTCGCCATGAATTTCCCATAAGCAGGACTTTCATTGCAAACGCTGTCCTCAAATTACTTTTGAAGAGTTCATAGCCACCTGAAGAATCAGTTCAGACATTTAAATATATCACCCAAATGAAGAGTACAGGGAAGTCATCTCTTATCCCCTCATAGAAAAGATGACGTCTAGAGAATAAAATGGGATTTTTAACAACGACGTTTGAGGCTTAAAGTAAAGTATTAACATCCTTAGGAGACAGGCCCCACTTGCCTGACCTCTGAAGGGAGTAAATGCTATAACTAGAATGCTGTTACATCTGTTCAAATAAGGACGTAACAAAGAAACACTCATGGGCGCATGAATATTTTTGTCACTCAAAGGTGTGCCTTGCTTTTTCAAATCTTTTCATTTGAAGGTCGATTTGGCCAATAGCTCCGCCAAACCAAAACTTTGACTTTTCTGTCTTTTTCCAGGATTCAAGTGCATTCCTAAAGCGAAATATGCCAGTTCTGTTATTAAATGTTTCTCCACAGGAGTCTGCTCTACTCAAGTATGGATTTTAATAAAGCATTGCACATTTGTGCAGCGTTTAGTGGAACAAAATTGATCAAAACATCCTACTGCAATGCAAAGAATTGTGAAGAAAGCGCATGTAGAATTTACAAAAGTAGCTTCAAAAAAGAACATTCACTCCTCTGATTTCACTATAACCCCTTCTCTGACACTGTGACAGAGGTGGAGGTACGCCCCAAAATGATCTGGTGCTCTTGTGGCACCTCCTTTGCCTCAATTGGCCTCATAGCCAAGTGCCCTCTTAATTCTCGTAAGAACGGTAAGAGGCCAGATCAAATTATGAGTTCCTGGCTAAACATCGTGGGTCTGGCGCATTTTACCAAAAGACTCCATGTGCTGGGTGAAATACCAGAGGAAATAAGGTAGAACCTGTGGAATCAGGATCAGAATTACAAATTCCCCTTGTAATTCCTTATTTCTCTGGGAGCTCTCATGGTTCCACACAAAGAGGTATATTTACAAGGGGATAGAACCACCAGAACGTCACTTTTAGAGATGTTCTGGTGGCGCTATGCCCTTCTCTATATTTACAAAGCGGAGTTAAGCCACTTTTTGTGGCTTAACGCCGCCTTGTAAATAAGGCCCTTTCACACGCATCACTTAGCGTGAAAGGGGCGGGCAATGGGTGTTGCTGTGGGCGTTCCACCGAGATACCCATTGCTTTTTTACGCTGTCCCAGATTTACAAGGAGGTGTAAATCTGAGGCAGCACCAAAAACTAACTCCATGCAAGAGCAGGTATTAGAATGGCAAAAGGAGGAGAAATTCTTTTATTTCTCCTCGTTTTTGCTTTTTCTATATGTGCTGCATTCTGCAGCACACATAAAAAAGCAAAACGCCATTAATGATTGTTTATGTGCAGAAGGTATCCCTTCCTGCACATAAACAATCAGTAAATAATGACTATTTGCTACTTCTATGTGTGCTGCAAAATGCAGCACACATAGAAGTAACAAATTGCCATTATGGATTGTATATGTGCAGGAAGGGACACCTTCCTGTAGATAAACAATCATTCCCTGTAACACAGGCACCCTTGCACTATGGTGCATGTGTGCCTGCGTTGGCCCTAGGCAGCTCATTTTAGCACCAGTGCTATGGAAAACACAGGGGTGAGCCATATTGTTGTAAATATGGTGCATCCCTGCATTTTGGAAATGTCGGAGGGCGGCACTGCCAAATTTGGCACAGCTCTGCGCTCCGACATTTCCTTCTCAGTAAATCTGGAGGAGCCGAGTTATCAGCAGGGCCGGACTGGGAACTCAAAGCAGCTCTGACAGTATTGTAAGACCGGCCACCGGGGAAATAGGGTGGGGGGAGGGGGCGCATGTGTGAAGCACTGTTGCTTTTGTTACTTGGGGCCGATATTGCTACACCACTGCAAAAACGACCCCCAGTAACAAACCGGCCCCACTGCTGCAAAACCAGTCCCCACCCTTCCAGCCTCCCGGGGAAAGAAGCCCGGCACGGCCAGTCCGGCTCTGGTTATCAGTCATAATGTCAGTGCACTCATAATGGGGAGCTATATCAGACTGTCTAGGCTTTCTATTTTTTTCATGTGGACATTTGCCTATTTTAGGCAAGGTTGTTCCATTAAAAGATCTGCCTGAATGGTGTCATGAGCCCAAGTAAATAATTCCCTGTCACATAAGCTTGGTAGTAAAAATCTGGCATAAGTAGCATGCAGCAGCCTTTGATCGGACTACCCAGAAATGAGAGATACTACACGACACGAATGTTACAGGTATGGACGGACCACTCACTTCTCGAGATGGAATCCCTATTCGAGGATGTACAGTTACGTCTGTTCAACCAATTAGCGGAGGACAGCAGCCTTCCCCCAGGGCAATTCCTTCTCCATAGACAAATCATTTCCAGTTGGCGTCTGCACTGGGACTTGACCAAAGGGGAACCCGCAACACATCCGGTACTACATACTATTCTCCATACGGGTGCAGGCCGGCATCTGGTTACCTGGCTGTACAAAGCCATACGAAAACTCACAGCCAAACCACTAGACCTATTACGACAGACTTGGGAAGAGGAGCTAGGGCGACCAATACACGATAAAGAAAGGGAACGTGCAGTAGAATACCCTAAGAAAGTATCCCGAAATGTGCACTTCAAAAACATACAATTTTATATCCTACATCGCGCATACTTAACAACGGTGTGTCTCCGCCGCTTCTACCCTGACACGCAGTTTTAATGCCCCCGATGTCAGGCTCCCAATGCAGCATTCCAACATATGTTTTGGAGCTGCCCCACATTACAACCTTACTGGAATTCAATGCATGAGACATTACTGGAAGTCACGGGCTTAACAGACATGAATACATGGGAGGCCAGTGTACTGGGAGTGTTCCGGCGGCATAAACAACACAAGTTCAGACTCGTTTCGCATCGCTAGCTATATTGATGGCAAAAAGAGGAATAGCTATGCACTGGCGGGCCCCGACAGGGCCCCCACTGGCAGCCTGGGTGGGAGCGGTTAATAAATGGGGAACGGCAGAAGAGGACGCGATCAGAAATTAAGAGGTGAGGGGGCTATGTAAGCACCACATATCCACAGAATGGGCCCTGCTTCTACACCAATTCAGACAACAGACAGCACAGTGCCGACCACCCACTGCACCCCCGACCCCGGCAGCACAATTGACTAGGAACTCGCCTACCAGGTTCCAACCAAACCCCCAGCCACCATCGGACCCCCAAAACCCCACACAGACATCGGAAACCTCGGATATTCCAGCAGAGACCGCTGCATCCCCCCACGCACCTAAATTCATAACACCAATGGCGTAACAGCCCCCACGCAAAATGCACCCGCCTGGACACAACCCAACCCTTTCTACCCGACCTCAGTTCGACCCATAGTTAATAGTTAAGAAACTACACCGGTAGTTTACAGACGGGAACTCACAGGAAGGACGTACATCCTAGAGACGCATTAGAGCATGCAACAACACCATCAGATACGCTTACAAGCTCTCATTCCACACATGACATGCACTGTCTCTCTCTTCTTACTATCAACATATCCATTCTGAGAAGGAATGTATAAAATACAGGTGAATGTAGACGATTTTGGTATACGACTCATGTAAAGATGCAAAATACCAATAAAAAGTTTTACAACAAAAAAAGTAGCATGCAGCAGGCTTCACTCACTAGCAATAACCACTCCCCTGTTCCCGAACACCAAATTGTTGTTAATACATTTACTTCATGTTGCAAATGTGGATTAATAGTGAGGCCAAATTCTCGCAAGCAACTTACACTGCAAAGAGGAGACCAGTTAAGAGTAACAGGGCTGCCTCTGGACTGTGTGGGCTTTGTAGCTACTAGAACCCAAATTTCACCTCTGAATGGCATTCCCAAGGTTTGTGACTCTGGATTCTACTTGTGACCCAAAGCACTCCTACCGTCTCGACAATACCCTAGTAAAAGTTCATCCAGTTTATTGAATTTCTTATTGCTATTCTTTTAAATAATTTCAAAATAAAACCCAGTGTATTCAATATTTCAATGTATGCAGCTATTCAATAGTACTGTGCATTTCGTGTAGAAAACTCTTTCAAGGGCCTTTCACATAATTACATTGAATTCTATGTCAGGACCGGAGGCTTCAGATTATGCTAATTCTCTCTTTGCTTTATTGTTTAACACACTTCATAGCAGCCAAAAGAGACCAATTTGAGACAAAAAACAACAACTCCCATGAACCATAGGGAGATTCCATGTAATAGTCCTTTCATAGTGTCCAGTAACAGCACATAGTCCTTCCATTATGCCAACTCCTCCTCTTTCTTCGCTGCTTCGCAGCCAGTTAAGTGCACTTTCCTTGTTTCTCCTAGTGTGGTTACTTGTTGACCTATTGTGTGGTTAATTACCGTGTTTCGTGTTTCCCGGAGGTGCGTTGTTAAAAGCGCCCTCCGGGGGGGATGGAGGGGGGGTGGGAGATACTGACATTGCTTTTAAATTGCTTTGGTTACGTTTTTTCTTTCAGATCCCTGGCCACGGGAACGTGTTTCTTACGCGACCGTGCCTTTGAAGTTGCGGTGCTTGAAATAGCCCGCTAGGCGGACTGTTCCATCTCGCTGCTCCCACAGCGCGTCTCTTCAAAACGAGGAGACTGCGCTGTGGCAGTTCACGCTGACGGAGCCTTGTCCACCGCTGTGCCTCAAACGCCCGTTTATCGGGACTGTATCTCCCGCATTGCTGGCTTTGTTCACGCCCCGGCAGGGGTCTGTATTGCGGCGGTTGCCGCGTTGACGCCTGTGGGCGTATAAATTTGCATATTACTGCTCGTTTTTTCTTGGCGCCGAGTGCGCACATTAAGTGGTGGTTTTTTGACTGTTTCTGCGCACAGTGGGACAGCGGAGCCTGGTCAGGTTTCCTGAGGGCTGAGAATATATATATATATTTTTTATATACTCTCTGCGCGGGGTGGTGCAAGCCCTATTGCAGTCCTTGGGTCTGCCCAAACTATCGTTTCTGGAATCCCCAGGTGCTTAATTTAACCCTTTGCAGCGTAGATACGCTTGAATCCTTTAAACCCTTTGGTGGGGCAAAAACCTTGCTGTGTGTTCCATAGCTGCACGCTTGTTCTGTGTTGCCTTGGATAATGGAGGCACAAGAGTGTGTGTATGAGGAGGAAGAGTCCCAGTCTTACTTACAGTGGGACAATGATTTTTTTGAGGCAGTTGATTCTTCCATATATAGGGTGGTCCATGAGGTGGTTGGCCCCATGGAGCAGCGCCTGTCAGATAGAACTGTCCAGGAGTGTGCGAGGTTGGCCCAGGCACACATTCCCCTGCCTCCTCCCCCTGCGGGCGAAGAAGCCCCTCCGCCTAAGAAGAAGCGCACGGATGGGATCGACAAGGACGCTTTTGCACGTCTGAAGTCTGCTTTTCTGGCGCAAGGGACTCCCCCTCCCCCCCCCTCCCCTGATGTCCCCAGAGACCCCTGGGACTCCTGACCCTGTGTCTCCCGACCCTGATGTAGAGTCCCCGGGTGACTCGGAGGGCGACGCAGGGCCTTCACGGCCTTGGCGGCCTGTAGTTACCTCCCACTCGACTGCAGGGGAGGATTCCGGCATGTTGGACCCGAATGATATTGTGCATCCTCGATCCGCTGCTTGGACCCCTGGGGAGAAGGTGGCGAAGTTTGTTGCGGGTCGTCTCCGGAAACCTCTTGAGAAGGAGGCCAGGGGCTGCCTCAGGGCGGAGTGCCCGAGGCCCACCTTAGACGACAAGGTGGCTTCTACGCCGGAGCTAGATTCACGCAAAGGCATCGATAGATCGTGGCGTTCTTGTCAAGATAAGCTTCTTGATGCCATTGGCCCGATGACAAAGATTTTAGATATGGCTGAGGAGGCCAAAGTGTCTGGATCCCTTATTTCCCCCGAGGTGCTTTCTAACTGGGCCCAGTGGGCCATAATTTTCATGGGCAACGCGAATTGTGCGCTGTCAACGGAGCGTCGCCGCTCTTTGTTGATTAAGCTTGACCCAAAGCTCGGGGACTTGGCCTCCTTGGAGGCGGGTGCAGTGGCCCAAGGGGGTCTTTTTGGAGATCCTTTTGTTAAGGAGCTCAGTAAGTTTGTAGCGACCTTTACCTCGCTGGATAAGGCGCAGTCAAACATTAAGCGGGTGTTTAACCTGAGGGTTTTCCAAGGGGCCGGCGGAGGCAGGGGCCGCTCGACCGGCCGTGGCTTCCAGCAGAATCATCCCAAAGGACAAGGCTCCGGGCGCGGTCAGTACAATACCAACACCAACTACAACAACTTCTACCCCACCCGGGGTCAACGTTTCAGGGGCTGAGGAGGCTTCAAGAATAATTCCGGAGGCGGGAATTCAACCGTTAAGTGTTATACCGTCTTCTTCGGTCCGCATTGGGGTCGGTTGGCAGTCTTCCTGGGCGCTTGGCGGGCCATAACCTCGGACGCCTGGGTTCTTCAAACCGTGCAAGGTTTCCATATTGAGTTTTGCAACCAGTCTCGACAAGAGGTCTATCCTCGTCCCATTTGCTTCATGGCCCGCGACGCAGAACTGATCGACGAGGAGGTCGCGGCGCTTCTGCACAAAGGGGCCATCTGCCGGTCAGTTCTGCATCGCAACGGGTTCCTGAGCAACATATTTCTTGTGGACAAGCCCGATTGGGGCCGGCGTCCAGTCATCAACCTTCGGGATTTCAATGGATGGGTGGTTTACCGCCACTTCAAAATGGAGGGGATTCATCTCCTTCGGGACGTCCTTCTACCGTCGGACTGGATGATCGGATTTGAAGGACGCTTATCTGGTGGTCCCAATTCATCCTCCACATCGGTGGTTTCTGCAGTTCCGTTGGAGGTCTTTGGTCTACGAATTCACCTCCCTTCCGTTCAGTCTGTCCTCGGCACCGTGGTGCTTTACCAAGGTGCTCCACCCGGCGGTGGAATTCCTCCGAGGACAGGGCATTCGAATGATCGTTTACTTATTCGACATTCTCCTCATGGCTCAGTGTCCCAGGACCTTGAGCTCCCAGCTCCACCAGACTGTGAACTTTTTCCAGGGCCTCGGTTTTGTCATCAACGAGCCAAAGTCGGTCCTCATTCCCTCTCAGAAACTGGTTTTTCTGGGCTTCGTGGTGGATTCAGTCCAGGCCTCTTTGAGCCTTCCGTCCCGGAAGATGGCCAAAATCCGCAACAAATTACGTCAGACTATGGCCAGGTCGCGCACGTCCCTCAGGCAGATTGCCCGGCTGGTGGGGCTCCTGTCCTCCTCCATCCAAGCAATCTTCCCGGGTCCCCTGCATTATCGGGCGTTGCAGCCTCTAAAGGCTTATCATTTGCGTCAAGGGCAATCTTATGCCCAGGCAGTCCAGCTCACTTCGGAGGCGAGGGAGGAAATAGCGTGGTGGCTGTGTCACATGGAGGCATGGAACGGGCGGGCGATTTTTGGCTCCGTTCCAGACCTCATCATAGAGTCGGACGCCAGGAGATCGGGCTGGGGTGCTCGGTGTGGGGAATTCTCCACCGGCGGAGTTTGGTCATTAGACGAGCAAGCCCTGCATATTAATTGCCTGGAGCTCCTGGCAGGGTCTTTCGCTGTCCGCTGTTGGACCAAGGACAAGGTTCAATCTTGTGTGCTCCTCAAGATGGACAATATATCCGCGGTCCGCTATGTCAACCACCTGGGGGGTCCCCGATCCCGAGCTCTAGCGAACCTGGCAAAGGATTTCTGGGATTTTTGCCTAGCCAATCAGGTCGCAGTGACAGCGGAGTATCTCCCGGGCCAGGCCAATCAGGTTGCGCATTGGCACTCGAGACACCTGCACGACTCCAGCCTCTGGAAGTTAGACCCGCAAGTCTTCCAATGGCTTGGGGACCTCTGGGGCCCTTTTGCGACGGACCTCTTTGCATCGCGCATCGACCATCAAGTACCGCACTTCAGCTGGAGGCCGGATCCGCTGGCCGCGGCCACGGATGCTTTCCTCCAGGATTGAAGTCTGGAGAACGGGTATGCTTTCCCTCCGTTCTCGATGATCACGAGGGCGGCAGCCCAGATCCGTCGACAGGAGGCGGAGGTGGTGATGGTGACTTCGTTTTGGAGGTTTCAAGTCTGGTTTCCGTTTCTACTGGAACTTTCTTGGGATTCTCCAATCCGACTCCCCCGGTTTCCTCATCTTCTTCTGAACCCGGATCGGATGCCGCACTACCTCACGGCTCAGGGTTCCCTGCAGTTGATGGCCTGGCGTCTTTCAGGCAACGCTGGTCGCTCCCAGGCCTATCGCAACCAGCTGAACACCTTTTGTCCAAGGCGTGGGCTGACAGTACCACTAAACGTTACCGGTCCGCTTGGACGAGTTGGTTTCATTGGTGTCTTCGGAGGCACTTGGATCCCGTGGCAGCAGACGTCGTTCAGGTCTTGAATTTCTTGGCTGATCTGGCTACGGAAGGCTTGGCGTACCGTTCTATTAATGCCATGAGAACAGCGATTTCCGCAGGCCATGCCCCGGTAGATGGGGCTCCCGTGGGGGAACATCCCTTTGTTTGCAGATTGCTGCGAGGTATTCGCCTCTCTTTGCCCCCAGAACCACGGTATTCTACCTTATGGGATGTCAATCTGGTCTTGAATTTGTTTCTTTCCTGGCAGCCGAATAAATATCTGTTGTTGAAGGAACTCTCAGCCAAACTGGCTATGCTGTTGTGTCTGATCTCCTGGAGAGAGAGTTTCGGATGTCAGAGCCTTAGACATTTCTGCAAGAGTTTTTTCCCCGGATGGGGTTATCTTCACGGTAGGGCGCCGCACCAAGTCACTCTCCCGCACGGTCTCTTATCCGGCATTTCCAGACGCTCCCAAGTTGTGTGTTGTGCGTTGTCTCAAGGCGTATGAAGATTTGACTCAAGAGTTTAGTCCTCCGGGCGAACGTCAGTTACTTATTGCCATAAAGAAGCCTCATAGGGCTGTCTCCTCCCCCACTATTGCCAGGTGGGTGCGTTGGGTCATGCAAGAGGCAGGCATTGACACGAAGCAGTTTGGAACCCACTCGGCACGCGGGGCCATGACCTCGAAAGCTTTCTCTTTGGGGGCTAGTATGGAGGACTAGATGCGGGCAGCGGATTGGTCCTCAGACTCGACCTTCAAGAGGTTTTATTTCAAACCATTAGTGGAGGTCGCTCAGTTGGTGGTAAGTAAGCTTTAAACTAGCATAATCTGAAGCCTCCGGTCCAAACATAGAATAGAAATTTGCCTAGCTACGTAACGGGAAGTTTAAATTCTATTAAGGACACGGAGGCGAGGATTATCCCACTGAGGCACCTTCGGTGCGCACCCTCTCCGTACGGTGGTAAGTAAATTGTTCATGAGTTTAATGGTCGTTTGTTGGAGATAGACTGTTTGATATGATTACATCGGGTTCTTTTTCGGTGCCTTACGCTGTTTTATTTTTACTAGGAAATGACGGTTCGAAACAGGACCAGTGATGATGATCTTGGCGTACTTCGCGTGAAGAAAGACTAGTAGTTGGCATAATGGAAGGACTATGTGCTGTTACTGGACACTATGAAAGGACTATTGCAAGGAATCTCCCTATGGTTCATGGGAGTTTTTGTTTTTTGTCTCAAATTGGTCTCTTTTGGCTGCTATGAAGTGTGTTAAACAATAAAGCGAAGAGAGAATTAGCATAATCCTCGCCTCAGTGTCCTTAATAGAATTGAAACTTACCGTTACGTAGCTAGGCAAATTTCTATTCTTATTCCATAAACAGGGTCATTGGATTTATGCAGCAGGGAGAACCAAATTATGCAGCAGGGTTGATTAATATTATTTTGTCTTTTTTTTTTACTTATGAACACTCTCTGGGCAAAGGTTTCTCCTCATTAGTACCAGTTTGACACCCAAATGCAGCAATAAGCAATAGGAAGGTGGGTTTCCACTGCTCAGCAATACATATTGTCGTATTTTTAATAACTCTTGATCTGTTTGAGCTAGAAACAACTTTCTTTTAATCTGCAGATTGTGCAGCAGATGATGGATTATGTGGCACATGCAGTAAATCTGTAACTATGCAGAAAATGCAGCCGTAAAATTGCATTATTCCAATGGCCCTTTCCATAAGCAAGAAGGCCACCATATCTATGTGCACCTAGGGCAGTATTATAAATATTTGGTGCACTTTCCCTGTTTGCACTATGGGCAGCACATTCAAGTGAAATACGGAGCGGCTGCTTCAAAGTCGCTCCTTGTTTCACAGCGCAGGCGACCACCAGCCTGCACTTTGAGTAGGAATTAGAGAACTCTTTGCAGGTAGGTGCAGTGAGTAACTACATCCATCTGCAGTTAGATGTCTGGGGTGGTCCATGGGAGCCCCTTTTTTCCCCCCAGTGCACCTTCCGGAGGCATGATTGCCTCTGTGCCCACATGGGTAATACAGCGCGGGCACAGAGGCAAAGTGATTCCCTCATTTGCATGGGATCACGCCCCCACGCAAACCAGGGAACACCCTCTCGTGATAGCGCTGGTGCTACATGCGCACCAGTGCTATCAGTATCACGGAAGGGGATGAACAAGCATCTGCGGACCCTTCTGTAATACCATTTTGCCCGGGGGGCGCAGAAAGCGGGCCCACAGATCAGTTGCGCCCTCGTATTTTGATGCTGTGGTTCCAGACCCATGAGAAGCATAGGCTTGTAATTACAATGGGAAATATTGAGGTTTCACCCAACTGTTTATTTAATTTATTATTTGCAAAAAACGTGATCAGCAGTGAAATAGGGCAGCTCTTGATGTTAAAAGTGTAACTATGTAGTCTGCTCATCTTCTGTACTTTTATCCAACTATAGCCTCTAAATAACACACAGTCATTATTAAGCCGTCCAGTTTTGCACCAGAGGTTGCTACGGATATCTATACCCTTATTGCCATAGCAAACTGCCATCTTAAGAATATTTTTCACTGTGTGTGAGTAGACAGGGAGAAGGGGGTGTTGCCTTGGTGAGGAAGAGGGACCAGTAAGAGTGGGGTATTCGACCCCCAGCTCTGTCTAATCAAACACTGTTACCCTCTGCCACAGCAATAAGAAACTCCCTTGGTGCCACATTCCTTGTCCTGAGGAGGTTTAAATCAGTACCCCGCTGGGCAGAGTGTTTACACCAGATCTGGAAACCCCTTCTGTGCATGGGTTTCCAACTCACCAGTCCGTTTGTGTCTCTTCATCCATGATGTGTTGTCGTGTGACGATGCATGAAACGTGTGTCACACGGTCCACTGTGTGAGTTGACAGGCCTGCTGTATGCGTAGCATAACATGAACACGTACAATTGCTTCAGACACACGTATTACTATAAATTTGGTATTCTTACAATATTGATATGTTCATGCAAAACACACACAAAGTGGTGCCAAAATGTTGGTGCATTATCAAAGCCGGGTCCTGAGAGTTCCACTGCCAGGCCTCGAGGCCGGATATCACCCCCTTGTATATGAGAAACAATCAGACATACGTGTGGAAAGCTGCCACTGGGTTCCCATACCAGGAGCAGACCACGACCCACACACAACCTGGAGAATTAAAGACTTGAATATGTTTTCTTCATGGCAGTAGGCCCCTATACTTTAATTCGAAGACGTTAGGCGCAAGACCTGATTACCACTGAATTACTTCCGGAGGTTGGGACCTGATTGTCAATGTACTGCCTTGAGAATCATTGGAGACGGCGAGGCAATCCTCACTGCGAGCACCAGGGTGGCTTCCAAAGTGGACATTTCTATCCACCCTGTTGGTGCTCGCGACTCCTGAGGTACGATTTATGCACTTTCTGCCACAGTAACTTTGAATCCCAAATGTAATGAGGGTTGGTAGAGCCGTTTTATTTTTAAAGTGAAGGAAGTAGTTTTCAGAGTAACCTGTATTCACTTTTAGAAGGGCTAGACCGACATTTCTACCACATATTAAAAGACATCTGATTAGAGATTTAACTTAAAAATGTATATACTTGTGCAGCACTTAAATGCCTATAAAGAATCAACGCCAATGCACGCAGTGTAAAATGTATGTTTGCTACTATGTTGTTGCATTCTTCTCCATGTTCATACTGTAGCCTTCACTCGCCAGTCATAAAATTGCCCCTGGAAATGAAAACCATGCCAGGACACAGCTAGCTGAGAAAAAGAAGTGTTTAGAGAAACCGGTCTTCATATGTATAAAGGCAAAGCCAAAAGCAGCAATTAATTTAACCGTGTAGCAAAGTGCATTATTACTGCACGCAGGAAGTCTAGGATCTCCACTCAGTGCACACAAACTAATTAAATTGCTTTCTTCTGAATTTAGATAATTGACATCCAGGGACACCACATGCAGTAATGAAAATGTATTGCATAAGATGGCGAAAATGAAATTAAGAGCTACAGCAAAATTGATAACTAAAAGGGAACAGAAGTGAAGTGGAGTATCAGCAACCGAAATGACTGGCTAGAGAACAGAGAGCTTGCTTCGAAGTTGCATTAAAGCTCCTCTTTTAGGACAGAGAAACACTAAACAGTGGCTAGACATGAGGCGTGGGCAGTGCAGGCTCACAAACAACGGGGTGAGATAGGGCCTATCATTCGTGGTTATATCATCTGTGCTGCGATTGGCTGAATATTTTAATTATGTTCGATTTTATGTTTGACTGTTTTATTGTGAACCGCTTGCGAGTTTTAGCAAGGCTCAGGCTCGCCAATAAAGTAAGTTTTTTTTTTTTGGTCTTCATATCACCATAGATTCTGCAAACTCAGGCTATCACACAATTATTGTCCGGCCCTCAGCCTGCCGCACCAACTGAGCTGAATGACCTGTCATCCATAACGGCGCCTCGGTGTAATCATAGGACCACTCGTTCTGCCGGTTCCAGTACCAGCATACCACTCCACCTGAGAAAATCGGCCCATATCCTATTCATCCCACCAGGTTTACCCTCAGCGTCCAAGTAACAAGTCCAGTGTACCGCTTTTAGCCAGTCTGTTGTGCCTGGGGGGAGATGGGTCCATTCAGCGCTTGCAGATCTTTCTCCTGGCTAAAAGTACAAGAGAAAACAACAAACCCCTCTGTGCTCTACTAAGAAGGCTATGTGAGACCATATCTACCCCAACCAGAACCAGCTCAAGGCTTAGCTTGACATTGACCCCAAGATGTCCTTTACAGAGTTCTTGACGTCCTCCCAGAAACCTCTAATCCCGGGACAGGTGAAGAATAAATGTTCATCATTAGCTTTTAAATGGCCACACCTTCTACATGTGGGGGTCGGATCCTGCACACATTTTGCAATCTTTTGAGAGGTCCAGTATAGTCTGTTAATAGTAATGAAGTGATTTCACTTCAGATTAACTTGCTTGACCACAGAATACAACAACTTCAAAGATGTTTTCCCCATGAATTGTAACTCAGGCCTCTGTATGATTCCTTCCCATTCTGGTGGTGGCGCTGCCATTTTTCTGTCCTCGGCATTCAAGAACTTCCAGTACCAGACTGCAACCTCTTTACTTTTAGGCCTCACATCCTCATCTTCCCAAGTATCCCCCATCTCCTGAATGACAATTGAGAGCCAGGAAGACAGCTGCAGATATTTGAACCTCGATAAGGATCCCCCAGTCCAAGCTTCTAATACTTTCCAGGGTAGTATCCCCTGTACTGAAGGCAGCTCTCCCCAGGTAGCTATCCTGGACCTCCTAAATGGAAGGCTCAGCGTATCCTGCAAGCACTCTGGGGTGTCTGGGGGAACCCAAATAGGCGCAAAGTCTGAGTAGTAATGGGTATCCAGGATCTTCCTGACTCTGAACCATAAACTCTGTGCGGCCTTTTAAGTCTTTAACCGTACTTTGTAAAACAAATTCGGGGCACAAAACATATATGCAGTACAGATTCAGGTCTGGCACAGCTAGGCCCGCCTTCACAAGCCTACACCTCAGCTTTTTCCACGCTAGCCTTGCCCCACCAGAAGCCCATATAAAGCTTGATATTTTCTCCTGAATCGTGTGTACAGCCAATCTTGGGAACGTAAATTGGATATAATTAAAAAAAAATGTCAACTTGGAGAGAATCTACATTTTAATCAGATTCAGAGGTGTGGTGCAGCAGCCAGGGTGGCCGACTCCGGAACACGGGGGCTCATGGTTCGATCCCCGGTGCCGATGGCAGGTTAGCCCAGCACCTTGTGACTCTGGGCAATAGCTCGCTTAATCTTCCCGACGGCCCCCAGCGCCGGCACACCTCTACGGAGGTAGCTGTGCGCTTTACAAATGCTGGTATTTCATTTATTTTCACTCGTAGATTATTTATGGTAGATTCTTCATTCTAGCAAGTAAAACATCCACCTCCTTCGCCACCATCCCTAGATTATGCAGCAGTATTGCCTCCAGGGGGTTAACAATGACAATACCCAGATACTTAATCTCTGCCCATGCCTCCCCTATACAATCTGCTACATTCCAACACATTACCTCCGACTTGTAGTTGTTCACTAAATACCCCGATAAGGCCCCAAACTCTTCCGCCAACCCTTACACCCTAGGGATACTCCAAACAGGGTCCGATGTATAAATGACCAGATTATCCACATATAGCGCGATCCTAGTGCTATAATGTGATGAACAAAAGTGAATTACCTGAGCGTCCCTTCTAAGTAGCTGGGCAACTGGCTCAATATAAATAACAAAAAGGATTGGAGGCAGGGGGCAACCCTGCCACGTAGCTCTGTAAAACTCCTAGTCAATGACCCATTGAGCAGAATTCTGGCCGAGGAATTCTCATACAGCCTCTGAAGAGTCAGAATAAAACAAGGACTGAAACCCAATACTGCCAAAACCTCCCATAGGTAAACCCAACATACTCAATCAAATGTCTAGGCAGCATCTATTGCGACCACTGCCAAAGGGATCGCTCGAGCAGTCACTAAGTCGATAAATGAAATCAATTGCTGGTTAAGCTCATGGATCTGTCGCTTTGGTACAAAGCCCTTCTGATCTGAATGTATTAATTGAGGGGCTAACTTGGCAAATCCCTGGCCAGACTACTCGTAAAAACCTTGTAGTCTGTATTTAATACGGAGATTGATCAGTAAGAATCAGTGTTTCTAGGGTCTTTAGCAGGCTTTAAAATCAAAGTAATTGTAGCTTTCCTCCATGATCAGGAATCTTTACCTTACCCTGATATATTGAATTAAACAGTACCTCCCAGACTGGTACAATCTCTTCCTTTAAAAGCTCCAGGGGGAGGGCGTTGCGACCTGCCACCTTTCCACTTTTAATACATGATAGATGCTTCGTATTTCCGGGGAGGTCCAAACCCCTCAATCATTCCCTAAGCCGATCCACGTTTGGAAACACCTATTCTGTATACAATGTAGAGAAAAGAGAAACCATATGCCCCTGCATGTCTTCAGCCTTATATGAGACAACTCCCTGGGGGTTAATGACCAGCTCCTTGATGATATTCCTGCACCTTTCAACCCTCGACTTCCATGGCAGTAAAGCACCAGCTCGCTTTCCATACTCGAACTGCTTCATGCATCCGGTATCAATCAATCAATCACAGAATTTGTAGAGCGCACTACTTACCCGCGAGGGTCTCAAGGCGCTGGGGAGGAAAAAAGGGGGGGGGGGGTTGCTGCTACTGGTCGAACAGCCAGGTCTTGAGTAGCCTCCTGAAGGTCAGCAGGTCTTGGGTCTGTTGTAGGCTTAGTGGAAGGGTGTTCCAGGTCTTGGCGGCGAGGTGTGAGAAGGATCTGCCGCCGGTGGTTGTTCTTCGAATGCGAGGGACGGTGGTGAGGGAGAGGTCGGCGGAGCGGAGCTGGCGGTTGGGGACGTAGAAGAAGAGTCGTCTGTTGAGGTAGGCTAGGCCAGTCTTGTGGAGTGCCTTGTGTGCGTGGATGAGGAGTTTGAAGGAGATTCTCCTGTCGACGGGGAGCCAGTGCAGGTTCCTCAGGTGGGGGGTGATGTGGCTGTGACGTGGTACGTCGAGGATCAGGCGTGCGGAGGCGTTTTGTATGCGTTGCAGTCGCTTGATGAGCTTGGCCGGGGCTCCCGCGTAGAGGGCGTTCCCATAGTCAAGTCTGCTACTGACGAGGGCCTGGGTGACTGTTCTTCTTGTATCTGTCGGGATCCACCTGTAGATCTTGCGAAGAATGCGGAGGGTGTTGAAGCAGGAGGAGGAGACTGCGTTGACTTGCTTGGCCATGGAGAGTGTTGAGTCGAGGATGACTCCCAGGTTGCGTGCGTGGTCCGTGGGTGTCGGAGCTGCTCCCAGTTTCGTATGCCATCTTTCCCTGCATATTGTATCCAACCTAATTTTAAAATGTAGCTGTGCCTCCTCAAAGTGCTCCAACATCCTTTCTCTATCCACTACCACATTTTGTGCCTGCAGAGCAGCCTCCAAATCGCTCACTTCTTGCTCCAATCTGGTCAATTCTGCCTTTTCTGACACAAAGCAAAAACACAGCATAACACACCAAAAAAAAAGCCTAAACCTAAACTCAGCAATAACACAACAGCCCAAAACCAACAACAAAACACAATACAAAGTAATAACATGCAAACATGAGACACACCATAGGCATTTTACCATGGCCTGGGAGAGATAACAACTGGTGGTGGGGTGATGATAAGGTTTGGTAGCTCAGACCTGGTTGTGGCTCACAGATACCCCATGTATTCTCCACCCAACCTTGCATGTATGGCCAGCTGGCAGAATCGCCTTGAACTCCCCGAACTCCAGGTGGGAGCTAGAACTACTGGCACACCTCTGCCATGGGGAATTACTTTACTCCTAAGGATTACCTTGCCTTACCCAGGGGCGTACAAGAGTGCATGGATCCTTCTTCAGTGCATTGGACAGACTCCTCAGGCCCTCTGCACCCTTCTTGGATGGAAAAAATGGATCCAGAGAGAACGGTGTGGGAAGCAGCCTCAACCGCGTCAGCTTACTTGCAGTCAGAGTAATAATGACAGCATTTTTCTCAGGGGGGAATATAGTCCATAAATGCCAAAATGAAGACCGGCCCTTTTGGGCCCATAAAGCCCCCCTCATGTTTACTCTTAAAAAGGTGAAGAATATTTTTTCACAGATGCACCTTTGAACTAATATGAGTGTTATGAAGGTAGCTCTCAGGGGAAAAATAAAATGGTAATAAAGTTCATTTATTACCATTTTATTTTTCAAAGCCCTTTCCTGAGCCGAACATCAGGACGGGGGCGGGGCTTTCTGCTGCTGCTAGTCAGGCAGCAGCAGAAAGCAGTGATGGGCTGGGCACTTTAAGTTTAAAGTGTGCATGTATCTTTGGCCGGCCGTCTTGCGACAGCCAGCCGGACATGCGCATTTTAAACCTCTCTAACCCAGCTGTCTAAGACAGCTGGGTTAGAGACAGCATAGGGCTCCAGTGTCCTCTGGAGTGCTGAAGGAGGCCGCTCCCTTCAATCCTGGTGCTTCTTTCATGCTGCATGAGAGCAGCACCAGGATTGGTTACTGCAGTTTCCTGGGTCCCACGTTGGAGCCTGCCTGCCTAAAGTAGACCCGAGCAAGGAGGACGATGTGCCAGAAAGGGAAGTGGAATTATTTTTTTACTTATTTATTTACTTTTTTTAACCCCCCCCCCTCCGAACACCACCCTCCGTACATGTCATCCGCCACTGGTAGCTCTGCATTTGACCAGGTGCCAACGTAAAGGACTTCAAGAGAAATGTCATAGTAGCATTTTTAGGTTTATTAGATTTAATGAATACGTTCTCCTGTTAAGCCACTGTCAAAATAATTCCAGTAATTAAGTTGATACTGGTGAAGGCAATAAGGTACATAGATTTGTTGTCTAAGAAAGCTGTTGATCATTGGACCTAAATGTCAAAATAACTGGAAGAAAATGCTGAAATCGCTGCATTTTTCGAGATTCAAATAAGACGTATGAGTGTACATTCAATTGTAAGTCCTGGTCAGCTTCTGTAGCTGTGCCATACCTAATTTGTCCCTGAAACTTCCCCTTTCTTTTTTTGGCTTTGACAACAGTGTGCGATTTCTCCATCCTGTTGTCTGAAGGGGTTAGTTCCTTGTCTTCCTCTGTTCGTGTGGTGGCAGGTGGCTGCATGTTGTTAGTGTGTATTGCTGCCTAAAATGGGAAGACTTCTCGTAAATGCACCAGCAAATACATAAAATGTTTGAGTGCTATCCATAAAACGTTCTACACGCATGCGCAGTCTGCATGGCGAACATGAGCGAAATACAGAGCGTAAAAGGAGATTATGAAAAAAGGCCTGACAGGTGGCACGCAGGCAAATGTAAAAGTCGTTTGAACTCCTGGCTTGCACACTGTTACAGCTGTCTCGAACATTTGTCTTAACCTAATCGGTAATGTCTTAGGTTGTAGAAAAGGCGTCTTTCCTGCTGTTGAGCACTTTCATGGTGGCGGACGTGAGGGAAGCCACAAACAAAACATAGGGTGAAATGTAACTGGAACCGAAAAAATAACTATAAAAAAGGAAAATTAAGGCACCGCTGATAAAAAGCCTTGACAGACTCTCATCCCGGGGCGAGTTATGCATTGGGCTCGGCGATTTGCATAATCTTTGCATGAATGTTTGCTTAGTAAGTCAATAAAGCATAAGTTTATCATTACAAATGTGGCAGCGCCTCTGTTATGCAGCACGCGCTCTGACAGATAGGGCACGACATTTAAGGGCGCCCGTCCAGCTGTTTATTTCAGAAGCATGCCCTATTTTTCACCACGTTTGACCCCAACGTATCCCTTTTATTTTTTAGGAAAAGTAGACTATTTGGATACGTTCTGTCGGTCTCCTCGCCCCGTCATTGTTTTGATATTTGGAAGCTACATGATTGGGTATTAGTACTCGCTAGAGGCGCTGTCGTCCCGTGTTAAATGAATGCTTCATCAGGGGCATTCCTCGTGGCACTACAAGGGCTGGTCCAATCCGAGCCGGGCCTAACTGAAAGTGCTGATCCTAGAATGTGATCTTAGTATCGAGTGAGACTAAAATACGTAAACAGGGAAACCTAAAAACAGTACTAAAATGTAAATACCTAAAAAGAGAAGGGCAATGGGTATTACTATAAATCCCAACATGCCACCCTGATATGCATAACAAAGTGCCACGAAATGCTGAACCCACACCTGATGGTGGTCTTAAGCCTCTGCTAAGTCCTACCCCACAGGGCTAAGTGCAGCGTTCACCCTATATCTAGCTCAGAGACTTCCCTAAATCTAATGTGCGCCCTAAAACCTACCCCAGTCCTGTGCCCTAAACCTAAGACAAACACTAACTTTTGTTTGAATTTCAGAAACTTCAATTACAAAACTGTAACATGTTGCCAACATGAAAATGTTAGACAATTAAAGTAGTTAATCTTAATTTTTCTGGTATTTTTGCTTTAGTTGTTTTCGTTTTATATGTTATGCCTGCCTAACTTGGTGTAATTTAATCATCCTTGGGTGGGGGTTCTCTGCCGAAAAACGTCTGGTTCAGAGAAGGTTAGCGCTGCCTGAAAAGCCTTCACACTCACCCACATCCTAGCTACTGACTGTTAACAAACCATCTTGCAGTGATTTTTATAAACATAAAAAAATAAAATGAAAACTTCAAAATAAAGTGTTTAAAGCTACATGTTTTCAGGTCTTGCTGTAAAAAATAAGATAAATTGATCCTACATGCTTTGGGTTTGGAGATAAAAGTATTTCAGCTAAAGCACTACAACTTACCCTGTTGTATAACTTGCATTAGGCGCTAAAATCAGTTTTCACGTGGGACAGCTCAAGATATATTCCTGCTTCCTAACTCTCAGGTCTGTGCCTCTTCTAGACTCATAATCTTCTTTAGTTGGTTGTATTTTGTTCTGTGGGCACTCTCAAACTTTCATCTGCTCCTCCGAGCACCAGTTGCTCCCCCTTTCCATGGATGTTCCCTCTTTCATGTGCTTAATGTGGTTATGAGCTTCTAAGGCTCACAACGTTGACCCCTCCACCATTGTAAACTACTGTGTACTTCTGCCACTTTCTCCTTTTAACAGTGAGTTGTGCTGGTGGTGCAGCGCAGAAGTTGCCTACACGTCACAGAAGTGTCACCAGAATGTTCACAGACACATACAATTAACGTGCACTTTGCACATATTTCTTACATGACACAATGATTATTGAAACCAATTCACTCGACAAAATTATGAAAGAATGCCTTTTTTGTAGAATTTGAGAACTACTCACGTTTGTGTTTAACCAGGCTAATTAAAGATGTTTTAATGAAGTTTGAAAAGAAACACAACCATCCTCGTTTAATAGATAATGTACATATAATAATAAAGAAACCCGACTTTCTTAATAGCGTGTGCTATTAGGTATCATAATAACATAATGAGATGTCATTGAGAACAAAACCATCCTCATATATGTAGAGTGTGATCCTAATAGAAACTATGAGATTTATGTAATGTATGCACTAATGTACATTCAACGTAGTTCTCAGTCATGCTTACCTTTGAGTAATTTGATTTTTTACTCCATGTCTTATACAATTTTAACTAACTGAACTGAAGAATTTATATTCGTTTAACTGTACACACGCATGTTAAATATGCACCAGTGACTTCAATGCCTAACTTGACTTAATAGTTTAGGGCTGTCTTTCACCATGCTGCATTTTATAAATAACTATATTCCAGTTTCTACTAACATGGCTTTCTTGGAGGTATTCACATGCATTGTTAGTTTAGAATAGATACATTTTTGTACTCGAGATAGAAACATAGCCTGAGAAGAAGACAGTGATAAAAGTACATGGGAAACCAGAGCGCTAATGAAAGGATTATTCTTTGCTGACCCGAGTGTGAGAAGGAGATGTCGTACCCATGTCTAGTGTGGGACATACAGTGAATGTTGCGATCTGCAATGTGAGAATAACATGAACAATGGACTCTTGATGGTGGCGTGACCAAAGGGGTGTCACCTATGTACTTTATGGATTATAATATACCGACAACCCTAGAAATCTACAGACTTCTGTTCGGAACCCTGCAGGACACTCTCTAGAAAACTTTTGAGGACTTCTGTGCTCAGCCCCCTTTCTGCAAACTCTAAGCAGAATTTCCCCTTGCACCACTTTTAGACACTTCCCATGATTTCCCTTACCCTTTGAATGGACTTTTTGAAGCTTAAACCTCTATGCTTTCTTTGGATTTTGCCCTAAGTGTGGCTTAGGCTGACACTTATTCTCAACCCTCTAAAGACTCTTGACCGAGCTTCTTAGATGCCAACACTTGTTCTACTTGATTTACCTTGCTCTGTCACTGTTTCCTACATGGAACTCACTTATTTATGAGTCGTAGTAGATTAGCTGAACCATCTCCTCCTTTGGACTATGCTTGGGATATTTAGATTACTAAGAGAACTAGAGAACTCAAGATTGTTCTCTAAGCATCAGATACTGGTGTTGTTAATTTGTATCGCAGCCACTGAATTGCTTGTCTGTTTAATTCTGGTCTGACTCAATTTCTTTAGGAGACTTGGACTTCCTGTTGCAATACTGTATCTTTATGGCATGGTATTGAAAGTGATCTATCTGAATTTGATTACTAATTTGTAATAAACATTCTCAAACTTGGCTAACGATTCCTGGCCCTCATTGTGTAGCCAAATGGGTTGCACTGTAACTGAATCAGATTGAAGATATTAAATGCTAACTCTCTTTCCCCTCAGTGTGACTAAAAAGGTCCATCAAAGGACCAAGAGTATGTAAAATGTGGGCACAGAAAATGCTGGATCACCAGCAACATTGAAGAGTGGACATGTTCATCTCAGTACATCAACTACATATATGAGATAATGTACTGTACATTCTAAGGATATTTGAAATCACCAAGGAGTTCTGTGACCATGTAGGGTAACAAGGATAAAGACCAAGTTCCTTTTTAAGGTTTTGGAATTTCAAGGTGACTTGTAATGTTCTTTTAACCTATGGCAAAGGGTATTTTATTCCTTTTAATATGTGGTTACACCATCACTCTTCATACAAACTGCTTAAATCCTTGGTATCTTGTGCTTTGTTACTAAGAGATAGTATGAATGCAGACATAAATCATAAAAGTGAAATCTCTGATGTGAAATTAAATACACTAAAAACAGTTAGTAATGTGTTGCAAAAAGATATTAGAATCAGTTTCATGTAAATCCGATTAAGAAAATGCTGTAGCTTATGTTGCGTAGAAACATGCAAAAGGTTTTACTTTCCTGTAATGACCTATTGCATGCAAAAAATAAATATGTTGCCATAAATATCTTGTTTCTGCTGATCACAGTTCATTTTAGAAAAACAGATCCTGAAAGGGAAATGCCAGTTGTCGTTTTCGTTGTTTAAACTGAAGCTGTAATTATGTTCTGTGACATGTCTTTCACCTTAGCTGCGGACTCTGGCAGCAGGCTTGTGACATTACAACTGAACTGTATTTAGTTTTTATGGATGTGTCATTTTTGTTATTATAGTTGACTAGAGACATCACAATGCGACAGTAATAAGGAAGTTAGAGATGCCCCTTCGTACAGGATTCCTTGAATTATATTTGGTTTTAGGCATAATCGAGGCAGACGTCATTGGCTGGCTCTTCACAGAGGAATAATCAAGGCGGTCAGTGATCAGATAGAAGAATATCAAAAGATGAGAGAGAGAGAACTGTAAAAAAAAAAAAGCAAATCAGATCAAACACATTCCATTAGTGATGTGAGAATTAAAACCAGGTCAGTGCTCAACAGAGCAGGATGACCAGTACAGGGAGACACAAGAATCAGGGGCATTGGTCCAGGTAAATTACCATTCAGAACCCAAGGAAGGATTTGATCTCTTTAATTGAGCTAAACAGCAAAGCTAATCTCATAGCTATAGGAAATGTCAGGACACGTTGCTAATATGTCAGCTCAAGACTCAGAGGAAGAACAATTATTATACAAGTGCTAGTAGCAGCTTACGTCACTGCACACCAGCAGAGCAATCACACATCAACATATAGGAAAAACAATAACCAATCTCTGCAGCGTGGGTCCCAGTGTGACCCAAAGTGACAGGCTATATCTCTACAGCTAACTCATAGTTATGCAATGGGTCAGAAATCCCACATCAGACCTGCAATACAACCTGCAGAGATAACCCAAACATATAACAAATTCACAAGGGGTTAAACTAGCAGGTTGTGAGATCCACCCCTATGAATCCCATCTGCAGGGGAAACCCTCTTTCATCCCGTACCACACTAATTGTGCCAGGGCAAGTACATGGGTAATCCCCAAGGAGCTGCCATCCCATGACAATCCTACAATACTAGACAAGCCCTGAACCTAAGCGTGAGGGACAACTACTTTCCTTGTAGGATGCCTCGATGCCAGAAGTTAGGAGATTGTCCTTTCTCCAGTTGAGTCTTGAGCTGACATATGTGGTCTCTCTTCATATAGGATTAGCAGCAATGCCCAGCACAGACATATTCATCCTTTGTGCGTTCTATTCATGCTTTTCATATGCAATATGTTCTCAGTGTGAAGTGAAAAACTTTTTTGATAAATTCCATGATCAATATATCAGACTTCCATTTGTGATAACTTAGACACATTTTCCCTGATTATGTCCCCTGAAATAATCCTTTCTTTAATCCCATTATGTTTTTCTGCTTCGGCAAAGCCTTTGGCTCATATTTCCTCCTACTGGTCATCCTGCTTCCAAGACTTCAATACCCAAAATGCAGTTCTAAGTAGATTTCTAACACCAGAGCATTAGATGCCAAACTGGCCACTGGTGCCAGTATCATAAAAGTGTTGATGAATTTGACATCAGTTGCAGAGCAATACCCAGTGCTAGCCCGAATCCCTGTAAAACGAACGAATCAGATACATTTGCAGTTGTCTTATTTGGTTTGCAACTGCATGCCCATCACTGGATGACAGCCCTTCTCTATGCAGGACACCAATGTATTAATTTTATAAATTTGAGGAGTTTTATATAGCGCAAACACGATCCGTAAGGGTATCATATAGCAGACAAATCATACATAAAAGGGAAAATATGCAAGCTGTACATAAAGTAGATAAGTCAAACATAAAAGGGAACTTAAGCAAGAATAATTAAAGTGGCATTACAAAATATAATATGATAATCGGCCTGGCAAATTCAGGCTCCGGAGGCGTCCACAGGAAAATAGCAATCTAAGAAACGCACACCGTACAGTCATCTGTATCATAAAATTTAACCTGGCTTCCATCGCCCTCACCATGATATCTCATTTTCAACACACCTCAAGTTTTCTGCTCCAGAGCCACAAAATCATAAAATCATTCGGAAAAACACTTACACTAAAACACTTGCCCACAATCCTCCTCCATGCACTTCCTACAGCCGCACCAACAACAGACACTGAAAACTCTACCTGACGTTGCAGAGCCAGCAAACGCTGGTCAATCATGGTGAACGATTAAGCAGCTGAGGTATAAGGAAGTCCTTACTTCTTGATGTGGAAACGTTTGTAGTGAAATACGTATATTGTTTTATATTGCAGGAAAATAGGCTGAGAATTATCAGAAAACAAGCGTGTGTCTCGGATATGGATTATTGTCGAAGGCATTAGCAGATGCATATGTTCACAGTCTTCTTGTGCAGTTCTTTCCCTTTGTTGGGAGTTTTTAAAGACTTAGGGGCTTATTTACAAGCCCCTTGCGCCACCTGTACGTCACTTTTCCCATGTTAAAAATTACGCAAAAGTGGAGCAAGGGTCTTGTAAATAAGCCCCTTAAAACCTTTGACAGACTGCCTCTAAGCTGCAGAAAGAGACAAAAAGTTTAAATTCTTCACGTTTGTAAAACGAAAAGTGTATCGTTTTCAGTATGTTTCTTCTTTGGCCCTGAAAATATCAATTTTTAACAAAAACACTGAAAAAATTGAGCTTCCTAACCTCACTTCATTCTGGTGAGTAAAGAGAAGCTGGCAGTCAGACAGGAAGATGTCGGCCCATGCTGAGATATTGGGGAACCAGAGAGAAGGGGTGAAGAGATATATATGAGGCACAAACACGGGCAAAATACAACTCTTGCACGATTGCATGTCATCATCTGCCCATTTTAGTGTTGAGCCCGTGTGCTGATTCGCTTTAGGGTGGTAGCTAGTTTTAAACAAGTTTATGAAGCAATATGTACAAGGAATATTGGGTCGAATGTATCAAGCATTTTTCTGGTCGCAAACAGCCCGAGTCGCAGAATCGGGCCATTTGTGACCTGAAAAATGCATATTGGTATGTATCATTCCCAAATTGCGAATCGGTAACATGTTACCGAATAGCAGTTTGTAATTGTGAATACATACCAAATCGCAGTGGTATGTAAGAATGTTTAGCGATCGGAACGCAGTCACAAAATAATTGCAGTTTACCACCTACTTCAAGTAGGTGCTAAGCCAGTCGCAAATGGGAAGGGGTCCCGAGGAAGACCCCTTCCCCTTTATGACTGGCAGTGAAAATATTTTTTAAGAACAAACAGTGGTCCCACGGACCACAGCCTACTCTTAAAAAATGAAACAGAAATGTTTCATTTTCTTTTTGAAACACATGCCGTTTTCCTTTAAGGAAAACGGGCTGCATTTCAAAAAATAAAAGTTGCTTTATTTAAAAGCAAACACAGACATGATGTCCCCAGCAGGCCACCATCCCTGTGTTATTGCCCATTCCCAAATGCGACCTGCCTCATGAATATTGATGAGGCAGGTCTATTACAACTCCATTGGGAATCGCGAATGTGTCCGAGACACATTAGCACATTTCATTTTGCGAGTCTTTAATTGCGAGTCACAAAAATTTGCAATTAGAGACTCGCAAAATTAAATTAAATTAAAAAGCCCCTTCCTTTTTACATTCGCTCGACACATATTTTGTGGGCGAAAATTGAGACTACTCTTTTAAGGAAGAGTTTCCCATGAAATCAAATAAATGTAATATAACAGATTACACTATCATGCCTTTCTGCGTATAGTATTGTGATAAAGGATTAACACACATCTTCGGGCTATATTCAGATAGAGCTCCAAAATATATGCCTAATATTTTTTTAGAAAGCTCGGTTCTTTCTTTACTAACATTAATTTTCCACAAATGTACTGGCAGAACCTCTCCTCCCCCTAGTCCTCCCAACTGCCACCAGAAACCCCTTCTTATGAATGTTATCGAAGCTGAAATGTTTCAAAATGCCTAGCACTGGTGGAAGCAAACAACACAAGCAACAACTCATTTGCTTTGGCCTGCATTTTGCATCAATGGCGAAAGCATTCTTGAACGTCTTCCAGGTAAAAGGTCAGCTCTTAAGACCTGGTGATGCTAGGCAGTTGTCTCCCGGGCTACCAGTACAGGACGCCATATTTTTGAGTGGGGGGTGGATAGCCATCAAATTGTCACTTCACCTCTGGTGATAAAGCACTTTCAACGGCAGTGACGCTTTATGCAGAGGTATGTTTCTCCATTTTATTTAACACTGATATTGATTAGTGAGGTGAAAAATCAAAATTGTGTTTGCTGTACCCCATGAAGCGAGGATGATAATTGGCGAAATCGAATTGCCTTCTTAAATCTTTTCTGATGATCGACCATCAACTGTTGCATTGAGGACAGGAAGTTCATAAAGAATGGTAGGGAGCCATCTGCTGCGGGAGTCAAAATGGAGGACAGACGTTTACAACATGGTTGCCATCCAGGCCGTTGGTTCCATGTTGCTGCCTCCGATATGTTGAGGTAGTGTTTGAACTGCCTAAAGTAGCCACAATCCAATTGCAATAGTCTTTTCCATGCACCAATTGAAGGTAAATTATCAATGAACCATTGTACTAACGACATGCAACAGAGTGTCCTGCAGCAGTATCAGAATGCAGCAATAAAGCGGGGCTGACGACCACTCTGCTGGCTCTGCTGACTTTCATTGCCTCACACCCAGATGACTCCTCGGGGATCCTTCACAACAGGAGTGTCTCTGAAACTAAAATAAGCTATGACAATAAAAAGAATTTTGCCTTTTCAATACTGAAAAGTTTTTTTCTGTTTTCCTGGAGGTGGGGATGGGGGTGACATGAGGCGCCAATAAAGATGATTTTTTGCAGAATGATTTGGGGGACATACTGAAATTAGTCGTACTCACTTTCCCCACCTGCGATGGGTTAAAAGTGATAAAAAAATACGACATTCTTTAACTGAAATGTTTATTTACACCTCACCGAATGCATCGATTGACAATGTTATGTATTGCATTTTCGCTCATAAGCACTGTAAATAGTAACCCTGGGCGGCAAATTCCGTTCCGCTCGCGGAACTTGCGAAATTTCGGCATTTCCGCGTTCAACGCGGAAATGTCGAAACTTCCGCGATCCGCGAGCGGAACTCGGGTATAAATAAAGCAGGTGCCCAAGTTGAAGCTCAAATTCTGTGAGCGAGGTTGTGGCTAAGCAGATGTGCCTTCTCTCCATTGCCACCCTGAAAAGCTAGCTGTAATCCTTGATTTTCTCGAGCGCAATCCTCGTGTAGAATTCGTGAGCGTGGTTAAGCAGATGTGCCTTCTCTCCATTTCCACCCTGTAAAGTTAGCTGTAATCCTTGATGGAGGTCTCTGCACCCTTGATTTTCTCGAGCGCAATCCTCGTGTAGTTCCTGTGACCAGGAGGTTCCTTCTCCTCGTCTGCCGCTGAGATCCTGCTCTGACCCTTTATAAACAAGAGGCATGTGAACGGGCCTAGAAGCCCCGCCCGTTTGGCCTCGCCCCACATACACTAGTGGTATGCACCGTTTTCCCGCCCTTTCCCCACTATGATGGACAGCTTAATCAAAGGACCCCGGTGCTTTCGGCGCGGTGGCAAAGTTACAGACACACAGGTCACTGGGGAAAATTCTTCAGGTCCTTTACGCAGCTGTAGTGTAGGAAAGGCACTATACATTTACCCAACGAGGTAGCACTTACTGATTAGCCAGTAGAAAGTACTCCAGCTGAGTAGAGGTATTGCACAAAACGGTGGCATCTTCGTGGATAAATATGCAGGGCAGGATTCATTCTGGGCTGGCACGATGCTCCTGTCACAAAAAGTAAACCTCAACAGGAAGCACTTACAGATATAAAGGGGCGCAGCAAAATCTCTGCGAGCACGCGAAATTCCGCGTGCTCGCGGAGATTTTTTGCCGTTTCGCGGAACTTCGCGGAACGCAATTCCGCAAATTCCGCCCACCCTTAGTAAATAGCAGACGGTACTATGACCTAGTTTAATGTATTCAAGTTACCAATCTCAGGAGGAGGTGTTTGTTGCCCAGTGGCTCTTAGCTGGCATTTTAACTCATGATCTTAGGAACGTTACCTTTAGCAGCATAGAACACTTAGCTCGATTAGCCACCCTGTTAGGAACAGTGTTAGCAAACCCTGCAGAAAATGTTCCAATATGTAACTATATAACAAAAAAGGCAAAGGCAATGGAAGGGAAGGGGGGGAAAGTAAAGATTTGTGCCAGAAAGTTTGAGATTTAAAATAGGGAGAGTGGGGAAGAGAAAGGCACAGGCATGCAAGGGAAATTTTGCAACAATTGTCATACTGTAGGCGCTGCTGTAATTTGCCCTCAGCCTTTCTTGTGTAAACTGGTGAACTCTTCAGTGTTAAACTAATATCACAAACAATAATGACAGAAACTCTGACATTTGTTCTCCCCTTACTCGCCCCATGACTAGATCTCCCATGGGTAGAGTGAAGACTACACCTACCACCTCCCAGAAAGCAAATAAATTACACCCCTAGGATTCAGCCCGACGCTTCTGTTCATCAACTCCTTTATCAGCCTGGATGTAAGGTCCACCTAGTCAATAAACTTAGGAAGGACATTTTACCACATTACCAGTGTGTTTGTACAGCTGTAGATAATTCAGAGGAGCACTGTGGGGAGACCTGTGTTTGCAGGAGCAGACCAGAGCTGGGCCTCAAGGCTTTTATGGTCTTTTCTGCAGGTTCTGGGCAGTTAATGGTTACTGGGCAGTTCTCAAGGAAGAACCTCTCATTTACCAGTAGTGGCTCAAGGGTTAGGAAAGAAAAATGTTGGTTCTCATACACACCAATGAGGAGGTGATGAAGCCCCATAGTACATAGACAGTGGCACACCTCAGGCCCTTAAGACAACTGGGACTGGTAGGTGCTCTGGAGATGGGTGGATGTGCCTTGCCAGGGGCAGACAGTATGTCTGGATGTCCTCACTTCACAGGTGGCATCCTGCAGCATCACTCCCCTCCTCTCACTCCCTCTCTGCCAGGGAACCAGAAGAATCGTTGCCAGGACAGGGACAAGGCCAAACATCATCTACCAACTCCACAGAGGTGGTGGGCAGTGGCATATTTTGCTCCCTACACAATCTAAAGATTAGATGGCAGAAGAAAGATTAAAATGGCTGGGGACTCTCATTCATGACTGCCATCTAAAGAGAGTCAGATATAACTGAGGATATTGCCTTTGGAGTACTAAATGACTATATAAACCATAATAAACTGGAATTTGCTTTAACTTGATATGTAATCTAAAACTGATGTTATGCAAACTGAATTGAAACAAAATACAATTATTTTCTAGGCCTGGGTGGACTTTGTGGAGTTCTGCTCCGCGGAACTCCGCGAAGTGCTGAAAAAACTCCTCCGCGCTCCGTGGAGTTCCGTCTGCAGCGAAGTCTGTTAAGTCGCACTGCTCGCACTGATTTTTAGTGCCGGGAGTTTGTCCCGCGCCGTAAAATCAGCACGTCCGGCACTATGCATCGCGCCAGAGGGTGCTGCTACTTTCTGCCACTTGAGTAGACATTCTACTTGAGCGGCAGCTTCCTCAACGCGAGTGGCAGATTTCTCAATGCGAGCAGTCGCGGCAGGTCCGCGTTGAGAAATCTCACCTGGAGGAGATCTTTCACGCAATTTTTTCTTGCGAGCGCTCACCAACTTAACGTTGGCGGGCCGCTCGAGATAAAAAAACACTGGGTCACTTCACAGAGTATTGCAAAACTCCGCGCAGAGCGTTCAAAATTCCACAAACTCCGCCGGCAGAGTCTTAATTCTTCGCCCAACCCTATTATTTTCATATGAAGCTGTGCTACTGTAGAGTGTTGTGTCACACAAATGCCAGTTCTTATTGATTGTTATTTTAAATATCATTTGTATAGCTGGAGAAAGTGTTGCCAAAGAATTGCTTTAGCCCACACCAACATCCGTCACGGGGTCAGTATGAAGAGAGGCACTATGATAAAGCATGCCACCTTTAGGTAGGTGAAGGTTTCGACCTTTAACAGGACAAGACCCACCTGTAACAAGAGTTTTGGTTTGTTATTGCCCACCAGGAGTATCTTTTGTTATATTACAATGCATGCATACTCACAGGCAGCCCTCTTGGAATGCTTTTTGTTTGAGAAAGCCCATTAAGAAAAGACTGCCATTGCGGACCCCCAAATCATGATGTAACACCAGCAGCCATCTTGGACTGGATTTTCACAACCAAAAACATTACAAGACAGCCACTGCTGTATGTGCAATTGTTGCGATGAACTGACAGTAGGGTGACCAGGTGTCCCGGATTTGCCCGGACAGTCCCGGTTTTTCGCCAGCTGTACCGGCAGATTTCAGGAAATTTAGCTCATTTCACGGTTTTTAGAGAGGGTCGGCTGAAAACGGCAGGAGGTGCTTTTTTATGTTTTATAAAGCAGGGTTAGTTAGCAGTTGTTTCAAGCAAGCAATTTAATTAACAGGCAAGCTACTGGGTTTAAAAATTGCATTTTGTGTATGTTTTGACTGCCTGTTCTGTAATTCTCGGCTGAGGAGCGCTCTCATTCTGTGCGCTCGCTTGAAGTAACATTGTAGTCCTTCTTCTACTTTTGTGAAATGTCCCGGTTTTTGGCTTTAAAATTCTGGTCACCCTAACTGACAGGCATTTTACTTTTTACATTTTTAACAATGCATTCCAAATAGACTTTTACAGATAGGATGCCATTTACATTATAAAGGCAAGACCTTAACGCCAATGCTTGTTATTAGGCAATGGTGAAAAAATAGGTGCCCAGTGAGAAGCATGGAGCCTTTTCTTTAAATGTGTCTTCGCATCAGACCTAACCGTAAGATCCCACTTACCACCTATTCACAGGCTAAGCATAAACATTGACAGTGCCGTCTGACTTACAAACTGTACAGCAAATTATTTCATACCATTATGTCTCAAGACATGTAAAATGGATGTTTATAGCCCTTTTAAAGTTATGATGAAGGGTTTTGTGTTGCATAGTGCAACATCCTGTGTTATTGTGCAACAGAGAGGAATGCCTTTTCTGTGAAACTGAAGTGTTCTTATGTGAATTTCAGCATTCCCATTATAGGAACCCTGCAGTTTAAGGGCATAAAATAGTACACTGCCTTGTGGTGTGCAAATACAATCTGCATGCCATAACCATTAAACTTAGCGCCTGCCTGTGTTAGTTCTTGTGCACACGCATTTGTGGGTTTGAGTGTGTCAGTTCAATTCTTGTGAAAGGTGTTGTGATGGCAGCAAACGGAACATTTCACGCGACCATGGAGAGGCTGCAATTCTAGGATGCGGAGTCCAGGAGCCACGCATTAACTTGCACATATCTACATCCTAGAACAGCTATGTTCAGATACTGTGACCATTCAGTCATGGGCCTCTCTGCTTCCAAATAAACACAGAAGCTAAACCACTCATTTGGCAAAAGCCAGCGATCTGACCCCGGGATACTAATGGATTTTCATTAAACCCAGTTTGAATGTGCAGCAATGAAAAATGGCAAAGCAGGCTTTCAACCCCCAAATGGTTTGTCCTTGGGACTCAATCATATAATGCACCCATTGCGTGAACCTGTGTTTCACCCCATGGCCGCTTACTTATTCCAATCAGCCCTTCATCCTTCTAAGTTCAGTAAAATGAGTATCATTGAGTTGAGTAACTATAACGTTTGTTATCCGTGAACAGTGCCACGAAGCCCATTCGCGGTGAAAGTCTGCTTGACAACACCTGTTATTTCGTCTTAATCCGTTTTGCCGCAAAGACTTCCACAAACCACTCCTCAATCCGATCATACCGTCTGTAGCGTTCTCAAAAAAAGAAAGTGATTTTGCTTTCGTTGCACCTTGAACAATAACCACGGGTTCCGGATCAGGCGACCTGGCAGACATGTTTTTTTGATTGAATGAACTCACATGGTTTGTTTTCTGACCGGCGCACCCTGCCCCCACGCCTTTTGTGAAAGGAGGTGCACCGTGCACGGACGAGCGGCAACAATCGTGTGGTGATTCGCGCCAAAACACACAGCGCCAAGGCGTACACATTTGATACGATTCAGGCGCATCCTGGCGCTGTCCGCGCGGCCTGCTGCTGATTATAAGGACTTTGAGCCTTAAGGTGAAAATTGTTTGCTTCGAAAAACACAATATTGATTGCTGCACAGATGGGTGCAATCTGCCTCCGCTTCCCTCGCTGCTCTCTGTCCAAAGGCGAAAAACATTATGAGATTAACTCCCTGATCTCATTAGCAAACCTTGCGCTAATCACCGGAGAGTGCTCAGGGCGTGATATGAGCCAGCGGGAATCAATAGTCGTAGTATCAACCGGGCCTTCTGCACAGACGGGCACCATTGTCTCCTCTCGGGTGGGGCAATGTTTTATTTAAATGCTTCCATCCTACCTTCGTCAGACCTGCCCTAGCATTACCTCCTCTCGTGGCGCAGTTTAAATGCTGCATCCGGTCTTCGTCTCATGGGGCCCATTGCCTCCTCTGCTGTGGCATGCCCCTTTTAAATGCTTCGTCAGACCTGACCCATTGCCTCCTCTCAAGACGTAATGCTTTGTTTAAATGCTGCTCGCCTGTCTTTTTTAGACCAGCACAATTGTCCCTTGTCTTGTGGCATGGGCCCATTGCCTCTTCTCATGACGCAATGCTTTGCTTAAATGCTGCTGTCTGGTCTCTTTGAGGCCGGTACCATTACCCAGGACTTTAAGTGGGATGAAAAACCTGGTGAGTCTCTCAAGGGGGCGTGGCGGATGTAATTTAGGTCGTGGCTTAAAAACACATAAACTAAAAATCTGTGTTTAGCATAGCGTGCCACCCCACTAGGGTGACCAACTGGCATGGGTGCAAATTCGGGATGGTAAGTGTAAAAATTCAGGACAAAGGGTCAAAATTCAGGACAAAAATTCAGGACAGAAGGTCAAAATTCAGGACAAAACTTTGGGACAAAAGGTAAGTTTTACAGACACATCAGAGGAAGTTGCAGATAGTGTATAAGTTGGTAAATAGACAACCACTTAAGTACAAGTCAAAAGAAGTTTATATTAGGTTGAGACAATCGTGCTCTTCATGGTTTTTTGGTATGCACGCAGCTTTGAGCAATTTGTGCAGGTCTTTTTGTGGTATTTCATATGATAATAATCTATTTATATGGTTACTGCACTGGTTTGCCCAGTCTGATAGTTTGTTTTACAACTCTTTGTTAATAGCATCTCATAATTGAGTGCCATTGTGAGATGTAAAGCAGCACGCATAGATGAACTGAAGGGAGGATTGCTGTGATGAACCCACTATAGGGAACGCATTATGGGTGTTTCAGCAAGTGGAACTTAAAATATGGAACCTGACTTTGCTTATGGGGGCTTCGCAGAGAGTTGCACTAGTTGACGGAAGTCACAAATGTGCTTTTCCCTGCAGCTTTCTTAAAGAAGGCACTGTCGATACACTATTACATAGTTTATTTTTGATGCCTTACACGGCTCCACCAATGTTACCTTCACGGACCGCAGTTGAAACACAGTATACATCTCAAGCACAGCTCATGGCACTATGAGGCTCTCCCTAAAAACCTTATACCTAAAACAAAACATGCAAACATTTACAATTACTAGTGTGACATTCAAGTAGCAGTTGGGTGTCACTCAAAATGTCATATGCATGATGTATAGATCCCACACATAAGCATACAGCAAATCCAGAATAGTAACACATAGGCAAGGGAGTAGCCAGAAAATTAAAATACCTCCCACTTTGAACTAATCAATCAATCAATCGGGGGTTTATAAAGCGCGCTACTCACCCGTGAGGGTCTCAAGGCGCTGGGGAGGGGGGGGGGAGGTGCAGCTCTGGATCAGTCGAAGAGCCAGGTCTTGAGGCTCTTCCTGAAGGTGTGCAGAGTGGGGGGACCGCCTGATGTTGACTGGGAGCTCGTTCCAGGTCTTTGCTGCGACGTAGGAGAAGGCTCTTCCACCTGCTCTGGTTCTGCGGATGTGTGGGGTCTCTGCCAGGGCGAGGTCGGCGGAGCGGAGGTTCCTTTTGGGTACGTGGAAGGAGACTCTTTCGTTGTGGTATTTGGGTCCGATGTTGTGGAGGGATTTGTAGGCGTGGGTGAGTAGCGTGAAGGTTACTCTCTTCTCAATGGGGAGCCAGTGGAGGTCTCGTAGGTGCTCGTGTCGTGGGGTTCCGAGGACGAGTCTGGCTGCGGTGTTCTGGATGGTTTGGAGCTTGTGTAGCAGGGTTTTGTTGATTCCGGCGTAGAGGGCGTTACCGTAGTCCAGTCTGCTGGTTATGAGTGCATGGGTGACGGCCTTTCTGCATTCGTGGGGGATCCACTTGAAGGTCTTGCGGAGGATGCGGAGGGAGTTGAAGCAGGTGGAGGCGACGGCGTTGATCTGGCGGGTCAAGGTGAGGGAGGAGTCTAGAATGATGCTGAGGTTCCAGGCGTGGTCCGTCGGGGTGGGTGGGTTTCTGAGGGCAGGGGGCCACCAAGAGCTGTCCCATGCGGTGGGGGAGGGTCCGAGGACGAGGACCTCTGTCTTCTCCGAGTTCAGTTTTAGGCAACTGTCGCTCATCCAGGCTGCAACGTCTTTCATTCCTTCTTGGAAGCTGAGTCTGGTGTCTTCGGGGTTCTTCGTGAGAGAGAGGATGAGCTGGGTGTCGTCGTCGTAAGATACTATGCTGAGCCCATGCTGTCTGACGATGGCGGCGAGGGGGGCCATGTAGATGTTGAAGAGCGTGGGGCTGAGCGAGGATCCTTGGGGTACTCCACAGTTGACCTCTGTAGGTTCAGAGAGGAAGGGAGGGAGTCTGATCCTTTGGGTTCTGCCGGAGAGAAAGGAGCAGATCCAGTCGAGGGCGGTTCCTCGTATACCGGCATCGTGGAGTCTGGCTGCGAGAGTGCGGTGTGAGACGGTGTCGAAGGCTGCGGAGAGGTCTAGTAGGATGAGGGCCGCAGTGTGGCCCTGGTCGAGTAGCATGCAGATGTCATTGGTGGCGGCGAGGAGGGCGGTCTCGGTGCTGTGGTTGCTGCAAAATCTGGACTGGGAGGAGTCGAGGATGGCGTTCTCTTCGATGAAGGTGGTCAGCTGGGCGTTGATGAATCTCTCGGTGACTTTGGCTGCGAAGGGAAGACGAGAGATGGGCCGGTAGTTTTTCAGGTCCGTCGGTTCGGCCGAGGGTTTCTTGAGGAGGGGCTTGACCTCTGCCCGCTTCCAGTCGTCGGGGAAGATGCCGGATTCGAGGGAGGCGTTGATGGTCCGGCCTAGTTCGGGTGCTATGGCTGCGGCGGCTCTGTGGTAGATGTGCGGTGGGCTCTTATGGCACCAAGAAAGCAAAGTAAGTCATCACAACCCTCCACAGAAGAGCTCTCTTGTCCAAGGATCTTGCCATTCATCCTTCCATCAAACCCCTGATATCCACCATTTCTCATTTACATTCTGTCATCCATTAATTCTTTCATCCATCATTCAGTCTTTCACCATTCATTCTGTCCTTCCATCTGTGTGCCCATCCATATCCAAACCTATTCAACCATTTGCAAACCTATCAATCATCTAACTTTCCATCCATCATTTCACTAATCCATCTCTCCATCCACCCTTTCACTCATCTATCCATCGTCCATTCATCCACCCTTTTACCCAATCCATCCTTTCACTCATCCATCCACTCTTCCACCCATCCATCTATTCACTCATCCATCCAACCATTTACTCTTTCACCCAACCCATCCGCTCACTCATCCATCCACTCTTCCACCCATCCATCCATTCACTCTTCCATCCAAATATTTACCCTTTCACCCATCCATCCATTCACTCTTCCATCCAAATATTTACCCTTTCACCCATCCAGCCATCCTTTCACTTACCCATCCATCCACCCAGTCACTCGTCGATCCATCCACCCATTCACCCTTTCACTCATCCATCCATCTTTTCTTACAGCTCTCAACCCTCCCTTTCACTCATCTATGCATTCTTTCACTCATTCATCTTTACATTCTTCTTTTCACTCATCTATGCACCCATTCGCCCATCCATTCTGCCAATCATCCACCCATAATTTCACTCATCCATCCATCCTCCCTTTCTCTCTCCATTCCCCTTTCATTTAGCCATCCATCCTTCCATCCAGCCTTCACCCACCCATTTACTCATCCACTCATGAATCCATCCATTGACCCTATCACTCATCCATCCATCCTTTCTCTCATCCATCCACCGTTTCACTCATCTAGACATCCTTTTGTCCATCTACCCTCCCTTTCACTCACTCGTCCATCCTTACATTCACCCTTTCACACATCCATCCATCCATTCACCCTTTCACTTATCAATTCATCAATCCATCCTTCATTTCACTCCTCCATCCACCCATTCACTCACCCATCATCCACCCTTTCACTGATCCATCCACCCTTTTACCCATCCATCTATCTTTCCACCCATACATCCATCTATTTACCCTCATCCATCCATCCTTCCACTCACTCATCCATCCATCCTTTCTCTCATTATCCATCCATTCATCCATCCATCCACTTTTGTGTACTGAGCTGCAGAGAGAAGAGGCCCATCAAGAACTTCACCCTCGCTGTAGTTCCTAAAGCAAGGGATGGGGTGGGGGCATGGTTCTCTATGCCCCTGCACATAGGTAATTTGAAAACTTGGAAGTCATGCATGATGCACAGTGCCAGGACGTGAGGTGACTGTGACATGGGGTTGTTTCCAGGGCTGTGTGGAAAAAACTGGGGGGTCTCTCCAAGGGGCGTGTCTGATGTAATTAAGGCGTGGCTTAAAACATCCAATCTAAAAATTTGTGCTTAGCATAGTGTGCCGCCCAACTGGTATTTTGCTGTATCTATCATTGCATCCAGTAACACTACGCCTACAACAAGCCATGACTATTGGCTTTGTCAATGGGTGTTAGTTGCATAAAATAAATAAAAAAGAAGCAACTATGCCTTCGTTGTATATAATATTAAAAATGCTTTGGCTCTGAAATGATAAGACTGTGAAAGAACTATAACCTCTTCTTTTTAACTTCTTTCGCTGGCTTCTTTCATGAACTGGCCCATAGCAGCATGGGCGTTTTTGTACATTTGTTTTGTACATTTCTTCCATCTGACAGAATGCCCTGCCCTAGACTGAGGCAGGAGGAGGCCACCACATGCTGTAACAGCCCAGACTGGCCTGTTGTAATTCTGTATGCGACAATCAGCCGGCATACAGAATTACAATGGGGGGTGTTAATACGGAAAGGCCCTCCTGTCTGTATATTTTAGCATTCGCGAAACCATCTTGTAATCCAGATGCCATTTTGTATTATAATCAAAACTGCTGCTTTGTTATTTTCGAGAAAGCGGTCTTTGGTAAGTCTTGTTTCCCAAGGTTGAGCTTTTCTTTATATAATTGCAAGTGTTCACGTTAGTGCATGCCTTTCTCGTTAGATAGAGTCCTCCTCCCACCTGTCTGGTGGGGAGTGTCGTGCCCACAGGATGGCACTAAGACCCTGGGGCTCAGGGTCGGGGGGGAGCAGGGGACACCGGACACTACATCCGGTCAGGGGCGGGGGGATGAGGAGACTCGCATACAGGACCTCGAGGTGAGAGGTCAGACCCCGGGAAGCGCAGCGCCCGACTGCCGATAACTCTGTACAAATAAAGACTTGATGCTACTCACCCTGTCGCGTCCTTGATGTGCTGCGAGCCGCGCGACGTGACAACTGGCGACGAGGAGGGATCGTGACCTCCGTGAGCCTGCTACACGGCTCGGCGAAAAGGATCCTTGTGCCCACAAAAGAAAAGAAACGGAGCACAGCGACGCGGGAGCCCACCCCGGCCGCTGCGAGGAAAGACTGCCTGCACCGGTAAGCGCTGTAACCACAAGCGTGAAGACATAGAATCTGCCGCGAGCTCTCGCGAGAGTCTCGGCGGCCATTGCACAGTCAGGCGAGAGGGCCAATCAACGAGCGGAAAAGACTCGGCGGCCATTTTGAAGTCAGGCAAGGTTCCCATTGGCCGCGAAATCGCGCGAGATTATCGGCGGCCATCTTAGAATCAGGCGAATAAGCCAATCAGAAGCAAGAGTGACTCGGCGGCCATTGCAAGGCCAGAAAAAATAGATCTGACCAGAAAAGGGCAGAATTGCAAAAGAAAAGAGGCAAAAGTGCACAACAAGCACCAGTAAAGGAAATAAAAGAGAAAAAGAGACAAGAGGAAAGAAATAAAGAAAAAAGAGAAGAAGTTAAAAGGGCACAAAGAGAAGACAACTAAAATTACTACAACAAAGAGAAGGCATAAGGAGAACGAAGAAACAGACAACAAATAGTTTAAAGACATCAAAGACGAAATAAAGAAAATAAAGGCAACAGAACAAAGGAATACAAGGAGCAATGGCAGACCAGAAACAAAGCGCGCAATACAGGAGACCACTGCCATTTAGCCTATCTGAACCACAAACTGGGATAAGATGGGAGAAATGGCTCAGACGTTTTGAAAATTATGTTGAAGCAACAGATGTCATAGAGGCCAAAAACGGGGACTGTTCATAAACCTAGTGGGCGACGAGATCGAAGACCTACTGGTGACACTGCCAACTGCAGACACTGACACCTACGACAAATTAACAAAGTGCCTGACGAATAAGTTTGATCCGCAACGAAATACTGATTTTGAGAGGTACAGCTTCATGATTTCCTTCCAACAGGCCGAGGAGTCACTAGATGACTTCGCAACAAGGCTAAGGAAACTAGTGACTCACTGTGAATTTAATAAATTTGACAACGAGCAGGCCATTCGACTACTAATCATCGCAGGCTGTCGGGACGTAGACTTCCGAACAAGAATACTTAAAGAACCAATAGCGCTGGAGAACATCCTTGCACTAGGAAGAGCGGAAGCACGAGCAACAACACACGCGAAAGAAATGGAACGTGGAAAGGGAAGAGGTGGAGAACAAATTAATAGGATGGCAAGCAACAACAAAACAGGAAACTGGAGACAAGACAGAGGCGGCCAGAATGGGAAGAAGCAGCAAGAAGGAACGTGCTACAGATGCGGACTCGAGTTCCCACACCGAGGGCCATGCCCAGCATTTGGCCAGACGTGCCGAAAATGCAACGGACGAGACCATTACGCAAGTGTATGTCAAGGGGCACAGTTCAGAAATGACCGTGGAAGAACAAGCAGAGGGAGGATGCCGACACACAGACACATCAGGCATGTCGAGACTGAGGTGAGGAATTCGTCCGCAGAATCAGGGGAAGAGGGTGAAGAAGACAAGACTTCGCAACAACGGTTATACCTCATGACAGAGGTCAACACAGACTCAGAAGAAGACGAAGAAGAGCGAGATGAAACAATATGCCTGGTGGACAAGAAGAAGATAAAGAGAACGGAGTCCGTAACAATAAAAGTGGGGCCACACGATACCACGTTTGTGTTGGACAGTGGCGCAACGTGCAATATCATGTGCGTCTCTGAATATGAGAAAATGAAAGTGAAGCCGACTCTAAAGCCATCCAGAGTGAAAGTATTCACATGGGGGCAAAGCGACCAGTGATCAACTTGGGGAAATTCAAAGAGGAATTACGATACAAAGATCAAAGGCTAACGGAACAGATACATGTGCTCAAAGGAGACATGCCAGCGCCATGCTTGTTGAGCAACGTCACGGCACAAGTGATGGGGCTGATGGAAATGACGTATCAGATGTCAGAAGAGAAAAACATTCTAAAAGAATACCCCAAACTGATAGAAGGACTAGGGAAGCTGAAAGGACGGCAGATCACGTTGCACATAGACGAAACGATAAGACCAGTTGCGCAACATCACAGAAGGGTACCCATACACCTACAGCCACAAGTTGAGGAAGAACTAGAGGCCCTGATGAGACAGGACATCATAGAACGAGCAGATGGGCCGACACCATGGGTGTCACCCATTGTGGCCGTCCCAAAAAGGACAAATCAAAGATAAGAATATGTGTGGACATGAGGATCCCAAACAAGGCGATTGAACGTGAGCGACACCCAGGCCCACATCTAGACGACATGATCAGCTGTCTCACAGGCACGAGAAGATTCTCAAAACTGGATCTCTGCAAGGGGTACCACCAACTTGAACTAGACCCACAGTCCCGATACATCACGACGTTCTCCACCCACCTAGGACTATTTAGGTACAAACGTTTGAGCTTCGGGATCTCATCGGCCGCAGAAATATTCCAGGAGACAATTCGTCAAGTCATCAGACCGGTCAAGAACAGCCTAAATTACAGTGACGATATCCTGGTGTTCGGCAAGTCGGACGAAGAACATGACACGGCGTTAAGAGAGGTATGCTCACATCTAGAAAAAGCAGGCCTAACATTAAATGAAGAAAAGTGCGAACTGGGGCGGAATGAGCTAGTGTTTTTCGGTCACATTTTTTTCCAAAAAGGAATGCGGCCAGACCGCAGCAAGGTAGAAACACTGGAAAAGGCAAAGAAACCGACTGATGTGGCAGAAGTGAGGTCATTTCTGGGGTTGGCAAGTTACTGCGCACGCTACATTAAGGATTTCGCCACTGTCAGCGCGCCACTGAGAGAGCTGACGAAACAAGGACACAAGTTTCAATGGACCAGCGAGTGTGACAAAGGGTTTGAAGAGATAAGAAAGGCAGTGACAGCAGTGGATCATCTGGCCTACTTTGACCCGGACTTATGCACAGAGCTGACAGTGGATGCAAGCCCCGTGGGCTTGGGAGCAATTCTAGCACAACATCAACCGGGGAGAGACTCCCCAAGACACATCGTTGCGTATGGGAGCAAGAGCCTGACAGACGTCGAGAAAGGATATTCTCAACCAGAAAAGGAGAGTCTGGCAGTAGTATGGGCCTGTGAACATTACCACATGTTCGTATACGGGAAACCATTCACAATCGTGACTGACCATCAGGCCCTGATAACAATATATGGCAACCCAAATGCAAAGATACCGCCAAGAATAGAAAGGTGGGGAATCAGACTGATGGACTACAATTTCAAAATCATTCACAAGCCAGGAAAAGAGCAAAACCCAGCAGACTACGTGTCAAGGCACCCCTGCCACAAAACTCTCAAGCAACCACAATGGCAGAAGAGTACCTAAACTTCGCACTGAAACTAAGCACACCGGCAACAATAACAGAGAGTGAACTAAATAAAGAAACGAAACAGGACGCCACCATGCAGGAGGCAATGAGGATCAACAGGGCGCAACGATGGAGGCATGTAAACAACAACATGCACGTAGGAAGAGGAATAGACAAAGAAGAACTGCTGGCACTGAAAAGAATAAATGAGGAACTGTCAGAATGCGAAAACGGAACAATAATGAGGGGCACAAGAATAGTGATGCCCCAAACGTTAAGACGGAGAACAGTGGAGTTGGCACACGAGTCACACCGGGGCATGGTAGCGACAAAAAAGATGCTGCGAGAAAAGTGTGGTTCCCGGGACTTGACAGCATGGTGGAAAAGATGGTGACAAAGTGCCACGTATGTCAAATAATAGGACCACCGTCCAAACCAGAACCATTGCAAATGTCCCCGCTACCACAGGCGGTGTGGACCGAGCTGGCAGCAGATTTCTACGGGCCATTAGAAACAGGAAGCTATTTTCTGGTCGTGATAGACGAATACTCAAGATTCCCCTTAGTAACGCCAGTGTCATCAACGTCGGCAAACGCTACGCTACCAGTGTTGGACGACATTTTTGCTGCATGGGGCTCGCCACAGACATTGAAAACAGACAATGGACCACCATTCTCAGGGGAGGAATTCAAAAGGTTCATGGCGTACCTAGGCATAAATCACAGACGAATAACGCCACTGTGGCCACAAGCAAATGGGATGGCTGAGCGGTTCATGGGGACCATCAAAAAGGCGGTGCAAAGATCAAAGCTAACACAAGTATCAATCGGACAAGCCCTGTGCCAGGTACTGAGGGACTATCGGAACACACCACACAGCTCCACGGGGAGATGCCCCGCTGAACTGGTACTAGGGCGAGTGAGCAGGACAAGACTGCCGCAGACAAAAGAAAAAAAAAACAGACCAGGAGGACGTCGTCATCAGAGATATGGGACAGAAGGCAAAAATGAAAGAATACGCTGATCAAAGAAGACATGCAACGCCTCACGAGCTAGAGAAAGGAGACATGGTGCTCGTAAAACAACGGCAGGTGAGGAAATCGGACAGCGCGTTCGCAAAGGATCCGCTGAAGGTGGTGAAAGTGAACGGGCCCATGATTACAGCTACCGCCGGCCAGCACCAGGTCACAAGAAACAGCTCCCACTTCAAGGAGGTGAAAACGGAAGAAGAAGGAGACATGCCAAAGAAGGAACTGACCAGAGAGATTTGGCAGGAAGATACATCACCAGTTGTCGGAGAACAGCGACCAAAGAGGGAATGCAAAAAGACCAAGAGACTAATCGAAGAGATGTGAAGAGACCACCAGTTCACAGAGATGTCTCTCTCTCTCTCTCTCTCTCTCTCTCTCTCTCTCTCTCTCTCTCTCTCTCTCTCTCTCTCTCTGATCACCGTCACGAGTCGACAGGACAAGTGGCAAGAAACTTTGTTTGCAACAAAGGGGAGATGTCGTGCCCACAGGATGGCACTAAGACCCTGGGGCTCAGGGTCGGGGGGGAGCAGGGGACACCAGACACTACATCCGGTCAGGGGCGGGGGGATGAGGAGACTCGCATACAGGACCTCGAGGTGAGAGGTCAGACCCCGGGAAGCGCAGCGCCCGACTGCCGATAACTCTGTACAAATAAAGACTTGATGCTACTCACCCTGTCGCGTCCTTGATGTGCTGCGAGCCGCGCGACGTGACAGGGAGGATAGGCCAGACGACCTTGGGCAGTAGATAGCCTGTGCCCAGCTGCAGAATCGAAACTCATGTTCTGTACCTCCATTGTATTATGGCACCTACTAGTGTTTTTCCATAGTAGGCGGGCCTTTCTGGACTCCGCAACATACATAATATAATTGTATATTAATCAGACGGATTCTCTAGCTGGTATCCCTGGGGGGGTTCACCACGAAGGGAGCCGAGCTGGCGAAATTCCCATAAGAAATAAGGGATGCATGACAAGGGCTCATCGTCACACACGTCTAGTTATGGACAGCCCTGTGCGTCATGAGTAGAAAGCAAATGGACGGTGCAAAGGTTAAAGTATAATCCTTCTCGCCCGAATAGCCTAAAGTAGGCAGGTGGGTGTAGGAGCGGTCTCCCAACAAGCGGGCAGCTGTCCCTTAAGTGGGGACACAGGTGTGCTAGACACACCGTCCTAGATGGACGGCAGCTAGGTGAGCTCAGCAAATTCATGGGGCAATGTGAACCAGGGAATCGGATCTGCCCCGCCGAGAGTTGACACAGGGCTGAGTTATGTGAAGTAGTGGAACTTTCCCACAGGAGGGTGGATAGTTCTTGACACAATTTCACAGGGCAGAAGGGCCTTTGTGTTGCATTAGACACTAGCTGATCCAGGCTAGCAGTAGGGCTATTGGGATATAGATGGGGTTCATCTATCACCAGTGGGAGGGATCTCTTCCCTAGCTTTGCAGGAGGCCTGGAAATGAGAGGTTGCAGGTGAGAAAGGAGCTGTTTTGGTGGGGGGCTCTGGCGGCGACGGTGGCCACCTCCAGAGCTGTGGCGGAGTTACAGGGCGATCTGGAAGCAGAGGGGTACAGAAGGGTACCTCTGCGCGGCACCATGGTGGGTGCCAGAGCCAAATCCTAGGAGCCTCATGGGAGGTTCCTAGAAAACCGTGTCGGCGCCCCGTTAGTCCTTCGGGCGGTTGTGGGCCTGAACAACCGGGGGGTTTGCTATGCTACGCTCCGCCCTGAAAGGGGCGTGAGTAATAAGGAACCATGTGTCACGTGATCCGGGAAGAGGATCACCAGAAGTGGCAGCACAGATGGGGTTCGCCCCAGTGCTGCTTGGCTCATCAGGCGGGCAGGCGGCCTAGAGGGTTGCCTGCCCTTGGATCGCCCGTAAGATAACCCACCATATTACATAACGGTGTATGTAATAAACCTGCAGCAATTTTTACCCAAACAAGAAATGTGTTGTGTGATTATTTATGAGCATGCATGTTACGTTGGAGGGGTGGGGTAGGTTGCCAATGCTGGTACTATGCGGCTGTCCGAGGCCCCGCAGGGGGCCACTAAAGAGGGCAGCCCTCTAGTGCCAGCTGGGCACCCCACACCCCCGTAGGGGCAGGGACTCAGGGAGGAGTCCCCAAGCCTGGTCGCAGCGCGATAGGCTAGAATCACGTCCGGGGCGCGAAAACAGGGGAGGGGTATATAGGCCTCCCCCACCATCTTGTCGTCCTCTTCTCGCGCCCGGACATGCCGTCTCCCACCCTACCGCTTACCCGGCGTGGTTCGTGGCAGGCAGGAGGCAGAGAATGTTGTAATGTTGTCTTTTTCGTTGCAGGCGGAGTTACAGGGCGATCTGGAAGCAGAGGGGTACAGAAGGGTACCTCTGCGCGGCACCATGGTGGGTGCCAGAGCCAAATCCTAGGAGCCTCATGGGAGGTTCCTAGAAAACCGTGTCGGCGCCCGTTAGTCCTTCGGGCGGTTGTGGGCCTGAACAACCGGGGGTTTGCTATGCTACGCTCCGCCCTGAAAGGGGCGTGAGTAATAAGGAACCATGTGTCACGTGATCCGGGAAGAGGATCACCAGAAGTGGCAGCACAGATGGGGTTCGCCCCAGTGCTGCTTGGCTCATCAGGCGGGCAGGCGGCCTAGAGGGTTGCCTGCCCTTGGATCGCCCGTAAGATAACCCACCATATTACATAACGGTGTATGTAATAAACCTGCAGCAATTTTTACCCAAACAAGAAATGTGTTGTGTGATTATTTATGAGCATGCATGTTACGTTGGAGGGGTGGGGTAGGTTGCCAATGCTGGTACTAGGCCAGACGACCTTGGGCAGTAGATAGCCTGTGCCCAGCTGCAGAATCGAAACTCATGTTCTGTACCTCCATTGTATTATGGCACCTACTAGTGTTTTTCCATAGTAGGCGGGCCTTTCTGGACTCCGCAACATACATAATATAATTGTATGCTTACGGGGTCCAGTCCCTCGACAGCCATCCCAGGAGGCTGGTCAGACTGGGCTCTGCTGCAGTGTAATATCAATAAATAATCTGGTTTGTATTCTCTACTGTCTGACCGACTCTTCATTTGTAGGAAGGCAGAGAAGGTGGTCGTGAGTGACCCGAGTGACCCTTTCCGGGTCAGTTCCTTCAGGGGGTGGGGCTGCTCTTGTACTCAGAGGAGGAGTGTGAGGTGGCCCCATCAGGGAGTTGAGGCTTCTTGCAGGGGAACAGTGCTGTTCCCTGCAAGGACCAAAATTACGGACAAAAGGCGTCCGTAAAAGGGATCGTCACGGACAACAGATTTGAGGTCCAAATCACGGACGGTCCATGAAATTTATGGACGGTTGGTAACCCTACGCCCCACTGGTATTTTTCTGCTTCTGTCATTGCATCCAGATATATAATACAACAAGTAACATTACACCTACAACAAGCCAGGGCTATTGGTTTTGCCAAGGGTTGTTAGTTGCATATAATAAATAAGCAATGACTATGGCTGTGTAGTATATAATATTGAAAATGTTTCAGTTCTGAAATGATGAGACTGTGAAAGAACTAAAAAGAGTCTCTTTGAAGTTACATCAAAGGCAATGAAGGGTGGTACTGCTGCAGAGTTAAGATTTTCTTTTTCAACCTGAGGGGGAGGGCAGAAATGGAGAGCCCGATAGGGACCCATCTCGGCACCTGCTTTTAAGAACTGCCGGTGGTCAGCACCAGCAAGACCCGGCCCCCTTAAAGCCCTGCCATTGCCCTATTTCATGAGGTGTGGGCCTATTGCCTACTCTCTTGATGTCATGCTTTGTTTAAATGCTTCCATCTTGTCTTCCTCAGACTGGGCATCATTGCCTCCTATTATGATACACTTCTTTGTTTAAATTCTGCCAACCCGTCTTCCTCAGACTGAACACATTGCAGCAGTGTAGCCCTTAGTGCTGTGTTTAGTGGCAGATGGTCTTTTGTGAACATAAAGAAGGACAATCCTATTTAACCCTACTGAAGGGCAAATCATTGCTTTACTTGAGCAACTCTGAGGCCATGAGATTTAGGTTTATTTTTTTTATTTTATTTTTTTGCAGTTTTATATAGCATGAACTCGACCCGAAGGTATCAGAGTGCTTTACATGAGCACCAGTTGCATTACAGATGGACACAGTCATTTTTAGGCACGGGGAGATTAAGTGATTTGCCTAGAATCACAGGATGTTTGAGCCGACCACCAGACTCGAACCTGGTTCTCTAGCTTAACAGTCGGCCGCTTTATCCGTTAAGCCACATTTAGGTTGACCATCTTTCCATTATCACTTTACAAAACACTTTGCAGGCAAAGACCCAAGACATTTGTTGAGGAGCACAAGTACTATGAGCTGCAAGGCACATTTTTGATGGTTCATTCGGTGGCCCGCAGCTCAGCAAAAGACCATTTAAAAAGATTTGACTCAGTGGATATTGAGCTCTTCCAGTACGGTTACTGAATCATGTTGTATTTGAATTCCAATCCCTTGACCACATCCAAGAGTACACCTCAGCTTCTCGCTGTTACCACTTTTGAGAGACAAGATTCCAAAATAAATAACTCTGTTATCCCAATGGAGTGAAATGGTCTTAAGTCTTAAAACACAAATGGTAAATATTATTATCCACTGTAGATCCTGTCCCATAACCACCTATTGCCACATCAACCAAAGAAAAGGCCTTTGCATTTTGCTTATGCCCTTTCATATCACATGAAAACATTGGTTGAGCTTTGAAACAGATAGTCAGTGGTAAAAATAAACCTTGTCAGGACCCCTAAAAAGATGGTCAGGTCACAGTGGTGGCAGACAACAGCACTAAATGTTGTCCACTGGGCACGTTTTTCCATGGAACTAGGACACCTGACATTTAAGCTTGGGTTTTCCACTTCACTTAATTGTGTGGGAAACAAACTCTGTATTCTACATCTAACCAAGACCCACAGCTCAGTGACATATCTCTGAGAAGGGTAGGCCCTTTGCTTTTCCTTCAGAATCACTGCCACCCCAGCTGTGGTTCAGTGGGCTAGTTAGAAATTGTGGGACCTGGAGACATGGTTTTTAACCCTGGGCTCCCCTTTTGACCAAATTGTGTGTTCTTTAAAAATCACTTTATACGCATATTCACCTGTACCTTTTAAGGCCAGGTTGAACGCATTTAGATTAGAATCAGTCTCTAAAAGCTGCTAGTAAGAATTTGGTTAAATAGAAAAACTGTCCTGGTTCTTTTACCTGGTGGAGAGTTACAATGCCAAGCCTGATTCATAGCCTTTGGGGCAAGTAGCATTGTGTGGCAGTATCAAGCCCAGTGGCGGCTGGTATTTGTAGGCAGTGGGGGGAGGGGAGGGGGATGAAATAAAAAAAATCAAATACAGACTTACCTGTCTGCTGCCCGCCGTCGCCGCCGCCTCCTCTTGGTCCTCTTTCCCGCTTACAGGGCAGGAAGCAGGAAGCAGATGCACCCGGCTCCCAGTCTCCCGATAGCCAATCACAATGCTGCAATGAGCGCCATTGATCGGCGCTCAGCCAGAGAATGGGAGGCTGGGCATGTTCTCCATGCAGGCTGTAATGCAGCCTGCATGTAGAACATGCAAAGTGTGCATAAATGTTTGACTGGCCCCAGAGGGCCGGCCAAACATTCATGTGCACTTTAGGGAGTTCAAAACACTCCTCCCCTTCCCTGATTTGTCAGCAGAGCAGCCCCGCCCTGTCCCGCCCACAAAGCTGCCGCAACAAGGAAAAAATAAAATGATAATAACTTAGATTTATTATCATTTTATTTTTCCTTTAGTGACACTGCTTAAAAGCAGTGGGCGATGCTCCTCCGCCTTAGCGGAGGAGATGCCACTGATCAAGCCTCCAACTTAAAAAAACCAACTGTTCGATCTTGGGCAAATCATACTGTCCCTGTGCCTCTGTCCTCTAAACTAACAGTAAGTGAGCATGCTAAGATGAGGGTAATGGAAGAAATAAACATTACAGCATATGCTCAGTACAGGACCCCAGCATAGGGTCCATTCCCACATTCAATGATACTTAATGGCAGGTAGCTGTATTCTGAAAACTGAACATAGAAACAGCCTGTGCTGCAGCTCCACACTCAGGGCCGAACTGGGAACCGAAACCGGCCCTTGCAAACTGCTCGGCCGGCCCCCCTGGGGGGGAGGAAGGTGTGCAGCCGAGCTGTTTGCTAGGGCCGGTTTCAGCCAATTTTGTTACAGGGGGCCGATATTGCCAGCCCTTAATAACAAAAATGGCCCCTCAGGGGCCAAAAAACGGCCCCCATCCTGGTGGCCCACCGGGGAAACGCCCAGTGCCCGCTATGGGCAGTCCGGCCCTGTCCACACTTCCAGTCAATGGCCAGCACCTCTGTTACTGCTGATATAGGGCTGAGAGAGTGAGAAGTAGATCCCCCTGCCAGCCTGCTCATGCAGTCCCAATCCTCCTCTTTTGTTTGTCCGTTTGAATGTCAAAAAGTGTGACGTTTGGTGTCCCGCAGCTCACTGTGGGCTGCATGACCAACCAGTCACTATCAGGACAAACCTGCAGAAATGGGAAGGCAGACTACCCATAAGAAGATTACTTAAAAATATTATTTAGTTGACTTCTGATACCTTTCTCAATTTCCCTTTAAAGTGCAAATCATTAAACAATGCCCGGAAGATATCTGTATTGATAACTCCTTTTTAGGTCTCGCTGAGCCAGCGCGCATGCGCTGCTCTGCGAGACTTTAGTAAGGGGCTTTTGAAAGTGCTCCGAAAGCGGCCACCAGCGTGCGGTTACGCGCACAAGCGCGCGCGACGTGCACAGCACTTTTTCTCGTCGCGCGCGCGCGTGCGCACAACTCGCGTTTTTTTTTTTTTTTAAATTTCATTTCGCGGCCGCACGGCGTTACTTTTACGGCCGCGCGGCCAATGCTTGTTTAATTTACTTTCAATCGTGCTGCAGCCGCTGCACGACACGGCTATAAAAACATTGAAAAAGCCAATAGGCCTCTCGTAGGCGAGACCTATTGGCTTTGCCAATGCTTGTTATATGTGGGATAAAGTACCCTCTCCTGTACATGATAAGGATACTGCAAGTCACCAAGGAGTTCAATGACCATATAGGGGAGCAAGGCTGAAGCCGAGTTCCTTTATAAGGGTATGTGACTTGCAATATCGTTATCATGTACAGCAGGGGGTACTTTATTCATCAAACTACAATGTCACACCATCACGTTTCCCACAAAACACTTAAATCCTTGGTGTGTAGCTCTTTCATATGAAAGAGAGAAAATATTTGCAAACATGAAGAATAAAAATAGAATCTCTACTGCAAACTTAAACACATCAAAAAGCTGTGAAATATTTGTTGGAAAAATATATTAAAATTAGTCTAAGACAAGTCATTTTTTAATAAAATGCGCATTACCTCAGAATGTGTGGAAATATAGAGAAAGATTCTAACTTTTCTATAATTACAAAAGAAGTGCAAAAAATAAACATGTTGCCATAAATATCTCCTTTCTGCTTGTCACTGTAGCTAGAAAAGCAGAGCAGAAGAAATAAGCAATGTTTCCTTTTCATTCTTTAAACTGCTGCTTAAATTATGCTCCTTGACCTGACCTGTCTGTCCCCTGGGCTGATGGCTCTGTGACATCAGAACTCAACAGTAATAAATTATTACAGTTGACTTCTGGCTCAATCACAACTCCCCGATTATGAAGAAATTAGAGACGAGTTTTTAATCCATTGAATACAGAATCTCATATATTATAAAGAGCTTCATTCCTCACTTCTGCCATTTCAAAGTGCTGTAAAAATCAAATGTTAATATTATCTAATATAATTGTACGTAATTTACCTGCCTCAGAAGGAACGAAAACTGTTTCGCCTTCACAAGCATTGAAAATCATGATGTGCAGATTACTGATTAACTCACTGAGTAATCATGCCAGCATTTGTTTTGAGTAAATATTAAATGCAAACCGGCAACAACAGTTTAAAGCGAGGGATTTTCCTGGTGTTTAACGAAATGATTGACTTATAAATCCTACATATTTAAAGCCTGTCAAAAATACAAGTAGTTTTATAGGCGTAGGACTAAGTATTGCTACTTATACACAACGCCCTGGAACATCAGATGTATATAACACATCCATGTTTGGTTGCCATGGGGACAAGCTTCCTGCTAAGTAATAACCTCATCATCCAGAGATTCTGCCCAATCACAGTTGGCGATTCCTTGCACATGATCGTAGGTCGCGCTCCAAAGGTTCTATACCTCCTCTCTAGTTTCATCTCTTCAAATGGCTAGGTGAGACTGAGAAACGACCTTGCCGCGTAGTGTTGGGTGGGCTGGGGAGGTCAGGAATAGAGCTAACAGGTCTGCATGCCATATTTCACTAATCCTATTTTAAATGTCGGTGTGCCTTTGCTCATTTTAGCACAAGCTTTTGACACGCGCCAGTGACGTATGCACCTGAATTAAAGCATTGGCTTTATTTCGAAGATCACTTCGACAGTTTTCATGTCCTATATCACCACACAATGTTAATAAATGCGGGTCTCAGGCTAATCTGTTTCTATGGGCACTCCCCCACGGCTTATTCGCGAACAGCAATGTGCACGCTGGGATTTGTTAACCTAAAAAAACACCAATTTCACATGTAAATTACAGAAAGAAAATACAACATGATACTGGCGAAAAAGCATTGGGCAGCAGAAGGTGCTGCGGTGGGTGGAACAGCATTTCCCAAGAAAAAAATAGGTATGCTAGAACATAAAGCTGGCACAGGGCCGGCTTTAGGGCAGTGCGACAGGTGTGGATGCACTAGCAGTGGCGGCTCATCCGCTAGGGCGGAGGAGCGTCGCCTCACTGGTTTGAATATGGAAAAAGAAAATGATGATAATGTATCGTTATTATAATTTTCTTTTCCCCATTGATTTGAGTGGCTCTCGAGGCGGGGCTAGCCAGAGCAGGGAGATGAGTGGTTTGCACTCCTTAAGTGAGCAGGACTGCTTGGCCGGCCCTCTTGGGCCAGCCAAAAAGTCATGTGCACTTTGCATCTTCCCCACCAGGCTGCATTACGGAGCCTGGTCAGGAACATGCAAAGCCTCCCAGTCCCCATCTGAGCGCAGTGGTTCGGCGCTGAGAGCAATCACCACACTGCATTGCAGCGTTGTGATTGTCTATGGAGAGCCTGGGTGCTTCCTGCTCCTTCCTGTAGCCGGCGGAGACAGGAAGAAGAGGGCGGGGAAGAGGCGGCGGCCGGCCGGCCGGCCCAAGTAAGTGTTTTTTTAATTTATTTTTTCTTTCCGTCCTGCAAACCGCCACCCGCCCCGCCTCTCCTCAACCCAATCAGTAGTAGCTGCTAATGTGAGCTAGGCGCGACCTGTGGAGGGGGCACTGACCTCGGGAGGGGGGGTTTGGGGGGGTAACTGGTGCTGTGTTTAGCAATAACTTATGATTTGAGAGATGAGGGACACTTTTGCCCGGTGGTATTGAGAGAATCCAAGGAGGCAGGCAGTAATGGGGTGCGAAGGTTCCAAAAATGGTTGTCGCACCGGGGCGCCACCAGCTCTAAAACTGGCCCTGAGCTGGCTGTTCACAATGGACTCTTCCCATGAAGAGCAGGGTCAGTACTGATTTCCATAACGTGGCTCTCTATCTAGAATAGTAGACTGGGTGAAAAATGATGGATTGGAATACTTCTCAGATCAATTACTAGTGGTTTAAGCAATTTGAAAGCCTTCCTCTCAGCACCTATTGCATGTTTATGGTCTAGCCTGAAGTGAACATTCGTTATCGGACAGGCCTCCTCATTTCCAATAAAACTGATTATAAAAAGACATAGATATATAGATACTGGCAAAGGCTTTTGGTCATCCCTCTTATCCATTAGTCTGTTCAAGTGTCATTCACATTTTGTTTTCACCCACTACAACAAACAGCATGCAGCAATGGGTCAGCCCACTTCATTTATTGGCTGCCGTACAAGTGTGCCCCCAGGAGGGGGTGGTGTCATGGTCACTGGGGTTGTCCAGGTGGAACTTGAGTTCACTGAGTAGGATGTCGTAGGTGGATGGGAGACCCGGGGGTGCAATGAGGTCTACAATGGTATTGGAGAATGGGGGGCCTGCACATGAGGGTGCCGCAGAGGATGTGCTTGGGCTTGGTCCGGATCTGCGATCTGAGGTGGTCCATGGTCACCCTTGGGTCATTAGAGTGCGTGGTCAGTCGGAGTGTGCTTCTGTAGGTGATGGCAAGGCCTCCTCTTTGACGGTCGGGGTGCTCCTTGCGGGTGAAACTGCAGCCGTCAGTGATGGCGATGGCGATGTCCGGTCCGGAGCAGAGGTTGGTCCTGGCAGGCGAGGTGGCGTCCAGGGTTGATGGCGAGGAGGCTGCTGGCGTCGTAGCGGTGGAGTGTCCAAGAGGAAGGCTCCTTGGTGCAGAGCGTGGTCCAGGGGCAGACGGACACAAACGGCATAGCCCATGGGTTGCCTTTGGCACGGGAGGCGACCATTCCAACGCAGGCAGTACATCGTCAACAACGCAACTCCGACAACGCAGGTGCCTTTACATCGCATTTGATTACAACACATTGTGAGGTCAGTAATGGGATAATTTAAAGTTTTTCGGGTGGGTATGGGTTTCGGATGTATAATATGGAATTTGGGGTGTGTTTTGGGGTAAAACATGGAATTTAGGGTGTGTTTTGGGGTAAAATATGGAATTTGGGGTGTGTTTTGGGGTAAAATATGGAATTTGGGGTGTGCATTTGGGTCAAATTTGAATTTTTGGTGTGTTATGGGGGCTCAAAAAGGAATTCCAGGGTTCACGGTTGGGTTTGGGGTGCAAAGGTAAGTTTTGGGTTGCACTCACTGATGTGGGAATAGTGATATTGATGTCTCCGCTATGCAACACCTACTCTACTGTTGCAATGTGCCTAGTATTAGTATGCATGGGAATGGAATGCGATGTTATGGCATGCATCGCAACCATGTATGTGCCTTTGGCGCACGGGTGGTACGCCCGCTGTGCATGGGCGCACAGCGGCCGCCGTTGAGAAGTGCTGGGGGGGGGCCTGGACAGCTGTGAGGTGGTAAACGCTGGAAAGAACACTGGATGGGGTGTGGATGCGGGGATGTGTGTGTGAGCGGGTGTTGTAAAAATTTTGATAAGGGAAGTCTTACCTCGAAGCCGGGTCCCGTGTCTTCGTTGCTCCTGCTCTCCTCCGTCTGCTTCCAGGAACAGGAAGTAGGCAGCCAGGCTCCCTCCCCTGAGCCAATCACAATGCTGCGAGGCGACGGCGGGATTGGTAATTGACAACGGAACAAGGCATGCAGCCAGGGGCTGGAGGGGTGGGCATGTTCTCCATGCAGGCTGTAATGCAGCCTGCATTACGAACAGGGAAGTGCACATGACTGCTTTGGGCGGCCTGAGTGGGCCGACCAAACAGTCATTGCGCACTTGAGTGGGCATGCCAATCCGCCCATGCCTTGCCCCGTGCTTGGAGCAGTCCTACCCACCCTCCCACCCGCAAGGGAAACATAGCACGGTTACATCAGTAAGTTATCATCATGTGATGATTGTTCCTCCTCTGCACTGCTTGAAAGCAGTGGGGCGATGCTCTTCCGCCATAGCGGATGAGCCGACACTGGGGGTGCGTCATCTACGTGTGCTAGGCCTGGGGGACTCAACCCTCAGGCGTCCTGCGCTACGCGTCCCACCTTCTCCTTACCTGGACATTAACACCGTGGCGCAATCCGCTGTACTCTCTCCAAATCTGTGACTCAGCCAGCAGGAGCCTCAGCCAGGAGGGATTTCACAAGCCTGGGTACAGCAGTCACCGCCAAGTCCGCTGGTGGACCTCCCGATGCAGTTGATGCAGCAGGGCCCCCTTAGGCGTGTAGTTGCAGCGCTTACGCCACACAAGTTCTGCGCAGCTCAGGGGCCTCACCCTCCACAGCGTCCGGCCAGCCCAACATCATCCGGCCTGTAATGCGGAGAGGCGGCACCCACCGTTGGTAATCCCCTCCGTGCACCCCGGTGTAGTGGTGGATCGTAGTATGCAATGCAGACCTCAATACGTTGGGGCGCAGGAGCGCCTCTACTATTGACAGCTCCAAGGTGCGCAAGGTGGTCTTCTCACACAGGTCAGCAAAGTGTCTCCATGCGACCTGCCAGACTTCACCACCAGGTACGGGCGATCGTTGCGCCTCAATGTCTACCGCCACGGCTCATCAACTCCACAGCTCCTCCGCATCCCACTCCAGGCTCCAGACGCAAGTCCAGCGAGACATCCAGGCTCCAGACGCAGGTCCAGCCAGGCATCTAGGCTCCAGACGAGGTCCAGCGAGGCATCCAGGCTCCAGACGCAGGTCCAGCAAGGCATCCTGGCACTCATCCTGGTCATCCTGGATGTTGGGTGGCTTGCAGGGGTTGTTGATGTGTGCTGCACTTGGCCCAGGCTGCTCCATTCTGCATTTTTTGGTTTTTATACCTATTTTCTATTGGATGTTGACTGATAGGCTGTTTTTTGCATTAGAGACAAAAAAAACTCACATTGGGCTGGCTAACTTGAGTTTTTTTGCCACTAATGGGCCTATCGGTGGTTTTCGCCCGCTAACGGCGGATTTCCTATCGCCTTCGCGCTGATGTTAGCGGCAGTTTTCACCGCCTTTCCCTGAAACTATCGCCTGTTAGCGGCGTGTTGTGAATATGCCGCTAACACGGCGATAATTTCACGCGGTACACGGCGATAAGAAAATGCACGCTAACTGAGGTTAGCGATAGTTTTCCCCGATTGTTGAGAATATCCCTCTTAATGCCTTCAGCTCCAGAGAATCTTGGTGTGCTGCTCCTTCTATCCATCTGGGAAGGGACACTTTTCTCTAAGAGGAGAGCCAGAAAAATGTACTGCAGTTTGGAGCAGAGGAAGTGGACAAGTGCATATCATCCCTAAGAGTTTGTAAGGGAGATGCACAGGCATCAGGTACACAAAGGTAAACTGGAACTTGAAATCTAAGTTTAGATCAGAAGTCTGAGTTTAGACCTGAAGTCTAAGGGCGCGATTCACAAAGGTAACCTACAGTTCTAAGTTTACCTTTGTGATTTGGGCTCTTTGACTCCAGGTCTAAACTTAGACTTCAAGTCTAAACTTAGACTTCAGGTCTAAGTTTACCTTTGTGAATTGGACCCTTAGACTTCAGGTCTAAGTTTACATTTGTGAATAGGGTCCTGTGTGTATTTGAAGAGGTATGGGATTGTTATATATTTTTTTTAGTCACAGCATCCAACTCTTAAATAATAGTTTGTGTGGCATGCACATCTTCTGTCCCAGTTTGTTTTGAGGGAGGGTGGATGCTTGGTCTTTACCTCTATGAAAGACGGGGCATTTAATATGATATCACTAATTGCTTGTCATAAGATATTACAAATCAGCGGTGACATAATTTTCTTATTCCTAGGATTGGAGCAAGGTGGCTGCAAGGAACACCTCTATCACTTAAAGAAACCAACAAGGTGGGACAGTGTAGTTTGTACTTATTCTTCTGGGTGCGGTTGTGTAGTCACAATCGTGACCAGAGAGGAACGAGGAAAAGTATTTCTAAATGATTTTTTAAAGGTATCCCTCACATCCTCTAGGGGGTTAGTTTCAAGGATGGCAAGTACCCTGGATGATGACATGTGAGGAAACACACCCACAATAGCAGAACATTTCTGATGATGGCTAAAGGTGAAAATGTGGAACTGCTTTGGTAGAATATCACATATGTAAGTTTGCTACCTTACGCCTGCCTGAGGGTTCATTGCAATATTTGTTACAGAGGTGTACCCATCGTCTGTCAATCAGTTAAATATGAATCACTAATCATTTTTCATTTGATTAAGAAATACAACATGTAGCATTTTAACAAAAAATGTATCACTGTTTTGAAAACGTGGAAAAAGCAATAAGATTGTGTCGTCGGAGAGCACGTTACAGTAAAAAGGCAGCATCATCACTTTTATTATCCACATCCCATTTTCAAATGAAATTGTTTGCTGATTTTATTTAAATAAATCCAGTTTGCCTTTAAGGAAATGCCTTAATTCTGTTCATTCCACATGCACTTCTTTGGCAAATCCAGCTTCTCAAACTGCATCAGCTACTTAGGATCCCATGATGCCAAGTGGGCTGGAGTGATATTTCTACGGGCGTTCTGCCCCACCGGATTCCAAGTTTTACCATGCGCCAGAACTCACCCAATAAAACCAAATGTGCACTGAAGCATGTTATTCCCCATTCCAGGCCTGATAACTTCTGACGGCTGGTAACAGAGCTGGAGATACCAACCGGAAACAGTTACTCCAGCCTGCATTTCCTTCTGCAGTTCCCGGCAATTGTAATTGGGGCTTTACTGAGAAGACAGAAGTCAGAGCAGGTAAATACATATGGGACTAATGTTTCATGCTTGGACAGAAAAAAATCGGGGCATTTTTGCTGGACTTTGAACAAGTTTGATAAATACTGTCACCCACAGAGTACTCTGATTTTTTGAGAGCGTTGTAAAACATTTCACAGACAAGCCATTCCCAATTCTCTTCAAAACTGGTGCTGTTAGAAATGGGATTTCTGGTTGGCTAGGGCAAGCGCCTAAGCCAGGCAGAAACCACCACTCTAGTCAGGGCAAGGGAGTTACACACCGAAGATAACCCCTGCTCACCCCCTTGGTAACTTGGCACGAGCAGTCAGGCTTATCCCAGAGGCAATGTGTAAAGCGTTTGTGCAACACACACACACAGCAGCGACACGCTAGGCACACTACAAAAGAAACTCCACACAAGGTTATATAAAAAAATAGCCTTTGCATTATCATAAACACATTAGATCATAACCACACATATACACTGTGCCAACTGGCACCTGGTAGTAATTTACAGGGGATTATATACATGACAGTGCCAATCGGGCCACTGTCAGAACCATAAGAACAGGTAGTAAGACACAACCAGTAACTAGTGGCAAAATACTGTGCTCAGCATCATCACAAGTAACATAAACGCATTATGTCTGCATCACATTAGGCATAAACAGCATAGCATGACATTTGGCATAAACACATTATGCATTAGCATTAGGCATCACCTTGGGGCCTTGCGCCCTGCCAACACCACAAAAATGACCCCAGGCCAACTGGCCTTCCTTGGGGCCCAACTGCCGTCTGTCCAAAAGTCAGGGCTCTACTGGGGCATGGGTGCACTCACCCTTGCTTCCCTTACTCCAAAGAGAAATGCCTCCGTCGTTGCAGCTGCCCGCGCTCTCGCGGTGCAGCTGAGGAAATTAGCCTTGGCACAACAGTGCCTCTGAAGCCCCACTCCGGGACTTCCAAAACAATGCCCCCTTGTTGCAGCTGCCCGTGCTCTTGCAGTGCAGCTGTGTCAGAAAAAGCACTGGCACCAACCATGCCTTGAGCGCCCCCCCTCACCGGGGCCCTTCCGGTGCCGCTCACGGCACAAAGAAAATGCTTAGTTGTAGCCCCCACTCACCGGGGCTTTGCCTCTGCTCCACTCGAAAGGGAAAAAGTGAGGGGCAGCAGAAAGGAGCCCGTGAGGCTCCGGTCCTTCACTGGCTGAGCCCGCGAGGCTCCATCTCTCTTCAGTGCAGGTGCGTAGGGCCAGGGCCGGACTGGGAAACAAAACCGGCCCTGGCAAACAGCTCGGCCGGCCCCCCTGGGGGTGAGAAGGGGGTGCGGTCGAGCTGTTTGATACGGCCGATTTCGGCCGTTTTGTTACAGGGGGCTGATATTGCTGGCCGCCGGTAACAAAACGGCCCCCAGGGCCTAAAACCGGCCCCCTCCCTGGCAGCCTACCGGGGAAACACCCGGTGCCCGCAACGGCCAGTCCGGCCCTGCGTAGGGCTCTCTCCGGCCACGGGAGCCACGCCTCGGACCAGGCAGCCTTTTCCTGCTTCGGCCTCACACTGCTACTTTTGGAGACGGGGTAGGCTCCCGCCCTCCTTCAAGCACAACTCTGCCTGATTTCCGCGTCGCGCTGCCTCGCCTCCAGTCGGCTGTTAGCTGCCTTTTCCTGGCCCCGCCCACATCCAGGCAGTCTGCCTGATTTCCGGGATGCCGCCCGTGTTGGGGCGACCTCGCTGCAACACTAGAATGCGGGGTAGGCTCCCGCTTCAATCCTGGAGGTACAAAAATGCGGGGTGGGCTACCGCTTTACTCCGATGCAGTGTGGGGGAATCCCCATGCAGGGATTCCCTCGGGATAATGTGCAGCTCAGCGCTGCCGACCTCAAGATCCCTGGGGCATTCCTCGCGCCAAGTGCGCTCCTCAGGACACGTAGCCCAAGGCCGTCAGGGGCAGGGCTGGGCCCAGGCAGGCCAGCTCACAGGGCCCTCAGCAGAGGGGCAATCCCTCGTGACGGTTCCTCCTGGGGCCCAGCAGTCCAGCAGGCACAAGTAAGCACCCACAACAGCACCCCATACATGGGGTCACAGCCCCAATATTTATATTGTGTTTTCTTTGTTCTGCCCTGGCACAGGGCTTGGGGAACCAGTTCCAACTGGTTCTGGGGGGTACTGAAGCACTTTGTTTACAGTGCTTCTACTCCCCTTTGTCATCCGGGGGCTCGGTACTCAGACACACCACAGGGGGGCTGAGCCAGCATTCACCCAGGCAGGCACAGACCTATTTAGGGTCAGTTACTACTCCTCCCACTACTCCAAATGCAGATCTGCCCATTCAGCCTAGCGCTGACTCACCCAGCCCCTCTGGAGCCACACACCTCACCAGCCCCTGTCACTCCAGAGCCAGACATGCAATACACATCAGGCAGGCAGAGTCACATAGCACACAGAAATGCTAACTTCTAAAAGTGGCATTTCTAAAATAGTGATCATAAATCTGCGCACACCATTACCCAGCATTTATTATCACTATTCCAAACATACCAAACTTGACCACGCTGCTCCTCTCATATCAGGAATTACCACTGAAACACTTATCAGGGAATCCCCAATGCATTCCTATGAGAGGGCAGCCTCACAGCAGTGAGAAACCAAAATGGCTGTTTGTAATTCCCAGGACATGTCACACACTTAAGGTACATGTCCTACCTTTTACCTACAATGCACCCTGCTCATAGGGCTAGCTAGGGCCTACCTTAGGGGTGACTGACATGCAGTAAAAGGGGGGTCACAGACGTGGCATACACTTTAGGTGTCACGTCACAGTGGCAGTAACTCTGCGCGTACAGGCCCTGCAATGGCAGAGGCCTGAGACAGGTTTGAAAGGCTACTTTGGTGGGTGGCGCAAGCAGCGCTGCAAGCCCACCAGTAGCATTTAATTTACTGGCCCCAGGTATCTGAGATACCACTTTACAAGGGACTGACAGGTAAATGAAATACGCCAAACAGGTGTAGACTAATCTTACCATGTTTACCACAGACAGCACACGCACTTTACACTGGACAGCAGTGATAAAGTGCCCAGAGTCCTGAAACCACCAACACCAGGTCAGAAAAAAGACTAGGAGGAAGGCAAAAAGTTCAGGGAGGACCCTGCAAAAAGGGCCAATTCCAACACAACCCCCTTCCAGCCAAAAGCCAGGGTAGACCAATCATGACCTTGATGGGCTTCCCTGCTTGGGGCAATAGAACACGGACGAAGGCCCGCAACTGCAGGGGCATACTCCAGTTCTACGCCAAACTGAACCCAGGTGGTTCTCTCTGTCAAAGCTCCCAGGACCAACTAAGCTACCCCACTGGTACTCCCTAGCTGTCCACGGCCAGGACCAGGCCCTAGGCCATCCAGATGTCTCTGGTCCTGGCCATCTCACAGAGTAGGGGGCGGTAGCCCCTGGTACATAGTACCCATTCTCCACTCTACCCCTCATCAGCGCAGTTCTAAACTGCCACTGATCCTCCAACCTAGGGTCCGCACCCTCAGGCTGACCAGAGGTCTCAAGTGAGGCTCCCCTCCCCTTACCTCTCCTTCTGGGGTTCCGCACTCTCCTCCCAGAAATCAGTGAGCATGACTGATTTAAAGTCAGCACTAAGTGAAAGGCCTCTAATTCCTACTGATTCCAATCAAGCGGCCTCAGTGTTTCACAACTGGCTTAACAGAGCTGCCAATATCGTCGCTCCGGAAGTGATAAAGCACTCTCGACGGTGTAAGGTATCGTCCCCCTGGTACTCGGCAGACCTTAAAATAGCTAAAATTAAGTGCAGGCAAAAAGAGCGCATGTGGAGACTCCACTACTGCAGCTCTCATAGGAAAGACTACTGTGCTGCGTTAGAAGAATAGAAAATTGCTATTACACAGGCCAAAACGGCCTACTACACTTCTAAGATTCAAGGAGCAACAAATTCACCAAAAGAACTGTTCCAAACTGTATCGTCTCTATTAAAGTGCCCACGGGATGTTACCTTTACTCCTGACCAGAAGTTTGTAGACAAGATGGCTGGTCACTTTCAAAATAAGGTCCAAACTGTTTACAATCATCTCCTAAATGCAGATAAGGTTACAGCGAGTGATGTCTCAGCCCAGCTGGAGGTCACGTCCTCCCACTGTGATTTATTGCACTTCCCACTGTTGGGAGTCGAGACAGTGGCTGACCTGCTGTTAAAAACCAAGTCGGGCTCTCCTTTAGATCCTTGTCCCCCCCATATACTACATCTGGTTTCCGAGGAGATAAGTATCCCACTATCCCCTATACTTAACCAAAGCATTTCATCAGGAGTATTTCCAACCATTTGGAAAAAAGCCTGCATTCGTCCTCTCCTCAAAAAACCTAAGTTGGATCCCCTGGACGAGAAAAACTATCGTCCCATCTCGTGTCTACCTCTACCTGCTAAAATCCTTGAGAAAGCCATGAATGTGGAACTAACATCGTATCTAGAGAATAACAACATTCTGGATGCTACTCAACATGGTTTCAGATCATCACACTCTACTGAGACGGCATTGATTATGGCAGTGGAGGAGATACGTAAGGTGATGGACGAAGGAGGAGGGGCTCTAATGGTCCTGCTTGATTTGACAGCAGCCTTCGATACCGTGAACCACGAGGTATTAATACGAAGGCTACAGGATATAGGTATCAAAGGCAAAGCTCTTGCCCTCCTTTCCTCCTTCCTATCGTCCAGGGAACAAGTGATATTCTGGGATGGATATCAGTCCAAGGAATTCACACTCCCCGGGTGAGTCCCACAGGGCTCGGCCCTATCCCCTACTCTTTTTAATATATATGTAGCTCCTCTGGCTAGACTAATTAAAAGCTACGGCTTTAGGCTGGTGTCGTATGCTGATGACACGCAGCTTATAGTGTCGATAACACAGCCCGTGGATGCTACGGCAATCCAGTTCAGCAACTGCATTTCGGCTCTGATGACTTGGATGAATGTTAATTTTTAGATAAAACTGAGGTGATTGAGTTTGGTCAGAAAATCTCGGTATGGAATCAACTATGGTGGCCACATGTAGCCGGTACATGTCCGGCCCCTGTCAAAAAAGTCAGGAATCTAGGCCTTATGGTAGATAACGACCTTTCCTGGGCTCCCCAGATTAACCAAGTCTCATCAGCCTGTTTCTTTATGCTGAAAGGTTTGAGGAAGATTCTTCCTTTCATTCCGCTCTCCCTGAGGAAAACAGTGGTAGGGGCTACGATTCTATCTAGAATTGATTACTGCAACGCTCTCTATTTAGGAGCAAATGCTGCGCAATTCTCTAAATTGCAGTCAATTCAGAATGCAGCAGCGAGAGTATTGCTTAATCTACCCAAACACCATCCTACATCAACCGGTATAAAACAACTTCACTGGCTTCCAGTACGACGACGGGTTGACTTTAAGTCCCTGTGCATGGTACATAAAGCCCTGTTTGGTGGAGGATCCAAGGATGTGCAAACCTTGTTTTCTCGATACGTTCCCACACGAGCGTTAAGATCAGCATCACTTGATCTCCTACAACCCCCCAGGATAAAGAGAGTAAGGTGTGGAGGTAAACGCTTCTCCTTCCTGGCATCCAAACTCTGGAACTCTCTGCCCACACACCTGAGGTGTTTGCCTAATAGATCGGTCTTCAGGAAGAAAGTTAAAACTTGGCTTTTTTCACAACCCTGAATGTGTTGGCCTGGGGCATTACATATCACTCAGCGCCAAGACGCCTCGGCATTAGTGCGCTTTATAAATACTTTTCAGTCAGTCAGTCAGGAGAAGCGCCCTCAGAACACAACTCTTCCACCAGTTCAGGACCTCTCTCCTTCAACGGGTCTTCCAACCTAGGATCTTAACCCGCAGGTTGCACCGGCGTCAGAGGCGAGGACTCCCTCCCTCTGCACCCCCTTCCAGAGTTCTGCACCCTCCCACCTGGAGTGGTACCCCCAGAAGACAAAACGGTAGGGACACTGGTTACAGATGTCCTTCCCTCCAGGTCAGGCAGAACCTGAACCCGGCCTTCCAACCCAGGGACTAAACCCTGTGGTTGAACCGGGGTCAGAGGCGAGGACTCCCTCCCTCTGCACCCCCTTCCAGAGTTCTGCACCCTCCCACCTGGAGTGGTACCCCTAGAAGACAAACCGGTCAGGACACTGCTTACAGATGTCCTTCCCTCCGGGTCAGGCAGAACCTGAACCTGGCCTCCCAACTCAGGGAATAAACCCTGCGGCTGAGCACCCGCCTGGCACACCAGGACTTCCTGGGGAGCACGCATGCCCCCCCAAGGGTAACACATACCTCATGTGTTGCGTGACAGTCTGCCTGGGGCTGATCTCCCGACCCCTGTCCATCTGACAGTGCGCGGAAATCCCACACAACAGAAGTGGTGTCACCATGGTCACTCCTAGGAGGCTCAGCCCTTATGGATGGCCCCTGACCCACTGGTTCTTCCACTGGGGACTCTCTCTCCCTCTCACCCTTTCCTCTGGACTTCTGCACCCTCCACTTAGGAGTTGCACCGCCAGACACCAGAACTGATGGAGCTCTGGTTACAGACGCTCCAAGTTCTCCTGACACTAGGAGATCCCCCTCAACGGATGGTCTACCAGTACAGCCTAGGCTCCCCACCTGGTGTTCCCTTAAGGAACCCTCCAGGCCCTGATATTGGGTTTCGGGCACCTTGGGACGCATCCCATTCTCACTCTTTCTCCGCAGAGACAGGACGTGAGTCCCTTCACCCCTCCCACTACACCGGGACCTATCTGGGCTACTACGAACCTTTCCCACCACTCTGGGCTGGGAAATACCTGAGCCACTCCTCTCAGGGTCACTCCCCAATGCCTCCTCAGACCCTCTGGCACTCACCCAGAGGTCTGCCTCCCGTGCAAGCTCCCTGGGATCAGAGAACTCACACTCCGACAGGTGTTGGCGTAGCCCTGGAAAACAATAACTGAACATGTGATTTCTGACAATCAGATTGAACAGCCCTTCAAAATCATTCGCCGTGCTACCCATCACCCAACCTTCCAGTGCATCACAACACACATCCACAAACTCCCCCCAGGACTGGTGAGGCAGTTTCCTACTGCCCCTGAACCTCAACCTATACCCTTCAGGTGTGACACCCTCTTCCTGGGAACTAGGTACCATACTCTGGGCTCTAGGAGTGGACACTTCCACACTGGACTCCAAATTGCTGCCACCACTGGACCCCACCCTCACTGGTGAAACCAGACCACTGAAACTATACTCAGGGGACAACCTTTCCTCAAGAGCTAGTTTCTCCCTGGCAAAGGCCCTCTCTGCCTCCGCCATCCTCTCCTGCGCTAAGACCCTCTCAGTCTCTAGCTTTTTCTCCTCCACGCACAGCTGCGCTATCTCCTTGGCATGCTCTAACCTGAGCCTCTCCAAAGCCAGCTGATGTTCCCTTTCTTCCCTCCAATCCACCCACTCCTCTGGGGACAGGGAAAGGGATGGGGCACTGCCCCTGGCACTGGACCCAGCAAGGGACTCCCTATCTATGGGGTCCTCACTACCTACTGGCGTCCCTGCCCTGTCATTTTCTCCCTCCTGCTCAAACTCTCCAGGGCCACTGCCCTCTGGGGGTGCTGGTTGGGGACCCTCCCTCTCAGAGACCTTACTCATCTCGGGGCCCTCCTTTCCAGACTCCTCCCCCACCCGGTTTTGGGATGTCCAACAGGTCAACAAGGCCTCCTGCAGTTCCGCTTTCTGGGCAGACCTCTTCACTTGACACCCAAGATCCTGACAGAACCTCTTTAGGTCCATCACAGTATATTTACGTAACCTCTTTACATTAAATGCACTTCCTGTCACAATAACTGTTGGATCACCGAGGTGAGACATGACTGACACTTTAGGGGTGTCACCAAAATTTAGAAGAGCAGAAAACACAATTCAAAAATGACACTCTGAGGAGAAATAAAAATCAGGACCAAAAATCCCCAAACCTGTGATTATCTAAATGCAGAGTTTGTAGTGCAACCAGTTGTCGCTGTGGTACTGCGCAAACGCAAGTCCTATCCTCACCGCTGACAACCAATGTTAGAAATGGGATTTCTGGTTGGCTAGGGGAAGCGCCTAAGCCAGGAAGAAACCACCACTCTAGTCAGGGCAAGGGAGTTACACTCCAAAGATAACCCCTGCTCACCCCCTTGCTAGCTTGGCACGAGCAGTCAGGCTTATCCCAGAGGCAATGTATAAAGCGTTTGCGCAACACACACAGCAGCGACACACTAGGCACACTACAAAAGAAACTCCACACAAGGTTATATAAAAAAATAGCCTTTGTATTATCATAAACACATTAGATCATTACCACACATATACACTGTGCCAATTGGCACCAGGTAGTAATTTACAGGGGATTATATACATGACAGGGCCAATCGGGCCACTGTCAGAATCATAAGCATAAGAACAGGTAGTAAGACACAACCAGTAACTACTGGCAAAATACTGTGCTCAGCATCATCACAAGTAACATAAACGCATTATGTCTGCATCACATTAGGCATAAACAGCACAGCAGGACATTTGGCATAAACACATTATGCATTAGCATTAGGCATCACCTTGGGGCCTTGCGCCCTGCCAACACCACAAAAATGACCCCAGGCCAACTGGCCTTCCTTGGGGCCCAACTGCCCTCTGTCCAAAAGTCAGGGCTCTACTGGGGCGAGGGTGCACTCACCCTTGCTTCCCTTACTCCAAAGAGAAATGCCTCCGTCGTTGCAGCTGCCTGCGCTCTCGCGGTGCAGCTGAGGAAATTAGCCTTGGCACAACAGTGCCTCTGAAGCCCCACTCCGGGACTTCCAAAACAATGCCCCCTTGTTGCAGCTGCGCACGCTCTTGCTGTGCAGCTGTGTCAGAAAAAGCACTGGCACCAACCGTGCCTTGAGCGCCCCCCTCACCTGGGCCCTTCCGGTGCCGCTCACGGCACAAAGAAAATGCTTAGTTGTAGCCCCCACTCACTGGGGCTTTGCCTCTGCTCCACTAGCGGGGGAAAAAAGGCGAGGGGCAGAAGAAAGGAGCCCGCGAGGCTCCGGTCCTTCACAATGACCGCTGGCTGAGCCCGCGAGGCTCCATCTCTCTTCAGTGCAGGTGCGTGGGGCTCTCTCCGGCCACGGGAGCCCCGCCTCGGACCAGGCAGCCTTTTCCTGCCTTCTGCTTCGGCCTCACGCTGCTACTTTCGGGGGCGGGGTAGGCTCCCGCCCTCCTTCAGGCACAACTCTGCCTGACTTCCGTGTCGCTGCTGCCTCACCTGTTAGCTTCCTTTCCCTGGCTCCGCCCACGTCCAGGCAGTCCACCTGACTTCCGGGATGCCGCTCGTGGTGCGGCGACCTCGCAGCAACACCAGAATGCGGGGTAGGCTCCCGCTTCACTCCTGGAAGTACAAAAATGCGGGGTGGGCTCCCGCTTTTCTCCGATGCAGTGCGGGGGAATCCCCACACCGGGATACCCTCGGGATAATGTGCAGCTCAGCGCTGCAGTCCTCAAGATCCCTGGGGCATTCCTCGCGCCAAGTGCGCTCCTCAGGACACGTAGCCCAAGGCCATCAGGGGCAGGGCTGGGCCCAGGCAGGCCAGCTCACAGGGCCCTGAGCAGAGATGCAATCCCTCGTGGGGGTTCCTCCTGGGGCCCAGCAGTCCAGCAGGCACAAGTAAGCACCCACAACAGCACCCCATACATGGGGTCACAGCCCCAATATTTATACTGTGTTTTCTTTGTTCTGCCCTGGTTCTGGGGGGTACTGAAGCACTCTGCTTACAGGGCTCCTCTTCCCTTTGTCAGGTGGGGGCTCGTCATCAGACACACCACAGGGGGGCAGAGCCAGCATTCACCTAGGCAGGCACAGACCTATTCAGGGTCAGGGGACTACTCCTCCCACTACTCCAAATGCAGATGCCCTATTCAGCCTAGCGCTGACTCACCCTGCCCTCCCTGGAGCCACACACACCTCACCAGCCCCTGTCACTCCAAAGCCAGACATGCAATCCACATCAGGCAGGCAGACACATAGCCCACAAAAATGCCAACTTCTAAAAGTGGCATTTCTACAATAGTTATAATAAATCTGCGCACACCATTGCATAGCATTTATTATCATTATTCCAAATATACCAAACTTGACCACGCTGCTCCTCTCATATCAGGAATTACCACTGAAACACTTATCAGGGAATCCCAATGCATTCCTATGGGAGGGCAGCCCCATAGCAGTGAGAAACCAAAATGGCTGTTTGTCACTACCAGGACATGTCACACACTTAAGGTACATGTCCTACCTTTTACCTACAATGCACCCTGCCCATAGTGCTAGCTAGGGCCTACCTTAGGGGTGACTGACATGCAGTACAAGGGGGGTCACAGACGTGGCACACACTTTAGGTGTCACGTCACAGCGGCAGTAACACTGCGCGCACAGGCCCTGCAATGGCAGAGGCCTGAGACAGGTTTGAAAGGCTACTTTGATGGGTGGCGCAAGCAGCGCTGCAAGCCCACCAGTAGCATTTAATTTACTGGCCACGGGTATCTGAGATACCACTTTACAAGGGACTGACAGGTAAATTAAATACGCCAAACAGGTGTAGACCAATCTTACCACGTTAACCACAGAGAGCACACGCACTTTACACTGGACAGCAGTGCTAAAGTGCACAGAGTCCTAAAACCACCAACACCAGGTCAGAAAAAAGACTAGGAGGAAGGCAAAAAGTTCAGGGATGACCCTGCAAAAAGGGCCAATTCCAACAGGTGCCCAATGAATTCTTTCACAATTTGCCTGTCTTTAGTCTTTGATTCAAACATTTTACATTAAAAGATAACAACATCATCAGTACACCAGGGCAACATTTAAATTATGCTGAAGTAATCTCAGCAATTCCGCATTACTCTTGTGAGGCCAGATTACCGAAATTACACAATTGCACCAGCTTGAGTAATTAAGAGTAATTTTGAGAAAATATCCTACAGCAGGAGCACAGGAACAACAAACTAAGAGAGATCAAGTGGTTGCTGGCTACTGCTATTTGTATCCTGTAGCATTTAGTGCCATTTTCTTAGTGCAAACTGCATCCTCTGTCCCATTTTGGACGTGAGGGGACATTTTGCACTAATGAAATAGCGCTAAATGCTGCATTTCGCTTCTCACACAATTACACATAATGACGAGTAATTTTGGGATAATTACGAGTAATTACTCTATAGAGAATTAGTCCAGTTACACCCACCCCTAATCAGCAGAAGCTAGTGACTACTGGGGCAATGCCTTATTTGATTTTTATGAACACCTGCCAATAAGAGTATAAAAGCCCCAAAAAATTCAATTTTTATTAAAAAAGCAAAAATTCTGCCAGTGTTGCAAATAGTAAATGTGATAGCTAAACTATGCAATATTTACTGTTCCTTCGATCATAATTTGTGTGTGTTGTTCATTACTTTGTTGTTCATGGTATAGACACGCAGTCCTTAATCTGTATACTGAAGTGGAATCAGGTTAATTCCTGTTATTATGTCAGAAGTGCAAAAACAAAAGTTATTTTCACTGAAACGACGTCACACGGAGAAGGTTGGTCATCCCACGCCTCTCACTGGTTTGAAGAGAGCCGAACAAAGTGGTGTAAGCGCAGGCAGTGAACAACCAGATCACCTGGTCTCTAGAGAGGTGGAGAATGATAGATAGTGGTCTGCATGCCGCCCACATTTTCCTTTCTAATGCCATTGTACAGTCTCCCTGAGTACATCATACATACCTTCAGTCATAACATCACTCATGACATAACACATGACATTAATAATGATATCATCAACATGATGTATAGGGCAAGAAAATGTAGAGCATGTCTACTCATCACCACCCTTGGTCAGAGGTTTGAGAAATTCAGACTTTGTACATTTTCCACTGCAGTTGTTTTTATGTGGATTGGCCTGGCAAATGCATAGCCTGGTTGGTCATTGAATATATAACTTATATTTGGTGAATTTGTCAATAAAATTCAGAGCACAGCCAACTACAGATATGGCTTCATTTGATGGACCACCCCATAGGCACTTAATTAGAAATGGCTGAAATTCATTTGTGACACCTTCGGCCATTTCTAACTTCTGAACCTACAGCCGATTGCACGCTGGGATTTTTCAGCCCTTACTCAGCAATGTTAAAAGCAAAACCTCAAGTCCATGAATACAATACGTTACACAGTTATCTAAAAAGCCAGGGCTCGCTGAAAGCATCACACACAGCATGGATCACTTTACTGTTAGGTGGCTGCCATGGCTGCTTGTAACAGTGGTCATAGATTGTTAGAACCGGGATCTCTAGTTGGCTGAGGTAGGTACCTTAGGCCAAATAGGGACCCTTGCTTCTAAGTCAGGGAAAGGAAGGACACCTTCTCAGAAAGCCCCTGCTCACCCCCTCGGTAGCTTGGCACGAGCAGCCAGGCTTTTCTCCAAGGCAAATGTGTAAAGTATTTGCAACCACGCTCTCAGTGACACAATGATAACACCACAAATGGACTCCACACGAGTTTCATAAAAAACAATGATATGTTTATATAAAAAGATATACGATGAGACCACACAATAAAAATCCAACATATGCGTGTTTGCAATATTTCACCTTGCCGGTTATTAGGCCAGCAAGTACTGGTAGGTTCTTGCAGTCTTAATGAGCCATTCTCAATGATCTAATGCAGTCCTAATGCAATGCTATGCAGTTCGTAATGCAAGAATCAGGCAATTCGTAATGCACCAATTAGGCAGTTCGTAATGCGAAAATAATGCAATTCAGTAATGCAACAATCAGGCAGTTCGTAATGCAAAAATAAGGCACTCCGTAATGCAACAATCAGGCAGTTGGTAATGCAAAATTAGGGCACTTCGTAATGCAATAATCAGGCAGTTCGTAATGCAAAAATAGGGCACTTCGTAATGCAACAATCAGGCAGTTCGTAATGCACAAATAAGATTCTTCAGCACCGATTGCGGTGCTCTGCACGGTCTCTATGCCACTCTTACTGACTCGCGGTCAGCCACTGCCAAAATATGCCCCCAACACGTTCTGAAGGAAATCAAAGTGCAGCTCCACACTCCGGCCCCGGTACTGCCACTCCTCGGCAAGTACGGGCCGCGATACGGACTTGAGCGGAGGCTCGCGCAGCAAAGATGGGAAAGGCCGAGAGCGTCTCTCTCGGAGCCCGCACCCTGCCCCAGGCGGTAACACACGCATGCTCGCTGAGCGTTACCTGGGGGGTGCGATCTCACTCTCCTCTCGACTTGGGCCTCCGGTGCGACTTCATTGATCTTGGGCAGTGGAACTCGGGGGCCCCCCCGACGGGGATGGTTTGAGGTCCCTCCTTGGCAAAGGCAGGCTCGGGCCGGCGGCACAGCTCCTCTGGTGACGCCAGTCCGGGCCGATGGCAATGAAATGAAATGAAATGAATTTGTACTTGTAAAGCGCACCGATACCCCAACTGGGGTTTCCTGGCGCTGTACGCATACCGCTGTGGAACCCTTCCTGGCTTTTCCCTGTGAAATGTCCACTCCTGGGCACCCCCAAGGTGAAGCCAGGCATCCCAGCGCTGTTGGGGCCGTTGTGGAGATTAAGCAAGCTATTGCCCAGAGTTGCAGAGTGGGACCCATGATTAGAATAGGCACCGAGGCGAGAATTATCAGGTCCGAGGAAATTGAGCCCAAGACCCGCCGAGGCGGGAATTGAACCCTGGTCCCGGGCCAGATCTCTGCATCAGGGTCTGCCGCTCTAACCATTGAGCCACACTTCTCCACAATGACGATCGCAGCAGCTCTGGTCACGCTGCTCGATCGAAGCAGAGAACGAGACTGCTCCGGGACACACAGTCACGGGGCAATTCCTCACGCAGGTCTCAGGCTGCAACAGGGCACACGCACACAGCGTCGCTGAGTCTCACTTGAACTCCGGGTGCACACGATCACAAGGCAATCCTCACGAAGGTCTCAGGCTGCACGAAGCACACGCACACAGCATCGCTGAGACTCACTTGACTCCGGGTGCACACGATCACAAGGCAATCCTCACGAAGGTCTCAGGCTGCACGAAGCACACGCACACAGCGTCGCTGAGACTCACTTGGACTCCGGATGTACACGATTCCAAGGCAATCCTCACGAAGGTCTCAGGCTGCACGAAGCACACGTACATATCGTTGCTGAGACTCACTTGGATTCCGGGTGCCCACGATCACAGGGCAGTTCTTACGCAGGTCTCAGGCTGCATGAAGCACACGCACACAGCGTCGCTGAGACCCACCTGGAAATTTTTATGTTCCTGAGTTTCCACAACAGGGAGCCAGCTCACCTCGGGCGCTTGGGGACAAGTTACTTCAGGACACAGCACACAGCAAAGCGCTCTCAAGCAGGAGGACACAGCACACAGCAAAGTCCCTTAGCCTCTCCTTGGTTAAATCAGCAAACTGCAGGGCAGCCCCAGAACATACAGCAAGGGTCAGTCCTTTCCTTCAGTCTCTTCAGCTGTTTCTTCCTTGGCAGAGGTTCCTCTTGACCACGAAGTAGTTTCAATCCTTTTCAGTCTTGATCAGTCCAGCGTTCAGGGGTTTCAGCTCTCATAGTTATACCCCTAAATGTCTTTGAAGTCTTTGTGTTCAGGGGGGCACTGACCCCTGTCTAAACCAGTTCTGGGTGTCTCCCTGCCAGTGACACCTTTTTCCTTTGATAGTGGGGGTCTGGATCTTCAATCACTCAGCAGGAGATGGAGCCATTGTTTTATGGCGGCAGCCCAGGCCTCTTCACCTCCAGGGGCTATTCCTCCCCCCTACACTCCAGATGCAGGTCAGCCTGTTGCTGTCTCACCTCCTCCCTGGGTCAGGACATTTCCCAGATCCTATCACATTCAAATCCAGACAGGCAATCCACAACCAGGCAGAGACACACAGAATTGTTAGAACAAAAAAAACAGCCACTTCTAAAAGTGTGGTTTCTAAACACACAATGCAAAAACCACCTTCAGAAAAAGATGTGTTATTAAATTGTGAATTCAGGCACACTAAACTTCACCTCTCCATCTTAAGCCTATGGGAAGATAGGCTGGAAACATATTGCACAGCCTCCCCCATGGGCAAGATGGCCTTGCAACAGTGAAAAACGAAATGGAGAGTATTTCACTGTCAGGACATCGTACACACCTTAGTATATGTCCTACCTTTCACATACACTGCACCCTGCCCAGGGGGTACCTTGGGCCTACCATAGGGGTGTCTGATGTGCGTAAAAAGGGAAGGGTAAGGCCTGGCAAGTGGGTGCACTTGTCAGGACAACTTGGCAGTTTAACAAACTGCGCACAGGCACTGCAGTGGCAGGCCTGAGATCCCTCTTTAAGGCTACTGGTGTGGGTGGCACAATTAGTGCTGCAGGCCCACTAGTAGCATTTGTATTACCAGCCCTGGCACACATAGTGCCCTTTACTAGGGACTTTACTAGTAAGACAAATATACCAATTCTGGACAACCAATTACCATTACACTTTATACAGGGAGCACTTGCACTTTGACACTGATCCGCAGTGGCAAAGTGCCCAAAGCATCTAAGTTGGCAACACAATGTCAGAAAAAAGGTCTAGGGGGGAGGCAAAAAGTTTAGGGAACTTTAGCCAAAAAGGGCCAAGTCCAACATAGATGCTAACTGGTTCCATGTGGTGAAATACTCCTCAGCATGCTTGGGGTTTTTGGCTAAAAAAGGACTGACCAACAGTCATGTCATTATTATTTATCAGTGAAAGCATTGCAGGATTGTTGCAAAGTGGAGCAAACACAGAAAGTAGCTGTTTTTTGCGACAGTCCTTCTTTGGCAACCAGGACCGACAAACACTGACAGTGGCTGATTTCATCAGCAGTGAATCTGTAGGCCATGGTGAAAGAAATCCACACAAGTCTCTTTCACAAGATCCCTTTTTCGTCATAATCTATCCAAATTCCTGTAAACTGAGGTTGATTTACCTGTATAACAAGGGGACAACAAATAATGCTATCCCTATCAAGAAAATTGTCTCCTTGCCAATGAGATTTATTCTGCAAATTCTATGCTTAAAACGAATGTGGGGGAGGTTAGGAGATGGTGAGGTAATTAGTTGGATACAATATTTAATTATTTTCACTTGCAATAGCAAAACACCTCGTGCTCGGATAATAAAAAAAATGGAAAATTTACTCCAGCAAGTGTATATCTACTTTTGGGGTAAATTTACTATCTTTTTGGAACTCTAAAAAAACTCCAAAGATGATGTACTGACATAGCTTTCCTAAAATCCTGGCAATCGTAGGTATATACAGTATGTACATACAAGGGGTGTTTCACAGGTAGTGCCCTGAGGATACAATGGGTGTTTTGGCCTGCTTTTTTTGCATACCTGTGGAAGTTTGGTATTATAGAAGTGGTGACTGCCTTTCTACAATATGGCTCGTGCCAGGCAAAATGTGCACTGGTGCAATCCCAATCTGGAGTCCCCTACTTGCATGGGGGCGTGGCTCCATGGAAATGAGAAAAAGCCTTTTCCCTTGAGCTCGATACGTGTTACAAAGTGGGCGGAGGCATAAAGAAGTACCGCGGTAGTTCCAACGGAGGAAGCTCCTTCTCAGACCTGGCAGCCAAAGCTTAAAGCAACCTTCCCCTGCTCCTCAGGACAGCCCCATTGCTCCAGCAATGCAATTCAGGAAAGGACTCAAGACCTGGCTGTCTGAATGAACAGTCACCACGAGGCAGTGCCTTTAGACCCTCAAGGTAAAGCCCTGATTGATTGATTGATAGAGAAGCTATTGGGATCTATAATTGACTGACTGTGCAACAGATACAAAGTGGTGCAAACACAATAAAATGATGGACGGAGTGCTGAAACTTTTCAGACACTCATCCCCAGTCACAGATCTCGGTTTAATCCATTATCATTATTCTGCTCACTATGCCACCCCAGTTTGGAGCCAGCCATATGCAAATCAGTCTTCACCCTGTTCCTCATGGGAACAGTCCAGCCCAAACTGCCAGGCTAGGTCCTCCCTGGACTGGAAACAAGCATCCTGGGACCGGTTTCGGGGTTTCACCCCTCATCAGTCAGGCTAGCTTGAATCCAGTGACAAAGTGAGCAAGGGACCCGCGTCTGGGCATACCCTGCCAACTTAGGGCGAACAAAGCAAACACAAAGAGATGATGGACGGAGTGCTGAAACTTTTCAGACACTCACCCCAAGTCACAGATCTGTGTTAAATCCATCATCGTTCTTCTACTCACTATGCCACCCCAGTTTATACCCAGCCATATGCAAATCAGTCTTGACCCTGTTTCTCATGGGAGCAGTCCAGCCCAAACTTTGGGGGGAGGTCATAGAGATCAACCATTTATCTCCCCACAGGCCGATGTAGTCATACACTGCATTCTCCCCAGGTTGATTTCTACTCCCAAAAACGTAGGCTGTATCTGCTGCCTGCAGTGAAAGTCAGACTGGCGGTTTCAAACATCTAGTGATCATTTCACTAACATGTTCTTCCCAGTGCAAGCACAAGTTTGCGCCCTCATCGGGAACTGTTGTACCGAGGTGTAGAGGGCACTAGGAACCTGCACAAGGATGAAGGGGGGGCAGCCACCGGCCACCACTTCCTGTCAGGGAAGGGGGATGGGGCAGTATTGGGGAGACCAGGGAAGAGCGAGGACGTGCCTACGAGCACTAGACAAGGATCACAAATAAAGTAAGAGACGATCCTTACCAGTGTCCTGGAGAGTTCCTTGGGATCCGGGGCAGACACAGGACACGACATCTGGCGACACGAAGGAGTAATCAGGAATCAAGAATCGCCACCAGACGCATGTGCCCGTGTCCCCCGCGACTGAAGGACGAAACTGAACCAGGAGACCACCCTGGTTCGCCTGCCAGAAAAAGAAAACCACAACTTTGGGAGCCCACCCCGGCCGCAGGAAGAATTAAATCACGGAGCCAGGAGCCCACCCTGGTCCGCCTGCCAAGGAAAAGAAAAAGGAAAAAAAAGGATACGACGTCGGGAGCCCACCCCGGTCGCCTCACGTGAAGAAGGTGGTAAGAGACCCCCGTGTCCTCACCTGCGCAAGGTGCATCCAATTAAGGTTGCAAGACTGCCTAGATCGGGAAGGTGCTCCCGATATTTAATATGGCCCTTGATGTCTAAATGTGCATTATATACATTTATGCAAGCATGAGTGCTTGGTAAAAGTACATTTGCTCTTGCTAATTTTCTTTATGGCGAAATTATTTATTAAAAAAACATTCCCCACACCTCCAAAATTTGGGGGCCGTACCCTTATTGTTCTTACCCTTGAGATGGATTTACTCCTGTCCTTGAGAGGAATACATGTCTATGCATATCCAGGATGGTGTTGTGTAGTTAAAAAATTGTGTGTATTCAGCAACTTTCCATTGCATTATACCCACTCCTCCGCCTATGGAAGCACACTTACTTCTGCATAAAAGTACACCTTTCTGGTGCAATATATGCTTCAGAAAATCAATTAACAAATATAAACTCACGTTTTGTAAATGCAGAATGTGTACATTCAACCATAAATTAGGCCATTTGCGGCACTTAGGTATGACAGTATCTTTGTGAAATGGGCTCCACGAAAAAGCTATTAATAGTGCAACAGGTGCAGTGGCGCCGGGAGCCTCAGGTGTGAGGAGCCACTTTGCCCAATTAGTAACTATTTTTAAATAAGTGCCATCTATAGTAGTGCATCAAGGATTACCTGGTCCTGCTGCAAGAAAGGAAAATGTCTCCTTTGACTGCTTTGGGGAAGTAAAATACATCAATTATCAGGGTTCAATAGCCCCTCGGGGCTCTGGGCCCTGGTGCCACTGCACCTGCCGTACCAACTTTAGCTGCGCCCCAGTCTTTAGATTTTTCTGTCAGGTTGGATAAGTGATCTGGATTTTTGGGTGAAGTCGTTGAAACTGTTCGCTCTTTTCTGCCTCAGTGCCCTTTGTTTCAAAGCAGAGGTTCAGTGGCGTAGCTGGGGAGGCGGTCCTCCCAGGGCTGGACTCTTTTTTGGGGTGGCAGAGGTGAGCAAGTTGTGTCTGTCGACCACCACCATCCCCCGCGAACAAGTCGTACATCGGACGCCCACTCTCCACCCCCCACCCCTGAACAAGTCATCCTTCGGCCGCCCCCTCCCCACTCTTACCTGCACCAGTCAGAAAACGTAGGGGCCGCCCCGGGTGGCAGTAGGTCTAGCTACGCCACTGCAGAGATTGCAGATTGATGGCCTAATCCCCTTCATTTGAAACACATTTACTGAAAACATACCTGACCCCAAGCAGGGTAACTTTGTAATCTTACATAAGTCTGTAAGCAGTCTGTGAGTTTCCCATATTGTTCATATGGAACACTGCTTAGCAAATCAGGTGTAGCAGAGACACTTTCCCAAAGGCAGATTTGTTTTCTGTTTTGCAGCACTGTCGGCAAAAAATACTGATAGACGCATTGAGTTAGGTTCCTGATAATATCATAAACCTCTACAGCTCAGACATTCACGGTGGGCATTTGAGATTATGTTTGAAAAAGTCTCAGATTCACAAATGAGATTACCATATTTTGTGTTTGCCAATTGAACCCTGTCAATCCACATTTTAAATTGTATTTCAATATGGGACTCAGACCATCCCCTCCATTGCTCAGTGCATTTGAATTTTTTGATTTTCAATATTTTCCTCTCCTCACCATGCATCCACAGTATTTTCACTATTAATGTTTGGATGTCATTACTGACTTCACTGACACATTTACTGACTTAGGGGGGTTTTTATCAGCACTTGTCCTGCTTCCTTCAAATTGTGCATTCTGGCTGGTGGATGATAAATTACCTCCCATGGTGCTTTACAGATAAAGACAGCAGGCATGTTGTAAACCCAAAAACACTTAAATAACCATTTGCTTAATTTGAGCAGGTGGCTACAGGTAGGGACCACCTGCACCCATTTGTGAGCACCACACTTATTTTTTATCAACTGATTTTGATCCACAGCAAGTGAGAGAAAAACACAAAAAGGGGAAAGAAGGATGAAGAGAAAGACTGAAAACAGTGACAAAGTACAAAAACAAAGATGAAAAGGAAGCTGCAAAAGTGGGATACAGGGACTGGGATTGTGTGGTGGTGAATGAAAGAGGCATGAGGTGGAATCAAGACTACCCCACTCTGGTATTTGGCACCCTCGATAGTCGGTAACACCGGCTGCAGCCTTCTCATCAAAACTTTGGGCCCTGGCACTTATTCTTTTACAAATTAACCCATGTCATAACCTATGCCAGCACTCATGGAAGGTATTATCTAGAACTAGCACAAAAGCACTGACCAGCTGGTGCCCGTCTTTGGGCTCTTGATAATTTGACAACATATTCAGAAAATACATTTTCAACCATAACCATAAGCATAACATAATTCTTGCTTTAGTTGTATATTCAAACTGGACTTAACAGCTAATGCATTTCTGGAATCAGATCTTTGCTCCATCAAGGAAACGCTTATATAAATACAGTATTAACTTACTTTTGAGAAGGTCAAAGTTCCTTGCAGCAATCTGTCCTGATAAGATGTTTAACACAGGAAGCCTGCTCAAGAAGTAATAATAATAATATGATATTTCAGCACAGGGAAGTGTGCCCTGTAATTTAATGCAATATTACATAAATTGAAAATGAAAGATATGCTTCACAAAGGCTAATTTAGTTATATTATGTATAAAAGATAGTATCAAAAACAGGTCAAGCAGAGTCTTTGAGTCTTTGAGTCTTTGACCAAGGTGTCACATAGTTACCTGATAAGGATGCCTTACCACCATTTCTGGCGTGGCAGTGTTTTATTGATTAAGAGCAGGGCATTGGATCTGTCGTTGTAATGATGTCTAATGTATTGTCACAGCCTCATGTTATAGGTTCATTTATTGATTATCATAAGTTCAAGTTGACTTGCTCTCAGGTAACTGAAAGAGGGAGTCCCAATCTCTCTTTTCACACGGTGCAATAGGATTCAATTTGAATGCTCTTGGTACAATTTTGTGCACTGCATATGTTATGTTATGTTATGTTATATGCATTTATATCGCGCACGGCTACTCAAGAGTGTCCCGGCGCGGTACCTTGCAAGTGAGCTGAGGGTCAACTAAGGAGATTATACGAAAAGCAGCGTTTTCAGCTGTTTCCTGAAAAGCTTTGCGTCTTGTGTGCAGCGAAGTTCAAGAGGGAGTGCGTTCCAGGCCACTGCTGCCTTATAGGCCAGGGAGCTACCGCCCATTCTCACGAGGCGAAAGCGCGGAATCACCGCCAGAAACTGTGCCGCAGAGCGCAGTTGTCTAGGGGGCGCATAGAACTTAAACCGATTCCTGAGATATACTGGGCCGGAATGGTACAAGGGTGCGTGCGCCAGGGTAAGGGCCTTGAACCTAACCCTTTCAGCCACCGGCAGCCAGTGAAGATCATGCAGCTGTTGCTTTATGCTTGATCTTCCTGGGATGTTCAGTAGAGACCTTGCCGCAGTATTCTGTATTACCTGCAGTTTCCTCAACTGATACCCAGGTAGGCGAACATAAAGGGCGTTCGCGTAATCAATCCGCGACAATATCAGGGCGCGGGTGACCATTTCCTTGGCCGCCCTAGGCAGAAAAGGAAGAAATTTCCTAAGTGATCTTAGGGTACCGAAGCATTGTCCTGCTAGCTTTTTGATCTCGGTGGTGAACCAAAGATCTTCATTAAACCAGATCCCTAAATTTTTCACTGGCTGGCCTTCAGAATTGGGTAGAGGATATTCGGCCGGCCAGAGTGATTCCTTAAACTGAGAGGGAAATGTCCCGTACAAGAGGATTTCGGACTTATCCTCATTGCACTTGAGCTGCGCAGCAAGGAGCCATTGAAAAACGTCCGAAAGACAGGCTCTAGCTTGAGCGGAGGATGAGTCATTTTTACTCCAAGTGAAGAGGAGCTGGGTATCATCGATGTAGGCGATGATCTTGGCGCCCAGCTCCTCTGCCAAATAAATCAGTGGGGTCATATATATATTAAAAAGGAGGGGACTCAGGGTAGAGCCCTGCGGTACTCCAGTGGACACAGATTAAGGAGCAGAGGAAGACGGGGGCAACCATATGCTAGGTTAAGATGCTTTGTGCCTATGTATGATGACATTAAAGAAAAATGTATAAGTGATGTAGGATTCCTTAGGGTTTGCAGTTTATTTTGAAACAATTTTTTTCCATTCACATTCACAGTACGTTTAGGCATCAGAAACAACTCAGCACTGGTGTTGGGGACATCCTGTTTTCTCTAGTTGGCAGAGGTATGCACCCTATCCCAGTAGGGAGCACAATCCTAGTCAGAGTAAGTCACAACACAATCCCAAATTATTCTGTGCTAACCCCTTGGTAGCTTGGCACATAGCAGATGGGCTTAATTTAGAAAGTATGTGTAATGTATTTGTGTAATAACTCATACAACAACACAGTAAATACACCACAAAAGACTCCACAACAGTTTAGAAAAATAGAGAATGATTATCTGAGTAACACAAAACCAAATATATCAAAATCCATCAAGCAGAAGTCGAGATATTGAATGTTGAAGAGATAAATGCAATTAAGCGCCTAAAAGCAAGTAGCGCTAAAAAGGTTATTTCATGCCGCGAGGGACTGGTTTACATCCAAAGTTTAGGCCGGCCACGAGGAGCATGGGCCAGCTATAGGGACCCACTTGGGCCCGCTGAACACAGTACCTTGGATCATTGGGAGCAGTCTGAGCGGCGAGGCTTTGCGTTGTCCGGCGTTGGTTCCGAGAGGCAGTGGGGTTAGGCTTTGCATCATCCGGCTTCGGTTCCGAGAGCTGTCAGCTGTGCGGCGATGCTTTGTGGGACTTTGCGCTGTGTTGCGTCGGATTTGGCAGAAACTCCGCTGCAGAACCCACTTCTGAGGGCCAGAACTTGGAGGGGGCGCCTCAGGCAAGGGTAGGACTCACAGAAGGCAAAGTCCAGCAGCACGAACAAAATTGCTGGAAGTATTTTGCATCCCTGAGGCTTCAGAGACAGGAGGCAAGCTAACAAGCCCTTGGAGATCACCTTGGAGGGAAGGCAGAGTCCAGACATAGTACCCTGCCCTCTGAGGTGCCAAGGCCCATCCCCAGGGGTGAGGTATATGTAATAAAAGGGGGAGTTAAGGGCTTGGCAAGAAGTTTTACCTGCCCAGTGATGGAGCAGGGTTTTGAGACAATAAAGCATGCTCGGATTAAGTCCTCAGTAACATTTACTAACAGTGTGCTGTGAAAATAACGTGCAAAAACACGAAAACACGGGGAAATGCTTTTGCGCATGCGTGCACTAATGCGTGGACTAATACATGAAAACCAGGCCTCATTTGTGTTCTGCTTGAAATAAAATAATAATAATTCAGTTTTTGCACATTAATGCTTTTGCCAGGAATACAACGTGGGATAGTGCAATGGTGGGTGGTAAACAGTGAGAATTGTATTTCATGATATTAATAATGTCTGTGTTTTGTTCATCGTAGAGAAAATCAATATGGGTCTACATCTTTGAATGCCAGTTGAGGGTTAAATAAAATAACACGAATAAATTAACTGAAATCGAGTTTCAAGAAGGGAGAGAACGAAGAAGGCAAATGCTGATAACCTTCAAGAAGACTTGTATGTCTGCCAAGTAACGGAAAAGACGGTCGTGATATCAATAAAAATGTACAAACTTCTTCCGCAGAAGCGGCAGAGGTGAACAATGGAAGTGTAGAGACTTGCAACATGTTACTTGTTGAAGGAAACGTGTATTCGTGAGACGTTTTTAACGTAATGTGAAAAATACAAAACAAAGAATGCTGTGAAAACATGGACGTGACTCTGGTGGTATGATAGAACACCCCCTAAACTGACCAATGAGAGACTAAGTTTTCTAAAAATTTTGCTACAATGGTGGGTTGGACATGTAGGTTCTTAGAGTATAACTGGGGTGTCTGGAGGGGGGTGGGGAGCGCACTTGGAAGAAGCTTGAGAGAGGGAGATCGTCGCTGTCCGTCGGTTTACTGTATCCAGATAGAGGCCTACTTATTTCCTGTTCCTGTCTTACTCTTAGTTCCCTGAACCTTCTCAGGGGACCCCCATCTATTCCCATGGCCAGGGGGTAGTTTTTCCACTGAATTACTTGGGTTAGTATAGCTAAATGATCTGTACTTTGCATATATATTTGCAAATGTATTTTATCTCTGAAACTACTGTCTCTTCATCTATCCACTCCTTCATTTGCATTTGTTACTTGATTTGAGTTTGACACTGATTGCCTTTAATAATGTTCTCTCTCTGTGATTTATACTTTGTTTGCCGTGTAAACTGTACACGATGAGCATTTTACCTTCACATTATTTCACGATAAATATTGTTAACCTTACACTGAGTTTGTGATTATTTAGTAGTCTAGATAGTTAGATAGTACTAATTATTACCATCAACTTCTCAACTTTAGTTTCATCGACCAGAGGAAAGAGAGTTGATATACAGGTTCAGTTATGTATTTAGCATGTTAGATACAAGCCTGTATTTATGAACAACTGATTTAATTCAAACTTGAACAGCGCAACCGGGATTCATGATCTGGGTGAATGAGTATGGGCCAGTTGTTTGTGTTATTATTGATTATTGATCCCTGATTGGCGCTGGATCAGTTTTTGGTAGCAGAGGATGGTTTATTATTGATTAGTTTGGTAATAATTATCGAATATTGATTATTTGCTTTCTAACATGAAAAGTTAGTGTTTTGTTCTATGTTGTCTAGAAGTACGGGTACGGAGTTACCTGAGATCCCGGGATAATGTTATTTTAGCCTGAAATAGGGCAGAGGAATAGTGTGAAACGGTATCACACTGCAGAAGTACTTTGTCTGTTGTTATAATACTGAACGGCGAAAGGCTGTTGGTGTTATATTAGGGACTATTCGTTTGAAAGTAGATATGCTTGAAATAGTGAAGGGTCCACTTCCGAAACTCTGTCCTTACATCCCCAAAGGAGTACCAAGACCTCTTTCCATGTGAAAGTCATCTTCCGAAACTTTGGCTAGTATCCCTAGAAGAGTACCAAGTCCACCTGTAGCTTGTTTGTGTGTAGAATAACGCTGGTCATTATTTTACTAGAAGTGAAAGAATTTCTCTCCGAAAGGGAAAACTATCTCTTTGTTTAGAGGAACAGACAAGGTAGCATTTGTTTAGTGTTGTTTTCTAACAAATTTAGTTGAGAAAAACAGAGAAATACATTACCGTATTATTTTGTAAAGGGAGGGTCAGTAGTAGGAGAAATACTGACGTCACAAAAAGCAGCGCTGGCATTGGTCAGATAGCTGGCGTTTAGAGAGACGTAATTGGTTGGTAGCTGTAAGCCGCGCTGGTATTGGTCGAGGTGTTGACTATGTAGTGTGCTCTGATTGGTCTGTTGGTGTGAGTCACGCTAGTATTGGATGAGCGCTAGCAAATAGAAATAGCTGAAGTACGAAGAGTTTATTGTTTGTTTACTGAATTATATTTTAGTGTGAAGAGTTGGGAAAAATTAAGATGATAAACAGGATAAAGAGTTTCTTTAAAAAAGACAAACTAATAGTTACTAGAGAGGGAATTCCTATTCCACCTCCAAGAACGCCCGCTTCTTTTATGATGTTGGACCGTGGTTACCATACGTGTACTTGGTTAGCGAATTGGATGAAATACACAGAAGATGATGGTGTGCCAGCATTCCCAGAGCATGGTACATTTAATGTACGGATTTTACAGAATTTGAGAGGACGAATGAACTCTCTAGAACCAAATCCTAGACCTACACAGTATGAAGCGCTTGAGGAATGGGAACATGAGGCGTACGAACGAGAGAAGTATAGGGGTGGAAGGAGACACAGGAATATAATGTCTAGATATCCCTTTGAAAAACGGGAGGATAAAATGAAAAGATGGAGGAGAGCTGTGTTAGCAGACAGTTTGTACCCAGTTTTAGTTGCTGAGGAATCGACTGGAGGCAAATGTAAAGAGAAAAAGAAAAATGTAGAGACATCAAGACTAAACTTTAGCCTGAGTGAATCAGATGATGAGTTGTTAGATGACATTTTGACTAAAAGACCTCCACCGTAGCAGGAAAACACAAGTGAATCGGTTCCAAATGCACCATTAATGGGAACCCCACTAATTCCACAGGTTCCACAAGTACCAGTAGTTACTAGAACAGTACAAGAGAGTGAAATGGACATATTGAATAAGGCAAGAGAGGAGTTGACTCAGAAAATTAATCAGTTGAGTCTGAATGCGGAAGCATTAACAGTGCCGGTAACAATTGGTCCTATAGTTCCATTGTATGGAGAAAATCAGAATATATCGAGAGTACATGCGTTAACAGTCCCAGTGAAAAGTGTCAGGAATGAGGTAATGACTGTAGATGAACAGGCTGGACCAACTGAAACAAGTACTTCATTAATTGATCTTCCAGTTTGTGAGATGATAACTGAAACCCCTAAGAGAGGTGCGCAATTGGATCCGAGGAGAATAGTCCAGAATGTCACTCCAGTGTCAGGGTGTTCAATGGTACCTTCGCCAGATGAGTTAGATGACTGGATAAGGGGGATGGAAAAGTGAAAACCTCAACCACAGAGTATAGATGTGAGTAAACTGAGAGTCGATCTGGAAGAAATGATTATTGGTACAATAAGTCCAGACAGATTGAGTAGTTATCGAGATGAAGAGTTGCTATTTTTGTGCAAAAATATTACTTGGAGAGCAAGAAATCTTCATGACAAATTGACAGAGGCTGCTAATGAATATGGAGTAGACATAGAGAGATCAAGGGTGTTACAGAAAACGTATAGACTGGATTTTACTGAAAAGGATTTGGAGAGTTTGAATGCGTCTGGCAAAAGGTTGCAAATAAAAGAATTGATGAATATCTTGAAGAAATGGGGAGATGTAGAATGGTGGAAAGGTAGATGGGCGAAAAAGAAAGAAGAAATGATTGCCAATAAAAATGCGTCTTTATTTCCATTAAGAGAGACAGGACAGGCTGAAATGGTGTGTCCGATGAGAGAAGTTCCAGGTGGTGGATATATTCATGTTCCTTGGATGAGACAGGATATATTATCCTTTACTAATGACTTGCCCAGGTTGAGGGAAAAGCCAGTTGAGTGGTACAAACAGGTAGAGAGGTTTGTAAAGGTTTCAAAGGTTTTGTTGAAGGATCTAGATGGTTTGTTCGAGATTGTTGTTCCAGCTGATTTATGGACAGAGTGTAAAATTACAGTTGATTGGCCTAAAGAAGAATATCCTAGGGATGCGAAAACAGGAGCAGCTTCAGATGAGGTGATGAAAAAATATTATCAGGTGATCACTTTCCTGAAAGGTAAGATTTCACCAAAGGAAACAGATTGGGTTAAAATTGACAGAACAACACAAGAACCTAAAGAGTCAGTACATGCTTACAATGAAAGGTTGTTACAGGTGTTCAAACAGTACAGTGGGTTTGAGAATATCGGAGATAAAGATATGGGACATTTTGTGTTTCGTTTTGTGTTTGGATTAAAACCAGAAATTAGTAACATGATTCAGCAACATTTGATTTGTTGACAGAGTAAAACGGTTGATGAGATACTGAGGTATGGAAAATATTGTAGTGATGATATTGAGTCAAGACACAAGAAGCTAAAAGAGAAAAAGATGTGGGCTCAGGTAAAGGTGGCAGAACAGAAAGATGGTGAAAACAATGGTTCCCAAACAGATTATCAGATGAAAGGTCAGAATCAAAATGGTCAAGTTTCCAGTGGTGGCAGAGGTAGAGGTAAAATGAGTAGAGATGAGATGAAAAAGAAATTTCCTTGTCATGCATGCGGAAAATTGGGACATTGGAAAAATGAGTGTAGATCTTTACTGAAAAATAATTTGAATCCACAGATGCAGAATGAGGTGGTTGTAAATCTGTTGTGTAGTTCCTATAGTACCCATGCAGGACCTGCACGTTTGGATAACATAAACTGTGGGTTTGGTGGCAGACTGATTCTGAGCACCCCCACCGAGTAATGTTAGCCTGTTTGCATTACCTAGCTCACAGTGCCACTAGTGTCTCCTCTTATCAGGGAGAGATTAGTTTCTGGCAACCTCAGAACATGACAACCCTGATCCCTCAAGATCGTGGAAATAATGTACTACTTTTCGCTCAGTCACTCGTGCTTACTTATCTTGTCTCAGAGATACACAGAATAAACAGCCTGGGCGTTTCAATAAGGGTTTATTGAACAGTTGTTATTCTTGTGTAGAATATATGAGCTGCAACAACCATTAGACAGTAGCAGAGATATATGATTAGCAGTACAATGAACATAAATGGATAGTACAGTTCTACCATCTTGAAATAAGCATGAATAAATACATGAATATAAAATGCATTGATAAAAGAGAGTGCATACTCCTACGATGCCTATCTAGATGTACCTGAGTGTACCTAGCATGTGGGTAGGTGTGACCCCAAGAATCCCTCTAGGACTTTAGTCGAACCCCATTACCTGAAGTGAGAATGTAGGAGCCCCTCTTGGTCTCAAACTGGAACCCCGCAAGGGATGTTCAGAACACTGTTAGCTGGAGCGTCTGCATGCAGGAGCCTCAGCGTTTCTGGTCAGTGTGTCGGCCTGGAAGTCTCGGTTCCCTCTGCCTCACATTAGCAAGAGGTGCAATATTTATACAGAAAGCATCTAGGGCTCCTTTGTTCCTTGTTACTTGTATTAGCCATTGTTGGATTTGAGGATGACGTATGGGATGAACCGTGTATGTAGATATGGGGAGGAAGGTGGTGTAGCCCCAGCCTGGTTTCTAAGAACCCTTATGAATATTCATTCATATTGTGTGAGTCTATTGATGGAGTTATAGGACTCTATTGTTGAGGAGAAACCCTCCTTCTGCACCCAGGACTAGAACTAGGTAAAGGTTCAATCCTAAAAGGCTCGTTACAGTGTATTGTAGGGGAGGTAATGTAGGTGAAGGGGTATGATGTTACCAAGGCCTATATTCGGGTACCTATATGAAACATAACACCCACTCCTCTTCCGAACAGTCAACAATGATAAAAAATGCTAGTGAATTGTACTCTTTACTAGATAGTAGTGTAAAAACATTTTTCAGTGAGTCCTGTAAAACCTTGTTCTAAAATAATTTTTTTAAAACAGTTTAAAAAGGTTAAAAAAAAATTGTTACTACGAAAATCCTTTTTTTTGGAATGGTCACTTAAGTCACAGTCCTAATTAAGTTCGTTTATATAAGTTGAAGTTCTACAAGTGTCAAAAGGCCATGCTTTTTAGCGAGAAAGTGTCAATTTTTTAGGAAATGTTCCAAATTTAGTTAAGTTTAGAGAAAATGGAAATCCGAATTCTTTCCCAGCACACGATGAGCCAATTACAGATTAAATGTCCTGGCTGGGAGACGCAACATCATCGCTGCTTGCTGCTGCAGGGGACGGTCCTTGTAACACCTCGCAGAGTACGTCAATGGAGCACAGATGATATTCAGTACTGCCAATAGCTGGTGTAGAGGCAGCTGGTGCTGTAGTCGATACCTCGGTGCTAGTGGTGGAGCTAAAGCTCACCCCAGTTGTGAAAGGCACCTGCGGATTCTCGAGGAATGCAGCCATCAAGATGGGAATACGCTGGGGACATTGCCGAGCATGGGCCCTCAGGGGTTCCAGCCTGGTATTTAAGTACGCAGGCGTGTCCGTCGCAAGTGTCAGACAGAGGTCCAACACGCATTCTTCACTGCAAAACAGGCATCGAAGAACAGGTAAGATGCAGTCCATCCAGACTGGTCTAAACGATAGGAACCAAGAGGCGCTTAGTTCCCTTAGGCGAGGTGTGCCCAGATGTTGTACCATGCGTTCACTGTATTTCCGCTCCAGGAGCGCTTTTGCCATTTCGTTGGTAATTGGGCCGTCCATTGCGTAGCAGGTAAATGACAATCAGGATTCCCGCTATTGCTAGCAGTATCAGAGGTAGACCTACAAAAATGCTGCCAAATACAGAGTGTATAAAGTTCGGGATAATTCCGAGGATTGTCTGAAAGGTGCTAAGAAGTCCTGACCCTATGGTCTTAAATAGGTGTACAATACCACTCGTATCAGACATATTAAAGATACGACCCACCTTTTCTGCTAAATGAATGGGGCAGTTTGTACGTATAAGCGCCTGTATCTCAGTCGAGGTCCTTGCGATTTGAAGATCAAAGGTCTCTCGAGCGGAGGTTAAGGGTACAATTTGCTGCAAAAGCATGGCTTTCAGTCTGCTCAAAGTATCAAATTGTATAAAGGAAACATTCAACGAAGGCCATAACGGCGCCTCCCTGACTGTACTTGTTGGGGGAAACAATACTTGCATACAGCAAGTAACCCTGGAGTTCACAGTGACCAGATAGGCTATGCCCGGAAGCATCCCACAGCAACCTTGATCGTTCAGCATCAAGTAACTCCCATTCGAGAGCAGCTCGAATACCGGTTTAATCACGGCAGCTGGAGTCCCTTTCATGTGGCAGGACAAGTTTGCTACTGACCCATTACACGCTCCGTGCAATGAAATGTCCCGGCACATGAGAGAACCGCTCAAAGCGTTCTTGCAGTTTGTACCACTTAGAAACACTTCTCGATACCCACTCCGGCATCGAAATCTATATGGCAAATCCCAGGATTCCTTAATGTATTCCTTACCCATTTTTTCATATTTGCCCGCCTGCCTTTGTTCTATGCAATATTGAAACTGAAAAGTAGTGACCGGTAGAGTTATGTGGCCATGGATTAGCCATTCAGTAGACGGAGCTTCCGCTACTGTAAATGGTAGTCGGTCCTGTTTTTCAATACGCTGCATTGTATATTTAGCTCCCCTTTGTGCCATTTCAACCTGTTTATCTGTTAGATTATATTCAGAAAACAGAGACGTACTGTTTATAAAACGCCAAGGCACAAAGCCTGCACGCAAAGATTGTAGCGTCCAGCTCAATAACATGATAGAACGTAATTGAGATTGTCTGTGCTGTAATATGGCCAAATCTTGTTCTAGGATGTCTATCGCAGAAGACACAATGTTGCCCAAAGAATATATTCTGGAGGACAAAGTTGTTAACCCATTGTCTACCACAGCCAAAGATTTTTCTAAGTTAATATGGTCTATTTCCCGTATTCTCTCTGCGGCCTCTTGTTGGGATATTTTCCAATTTTCATTATAGGCAGCATAAATACCGGCATATATGAAACGTTTCTGATGTTGTTTCTTGGGACCTTGTAAAAAATCCCTAAGATCCATGTCTTGTGCAAGTAAGGCTAAGTGTTGTTTCACTTCTGTTAGTGTTGAGGTTTCTAGCCAATCAAGGCACAACTTCCCAACACTGTAGGATGTCACTACCCCTGGATGTTCTCTTTGTACATAACGTGGGTCTGGCCTATGGATATTTAACCCTTCGGTGATACCCAAGAATCGTTTATGACATATGTTTGTGTCTAGGGGCCAAACCACCCATTTTTCCCAATTAGGGTCTGATCTATTGTACTGTAAAATGTCATCTACTTTGCCCCTTCCTGTGAAGTCGAATTTTGCCACCCTCCCATCTGTGATGGTGTTGGAAATTGAGGTGTGTTCAGGTCCTTGATCTTGGCTAATCCAAGACAGGATGTCTGTTGCACAGTTTCGTTTAGAAATATCATCTGCTGTGGAATGAGGCATGCTCTAAATAGCGCTTCTGTTCCATGGACTTGCCAGTCCCTAGAACCCCAGACTGTTTTTAAGTCTATTGTGTCCTTCCATAGGTCAAAACCCTGTTCAGACAGTTGGGCAATAAAGGAAGCAGAGTAAATCTGTTTGGTGTTTGTCAACATAATTTTCAGTGCCGATGTCGGTGTAACCTTATAATAATATGAGGTCGGGTCAGTGGTGTTAAACCCTGAAAAATATGAAAATTTCTGTGCAAATGTATGCGAACTACCTTTTGGTGGTGAAGGGCAATGTTCCCACTGGTGGTACTCAAAAACATTTTAGGTGAAATAGATTTGTGCAGGAAATGATGACCATAATGTTGGTAACAGTACAACGTGTCATAGTCTGAATTACCTTCTAACATTTCATTGTTCAGAAATGCAGCAGTTTTTTCTAAGTCAGACAACATGTTATTAACAGTTTCAGAGTCCCAATCATCAGAAAATGTACTTGAGGTAATGATATCACTTAATGAAATTTTAAATAAATGGGACATTTTTAAAAGTTCAGTTGGACCGAATATTTCGAAATCAACCTTGTCCCAAACTATACCATCCGGTATAGGAACCCCTGTGATGTTCACTGATAACAAGTATCTCTGTTCACGATGAGACGATTGATGTGGTCTTAAAATCAAATTAACTTTCGGGGCTGTAGAGCTTTGCTGAAGATATCGTCCATTAATAAGCATGCTAAAAGTTATTACTAAGCCTAGCCAGAAAAGAAAAAAGAAAATCCCAGTAATTACGCAAAGTTCAATCCAAGGCGATACCAGGTAAGTCTTTTTAAGAAAGTTCAGAAAGTCTTTAGCTTGCTGTTTACGTGATTTTTGGGCTGGCGTCGTTTCCGGTTCACTTGGATCCAAAGAAAACGTATCAAAGTTCATGAAGTAGCCAGAAGCAGTTCGATCAATTGTAGGAATTACATCGGGATTTGTTGAAATCGCATTTTGCTCTCGTCGAGGCATGTTTACGTAGATTTGTAACCACAAGGCCCAGAGGAGATCTGGGGTAAGAGAACCAGAGGCACGGGGTACTGGGAGCCGGCAGCCTCCGTCATAAACTAATAATCACAAATGGGGCCGCTCCCAGCTGGATGTTTCTAGATGCTACAGTGTTTTATAATGTGAGTGAAGACATCTCACAAAAAGTGAAGGACTGGTCTCACACACCACCTGGTGTCATGCTTCATCATAGACCAGTCCTCGCCCTCTAAAAACTTGGTTTGATAGAGGGCGGGCACACACCTGACGACAGGGATGCACTTCTAAGCTAAGTGGGGGCCCATATATACAAAAAGTGAGTTAAAAGGCCATTATAGATGTCAAATTAATTTTAATGTGACTGGCATCTATATGGTGTTTAAAAAGAGTGGTCGGTGCCGTGGGGATTCTATTGTCCCCCCACCGAATTTGATGTGGTCAACATGTTTCTGCCTATCGGCCCGATGGGCTCTACGGCATTCATCAGGACCTAGAAGAAAAATTGGCGGGCTGAACTCTTACCAGACTATGGTGGAAGAGTTCCCACTATGTGGGGTGAGGAATCACACTCCACTGAAAACGGCCTTATTCTAAAGCCCTAATGTTGGGACTGGGAGCCCCATAGGAGGGTAAGTGCAGCAGACCCCTTCGGTCGAGTGTATCGTGGTGCGTCCTCCACATTTTCACCTATGTGTGCTCCTCGAGCACACATAGGTGAAAACGTGGAGGACGCACCACGATACACTTTTAACTTTTAACTCCCTTTTGTATATATGGGCCCCCACTTAGCTTAGAAGTGCATCCCTGTCGTCAGGTGTATGCCCGCCCTCTATCAAACCAAGTTTTTAGAGGGCGAGGACTGGTCTATGATGAAGCATGACACCAGGTGGTGTGTGAGACCAGTCCTTCACTTTTTGTGAGATGTCTTCACTCACATTATAAAACACTGTAGCATCTAGAAACATCCAGCTGGGAGCGGCCCCATTTGTGATTATTATGTTTACGTAGATGTCTGAATTTGGTCTGATCGCAACTTGTGTGTTGTTCCGAGTTTCATTTTGTAGATGAACTTCGTGTTCAAGGGGAACGAGTTCCATAGTATTGTTGCTTAGTCCTTCATTCCGTACAGGAGGCTCTTCAAACGTGATGAGTCTTTCTGTTTGAACTTCTTGGATTGTAGCGAGAGGAGGGCGTCTGCTACTGTGGAGTCCACAAGGCCTACTGTTCAGTATCGGCCACATAGTGTGGTTTGATTAAGTCGATTGAGACAAATCTTTTCTCCTTTTTCCCAGCAAGAGGCGGCAAAAGAACAGTTCGTGTTCCTTGAATGCTAGGACAGGTACAGGCTTTCTGTATGATGGTCCAAATTCTTTTTGTCTGCTATTTTCTCTCTGACCAGATCCCCGATTTTGGGATCCAGACAGGTCTTGCCGTGTTTGCCTTGACTTCCTCAGTGGCGGTCTGTTTCTGGACAATGTTGCTTTGTTGTGTCCTGGATTCATTTAGATCCTGTAAAACAGCCAAACGATCATCGATATCAAATGGTTTCTCATCCGCCACTGTGCCTTCATACTCAAGATCAGCTACCCACATTCTCGTCCCAAATAAGATTTCATATGGAGTGACACCTCCTAGAGAGTTTCTTGGCTGGCTGTTAATTGCTCTTTGTACCTCATAAAGGTGACTGACCCAACTACCGCCCTTGCCTAATACCCTAGTTGTTAAAGATTGCTTTAAGTCCGAATTTTCCTCTCCACAACCGAATTTCCCTCAGGATGGTACGGAGAGGAGTACCGCAGTGCAACGCCCATACGTTTCATGGCCTCTTTGTAAGCCCGAGAGCTAAACGCTGGGCCATGGTCAGAATGTAACGTGCAACTGTGTATGTCCCGATAAAGACTCGCAAATATTTTATAACAGTTCGAGCGTCAGCTGAGCGCTGAGGCCAAACCCAGAGGAATCTAGAGCAGGAATCCACTGCAACCATGATATACTTGTAAGCCCCATCAGATTGTAAGGGGCCACAGTGGTCCAGATACACGCATGCGAGAGGTTTGTCAGATATAAGTAATGGTGTCTGCGCCGGGCGTGTTCTGGTGGAGCCTTTCATCTTCTGGCAGATGTCGCATTTCAAGATTTTGTCTTTAGTTTGCTTTGTTAGACCGGGCCACCAATAGCGCTGTTTCAACAATGAAATAGTCACTGTAACGCCCGCATGTGCGGAGCCCAAACCCTCGTGTGCTGCTAGTATTAAACCTTGCCTACGATCCATATTTGGTATTACTCTGTCCCCCACTCCAGGAATCTGAGCATATGGAATGTTGTTCGCATCTAACTTGTAGGAGAACTTGAGTGGAAATTTCTTTGGTACTGCACCGGTGTTTTGCTTGAAGCAATAACAGCCACCATAATCTCACTGTCTATCCTCGTTTTTGAATGAGTGATTGCAGCTACGGAAGCCGTTCGCACAGCCCCCTTTGCGGCTTCATCAGCCAATGAATTCCCTTCAACGTGAATGCCATCACGTTGATGACTCAGTGTGTGTATCACGTGAGCCCTTGGTAGGTCGTTTTTCAACTCCACTACCTGTTCCCATAGCATTTTGTGCTTAATTGCGCCACCTTTTGCATCTTTAAACCCGTTTTGTTCCCAATGATACAAGTATTCATTGTATGACTGTACACAGTAAAAGGAATCACACACAATTAGTGTGGGGAATTTGTGATCCATATTTACAAGTGCCAGTATCAGTGCTTTTAACTCTGCCAACTGAGCCGTGCAGTCTCCTAGAGACTGTGTTTTGGTGAGACACGGATGGAACTTTCCATCCCGCATCCGACCTTTAACGATTGCACACGCTGCGCTGTATTGTTGCTTACTCCCTATGGCCGGTTGAGCAGATCCGTCAGTGTAAATAATATATTCATACTGATCGAGAGGCAATATTTCATTTGGTAGAGGATATTCTTGTTTGTATTGCAGAAATGCTTGTGTTTTTAAACTTGGATCAAATCTGTATTCAACGCCCGTTGCAGTAAGAGAATTAGCCCATTGTATCCATCTTGGATGTAAGGCTTTTGCATTTGGAATGCTAGCCTTTGTAACAGCTTCTAAAGCTGGTACTGGGGTTACGACAATTATGCGTTTCCCCTGAGCCAGGGATCTTTCTCTTGCTGCAGCGGTCTGAACTGCTGTCAGTATTTTTTCTGTTGAAGTGAAACGCATTTCTGCGTTTGTGTACAAGTGTGATTTGTATGCGATCGGTACTGTTTCGCCTTCATTGAAGGTTAGGTATGTGTACCCGCATTGACCCGCTATTACACGGATCACCAAGTTGCGTACGTTTACGCGTGTCTGTAAGTGTTTGGAAGCAATCATGTCTTCTTGTAATGAACGTAGGATATTTGAATGTTCCTGTGTCCAATGTCTGACTGAAAAATCAGGTTTGATTAAGTCGTAGAAAGGTTTTATTTTTTCTGCGTAATCTAAAATGTATGTTCTGCCGAAATTTAGGAATCCCAGTATTGATTGTAGATTTTTTAATGATTTTGGAGGTTGGAGCAGCGCACACTTTTCTAAAAAGTTAGCTGCCAGGTTTTTCCCTTCACTTGAAAGCTCATATCCTAAAAATAGGACATTGAGGTGGGCTATTTGTAGCCCTCAGAGGCGAACCCCATAATAATGGTGCTCACCCTGGTCAAGTGCCTTTTTAAGTCATCGTCCGTCAGATAAATATCATCCACATAGGACAATGCTTCCTCATCAAAATTTTGGAGTAACTAACAGAGTTAGCTGAGTTGCTGAGAAGACCCCCGGGCTGTTCTTATACCCCTGGGGGAGACGACAAAATTGCCGCTGTGACCCTAACGCTGAGAATGCAGTCAAATACCTGCTTTCAGACGCTATATTTTGGCAGAAAAATCCATTTGAGATATCAAGTGTAGTTTTGTACTTTTTCCGCACAATGTTATTCATTAATGCGGCACTATGTGCGTTTTGGACAACGAATGTCTTTGTGCATGAGTTTAAATGTCTGTAATCTAAAACTAGACGATATGAATTGTCTGGTTTGGATACGGGAAACAAAGGGTTGTTCATTGGTGAGGTGCATGTTTCAATCACCCCTTGGTATTCAAGTTGATCTATGATCTCCCTGACCTGTTTTTCAGCTTCTTGCTTTATTGGGTATTGCCTCTGAGCATTTCGTGAAACTTTTAACGGGATCACGTGGTGGGTTGAATCCTCATCCCAACCGGCATGATTTTTGTATAGTGCTGGAGCTAGGGCAACCGCCCACTCCTGTGCATATGCATGTTTAAGATGTATGGGAACGAGGTCGGAGAATGATGGAAAAATTGCATTTTCTCCCCTAGGTCACTCCATAACGAATGCTGGTGGCCAATCTTGTTCTGCTAATAGGATGTCATAACCAGATGACAGATTTTCCCAAAAGATACCTTTAACTTTCCTGGGCTTGTCCCCCTCCATTTGGAGTGTTATTTTGTGTAACTTATGTGGGATGCTCACCCTGGTGTCTGGTGTTTCCACCGTGATGTAATCATTCAAGTCCGCTGTCACCAGAAATTCCATCAGGTTCTGGCGAGCTATTGTTACTTCTGCCGCACTGTCTAGCATCATCAGAGCCCATTCCCCGTTCAGAAGTTGCATCCTCAGAATTCTGGGCATGTCTGATCTTTATGCCTGCAACTTTCTTCTTCTTAAACTGTGGTTTTGATTTTGGCTTGTCTTCTTTTTTGGAAGTATAGTCTTGAGCGTGCTGCTTGTCTCTGGACTTTGTATGCTCCTCTTTGTGTTCTGACCGTCCTTCTCTCTCGGAGTTTTTCATCGAGCCCTGAAAGAAACGTGTATCAGTATCCTGATACCTGTCAGGTTTCCTAATATTATCCCTATTCCTGAGATTATACCTCTTTTCAGAGGGCTCCTGTGGAGGAGATCTACCTCGGGATTGAGATCGCTTTTCTGAAAAGTTGTGTTGTTTTTTATTATCCCACTTCTTTTTAGAAGAAGCAGGTGTCTGCTTGGAATTGTCCGTTTCAGGACAGCCCATCAGTTGTGGTTTTAAAGCTTTCCCACCCAAACTGTCTCTGCCTAATTCTGCATTCGCAGTTTCTATTATTTTGGGCAGTTCGTGTTGTTGATCTAACGGACCGAACTCCCTTAGGCGTTGGGGGATTGCCACCGAAGCTGCTTCCCCTTTAATATTAGCTAGTATTATGGCTGATACCTGGTCATAGTTGTTTAATAACTTCATCCCTAAGTTCAGGGCAGGTTCTGCTCCGTACTCATTTTGTATTTGTCTCAATACGTCTGGTACTACTGCTAATGAAGGAATACCATGTGTTCTGGTATATATGGCAGCAAAGACTGTACCCCAAGAGGTGCAATCCTCTACTTGTGCTGTTATCCCCATGGGCAAACAGATTGTTAGCATTCTGTGTTTTTCAAACGGAGTAGTATTTGGGAATACTGCCTCAAGCTGAGTTATTTTCTGAGCCACCCAGAATGGCATTTGTTCACGTACCGTGGGCATCTTGCCCATTACTGCGTGTAATGTTTGTGGTGTAATTTTAGTTACTGTACTCTGATATTGAGTTCCATTTGTTGCAACTGTTGTTGGTTGGACTGTGAAAGTCCTCATGACGAATTGCGTCAAGTTTCTGAAGATTCTATTTAAATCTTTGTGTTGTAAGAGTAGGTCTGGCTGTGGCATTGTTTCAATGTCAGGATGTGGTGTGTAGGCCGCTAATATTGGCCATGTTGCTCCGTCTCCTCTGAGCGGGCCTAATCTTACTCTGTGTCTTATATGGGGTAGGGCACCTTTAAACCAGTATAGGTGTTCCTGGTACGTGAGTGGAACTTCTATGTCCTCTCAAGGACCATATTCCTGTGGTGCATCTCCTTCTACATAGTAGTGAAATGTCTGTGTTCTTGCATCTGCTTCTGGGAATGTAACCCATGAATAGAATACCTCTGTTTTATTTGATTTGTGTGCCTCAATCACGAAAGCTACTAAGCCACCCCTAGCTGGTTCTCCATATTCTAATAATTTTAGGGTGATAGTACATCTGAATTTAGGTGCAATGTGAATTCCATCAACCTCTTCATCTCCTGTTGAGAGGCGTCTAGTCACCACCGGGTTATCTCCGCCCTCAGTCGTTTTGTAAAGGAGAAGTTTGTTCAAGGGAACTAAGATAAGGTGTTATGCACAATTTCAGGAACAAAATGTCCTTCAAGCTTGATTAACCAGCAGCCAATAAATAGGATGTTTCGCCTACTCAGCTGTGGTGGAGTTTTGTGCCCACCCACTCCAGACGTCTCTGGTGTTTTGTGAGTAGGGGTCTCTGAGAATTAGCACGACTGAACTACTCAGATTCTACTGTTAAATAAGTACCCAACCAATGTTGGGCGCCATGCCGTGTAGTTCCTATAGTACCCATGCAGGACCTGTGCGTTTGGATAACATAAACTGTGGGTTTGGTGACAGACTGATTCTGAGCACCCCCACCAGGAAATGTTAGCCTGTTTGCATTAGCTAGCTCACAGTGCCACTAGTGTCTCCTCTTATTGGGGAGGGATTAGTTTCTGGCAACCTCAGAACATGACACCCTGATCCCTCAATATCGTGGAAACAATGTACTACTTTTCGCTCAGACACTCGTGCTTACTTATCTTGTCTCAGAGATACACAGAAAAAATAGCCTGGGCGTTTCAATAAGGGTTTATTGAACAGTTGTTATTCTTGTGTAGAATATATGAGCTGCAACAACCATTAGACAATTGCAGAGATATATGATTAGCAGTACAATGAATATAAAGGGATAGTACAGTTCTACCATCTTGAAATAAGCATGAATAAATACATGAATATAAAATGCATTGATAAAAGAGAGTGCGTACTCCTATGATGCCTATCTAGATGTACCTCAGTGTACCTAGCATGTGGGTAGGTATGAAGCCAAGAATCCCTCTAGGATATTAGTCGAACCCCATAACCTGAAGTGAGAATGTAGGAGCCCCTCTTGGTCTCGAGCTGGACACCCCGCAAGGGATGTTCAGAACACTGATAGCTGTAGCGTCTGCATGCAAGAGCCTCAGCGTCTCTGGTCAGCGTGTCGGCCTGGAAGTCTTGGTTCCCTCTGCCTCACATTAGCAAGAGGTGCTATATTTATACAGAAAGTATCTAGGGCTCCTTTGTCCCTTGTTGCTTGTATTAGCCATTGTTGGATTTGAGGATGACGTATGGGATGAACCGTGTACGTAGATATGGGGAGGAAGGTGGTGTAGCCCCAGCCTGGTTTCTAAGAACCCTTATGAATATTCATTCATACTGTGTGAGTCTATTGATGGAGTTATAGGACTCTATTGTTGAGGAGAAACCCTCCTTCTGCACCCAGGACTAGAACTAGGTAAAGGTTCAATCCTAAAAGGCTCGTTACAGTGTAGTGTAGGGGAGGTAATGTAGGTGAAGGGGTATGATGTTACCCGGGCCTATATTAGGGTACCTATATTGTATTGTATTGTAATTGCATTTATATAGCGCTTACTACCCCTGACGAGGCGTCGAAGCGCTTTTTCGGCGAGTAGCACGCTACTCCGGGACCCATAGAGGATTAGTGTTGAATTAGTATAGTGAAACATGCAAGTACATTTTAAGTGGTGGATAGGTTAGTCAGTTATTTGGAATGATAGCAGAAGGATAGAGGAGGAAAAAAAGGTTTGTATTTATATAGCGCTTGTTAACCCATATGGGGTGTTGAAGCACGCTACTCCGGAAGCCCATAAAGGATTAGTGGTGAATTAATATGGTGAAATATGAAAGTAGTTTCAGTGGTGGATATTAGTCAGTTATTTGGAGTGAGAAGGATAGCGGAGGGATAAAAGGGAAGAAAGGTTTGCATTCATATAGCACTTGTTACCCCTGATGGGTGTTGAAGCGCTTTCTGGCGAGTAGCATGCCACTCCGGAACCCATTAAGGATTAGTGTTGAAAATTAGTATAGTAAAAAATGAAGTAATTTGAGTAGTGGATATGTTATTCAGTTATTTGGGTAGAGAAGGGTAGGTGGCGGGATAGAAGAGGGAAAGAGGTTTGTATTTATATAGCGCTTGCTACCCCTGATGGGGTTTTGAAGCGCAAGTAGCACGCTACTCTGGAACCCATAAGTATTAGTGTTGAATTAGTATGGTGAAACATGAAAGTAATTTTAGTGGTGGATATGTTAGTCAGTTATTTGGATTGAGAAGGGTTGGGGAGGGTAGAAAGGGAAAAGGTTTGCATTTATATAGTGCTTGTAACCCTGATGGGGTGTTGAGACGCTTTATTGGCGAGTAGCACGCTACTCTGGAACCCATAAAGGATTAGTGGTGAATTAGTATAGTTAAAAATGGAATTTGAGAATTGAACATGTTAGTTTGTTCATTTTGATTGAAAAGGATAGTGGAGGGATAAAAGAGTGAAGGATTTTTTTTTAGGTCTTAGCAGTAGGAGGAGGCTTTTGGATGAGTAAAAGGGGTTTTGGAGGGGAGGAGTCAGGGAAGAGTTTAGAAAGGTTTGTTTTAGGGGATCGGTATAGTAAAAGAGGTGTCAGATGATGCAAGGAGGGTAGAGTAGGAGAGAGTCTAGAAAGGGTTATTTTGGGGATCATAGTAGTGGTATGGGGTTTGGGATAAATGAGAGTGTGGATGTAGAGGATATATTGATAAATGTATAGGATGAGAGATAGGGTAGTGCATTGGAAAGAGTAGTAGAAAGAAGTTTGAGATGAGTCAGAAGGTTGGGATAGAAGATATATTGAGATAAGTATAGGCTGAGAACTAGGGTAGTGCCTTGGAAATGCTAAATTAGAAGAAAGTGATAAATATATAGATCCATAAGTACATTCAAAGTATATAGATACATAAAGGAGGTACGTATATGTAGATTAAAGATATTGATAGAGGCACAGGATGAGAAATAGGGTAGTGCTTTGGATATGCTTTTTCAGGAGAAAAGTAACAGAGACACAGATCCAAGTACATGGAAGGTACATAGACGCACAATGGAAGTAAGTACATGTAGACCAAAGATGATATTTATTTATTATTATTTTATTTTTTTTCTCTCAACAACATAACTATTCTACACGTCTATACAAAGCAATACACAAAGACAGGTACACGTCCACAGTGAAAACAAATGCCCACACACAGAGGGATATGCCGTAAACCTCCGTCTGCGTATGGTGCCCATGTGGGGAAGAGCCAACTCCCGAGCAGTTCTCCGAAGACAAGGCGGTCGTCGGCGGATCCCACGCTGGGGGGCAAAGAGCTCCATAGCCCGGCCGCCCGAACAGAGAAGGATGTGCCACCCATGGTTCTCTTCTTGTATCTTGGGATTTTGAGGCGAGATGCCCCTTTAGAGCGGAGGTTCCTCTGTTGAATGTGTTTGGTGATTTTATTCCTGATGAAGAGCGGTCCCATTCCATGTATTGCTTTGTGGGTGATACAAAGCAGCTTGAACGTGGATCTTCTGGCAACCGGTGACCAATGCAGGGCTTTCAAGGCAGGGGAGATGTGGTCTCGCGGTTTGATATGCAAGAGTAGTCTGGCAGCCGAGTTCTGAATCCGTTGTAGTCTTTTCATGGTTGTTAAAGGTGATCCGTGGTAGAGGCTATTGGCGTAATCGAGTTTGGACAGAACAAGGGAGATGGTAGCTTGGACCTTGTGCGGAAATCCCAAATGAGGGAAAATTCGTCGCAGCGTTTTTATAGTGACAAAGCTTGATCTTGCTAGTTTGTCCACTTGGGCATTCATCGACAGCTTGGAGTCCATGGTCATTCCGAGGTTTCTTACTTCCTTCAATACTTTAGGTGGTGATCCCAGTTCATTAGGCCATGTGGCAAGCGGGTTGTAATGTTTCCAATCGCCACACGTGAGTATTTCCGTTTTTGAAGTATTCAATTTGAGATGGCTCCAAGTCATCCACTTATCCACGGCTCTGAGACAGCTGAAAATTGGTGATTTTCCAATGTCTTTGGGGCATTCCAGTTGAAGGAGTATTTGCGTGTCATCTGCATAGTTATAGCACGTGAGGTGAAATTTATTGATCAGTACTGGTAATGACTTCATGTAGATGTTGAAAAGCATGGGCGAGATGATAGAACCTTGAGGGACCCCTGCTTTTGTCGAGTACGGTTTGGACGAGAAAGGTGGGGTATGGATGACATTAGTTCTGTTTCGAAGGTAGGACGCGATCCAGTCTAGAGCAGTTTCCTCTATGCCGGCTTCATAGAGTCTTTGTTTCAGAGTGTCATGGTCAACCGTGTCAAAGGCTGCCGAGAGGTCCAAGAGGAGTAGCGCAGCAACTCCGTTGCGGTCAACTGTATTTTTCAGGTCATCCCAGATGGCAAGGAGGGCAGATTCAGTGCCTCTCCCCGGACGGAATCCTGTTTGGAAGTCTGAAAGTATGTAATTCTCTTCAATGAATTGTGACATCTGGGCGAACGCTGCTCTTTCTATCAGTTTACCCAGGAAAGGTCCATTTGTAATGGGTCTGTAGTTGTCAGGGTTCAGCAGGTCCAAGTTTGTTTTCTTCAGTAAAGGGCGTATGTGTGATTTTTTGAGTTCTTCTGGAAATATTCCGGTAGTGAAGGAATCGTTGATGATTCTTCTTACTGGAGTGGCAGCAGAGGTTGTTAAAAGAATTGTTTTGAAAATTTGTGGTGGACAGGGGTCAGAAGGGCTGCCGGCAGGCCTGCTTGCTTTGACCAGGTCCATAAATTCATCGTGTGAGATGTGTTGGAAGGAACGGAGAGGCTTGGTTGGAGTATTCTTGGATTGTTGTTTTGTATAAGGGTTAGTGCTGGTGCTTTGTTTCTGTTTTAAGTATGAGTCCATCGTGTCTGCTTTGTCCGTGTAATGATTTGCCAGTTTGTCTGTGAAATCTTGAGTAACAGGATGAGTTCCTTCTAGGCAATTTGGTTTGCGAAATTCATTGAGTATTTTATAGAATTCTTTATTTGCACATTTAGCGTTTGAATTCTGTCTGAATTGTACCTTTTCTTAGCTTTTTTGATAGCCGACTTGTATAATCTGTTAATTTTTGTAGGTGAAGTTTGTCTTGTTTGGCGTTTGTTTTGAGCCAGGTACGTTGCAGCTTTCTAATTTGTTGTTTTATGTCTTTTATTTCTATGTTTCTCCAAGGTGCTTTTTTTCTTTTGTTCTGTTGTGTGGTTTTGAGTGGTATCAGGATGTCAAAAGCTTCTTGTAGCCACTCATATAGTTTTTGAACAGAATTTATTGTTTCTAGATTTGTACTTGATGTTAGTTGTGTTTCTAAGTGTTCCAAATTGAGTTTGTTCCACGGCCGATAGGTGGATGGATGCAAGGTAGTTTTAGGTGAGTCGCTTGGTGTTGTTTTATGTTGGAAAGCAAGCAAGTGGTGGTCTGACCATGTGACTGGAGTTATAGTTTGAAAGGTAACTAGTTCAGTATTAGCAAAATGACATCTAGGATATGTCCAGCGGTGTGTGTCGGTTTGTGGACAATCTGATGGAGGTTCAGTGCGTCTAGGCCAGTGATTATTGTTTTTGGATGGGTCATATTGGGTTTGTCAAACCAAATGTTGAGGTCACCCAGAACGCATAGGTTGGAGTGTATTGTTATCAGGTTTGAAACTGTGTCTAGAAGTGCTTCTGGGAATGTTGCCTTGCTAGGTGGAGGTCTGTAAAGGAGCAGGAAGTTACAGGAGGAAGACGGTGTAGGATTGCATCTTGTTAGAAGAGCCTCACAATTCTTTATGGAGATGTCGTCAATTTTAGTGATATGTATTGTTTGCCTGAATACAACAGCTAGACCACCTCCTTTTTTGGCTATACGATTTTGGGTGATTGTTTGATAGCCTAGAGGAATGGCTTCATGCAGGACTGGAGCCATATCCTCTCCCAACCATGATTCGGTTATGAATAGTATGTCTGGTTTTGCATCTGTGAGAAGGTCGTAGATGTGATGCTTGTTTTTAGAGAGGGATCGAGCATTTATTAGTAGACAGTTTAGAGAGTGGCCTTTGGTGATTGTGAGACTTTGTTTTGTAGAAGAGTGGTCAGTATTGTGTGGGTTTGTAGCAGGTGTGTTTTTAGAGCTGGCATTAGCTGTATTAGGATAGCATATGAAACATAACAATCAACAACAGCAACAGCAGCAGCAGGTAGTTACTCCACAGTTACAGGTGCCACAAGCTCCTATGCCAAATAATGTGAATGCTCAAGTGCATTCACTGGATTTCACTGGATTTCACTGGAACACTGGATTTCACGCAGGTGAACAAGTTGGTAAGAATCAAAATGTGCAAATGGTTTCGCAATACTTGTTGCGGTAAACAGCGTTTACTTCGCATGCGATACTTCGCATGCCATTACAACGCGGTCGTTACAACGACCGCGTTGTTAGTTCGCATACCTTTACTACGCAAGTCGGAACAACGACTTGCGTTAGGGGGGAGAAGGTGTTGGATTTAAAATCCAACACCTTCCCTAGTGTCCGCACAGACTGGAGTTGGAATAGTTAATTATACTATTCCAACATCCAGCGCCCCCTACTGCAATTCGTTGTTCCGAATTGTGTAGTTAAGGTATGCGAACTAACAACGCGGTCGTTCTCACGACCGCGTTGTAATGGCATGCGTACTAAACGCATGCTAAGTAACGAGTGCTATTCCTTGTTGCAGTGCAATGAGAGTGATTCAGACTCATCTCAATGATGGTGCCTGAGGGGGGAGGAAGAGTGCATGCTTGGCGCATCTCTAGAGGTAGATCAGTCAGGTCCATTTGTTGATGGGAAAGTGGAAGATAATGATATTACATTCCTAGTGGACACTGGTGCTACCCGTTCTACTTTGAGAGCAGCAGAAATTCCAAACCTACCCCTCTCGGGAGAAACTATCCAAGTTGTAGGAGTCTCCAATAAGTATATTAAAACTCCAATCAGAAAGCCAATAGGAGTTCATATTGGGAGATTCAGAGACATGCATCTGTTTGTGGTATGTGATACAAGTCCGGTGAACCTTTTAGGGAGAGATTTGCTATGTAAGATGAATTGCACCATTTATTGTACACCAGATGGTATTGCTTTCCAAACACCAGATGAGGATGTTGCGTTTAAAATGATGTTAGCAAAGCAAGGGACAGAAGTGGATGAATTGTTTTCACTTCTCACTGAAGAAGATTTGCCTGCAGAATTGAGAAATACAGTAAGGTCTGATGTATGGGATTTTACAGGAAAAGAGATTGGTCTGATGAAAGGTGTGGATCCTATTCAGGTTGCAGTGAAACAGGGTGCAACATATCCAAACACAACTCAGTACAAAATGAGTCCTGAAATAACAGCAGGAGTTATCCCTGTGATTGACCAAATGATTAAGCAGGGTGTTTTAAGAGAAATACTAAGCTGTCCTTGTAATTCGCCTATTATGGGAATTAAAAAGCCAAGTGGAAAGTATAGAATAGTACAGGATTTACAAAAATAAACAAAATAGTAGTACCCTGTTGTCCAATAGTGCCAAACCCAGCAGTGATTCTTTATCAAATTCCCTGTGATGCAGAATGGTACACAGTAATTGATCTGTGTCAATCATTTTTCTCGATTCCTTTACATCCGGATAGCCAGTATTTGTTCGCTTTCCGGTTCGGAGACCGTGTTTTGGCATGGTGCCGAGTTCCTCAAGGGTATACAGAGAGTCCCTCGATTTTTAATCAGATTTTGAAAAAGTGCCTGGAGACTTTGATCATGCCGGAAAAATCAGTTTTGGTTCATTACATTGATGACCTACTGGTGGCATCAAAAACACGAGAGGCATGTGTGACAGATACAATTGCCTTACTGAACCATTTGGCAGAAAGTGGGCACAAAGTGTCACTAGCAAAATTACAATTTTGTAAACAGGAGGTCCAATATTTGGGACACAAAATAGAGAAGGGAGTCAGGAAGGTGACGCCAGAACGGATCAGTGTGATTCAGCAAATGAGCCCTCCCAAGACTCAGAAAGAAGTTCGAATGTTTTTGGGAATGGTTGGCTACTGCAGACAGTGGAGATCAGTGGTTTCTCACTGATTGCAAAACCTCTACAGAGGTTGACACACAAAGATGTGACTGATCCGATTGAGTTGGACGATGAATGCATGAAAGCTTTTATTAAGTTACGAGACAGTCTTTGTCGAGCACCTGCATTAGGAATGCCAGACTATACAAAGGATTTTGCATTGTATTGTTGCGAGAGAGATGGGTGTGCACTTTCAGTTTTGACTCAAAGACGTGGAATGGCACGACGTCCAGTGGCATATTTTTCTGCTACTTTGGATTCAGTGGCTGCAGCGTTACCAGGCTGCTTGAAGGCAGTGGCTGCTACTTGTGTGAGTCTGGAACAGAGTGAAACAATCGTGATGGGACATTCAGTCAAAGTATATTTGCCACATTCAGTTGAGATTCTATTAACAAGAACTCGACCACAGCACATGACCTACAGTCGGCTGACTAGGTATGAAAGAGTAATCTTGGGTGCTGAGAATGTGACTGTGGTGAGGTGTACAATAATAAATCCGGCAACCTTGTTACCTAGTCCATTTTGTGAGGAAGTGAAAGATGAAGCAGATCATGATTGTTTGGATGTGACAGAATTGTGCACGAAACCGAGGCCAGATATTAAGGATACGCCGCTAGAGGAATCAGATAGTGTGAAGTTTGTTGATGGATCTTGTCTGAGAAATGAAAAAGGCGTATTGAGTTCTGCCTATGCAGTATGCACAGTGGCTACAGTTCTAGAAGCATCCTGTCTAAAAGGGGTAAACTCCGCACAAATTGCTGAACTGATAGCTCTGATTAGAGCATGTAAAATTGGCAAAAATCTGAGAATAACCATATTTACTGACAGTCAATATGGTTTTGGGGTAGTTCACGATTTTGGACAGTTATGGATGCAATGGGGATTTCTGACTTCTTCAGGTTCTCCGATCAGGAATAGTAAAAATGTGAAAGATTTGTTGGACGCTTTGCAATTGCCCAAAAAGTTTGCGGTGGTCAAATGTTCTGCACATAAGTCAGGAAATGATTATGTGATGAACGGTAACAGATACGCTGATCAAGTAGCGCGTTTCTGTGCACAAAATTCAATTGCAATAAACAGAGGGGTGGAGAAGAAAAATACTGATTGCCACTTGATGTTTTCCTCTTGGGAAACATGGGATGAAATTCGACAGTTGCAGGAAGAAGCAGGTGAAGAGGAAAAGGAAACATGGATAAAATCGGGTTGCAAAAAGAGAGCAGAGGATGAAGTATGGGTATGCACAGACGAGAGACCAGTCATGCCAGATTCCTTACTTTCTCAAAAGGCAAGGGTGTACCATGGAATTGCACATGTTGGAAGAGATGCAATGATCAGGCTCTTCAAGCAGTCATGGTACAACCCAAAATTCAGGGTCATTGCAGAGAGTCTATGCCAGAGGTGTATTACATGTCAGCAGCAGAATCCAGGCAGAAAGACAATTGTTAGTTGGGACGAATTGGAAAAGCAGCAGGACCATTTACGAGGCTTCAACTTGACTTTATAGAGTTACCCCCATGTAATGGACTGAAATATGTGTTAGTTGTTTGTTTGTTTTCTCATTGGGTAGAAGCCTATCCAACAAGAAGGAACGATAGTCTCACTGTTGACAAATTGCTTTTGAGAGAATTAATACCTAGGTTTGGTTTTCCACTCACTTTAGAAACAGATAGGGGATCCCACTTTAACAATGAGATAATTCGGATGATTTGTGCAGCATTACAGATTGAGCAAAAGCTGCATTGTGCCTATCGACCAGAAGCATCTGGAGTGGTTGAGCAAATTAATGGCACTATAAAATCTAGACTGGGAAAAGTATGTGCATCCACAACACTGAAATGTCCTGATGCTTTACCCCTGGTATTGATGAGTCTTAGAAGCATTCCTGATAAAAAGACTGGATTGAGTCCTCACGAGATTCTAATGGGAAGAGCAATGAGACAAGCGATAGTACCAGCAAACAAACTGATGAACATTTCTGATGATCTAGTGCTTGATTATTGCAAAGGATTGGCTGATCTGGTGCATTCTGTGTCTCATCAGGTTGGAGAAATTGCAACCACAACACAGCCGGATCAAGCACATGATCTAAGTCCAGGAGAGTGGGTTCTTGTCAAGAAACACGTGGACACTTAAAAGATCAATTTTGGCAGATCCAGAGATAGTAGAGGAGCTCAAAAGGGCTTGCCTTGCTTATTTCCCTATAAACACTGGATCTACATCACCTGACTTTGTTTGGGATGCCTTTAAGGCATATCTGAGGGGCCTTCTCCATAGTCTTATATGTACCAAGAACAGAGAGGAATCTCAAGTTTTAAAAAGCATGGAAGAAAAAATCTCTCAATGTGAAACAGATTTGCTACGGTTGAACTGGGGGAACTCCGAAAGAATGCTGCAAGCACAGAGGATGCTCGAGAGCGCCCGCCAGGATTATAGGATCAAATTAGATCAGAAATGTAAAGCACAATGGCTGACTAAGTCTATGCAGAACTTTGAGTATGGGGAAAAGTCAGGAGCACTCCTGGCCTGGAAGGCTAGGGTGGACAGGGCAAAGAACCATTTAAATGAATTAATCATAAATGAAAATGGTGAGACATCAAAAAAATCAGGAGATATGCAGGCCTGTCTACTTACTCTATTTTCTGAACTGTATAAGGAGGAGACTTTCCCAAACCCTGAGATCCTTAAAATTTGGTTAAGGAAAAATCTTTGCCTATTTTAACAACAGACAGTCATGCTAAGCTCGATGCTCCAATAACAGAGGACGAGATCCGATTGTATCTCAGGAAAAGTAAAAATAATAAAGCGGCAGGTACAGATGCCCTTCCTAATGAGGTGTATAAACTCCTATTAGAGGAGTTGGTTCCGATAATGGGCACTCTGTTTAATTTGATCTATCAGTCAGGGGGTCAGGTACCCAGGTACCGGAAGGAGGCAACGATTGTGCTCATTTTGAAGCCCGCTAAGGACCCGTTGAGGGCCGATTCTTATAGGCCGATCTCCCTGCTGAATGCTGACTATAAGATCTTCATGAGCATTCTGGCGGGGAGACTAGCCAAGATTGCACCACAATTGATCAATTCGGACCAGAAAGGGTTTATCCCCAAGAGATACATCCAAGAACAGACGCAGCAACTCATTGGCAATATAGATCTGGCAACAGCTCGTTCTGAACCCTTGGCCGTGGTGGCACTTGATGCGGCCAAGGCGTTCGATAGAGTGTGTTGGGTGTACTTATGGGAAGTGTTAAGAACTATGAACTTTGGCTCCATTTTTATTCAGACTTTAGAAAAATGCTATCAGGGGGCTTCTGCTAAGATACTGTTAAATGGCGTTCTAACATCTAGTTTTAACATACTGAGAGGAACGAGGCAAGGTTGCCCCCTCTCGCCCTTGTTGTTCAATATATATATAGAACCATTAGCACAGGCAATAAGAGCAGATGCTTTAATACCCCCTTTTTAAATCTCACCAATATAGCTGTAAGAACGCCCTATATGCAGATGATCTGCTTTTATTCACTGCCAATCCAGTCGTAGCAATGCCGAGAGTTGAAACTCTGTTAGAAGAGTACGGATCCATGTCAGGTTATTTAGCCAACACCTCTAAAACCGAGGTGATGTGTTGGAACATTCAAGATTGGGAGGGGAGAATAAGTCAAAGTTTTAAATATTTGGGTATCATAATCACTAAAGACATTGAGAAGATTCCACAGATCAATTTAAATAGGGTAGTAAAAGAAATTGATCGGCTTTTTGCAAAGTGGAAAAATCTTCCACTAACTATCTATGGAAGGGTTAACTTAGTCAAAATGGTTATACTCCCTAAATTAACTTACCTATTTAATGCCATCCCACTTGGGTTCCCAAAGTTGGGTATAAGCAAAATCCAGGGGAAGATTGTAAGTTTCATCTGGGCATACAAGGGCGCAAAGCTGGCCTGGAAGAAACTCAGACGAAGGCTGGTTAAAGGAGGGTTGGCACTTCCGGATATCAATTGGTACTGTGTGGCTTTTCAATTTAAGAACATTCAGATGTTGCTTGGAAAGCCTGATGATTCAACTTGGGGAAGACTCTTGGGTGAAATGACAAGGCAGGATGGTGGGGAAGGTTTTCTATATAAATTTGGTGCACCTAGGTACTTCAAAAAAGTTCGTTTAAAAAAGTACTGTGGTCCGCCCTTCGCCTGTGGTATAAAGTCAGGAGCAGATGGGGGCTAGGCTATTATTCTGACTTCGCTCCAATTTGGGAATCCCCTGGGAGCCCGGTATGCCTTATGGACAGCCTAAGTACACCAATCAGAAAGGCGGGCATCACAAAATGGTCGGACTTGATAACATTGGGGGGGGTCCATCCTTGGGAAGCTTTAAGAGCAAAGATCGGAAGAGACTTTTCCAGGTTTAAATACATACAATTAACTTCATGGTTTACATCTGTAAAGAAAGAAACCTCAGGTGATTGGGAGTTGGAGCAATCTCTTCAAGATATAAACCTAAAGAGTAAAGAAATATCTAAATGGTACGAGAAGCTTTTGGAGGCAGACGATAAGGAGTGTCTGCCGCTACAGTCAGTGTGGAATGGGGTCCCCTTCGAGTGTGATACTGCAGTAGTGTGTGAATACTCTCTGAAGCTTCAATATATATTTATAAAACGGGCCAACTTAAAAAGAAATCACTTTTTCATTATTAATCGTTTGTACTGGACTCCAGCTAAGATAGCAAAGTTTGCTCCATCTCCCCTCCCAAGTGCCCAAGATGCGATAATATAGAAGCAAATGATCTCCACATCTTTTTGAATGCCCAAAGCTGAGAGGCTACTGGAAGGGAATTGAGAACGCTCTTAGCAGGATTTTGGTAGGAAGTTACTCTGAATGTGGCACTTGTTTTATTCGGCGAAGATGGCAGGATCAGTAAGTTGCTGAAGCAATCACATAGAGGCCTATTGCTTTATCTTATTCTGATAGCCCGGAGAGAAATATGTATAAAATGGAGGGATCCCCTACCCCCAGGTTGGAAGATTGGGTAAAAGCAGCCACCAAAATGGCCCGACTGGATCAGGGAGCAGGGAAGGAAAACTGCCTTGATATCTGGTCGGACTTTATCTCATGGTGTAGAGACTTGGGACTGGATCAACCCCACACAGTCCAATGATTACACCAAGGTACCAACAAAGGTGCGGGTCTGGATTGGTTTACAGACCAAAGCGAAAGCAGTGGCTGTGGGGTGCACAGATCAGAAGGACGGCTTTACAAAGTATTGCAGACGCTTTTTGGTGATATGAGGATAAAAAATTTTTTTTTTTTAAAACACGTGAGGAAGTCGTGTTTAGAACCCAGATGGCATGGACCTTATCAGATTATACTGGTGACAACGACAGCAGTGAAGTGTGGTGGCTTGCCAAACTGGATCCATGCAAGCCATACAAGAAGAGTCCCAAGTCCACTTGAGAGTGAAGGTGAGCAGCAATTGGTTGAAGAAAATAAGAAACCAAACGCTGGAGGTTGTGAAGCTAAAGAATCTAGAGTGACAGATTCTAACAAGCATGTCAATGATGAGCAACTAAGCACAAGTGAAAGGTGGAACTGATCCTGTTTTTCCAGGAGTATATTATGTGTGCGGTAAAAATGCCTATTATAGGTTGCCTGCACATTGGTATGGTAGTTGTTATTTTGGTATCGTATTCCCTAAAGTTTATCACGTTGATAGAAATAACAAAATCAATTAAATAAAACATGGACTAATACGCAATAAGAGAGCGAGTTTTTCAGAGATAATTGGAGATATTTTTGGTGCACTGATACCTTCAGTTGGAGTGGTTCTGAATTTGCATAAAATTAGAAAATTGTCCTCAGTGGTTGATCGTTTATCAACAGTTACTGCTGGTGGGTTCTTAATGATTGATACTGAAATGGTTGCAATTAGATCAATGGTTTTGCAAAATCGACTTGCCCTTGATATTTTGTTGGCGAAAGAGGGCGGAGTCTGTGGCATGTTGAAAATACAACATTGCTGTACCTATATCCCTGATAAAAGTAAAAGTCTTGAGGGGTATATAAAGAATATTACGAAATTACATGAAGATCTGACTCAACTGGAGGTTGATGGTGTTTGGGAGAAACTTGGTAAGAGTTTTTCCTCTGTAGGTAAATGGTTTTCCACATTTGGGAGTAGCTTATTAGGGAAAATACTAATACCAATTATTTCAATAGCTGTAGTGACACTATCAATAATTATGACATATAAATGTTGCAAGTGTAGATGTGGAAAGAAGGAAATGACAGAGTCAGACAGCAAACGTGGAGCTAGAAAGAGAAAGAGAGATGAGATAGAGTTAGAAGATATGAGAGGAAATTATTATGAGATAATGAAAGACTTAGATGAGAGAATGATGAAACGAGAAAGAAGTACAATACTGTAGATAAAAATAAAAAGTGGCAAATAGTATGATCGTTATTTTTGTGATTGCTCAAAAATGCCATCAAAGGGGGGAATTGATGGAGCAGGGTTTTGAGAAAATGAAACCTGCTCGGATTAAGTCCTCAGTAACATTTACTAACAGTGTGCTGTGAAAATAACCTGCAAAAACACGAAAACACGGGGAAATGCATTTGCGCATGCGTGCACTAATGCGTGGACTAATACATGAAAACTAGGCCTCATTTGTGTTCTGCTTGAAATAAAACAATAATAATGCCGTTTTTGCGCATTAATGCTTTTGCCAGGAATACAACATGGGATAGTGCAATGGTGGGTGGTAAACAGTGAGAATTGTATTTTATGAAATTAATAATGTCTGTGTCTTGTTCATCGTAGAGAAAATCAATATGGGTCTACATCTTTGAATGCCAGTTGAGGGTTAAATAAAATAACACAAATAAATGAACTGAAATCGAGTTTCAAGAAGGGAGAGAACGAAGAAGGCAAATGCTGATAAACCTTCAAGAAGAATTGTATGTCTGCCAAGTAACGGAAAAGACGGTCGTGATATCAATAAAAATGTACAAACTTCTTCCGCAGAAGCGGCAGAGGCGAACAATGGAAGTGTAGAGACTTGCAACATGTTACTTGTTGAAGGAAACGTGTATTCATGAGACGTTGTTAACATAATGTGAAAAATACAAAACAAAGAATGCTGTGAAAACATGGACGTGACTATGGTGCTATGATAGAACACCCCCTAAACTGACCAATGAGAGACTACGTTTTCTAAAAATGTTGCTACAATGGTGGGTTGGACATGTAGGTTCTTAGAGTATAATTGGGGTGTCTGGAGGGGGGTGGGGAGCGCGCCTTGGAAGAAGCTTGAGAGAGGGAGATCGTCGCTGTCCGTCGGGTTACTGTATCCAGATAGAGGCCTACTTATTTCCTGTTCCTGTCTTACTCTGCATTTGTTACTTGATTTGAGTTTGACACTGATTGCCTTTATTAATGTTCTCTCTCTGTGATTTATACTTTGTTTGCCTTGTAAACTGTACACGATGAGCATTTTACCTTCACATTATTTCACGATAAATATTGTTAACCTCACACTGAGTTTGTGATTATTTAGTAGTCTAGATATTTAGATAGTACTAATTATTACCATCAAATTCTCAACTTTAGGTCCATCGACCAGAGGAAAGAAAGTTGATATACAGGTTCAGTTATGTATTTAGTATGTTAGATACGAGCCTGTATTTATGAACAACTGATTTAATTCAAACTTGAACAGCACAACCGGATTCATGATCTGGGGGAATGAGTATGGGCCAGTTGTTTGTGTTATTATTGATTATTGATCCTTGATCACAGTGACACCGAACTGCATGTGCAGGCCCTGCCATGGCAGGCCTGAGACATGGTTAGGGGGCTACTTATGTGGGCAACACAATCAGTGCTGCGGGCCCACTTGTAGCATTTAATTTACAGGCCCTAGGCACTTGTAGTGCACATTACTAGGGACTTATACGTAAATTAAATATGCCAATTGGGTACGATTCAATGTTACCATGTTTTAGGGGAGAGAGAGCACAAGCACTTTAGCAGTGATTATCAGCACTAAAGTGTGCAGAGTCCTAGAGCCAGCAAAAATAGGTACAGAAAATGGAGGGAGGCAGGCGAAAAAGTTGGGGGAAGACCCTCCCAAGGCTGTGAGGTTTAACAGTCGGTGTCTCCCCTGTGTATACGTCAAGAGTGTGTTACAGGGAGGTGTACCATGGAGAAGGATAAAGTAGGTATTAACTTGTAGATGTGCGTCAGGAAGTGATGACGATTTCAATGAGGATAGTGCTCAGATTTTCTGCTCAAATATTCAAAGAAAAAGTCTGGGTTCCTGTTTTTCAACATAGGTGCTGTGCTAGCAGGGCCACTGGAATTATGCAGCAGGGAATGGTCAAATTATGCGGCAGGGTTGAGTAAATTATGCAGGAAGGGAAGGCAAATTATGCAGCATTATGCTGTAAATTTTGTGATAGTATTACTTCATTATTTTGTCATTTTGAAGCTTGTTAACACTGTCTGGGCATTAGTTGTTCCTCATAAGTACCAGTTTAACACCCAAATATAGCACTAAGCTACAGAAGGGGGACCAGTCAACCTTTGTAGAGGTCCTTCCACTGCACGGCAACACATGCCGCTGTGCTTTTACTAACCTTTGATGCGTTTGAGCTAAAAACTAAATTTTCTTTTTGTTAAAATCCACAGATTATGAGGCAGATGATGGATTATGTGGTAAATGCGACCGATCTACAATTATGCAAAAATCGCAGCGGCCACACAATTGCATAATTCCAGTGGCCCTGGCTATACTATGGTGATTGCATCTGCGAGGAAAATGTTTGAGTTGTCTGCCTAAGCTAAGGTAATATTATTACATAGAAAAGTGCACTGTGGTTGAGACTGATAATGGCATTGCTTGACTGAGGGGCTACAGATGAATTTTAGGATAGAGGGATGTTTGAGAATTTAGGATGGTTTTAGGGAAGAAGCAAAACATGGCCACAAGACTGGTGAACAGGGCTAAAACAACCATACCCTTACTCGATTTCAGTTTCTCGTGGACTTGTCCTTCCATTATTGGATCGCCAACACAATAAAGGAAGAATTTTGGCGCTGCTATAAGGGAAGAGTCCATTAGGTGGGATGGAGAGGGACTAGGAGATGGCAGTCACTGCATATCGTTTTTGAATTTTACACAAGAGCTGGGCAATCAAAATGCAGTGAGCTGGTGATGATTGACCAGCTAAGCTATGGACCCAGACTGCAAATCAAAACATCAAGAAGTGAAGATTGGAGCTGCAGACAGGACAGCCAACAGAAAGGCTCAGAGGTCAGCTGTAAGTGGCCTACAATGGCCTAGGCTGTCTCAGAGACACTGGGGGCCTCATTTATGAAAACTGTTGCATCTCTGTGTGGAAACAGCGATGCAACAGTTTTCACTGCGCCCTCCTTGCGACATGATGGATGCGTCATATTTACTTTATGACGCATCATGTCGCAAGGAATGACAGATATGTCAGTATTACTGACGTATCTGTCGGCGCAAAAGTGACGCATTGCTGGGGTGTGTCTGAAAACAGACGCAACTCCAGCAATGTGTCCTTTTACATGGGGCAAGCCCCATGTGAAAGGGTCTGCATCAGTCTTACGCCTGCTGTGAGGCAGGCGTAAGATATTGACGCAGTAGCGTCCTAGGAGTGGTGCAGTGAAATCTGATAGATTTCACTGCGTCCTTCTATGAGGCTTTTTGCGGGGAACGCCCACCCTGCATACATTATACCTGACACAGGTATAATGTAGTGCAGGGCTCTACAAAGTGACGCATCTGCTTAGATGCGTCACTTTGTAAATAGGGCGCAATGTGGCGCATTTGTTACGCCACCGGTGCGTCACAAAAAGTGACGCAACGGCAGCGTAAAAGTGTTGCAAGGTCTCATAAATAAGGCCCTGGATCTCTACACCCCTTGGTGCAATAGACTTCTCATCCACCCATCTATTACTGTGAGGCAACTCTCAGCACTCACATGTCCATGAGCTACAGTATCAGTGGCTGGGTGTAGGAGTAGAGGAATTGAAATGTTGTTTTCCTTAGCAGACATGCAATACAAAAGTACATAGTAATATGTGCTTTACATTTCAAAGGCTTGAACAATGTTGAAAATGACATATGAATGCCTGGTTCAGATAAGGTGACCTGTGAAATGTGAAAACCAGCATTTGTAACATCGTTTACAAGTAGTGGAGCCTGAATAATGTAAAAACTGTCATGTAGATGTGTGCTTTACATCCAGGACGCATAGGAAACATTGAAACATGAATGGGAATGTGCCATTTGCTAATGGAATCCTGTGAAATATGAAAAATAGCATGGTAATTCAAGCTTTAATTACTCTGGACCTGAAAAATCTTGCAAACCATTAGGGCAATGTGTGTTATACATACTTTAGAAATATAGAAACTGGTATGGCCATGGATGCAAAGACAAAGGGGAAACTGACATAGCAATGCCTATTGTACATTCTGCCACAAAGCAATAGCGGCCGGTGTGCGGATTGAGTGGAGGGGAGGGGGACGGGTCAGGGGAGAATGGACGGACATAAAATAAATTAGAAAAACACTTACCTGCCTCGCCACATCGCGCCCCTCTCTTCTGCAGGCACAGACTCCCAGAGTGCACTGCGGCCAATACTGATGCTGCTTTTATGCTGCTGAAAGGAGCGCCAGGATTGGCCTGAGCACCGATGATTTGCTCTCCCCAGTTAGACTGGGAGCCTGTGCCTGCTCTCTCCAACCCAGCAACAAAGCTTGGGTTGGAGTGAGCTTAGGTGCACATTATGGTTTGGCCTGCCTGAGACGGCCTGCCAGACCGTCATGCACACTGAATAGCAGTGCAAAACACTCCTTCACCAGCCTGTCATCACCCTGGCCCCGCTCCTAAGCCTCAATTCCGAGAGAAAAAATAAAACGATAATAAACAAGGGTTAATTACGGACACATTGTATATCATTACTAAGAGCAGCACACTGAAACATTTGAGGAGTACCCTGGTGTAAATAGCAGCAACATGGACTCATTTAGCAACACTCATATATATTGGAAGTATTCTGGCAATAATGGCAGTGCCCTGGTGTATGGTAGTAACAGTTTGTTAGAAATGGGATTTCTGGTTGGCTAAGGCTTGCGCCAAAGCCAGGCAGAAACCACCACTCTAGTCAGGGCAAGGGAGTTACACGCTGAAGATAACCCCTGCTCACCCCGTTGGTAGCTTGGCACGAGCAGTCAGGCTTATCCCAGAGGCAATGTGTAAAGCATCTGCGCAACACACACACAGCAGCAAAACACTGGGCACACCACAAAAGAAACTCCACAGAAGGTTATATAAAAAATAGCCTTTGTATTATCCAAAACACATTAGAATCATAATCACACAATATACACTGTGCCAACTGGCACTAGGCAATATTCACAGGGGACTATATACATGTGACAGGGCCAATCGGGCCACTGTCAGAACCATCACAAAGCACAAGTAGTAAATGTAAAACACCACCAGTAACTACTGGCACAATAATGACCTCAGCATATACCTGCAACATAAACACCTATGTCTGGGCATCACCATTAGGCATAAAACATCATGCATGAACCTCATAAGCATAAACACATTACACAATAGGCCTCATCCTAAACATCATAGGCATGACATTAGGCATCAGCATAAATACATTATGCAACATCACATTAGGCATAAATCAGTAGGACACCACAGTAACACTACTACCAGGTGCATACATCACCTTACAAACTGACCCCAGGCCAACTGGCCTTTCACTGGGGCTCAAATCGCCTTTCGTCCAGAATGTCAGGGCTTAACCTGTAGGGCCTTCCACTGGCCCTTTTTGCTGCCAATGCAGCCAAAACCACGGTGCGCAATGCGCTGGGGGGCGTGGGGGTGCTTCTCACCCCTTCCTTATTATGAAAACAAAATGCCCCCAAAGGAAAATGGCACTGGCACCACCGTGCAGCATGGGGAGCCCCACTCTGGGGCTCTACACACACAATTGCCCCCAGTTGCAGCTGCCCGCAACTGCGGTGCAGCTGTGAAGACAGTAACAGGTACCGGCACTAAGCGTGCCTGTGAAGCGCCCTACTCCGGGACTTGTGTTTCAAGAATTGCCCCCACGTTGGAGCGGCCCGCTACTCATGCGGGACCGCTCAGGAAACAGGCACTGACAATGTGCCTCGGGAGCCCCTCTCACCTGGGCTCTCTGGGGGCTCTTCCTGGCGGCGGCAATGCGGGACTGGGAGCCCCGCGGCTCCGGTCTCTGCCTCCCGGTCTCCTCTGATCCTCAGGCACCGGCCAGGTGCCTCGACAGGTCCCGTTCTCGGGACCTCCCCCTACTTCACCCGGTCCCTCTCCAGGGACACGGGACTTCGGCGGGGAGCCCGCGAGGCTCCGGACGGCCCTCTTCGGCGAGCGGGACTTCCTCCTTCCCGGCCAGCCACGCCCCCAACCAGGCACGGCCACCTGGCTTCTGGGTCGGACCGCGGCGGTGATCTTCCCTAGATCTCAGTGGCTCCTCCGGGCGGCGGAAATGCGGGGTAGGCTCCCGTTTAAAATAAAGACAATTGCAGGGTGGGCTCCCGCTATTCTCAATAAGCATACAAGCGGGGTGGGCACCCGCTATTCTCAATAAGCATACAAGCGGGGTGGGCACCCGCTAGAGGAGGTCAGACGCGGGGTGGGCTCCCGCCACCAAAGCGGCATAAACACGGGGTGGGCACTCGCTAGAGGAGCACAGACGTGGGGTGGGCTCTCGCCACCAAAGCGGCATAAATGCGGGGTGGGCACCCGCTCTCCCCACAGGCAATACAGGGAATCCCCGCGATCGGGATCTCCTCCGGGCACGTTGCAGCCCAGTGCTGCGAGTTACAACAGTAGCGCTGCTCTCGTCCTTCAGCGAATGAAGTTGTAGCGCTCACGAGGTGCTAGGGACCTCACAGGGTCAAGGGACAAGGCTGGGCCCAGGCAGGCCAGCTCACAGGGCCCTCCAGCAGGGAGGCAGTCCCTCGTTGCGGTTCCTCCTGGGGCCCAGCAGCAACAGGTCCCAAGGAAGCACAAAGCACACCATCTTTCATGGGGTCACAGTCCCAGTACTTATACTCCATTTGTCCTTTGTCTGCCTTGGCACAGGGCTTGGGGAACCAGCCTGAGCTGGTTCTGGGTTTTTGGAGCACTCTGTTTGAGGCACTCTTTCCCATTGTCAGGTGGGGGCTCGTCATCAGACACACCACAGGGGGGCGGAGCCAGCATTCACCTAGGCAGGCACAGACCTATTCAGGGTCAGGAGACTACTCCTCCCACTACTCCAAATGCAGTTGCCCTATTCAGCCTAGCGCTGACTCACCCTGCCCTCCCTGGATCCACACACACCTCACCAGCCCCTGTCACTCCAAAGCCAGACATGCAATCCACATCAGGCAGGCAGACACATAGCCCACAGAAATGCCAACTTCTAAAAGTGGCATTTCTAAAATAGTTATAATAAATCTGCGCACACCATTGCGTAGCATTTATTATCACTATTCCAAATATAGCAAACTTGACCACGCTGCTCCTCTCATATCAGGAATTAGCACTGAAACACTTATCAGGGAATCCCCAATGCATTCCTATGGGAGGGTAGCCCCATAGCAGTGAGAAACCAAAATGGCTGTTTGTCACTACCAGGACATGTCACACACTTAAGGTACATGTCCTACCTTTTACCTACAATGCACCCTGCCCATAGGGCTAGCTAGGGCCTACCTTAGGGGTGACTGACATGCAGTACAAGGGGGGTCACAGACATGGCACACACTTTAGGTGCCACATCACAGCGGCAGTAACACTGCGCGCACAGGCCCTGCAATGGCAGAGGCCTGGGATAGGTTTGAAGGGCTACTTTGGTGGGTGGCGCAATCAGCGCTGCAAGCCCACCAGTAGCATTTAATTTACTGGCCCTGGGTATCTGAGATACCACTTTACAAGGGACTGACAGGTAAATTAAATATGCTAAACAGGTGTAGACCAATCTTACCATGTTTACCACAGAGAGCACATGCACTTTACACTGGACAGCAGTGCTAAAGTGCCCAGAGTCCTAAAACCACCAACACCATGTCAGAAAAAAGGCTAAGAGGAAAGCAAAAAGTTCAGGGATGACCCTGCAAAAAGGGCCAAGTCCAACACAACCCCCTTCCAGCCAAAACGCAGGGTAGACCAATCACCACCTTGATGGGCTTCCCTGCATTGGGCAATAGAACACGGACGCGGGCCCGCAACTGCAGGGGCACACTCCAGTTCTACGCCATTCTGAACCCATGTGGTTCCCTCTGTCAAAGCTCCCAGGACCAACTAAGCTACCCCACTGGTACTCCCTAGTTGTCCTCGGCCAGGACCAGGCCCTAGGCCATCCAGTTATATCTGGTCCTTGCCATCTCACAGAGTGGGGGCAGTAACCCCAGGCACATAGTACCCATTCTCCACTCTACCTCTCATCAGGGCAGTTCTAAACTGCCACTGATCCTCCAGCCTAGGGTCCGCACCCTCAGGCTGACCAGAAGTCATGGGCGAGGCTCTCCTCCCCCTACCTCTCCTTCTAGGGTTCCGCACGCTCCTCCTTGGAGAGGTACCCTCAGAACACAACTCTCCCACCAGTTCAGGACCTCTCTCCAGCAACTGGTCTCCCAACCTGTGGTCTAAACCTTCAGGTTGCACCGAGGTCAGAGGCGAGGAATCCCTCCCTCTGCACCCCCTTCCAGAGTGCTGCACCCTCCCAACTGGAGTGGTACCCCTGGAAGCCAAACCGGTCAGGACACTGGTTGCAGATGTCCTTCCCTCCAGGTCAGGCAGATCCTGAACCTGGCCTCCCAACCTTGGGGCTGAACCCCGTGGCTGAGCACTTGCCTGGCACGCCAGGACTTCTGGGGACTCACACAGTATCCCCCCGGTCAGGACACTGATTACAGATGTCCTTCCCTCCAGGTCAGGCAGAACCTGAACCTGGCCTCCCAACCCAGGGACTAAACCCTGCGGTTGAACACTTACCTGGCACACCAGGACTTCTGGGGACTCACACAGTATCCCCCCGAGGGTAACACATGACTCATGTGTCATGTGACAGTCTGCCTGGCGCAGATCTCCCGACCCCTGTCCATCTGACAGTGCGCGAAGATCCCCCAGGACAGAAGTGGTGTCACCATGGTCACTCCTAGGAGACTCAGCCCTTCTGGCTGGTCCCTGACCCACTGGTTCTCCCACTGGGGAACATATCCCCCTCTCACCCCTCAATCTGGACTTCTGCACCCTCCACGTAGGAGCGGCACCGCCAGACACCAGAACCACTGGAGCTCCGTTTACAGACGCTCCAGGTTCTCCTGACACTAGGAGATCCCCCTCAAATGACCTACTAGTACAGCCTAGGCACCCAACCTGGTGTTCCCTTAGGGAACCCTCCAGGCCCTGAGACTGCGTTTCGGGCACCTTGGGACACTCAGTCCCACACTCACTCCTTCTCCACTGAGACAGGACGTGAGCCCCTACACCCCTCCCACTACACCGGGACCTAGCTGGGCTACTCTGAACCTCTTCCACCACACAGGACCGGAAGATACCTGAGCCACTCCTTTTGGGATCACTCCCCAATGCCTCTTCAGACCCTCCGTCACACAGCCAGAGGTCTGCCTCCCGTGCAAGCTCCCTGGGATCAGAGAACTCACACTCCAACAGGTGTTGGCGTAACCCCAGAAAACAATTACTGAACATGTGCTCTCTGACAACCAGATTGAACAGCCCTTCAAAATCATTTGCCGTGCTACTCATCACCCAACCTTCCAGTGCATCACAACATTCATCCACAAACTCCCCCCCAAGACTGGTGAGACAGTTTCCTACTGCCCCTGAACCTCAACCTATACCCTTCAGGTGTGACACCTGCTTCCTGGGAACTAGGTACCACGCTCTGGGATCTGGGAGTGGGACTTCCTGCACTGGACTCCATATTGCTGCCACCACTGGACCCCACCCTCACTGGTGAATCCAGACAACTAAAACTACACTCAGGGGATAACCTACCCTCCAGAGCTAGCTTCTCTCTGGCGAAGGCCCTCTCTGCCTCCGCCATCCTCTCCTGTGCTAAGACCCTCTTGATCTCTAGCTTTTTTCCCTCAAGGGCCAACTCCTTGAGTCTCAACTCCTGGGCCCACAAGGCCTTTTTCTCCTCCAAACCCAGCCGCGCTATCTCCGTGGCATACTCCGACTGGAGCGTGTCCAAAGCCACCTGATGCTCCCTTTCTACCCTCCTATCCACCCACTCCTCTGGGGACAGGGAAAGGGATGGGGCACTGCCCCCGGCACTGGACCCAGCAAGGGACTCCCTATCTATGGGGTCCTCACTATCTACTGGCGTCCCTGCCCTGTCATTTTCTCTCTCTTCTTCAGCCTCTTCAGGGCCACCCTCAGACCTGCCACCCTCTTGGTGTGACGGCCTGGGCCCTCTCCCACTCAGAGTCCTCACGCTCTCCATGTATCACTGTTGCCATCTGTAGCAGGGCGTCTCTGAAGGGATAGCTGAGTGTCTTCCCCACTCACTGCTAAGCCTCTCTCATCACAGAACCCCCTTAGCTCCTCCAGACTGTAGTTCAACAGTAACAGATCACATGTGTTAAAGGCAGGTTCCATTCTGGCAAGGCACTTAAACCCACACAGGTACAACCCAAGACTCCTAGGGGCCGATTCACAGAAATAATCTGAGATAAAATCCTAAACTTACTACTTTTGGTATTCACAGAAGGCATTTAGTAGTAGTAAAGTTAGGACTCCTAACTTTACTACTACTAAATGCCTTCTATGAATACCAAAAGTAGTAAGTTTAGGATTTTATCTCAGATTAGTTCTGTGAATCGCCCCTAGGCGTAAGATCTGAGGCAAGAGTACCCAATTTGAAAATGACACTTTCAGGAGAAAAAAATAATCAGGAAAAATAATCCCCAAACATGTGATTCTCTAAATGCAGAGTTTTTGTGCAACCAGTTGTGGCTGTGGAATTGCGCAAACGCAAGTCCTATCCTCACCGCTGACAACCAATGTTAGAAATGGGATTTCTGGTTGGCTAAGGCTTGCGCCAAAGCCAGGCAGAAACCCCCACTCTAGTCAGGGCAAGGGAGTTACACGCTGAAGATAACCCCTGCTCACCCCCTTGGTAGCTTGGTACGAGCAGTCAGGCTTATCCCAGAGGCAATGTGTAAAGCATTTGCTCAACACACACACACACACACGCAGCAACACACCAGGCACACCACAAAAGAAACTCCACACAAGGTTATATAAAAATAGCCTTTGTATTATCCAAAACACATTAGAATCATAATCACACAATATACACTGTGCCAACAGCACTAGGCAATATTCACAGGGGACTATATACATGTGACAGGGCCAATCGGGCCACTGTCAGAACCATCACAAGCACAAGTAGTAAAAGTAAAACACCACCAGTAACTACTGGCGCAATAATGACCTTAGCATTATTACCTGCAACATAAACACCTATGTCTGCATCACCTTAGGCATAAAACATCATGCGTAGACCTCATAAGCATAAACACATTACACAATAGGCCTCATCCTAAAACATCATAGCATTACATTAGGCATCAGCATAAATACATTATGCAACATCACATTAGGCATAAATCAGTAGGGCACCACAGTAACACTACTACCAGGTGCATACATCACCTTACAAACTGACCCCAGGCCAACTGGCCTTTACTGGGGCTCAAATGCCCTTTGTCCAAAATGTCAGGGCTTCCTCCAGGGCCTTCCACTGGCCCCTTTTGCTGCCAATGCAGCCAAAACCACGGTGCGCAATGCGCTGGGGGGCGTGGGGGTGCTTCTCACCCCTTCCTTATTATGAAAACAAAATGCCCCCAAAGGAAAATGGCACTCGCACCACTGTGCCACTTGGGGAGCCCCACTCTGGGGCTCTACACACAGAATTGCCCCCACGTTGCAGCTGCCCGCAACTGCGGTGCAGCTGTGAAGACAGTAACAGGTACCGGCACTAAGCGTGCCTGTGAAGCCCCACTCCGGGACTTGTGTTTCAAAATTGCCCCCACGTTGGAGCGGCCCGCTCTCCTGCGGGACCGCTCAGGAAAACAGGCACCGACAATGTGCCTCGGGGAACCCCTCTCACCTGGGCTCTCTGGGGGCTCTTCCTGGCGGCGGCAATGCAGGACTGGGAGCCCTCGAGGCTCCGGTCCTCCTCCCGGTCTCCTCTGATCCTCAGGCACCGGCCAGGTGCCTCGACAGGTCCCGTTCTCGGGACCTCCCCCTACTTCACCCGGTCCGCTCTCCGGGGACACCGGAGTGAGTCTCGGCGGGCGCCCGCGAGGCTCTGGACGGCTTCCTGTTGGCGTGCAGGCACTTCCTCCTTCCCGGCCAGCGCACGCCCCCAACCAGGCACGGCCGCCTGGCTTCCGGGTCGGGCCGCGGCGGTGATCTTCCCTAGATCTCGGCGGCTCCTCCGGGCGGCGGAAATGCGGGGTAGGCTCCTGTTTAAAATAAAGACAATTGCGGGGTGGGCTCCCACTATTCTCAATAAGCATACAAGCGGGGTGGGCACCCGCTAGTCTCAATAAGCATACAAGAGGGGTGGGCACCCGCTAGAGGAGCACAGACGCGGGGTGGGCTCCCGACACCAAAGCGGCATAAACGCGGGGTGGGCACCCGCTAGAGAAGCACAGACGCGGGGTGGGCTCCCGCCACCAAAGCGGCATAAACACGGGGTGGGCACCCGCTCTCCCCACAGGCAATACAGGGGAATCCCCGCATCGGGATCTCCTCCGGGCACGTTGCAGCCCAGTGCTGCGATGACACAGCGCGCTGCTCTCTCCTTCAGCAATGAAGCAATGATGAGCGCTCACGATGCGCTAGGGTCCTCCAGGGTCAAGGGACAAAGCTGGGCCCAGGCAGGCCAGCACACAGGGCCCTCCAGCAGGGAGGCAGTCCCTCGTGGCGGTTCCTCCTGGGGCCCAGCAGCAACAGGTCCCAAGGAAGCACAAAGCACACCATCTTTCATGGGGTCACAGCCCCAGTACTTATACTCCATTTCTCCTTTGTCTGCCCTTGGCACAGCTCTTGGGGAAACCAGCCTGAGCTGGTTCTGTTTTTTTTTTTGGAGCACTCTGTTTACAGGGCTCCTCTTCCCTATTGTCAGGTGAGGGCTCGTCATCAGACACACCACAGGGGGGCAGAGCCAGCATTCACCTAGGCAGGCACAGACCTATTCAGGGTCAGGGGACTACTCCTCCCACTACTCCAAATGCAGGTGCCCTATTCAGCCTAGCGCTGACTCACCCTGCCCTCCCTGGAGCCACACACACCTCATCAGCACCTGTCACTCCAAAGCCAGACATGCAATACACATCAGGCAGGCAGACACATAGCCCACAGAAATGCCAACTTCTAAAAGTGGCATTTCTAAAATAGTTATAATAAATCTGCGCACACCGTTGCTTAGCATTTATTATCACTATTCCAAATATACCAAACTTGACCACGCTGCTCCTCTCATATCAGGAATTACCACTGAAACACTTATCAGGGAATCCCCAATGCATTCCTATGGGAGGGCAGCCCCATAGCAGTGAGAAACCAAAATGGCTGTTTGTCACTACCAGGACATGTCACACACTTAAGGTACATGTGCTACCTTTACCTACAATGCACCCTGCCCATAGGGCCTACCTTAGGGGTGACTGACAAGCAGTACAAGGGGGTCACAGACATGGCACACACTTTAGGTGCCACGCCACAGCGGCAGTAACACTGCGCGCACAGGCCCTGCAATGGCAGAGGCCTGGGATAGGTTTGAAAGGCTACTTTGGTGGGTGGCGCAATCAGCGCTGCAAGCCCACCAGTAGCATTTAATTTACTGGCCCTGGGTATCTGAGATACCACTTTACAAGGGACTGACAGGTAAATTATATATGCCAAACAGGTGTAGACCAATCTTACCATGTTTACCACAGAGAGCACACGCACTTTACACTGGACAGCAGTGCTAAAGTGCCCAGAGTCCTAAAACCCCAACACCATGTCAGAAAAAAGGCTAGGAGGAAAGCAAAAAGTTCAGGGATGACCCTGCAAAAAGGGCCAAGTCCAACACAGTTCTTCTCGTATTTTATTTCTCTGGCACAGAAATGTTGATGGTTTATTAATTGGCCCAATAACCATGATGGGCATGCCTTTGTTATGTTCGGCTATGTTGTATTTCCAATGCCCATGTATGGGAAAGCTTCTCAACAATCAATTTTATCCTGAAACACAACACGAATATATGTTGCCAGCCTACTGCCTAAAAAAGCCTAATGTTCAAGATCTTTTGAAAATGTAGGGGATTTGTGTCACTATGCAGCAGTAAAATATCGAGTATTCCAAAGTTTGCCTGCAAAAACTTGAAAAGGTGCATAGCAACTAACTTTTGTGGTCAGAAAACACACTTCCCAAGTCTGTTGAATATGATTTGATGCTTTGAATCAAATTATTGTCATTAATAGCAGTTAGAGTAACTTTCCTGGCCCCACATTCAGTCATTTTTCTGCATTCTACCCCATTACATGTTAATTTGAGACTCACTCTTGGCCTGCAAGGTAAATACTATTACCACAGGATAGTCAAAATTGGACCGAGGCATTTACCAAAAGATGTGCATTTGTGAATGAAGAAAAGGTGGAATGGATTTCAAGATTTTAAGATGTAAAATTAGTAGAAAGAAACATTAGGTACACAGAGGGTGACACAGAGCTGATGGCCAATAGTAATATCAAGATTGTGTACTACTTTTGCATAAAACGCTTTGGGTCCAATTGAAATAAGCCAAATATTGAAACCCTGCAGGATGTATTATGGTTTGGCCAGTAACATTTCTGCTTCTTGGGGTTTCATTGCAAGAAACTAACCAATATCCACCATCGGAATATTGAAAACCAGGCTGTAGGGTTTATAGATCTCCCAGCTCATTGTTCATGATTATATCGGAAAACTTACTAGTCATTTTAAACAGAATCTTGATGTCAACTACATACATGTGGAATGGCACACCTACAGGGCACTGCTAATTGTCTGAAGTTTGCATATTACTATTAAAAAGAAGCGAGAGTGAATACATTCCTGCGGGACACCCCTCTTCAGCTCCTGGGGCTCAGAACAAAATGGAGGAAGATTACCTACTGGATCCACATATATAGTAAACACCTGAATCAATATTTTGTCATGTCCCTAAACCACACTTTTTCCAGTTTCTACAAGAGTTTTCTACACTCTGTGGTGTCAAGGGTAGCATAGGGATGAAGCTAGCTAAGCTCCCTGATACACCACCCTCGACTTCAAACCTGATGTAATCCAAAATAGAGATGACCGCTAATTTAGTGCTTTTACACAGCAAAATCTAGGTTGGAGTATGTCCAGACTGTTATTACTCTCCATAAAATATTATCTATGGACCATCACATTATTTTGTAGCACTGTGGCCATGTAGGACCATAATGAGATGGTCTGAAGGTATTAGAATAGTTTGGGTTCTGAGTGACCAGTTTTTAGGCATCTGAAACCACTACGGTCAAAAGTGAGCTGTTGTACAAGGCAGCTATATCTTTTAATAATAAAGGACATAACACCTTCAACATTTTGGTAGGCAGCAGGGGTAAAGTGGAGTTCCAAATGGGCACCTGAAAGCTACTAATTTAATAATTCTGACACAGAGTTGAGATCATTCATCAAAGGAGAGTGTCAATGATACCTCCTAAGAAAGACAGATCTAGAGGACGAGGGAGACTCTGACATGATTTGCTGATGTTTTTTCTCGATATTAGTTTGAAAGAAGTCAGAGAACTCTCTCCAGAGTTCCTCCGAGGGAGCGATATAAGATGTGGTGGCCAGAGGGTAGTAAAAATCTGAAATAAATGGAGCCATTTCCTGTGAAGTGTTGAACACCTTAGATATTCATTACAAAAAGTACACATATTTGGTACTGTGAGAAAGCAGATCATTAGTTGAAGTAGAGGGTTGTCCACAACATGTAATAATGTAAATATTCTTGATTTAATCATCATACTGGGGGATGCAACTTCGGCAATTAACAGGTGTCCATTGAATAAAGCTCCTGGACCAGATGGGGTGGCAGTTGAACTTTCTAAAGACAACCTGTCTTTCTGGGCCACTATTTTGGTGAATATGCTTAGAAGCATGATTAGTGGTATCCCCTGGTCTGGGGGTACAATCGTTCCGATACACAAGACAGGAGACAGAAGTGACCCCCATTGTTATCGCCCTATATTGTTGATCGATGCCACAGCCAAGATCTTGGGCAGAGTCCTGCTAGACCAACTGGAAGGGTGGCCAAACGATAATTGCATTTTAACACCTGCCCAGTTTGGCTTCAAACAGGGACTAGGAACGTCAGACCACTGCTTGAATCTGCAGTTGTTGCTTGATAAGTATGTGATCGTCAAGGAGGGTTGTCTCTTCTTGGCATTCATGGATTTAAGTGCAGCATTCAACAGTGTTGTGAGGGGTAAGCTGTGGGCTATGCTTCTTAAGAGGGGTGCTAACCCAAACGTTGTACACCTTCTTTCACAATTGCACTCTGACATTGAAGGTAGGATAAGGTACGGTCCAAATTGGGAATGTACCCCATACATCAAGATCAGAGAGGGTGTGAGAAAAGGTTGTGTCCTGGCACCCTTTCTTTTTAGCTTCTACATTAATGGCCTGGAGGTTTGCCTGACTTAAGGCACAGCTGACCAACCGAGGATAAGGACATGACACTTGCCCATCCTCATGTATGCGGACAACTGCATACTTATGGTTTGAACTGGGAGGGGCCTTCAGAAACTCCTAGATAGCTTTGTGCATTTTATGTCCGACCTAGGCCTCTCCACAAATAAAGCCAAATCCTATGCCGTCCGAGAAGCAGGCTAGCTCCCTTCAGTATTTGTGATACTCCCCTCAAACGTGTTTCCACATTTTCTTATTTGGGGCTGCCTTTTGACAGCAGCAGTACTTCGGCCCACCTGAAGACTGTTAGGGTTACGCACTTCGAGCAGCCATCAACATCCTTATGTAAATTTGCCTCCAGGTTAGGCTCTATGCCCCTAGATGCTGCCATCACTATTTATAAAGCTAGATCTATATCTATATATCTATCGCTACTTATGGCGCTGGTGTTTGGGGGTACACTGACTGCTCGTTATGACAGATTAGTGAGAACAAATTTCTAAGAAGGCTGTTGTTGCTCCCTGGTAGTATCCCTTCCATCATAGCCCACGAAGAATTAGGACTGCAGTATCTAGGAGACGTAGGAAGGATGGCTCCAACTTTGCTTCGGCTATCAGTTTGGCCCAGGCCTGAAGCAGCATTGACACAGTCCTTGATTTCTGACTGCCTAAAGATGTCAGGGGTACACAAGAGTAAGTGGCTCGTGTATGTCAAAATATCATTACATGCAATTGACAGATCTGAGCTATTCACTAACCCAGTATGTATAAATACCTGGGTCAAACTACTGGTTAAGAGAGAACCTTTAAACCAGATAGCTTAAGAGCGTAGGAAGGTCGAACTAGGAAAGGGAATGGTGGTGGTATATTTCCCCTTACGCACATCTCCCAATATCGAGCTGTACCTCCTAAGGGTTCCTCAACATTACAGGGATTATTTGTTAAGGTTTAGGCTTGGCTTTTCCCACTTTTTGGTGACTTACCCTTCCAATGTGTATATTCCAAAAGAATTGGCACCATGCCTGTGCGATTTCATTATACCTCAGTCTCAACTACACATGTTCTTTTGTAGGCTGTATCATGAGCAGAAAACTCAGATCTTAATTCCTCTTTTAAGGTCTTTAAATATCAGGCAGTGTAAAGAAGCCTTAATGTATTTGCAACTGCTTCAAACTGACCAAGTATGTGTTACAATGTATAGATTTATTTCTTTCGTAGTCAAAGCCATGAAAAAAAGTGGGGGAATGAGTCTTTTCCAATACATAGTCTACCTTTGAAAGTAAGGACTACCAGTTGTATGCACTGTCTGATTGAGGGATTGGTTTAAAGGGGCTTTTATGTCTTTTCTATTTAGTCAGCTGGCAAAGTTATGTTCAATCTTCCCTCTATTTTAACGTTAATGTTGAATTGCTAGGGGGCTATGACAATGATTTTAGGGATGTGTTTGTTTTTAAGAATGGATTAATGTCTACATTTTGGGACATTTTATTATTGACTCTGATAGAAAATTGTATTTTTTGCTTGTTTGCATAGTTTGCCATGGGGATTAACCCTCTTTTTTAACTAGCTTTTATATGTATGTATGCTTTTATGGTTTATCTTTTAACCGAATAAAGCTTATTTGAACTTGAAATATTCTTGTTAGGTCCAGTAAAGGTTTCAGTAATTTAAACCTGAGCTCAGCCCCTGGAAGCTACAGGCTTAACTTAAGAAAATATGTAAAGAATTTAGAAGTACCAAAATAGCAAAAAATACAATCCTATAAAAGTCCCACTCCAATTTATAAAAAGAGAGAATAATTTAATTAACAAAATGACACCATTTATGACAAAAGTCCAATTAGGGGAACCGGAGCTATGTATTTTTAAATTTAGTCTATTGATCGTGGAATCCTTAGTGAATAATAATTTTCTCCTGACCAATTTCAGTGATAAGTGGTCTTGAAGCAAAATCTGATCCTGCGATTCCCAGTTTCTGTCTTCAGCTGAAAATGTGATGCCATTTGATCCTAATGCTCAACGGAAGTCATAGTAGTCTGACCAGGAAACAAAATTGGCTCTTCTACTGATATGAGCTAGAGCAAATTTCCGGCTGGATGGTTTAGCTGAAGCATTACTGTATCACAATACAAACAGCAGCAGAATACAAGAAGTCAATGTATTTTAACAAAGTAACCTCATGGTATTTCTCCGGGCATAGAATTTTCAAAGGACATTTTTCTGATCAGGCACATTTAACCAGATATGCACTTCTGCTGTGGCACAAATATTTGCCTGTTATGAATGAACTCTTTTATATTGAACACCAGAAAAACAGTCACTTGCGCCCTAGTCACCAGCAAGTTGGACTATGGGAACACGCTCTTTGCTGGGATCACCAAGCAACTCACTAAAAGACTACAAACCATCCAGAACTCGGCAGCCAGACTCATCCTCAACCTCCCACACAGAACTCACATCACACCAAAACCCAGGGAACTACACTGACTCCAGATACACAAATGAGCTCAATTCGATATCCTCACTCTCACATTCAAGGCAGTACACAACTCATGCCCCACCTACCTGCACAGTTGCATGTTTTTCTGCCAACCTCTCAGACACCTCTGCTCTGCAGGACTCCTACTTGCACACATCCCAGGCATACACAGAACCAGATCAGGAGGATGGGTTCTCTTACATCCCTCCTAAAGTGTGGAACAACCTCTCACTCAACATCAGAACCTCCTCCTCTCTTCTTGAAATCCACAAGAAGCTGAAGCTCTGACTTTTCATTTAATCAACCTACCATAGAGAACGCTAGGGCACACACACCTGCTGAGTGCCAAGATACCCTCATGGGTAATAGTGTGCTTTACAAATACACATAACATAACATATTGGGCATATATCTTTCGTTCTTAGTGTCACAATCATGGGTTTCTGAATTGGAGAAATAGTGCTCAGGTACACTCTGTCAGATCCTGAATTATTGAACTGTGTATTAAGTTCCCCTTTGGAACTACATGTAAAAGTTGTGGTTTTTTACTTAATATATTTGCAAAATTGTGTTGCCACTTGGAGAACATTCCAAACCTTCTGTATATGGGTGGCATTAGGGCTACCTAATGTAAATTCTTGCTCTATTGAGGTACTCCTCGGTGCATCAGTGCTAGACGTAGCAGCAAGGCATTTTCCATGCCACACCTTTTTATGGACAACCTTCTATCTGCTAGTTGTTCCACTCCCATTCTTTTGTTCTATTTAAAAATGGTAACATTACACTTCTTGCAGATACGTGGTTCTTAAAGAGGCTCTGGGGCAGCTTTCAGGTGGTATGGCCCTGGAATCTGGTACTGTTGTGGATGGTCATTACTTCGCTAGATGTTGATGGTCTGCTACTTTAGGATATGCCTCCTTCTGTCTGATCTTGTCAGTAGCCAATGACACACAAACGGATTTGCCTTCTGGCATACCCTTATTTTATTGTAAGCACTACAGGTGTGATGCAAATGTTGTTGTTTTGAGTTTTTAAATGTTTGAATGTTTTTGGTTGTACTGGTACATTCGATTTTGTGTGATATTGGAGGTGTGTGGGATAGTTGTAGACTTGGTCCACTTTTTGTGGGATCTTCTCTTCAGATCGGTATATGACCTGTGGGCGAATGTGGAGCGAGCATTGTTCAAATGAGTTCTGGGGTAATATAAGAAATTGTGTTCATGTGTTCTTTTAAGCGTTCAGTGCAATGGATTAATATCCTTGCTCTTCTTTGACAGGTGCATTTTGTGGAGGTGGAGGTTGTAGTAGTTATTCCTTCCCTTGGCTTTGTACATCATCATGCCCATAGTGCTGGTACACACTTTGCTTTGATGCTGCCTTGAGCAGTGGCGGCCGGCAGGGATCGGGTGCAGGGGGGCAAGGAACGGGGGGCAGAGGAGGTGAAAATAAAAATATAAGCTTACCAGATTACCGGGTCTCTCTGCCTTCTCTCCATTGTCTCTCCAGCTGGAACAGGGAAGCAGGAAGCATCCGGCACCCCTGAGCCAATCACAACGCTGCAATGCAGCGTTGTGATTGGTCTGTGCACCTTGAATCGGCTCCCAGCCAGGGAATGAGGGCCTGGGCATGTTCTCAATGCAGGCTGTAATGCAGCCTGCATTGAGAACAGGAAAAGTGCGCATGAATGTTTGGCCGGCCCAAGAGGGCTTGCCAAACATTCATGCGCAGGTTGGGAATCCAAACCACTCCTCCCCTCCCCTGCTCTGTAAGCAGAGCAGCCCCGCCCACCCACAAAGCTGCCGCAGCAGGGAAACATAAAATGATAATAACGGTTATTATCATTTTATGTTTTCTTTATTTCACTGCTGCAAGCAGTGGAGCGACCCTCCTCCGCCTCAGCGGAGGAGCCACCAGTGCCTTGGAGGCCATGTGTGAAGATGAAATAGTCACACAAATAACTGTTGTTATGTGTATACAGCGTGGCACAATTCATAAGAAAGGGCGTAAGACTGTTGGTGTCCAATGTGAAACCTTTCAACAACCTGCTGCGTGGATTTAAATTTTTGTTCGAAAAATAACGTGACAACAAACATGGTGAGGATGGGAAAGATGGTCTATGCTGCTTAAGGGAGTGTAATGAAGATCGCCTTCAATCTCACTTAAATAACACATGCCAGCATTATGTTGTGATTTAATCACAACGAAGGGAGCATAACAAACGTACAGTAATGACAAAACACCTATACACATTGACTCCGCTCACTGAAGGGGATTCAGCTCCTGTAGTGCTGCCTAAAACCCCACAAATACATGCAAATAAATAAATCAACAAATACATAAGTATAATGAATAAATAAACCCGTGGATAATTCAGCTAATCTGAGAGGTGAATGTGTAAAAGAATGAAGCAGAATATCTTGCACAGTACAAATTAATTTACTCAGATTTTCACCTCGGTTTAAAATTCCCACAATGAAAACCTGACGAGATTTTGCCAGCAGCGCCGAGTTGATGTCACACATAAGTGCTTTGATGATAGCGGTGGCAGCGAACCATCTCTTATCTTGTCTCCGACTGACAACAAGGCAGGGTTGATTTTCGCTGTTAATCTGCAGGCACGCTTCAAAGACAGCCGTTCTTTTCAAATGTATCAGTCCTTCAGAGCAGGACCAGTTTGTGGCGGATTTTGAGAGACAACCAAAAAGTTAGGGCGAGTCACTGAACTAACGATTTCAGCACGAGGTTTTGTAACGGTTTAACAGCCCACCGTTTACATTTTGTAAAGCGACTGTTTTGAATTTTCATTTCCGCACGCGCTCCCTAAAATGCGAACATATAACGAACTTCCTCGTTAAACCGCCATATACGCCACAGCTCTTCTAGTGCCAAAAATAACAACATGTTGTCACCTACCGCCCTTTGAAAGCTCATATTTTGTGTATATTGGTAATGGCTTCATGTATTTTCATACTTGGCACTTTGTAAAGTGCAGTTACGAGTCCCTCATGGCGAAACACTCTAAAACTCTATAAATATATAAGCAAATCCGTTCGTGTGGGTCATTAAGTACTAACCGCCCGCCAGGCTTAAGAGAGAAACATTTGTAGGCAATCACTACCTATAAGAACTGTGCTGAGAAAAATATATATATGTTAACGACCTATAATGAAGCAACTGTTGCATGTAATTCAATGAATTAGGGTTCATTTATTTTCACAAACAAAAGCTGGGAATAAGCATAATCTGCGAAAAAGAAAGTGAGATTTTGAGAGGTTATCAAAAGCTTTAATCATATTGAACTGCGGTGCCCAAAACGTTTAATTTTCGGCTATAAATTGCAAAATCCGGTTCTCGGGATTTCTGGGTGTGTGCAGAGGAATTCAATTACCAACTGCAAAAAAATGCTTATATGGTGGACTTTCCTACAGTTGTAAAACATTTTTTTTTAAAGGATGAGAGCAAGGATCTCACCATTGAAGGGGATAGACACCCACAGAGCTCTAACTTCATGAGAATTCACAAAGCTTCCAAAAGGCTTGTCACAACTGTTTTGCTCATGTAATTATAGTATTGTAAAAAGTTGGAGTAGCTGTACAAAAGGTGTTAGGAAAACAACCCTATGTTTGATGGGACTTTAGGTAAAGAGTGTATGGGTTTGTGTGCGTAGGAAATACGCCTTCTCTGAATTGTCATCCATGAATTTTTGCCTTTTTCGCTGGACCCTATTTTTGGTTTCTGGATTTAGAACTCTGTGAACCCTTCCTAGTCAGTAGTAAAGTGCCTCTGATTCCCCTTTAAAAATGGCTGAATTAGCAATTCCTAATTGATATATTTCACTTGCCTATAAGTCCCTACTACATAGTGTACAAATGGTACTCAGATCCTGGGAGTGCCACTAGTGCACTTCACCTATTGTGTTTTCCACCATGCTGACCATGCTGACCACGTAAACATCGCTTCAGGCCTACCCTATGCAGACTGACTGTTGCATCACTGCCACTTGTCAAAATAAACCATTTTTGTCAGGTAAAAACCTCCGTCCTAAATATTAGTAAGTCACCCCTCTGAAAGCTTTGCAGCCCACAAGGTAGAGTGCATGGTATTTAAAGTGGGTCATGAAGAAAGTTAACATTACCATACCCCTACAGTGACAGGGCCCTAAAAGCTATTTTCACTCTGGCAGGCCTAGCTGTCCTACGTAGAAAACCAGAAAACTGTTTCAAATGCTAATACTGTATTTCGGGAATGGGACCAGATAGATAAATAATTAAACCAATATTTTTAATAATTAGTAAAAATTAAATTCAATGGAGAAGTATTTATAATAAATATTAAGGAAAAGTAACTTTTAGAAAGTTACCCTTTACCGGCCTGAACTGTTACAGACTAATTAGCATATGTTTCTGCCAGCTCTGAGCCTCTGCTCAGCCTTGGATAGGTGTGAAACATGCATGAAGTGCCTACCAGGATCAAACATTAGGTAGAGCTTAATCGTCAGATGACTCGTCTAAATTTCACAAAATTTGGAGTGGGAGCTGTGGACATCCTTTTTGACATTACAGTGTTAAATCCTGTTTGACAGGTCTGTTGAGCCACTTGAGGCACACTTGAAAAGGAGATAACAGGATGTCAAGAAAATTCTGGTGTATCCAGTTTCTGGTTACTGGAGGACCCTGCTTTTCTCCTAACAGACTTCTGTCTATTTGTTTGTTGTAGATACAAGGCCTGCCTTAAACTGGATTTTAGTTTGAGATGTGGGAGGACACTAGGATTACAATAGTACACTCCCCTCAGACCCCAAATTTAGCGTGGCTGCAGAGTTTCGCCATCTTGAAATTGCTCTAGCACAAGGCATTTTAGGCCTGTTTGGACTAAGGCAAACAGGCACTGCTGCAAAAGTGGGTAGGGTTGCACCTTGGAACTTTTACCCCATTGGTTACAGTGTGCCCAGGAGTCATTCCCACCCACTAGCTGGTGAGGGGGATAAATGTGGAACCTCCAGGCACCCATTTCAGAACACTTTCTGGACTTGCAGAAGATGGGAATAAGACTAAACCTGCTGTCTGTGACCTGAGAGGAGTCATTAAGGACTGGGCCTGCTCCCTCTACTTGTACCCAGGACAACAACATGGACTCCAGGAAGAAGTTGGCAGTCCTCCTGTGTGGCTACTGGCCACTTCTGTTGGCCTTTGTCGAACACCCTGTGAGTCTCTATCTCCCTCGAAGTACTGGGGGGCTTTCGATGCATACTCCTGTGGTTGCTTGGGACTCAGAAAAATAGGACAGAAGGTGAAATATTTGACCAAGAGGAACCTGGTTGGTGCATCCAAACTGCACTCCATCTCATTTGCCTCAAATTGCAAAGTCCCAATTTATAGTGACCATTGACTATTATTGGCACTTTGTGCTTTTTGGCTCTATTTCTACTTAAAACTTTAACAATTTATATCTACCTCTCTCCTTATTGTATTTTTGTCACTTTGGTGTCACTATATTCCCTACATTTTACTCTATTGTTCTAATTCAGTTTGGAAATTGTATTGTTTTACATTTTGACCTTATTACTCTATTGGTACTGCATAACTACATTACACATTGTTCTATGTTAAGCCTGTCTGCTCTGTGCCATAGCAACTAAGAGGTTGAGCTCAAGTTCATTTAGTGGCTTTGAGGGTTCATCCTGACAAGAGCTGTGATTATTTGAGGGGGGCAGTCAATTACCCTTAACAATAATCCAATTTCTTACAGCGTGAATCTAAAAAACAATAGTAATTTGTGAAATTCAGAGGCATGCGCTCACCACTCAGTCACAAAGTTACTCCTTGTTGAGTATTAGCGATGAGTAAAATATGAGTAAATCTAGGAGAAGTGCAAATTCTTTTTACACTTCTAAATTAACTCAGGGACAAAAGCTTTTCACCTCCAGTGCCAAGCCCTTAGTCATGTTTTATACATGTGTGCATTTCAAATCTTACTAATCTTTTTTTTAAACTTATGCTAAGGCACATTTTATATCCATTCTACATAATAAAATGTTATTTAAAAATGGTGCCTTTGTTTGGCCATGTTTCCAAATTTGCAATCAGCCATTGGTGAAGCAATGTGGGCCAATCAATATGTTAAAGATACTCACAACAATCAGTGACTGTGGCAGGGGGCTACACTTTTTCTCTTTTCTTCTTAAGTTCTCTGAAATCTGTGAAATAGCTACATTTACCACTGCAAGAACTAATAAGCAGTGGCAAAGCCAATAGGTCTCACCTCTAAAAGGCCGAGTTTTTGGCTTTGTCATGAGGCATGCAGGCAGACACGGCCAACAATTATAAAATGGGTTTTCTATAAAAGAAAACCCTTTCCGAGATGGGCGCCGATATGTGAGCGTCCATCATGACGTTCTCACGTGGTGGACAGCCATTTTAGAACAGTAACAGCAGTGCACCTGATCCTCTGGATGCAGTGTCCCTATTCTTGCACACTAATGACGAGCTATAGAATAGCCAGGAATCCAATTATTCACACTCATGGGACTACTTCCGGTGATAACGATGCAGTAAACAGCAGCTCATGACATGTATTACATACAGTGTGCTAATGAGTATTAAAGGCCTCACACAAAATAATGGAAGCTGATGTGAAATATGTGGAATGCCAGACCTGCTGTAGTTATCAAGGGCAGTCCAGATAAGTGAATCTTCTGTGCCATCTCTGACTGAAAGCAGAGATGCAATGGCGGCCTGGTGCTTCTTAATAAATCCTACACGAAGTGGAAGGTCTAGGGGGGAGGGGGGGGGGTTACCGACAATGTGTGCTGTGCAGGCCAAAGAAGCCTGTACAGACTTGACTGTAAAATAAAAAAATGCCTTCATTGTCATCGCTCCATTTTCCTGTTAGGGTCTCTCCTGGTAGTGCATTGCCCTTCAAACGAGGCATTGTTTATTATGTGTTTATTGGCTGCTCATTTTATGATGAAAGATAAAGAGGTTTCATATTGTGAATTATATGCAGGACCACTGGAATTAAGCAGCAGAGAGGACCAAATTATGAGGCAAGGTTAACTAAATTATGTGGCAAGAAAAAAATAACTTATGCGGCATAATGCAGCGCATTTTGTAATATTACTTCATTATTTTACCATTTTTACAGATGATAACACTGTGTTGGCAGAAACCTCTCCTTAGTACGAGTTTAAGAACCAAATAGAGCAATAAGCAACTAAAAGCTAACTAAAAGTTGGTCAAATTGTATGTTTACATTTTTTCTTAGAACGGATTTCTGTTACATACAGTGTCCCCAGGCACAACGTTGTTTTAGTTTGCAAAAGCAATAATATAATAGATGGGTTTCTGCAATCCCTGTATTAAAACCTGCCTCTAATTTCTTTATAATAGGTTCCTTGTGATGCACCAGTCTTGTTATAAAGATTTGATATCAGAACTCAACTGTAATAACACACTACAGTTGAATTCTGAGAAAACAATGCTTGTTCAAATAACCTGCAGCCTAGGGGAAAGGTAGGTCAGGTCACAGAGCATAATTATTTAAGGAACAAAACAAAACATTACTTTTCTTTTCTCTGCTCTGTTTCCAATTCTCCTTCTTTGTAATGAAAATTAACAGTGTTCCGCATGCTTCCAATATACCATGGATCACAACTGGATTTCATTGTTGAAAATTATCCCACCTGACTTCATAGTCACTCATTTGTTTCTATTACGTAGTTCCAGGTTTCAAATATGAAAACTATCCTTTCACCATTAATTGCTGAACCAATGAAGGGCAGGACACACCTTTTTTTGCCCTGGTGAGTATACCCCAATTTAGACCGTTTGGCTGTGATATTGACTTTGGAAACCACACTTTGGTCTCGCTTTGTGATATTTGTTGAACCAAAGCATATTACTGGAATAGCTTATATAGTTGTGGAAATATGGAGAGATGTACTTACCATTTTAACTTGATCACTGTGGAAGCCGTATTGTGTTTAATATGTATTTTCAATGATCCTCCCGTTCATAACGTTATGACTAATTTGAATTATACGAGAAGGGTGTTATATGGCTTTATAACTTCTTTGTTATGACAATGGTGCAGTCACACAAGATGTCTGCATTTCTTTTAATTTGTCATGAGGCGCATAGATTGGAGTCCTGTTACAGTTCCTGTTGGGCTCAGTGCTAGTGGGTTGTTCTTTGCTTGTTCCCTTGTTTTTCCAATTTGTGGTTGATACTTCCCACATCAGGGACAAGGTGATGGCTCTGCCTTCCTACATCAGTGGCGTAACGAAACTTGAGGTGGCCCCCCTGCAAGGTCACTGGCGTAGCAAGGGGGGGGCGGAGGGGGCGGTGCGCCCCGGGCGGCACGAGTTTTACGGGCGGCGGCGCCCAAAATCATCGCCAGCACCCCCCCCCCCCTCAGCGTGGCGGCAAAAGACAGGGACTGCCACGGGCGGCAGAGTGCCTAGCTATGCCACTGTGCAAGGTACATGGAGGGGCCTCCTCCGGACTCAATAAGGAGCTCTCCAGCGATAGTATTGTGCTGAGGGGGCTCACCCCCTGCACCACGGGAGGTGCGGGGGCCTGTGTTACGCCACTGAGTTCCTGGGTGTTCCTTAAGACAGGCTGCATGGAGGAACACCAGCACCAGCGCTTATAGCACTTTCCTCACTCCCACAGCGCTGGGCGCCTGAGTGCTAACCCAGGGCGACTACAGCCTCTAGAATTCCCTGGGTGTTGCTGAGTTTGGGCTGCAGGGAGGAGCACCAGCGCTTATCGTGCTTTCCTCACTCCCGCAGTGCGGGATGCACAGGAGATGCACCCAGGCACAGCCCAGGCAAAGGCTGGACCAGGAGCGGGGCTATCTGTGCCTGTCAGAGTCCGAAGGAGGCTGGGCTGGCCCAGCCCTCTTTGTAATGCAATAGGAAATCTAACTCTGCTGTCTCCCTGTGGCAGTCATTGGAGAAACTGTGAATAACTGACGAAATGGATAAGAGGAAATCAAATAACCCCAGGTTAAGAGGTCTAAATCAGTATCTTGATTCACTAATTTTCTTACCAATGCGATGGGTGTGATAAACTCTGAGATTACCTTGGTACAGGAGAGGCTAAGAAGCACAACAACATTTTAGCCACCCCACTTCAGTTCCTGAGCCTCCACCCCTCACTAATGCTTCTGGCATCCCCCCCAGGTGTTCCGAGCTCTGCAATTAGACCTGACAAGGCTCAGAGACCTATAAACAATCATAGCATATTTAATGACTGTTTACCTGTTGCGTCCGATAGCCAACAAACAGATGATTCTCCGCTGACAAAAAAGAAGGATCATAGTGGGGCATTGGTTTAACCAACACTATGGCAACAGGTTCGATCATCATGACCAGAAGAGTGCCTTTGGTGGGTTTAAGACAAAAACAGTAAGGGGGGGTGTATTGTGATGAATTTTAGGAACCCTATTCTTGTTAGTCACCTCTTACACAGTTGTAGCCAACTCCCACAACAGTTGATAGCATAAGGACTCTTCCTCTTAGTTTTTTCTGCCGGCCTCAAGATTGTTTCACACAGACACCCAAGATGCGAGAATTGGAGACCAAACAAACCCTTCTGTCGCAGAATACAATTTTGAAACTGCAAATGTCTTCTCTCCTATTTGTGATTTGGAGGAGACTGACTGCCTACCTTGCAAGGACCTGTTATGCCCAACTATCCCAGGAACGAATCATATTTCTGTATGTTCAGAAATATTTCCGGTGCCCACAATAGTTAACCCGGAGGCAGGAACACGTCCACCTCAAGTAAAGGCCCCTGTAAGTAAGCATATGCTTCTAGTTTCCCGCTGCCACGCGTGCACAGAGCCAGCCTTTGCGGTGCATGGGCGGCAGGCCATTATCATTATTAAAATGCTCCTCTGCCTCGGGGACCGTGCCCAGCCGGTGTGTGCCGTGACAGTTACTGCACGTTAATATGGAAGGTAATTGGTCCCAGAGTCAAGCCAGTCTGCATTGTGCCGAGGGGGCCCCCTGGACCTAGGGGCCCCCCGCACCACGGGGCTGCGGGGGCCTATGTTACGCCCCTGGGACTTATTTAGTTGGGGGGTATGTGTGTGCTTTTTACAGCTTCTAGGATGATTTTTTCTTTTTTCTTTTGGTTGGCTTTCATTGACCACATTTTGTGCAACCTTGTTCTCCTGTGGTGGTGCTTCTCTTGCCCATTTTAGGATTTGGGGCTTGTGGTGGCTGGCTATGTTTTGCTTCTTGCCTCTTTCTGACCCTCCATCCGTGTTTTATGCTGGCTTTTGGAGTTGTGGATGTTGGAGTCATATACCCTCCTAAGTTTGTCATTTGACTCTTCTGTTGGGTTGCAACTTCTCCTTAGTGAGTTTTGCCGTACTTGCTTTCTTTAGCGAGCTGGTCGTGGCTGTACTATGTACTTGATGTTGGAACTAGTCCCTCTCGGCCATGGTTCCTGGTGGCCTTGCTAGCACTGTGCTGCTCTTGCCAGGTTTTTGAATTGAAGCAATTATCTGCCCCGGTACTACAGGGCGTTGAGTCCTTCTTGTGTGACCGTTTCTACCTCACTGGCTGCTGTCTGGCTCTCAGCTGTATACTTCATGCCTGGTCTCTCACTTTGCTCTTTGGTGGTCTGAGCCTGGGTGTTCTTGTTTATGGAATTTGGTGCTTAATTCTTTTGGGTGTTGAATGTTTACCTCCCTTTTGCCATGTGCTTTTTTCACTATGCTAAATGTAAGATTTGTATATTTGAACCTTTGGAACCCTTTTCTCAATCTTGCTTTTTTGCTTGCACCCTCAGCTCCCCTTGTTCTTTGCTTCAGAGTGCTTGGTGGCTGTATTGCGAAGGACCTTTTCTTCTAGCACTTGTAGCCTCTCCCTCTTTATTTGTTGTGGGATCTTTTGATGGGGTGACTGTGGATGGCCTTATGTCAAGATTTGTGCCCTCTGTGGATCCCCACTGCTCCTTCAGGGTGCTGAGTTTGTAGAGTTGGTACCTTCTGGGATGGCTCCAGCCTTTCCATTATGTGGTCATTGTTGGTCTTTGCTGCAGGAGATGCTTTATTCTTCTTGTCCAGTCTACTGGTCCTATATTGCAACCTCTCCTGGTAGCCTCTGGTGTCTGTTGTATTTTTCTGTGGGCCTGACTGCGTTTTGGGCCCTAGGGCCTGTGACATTGACTGCCCTAGGTGTGCCTTTTCTGGTTAATTTATCTTTTCTTGTTGGGTCAGTTGGCTCCCTCTTTATTTTGTTGTGGGTTCTGGTACTATACTACCCTGTGTTCCTTGCTGGGCTAGGAGATAAATATGCCATGGGAATGTTTTGCCCACTGATTTGTGCCTCTCAACTGGAGATTCAGATGTGCATCCTCCTGCACACCTTTCGTGTGGGTTCTGGTCATGCACTTTGCCTTTTTCTACAAGCTGAGTACATGGCTGGGACTGACCCTGCTCAAGGTTGTGTTTGATTTACTCTTTGCTTCAGGTTCTCTGCTTGCTTCTTCTCTTCTCTATTCGGGCTGTGGTCTGGTCTATGCTCTGGTGGTCCTGCCCTTGTCTTGTGGTCTGTTGAGCCCTGGCCTATTTGTGGGTTGTGCTTCCTTGTATTTTCTTTGTTTGTTCCCATGGTGTGCCTAATCCACTGACCTGGTCAAACCCTTCTGTGGGTTGGGCACTGTTCTGATGCCTTGCGGCCTTTTGTTGTCCCTTGTTCTGTTTTTTCCCCTTTATTTGCCTCTTGTGTCTCTCTCAGGTTGTTGTGCTCCTGTGTCCCTGTTTTGCACGTGGTATCATGCCTATTTGTGTAGCTTCTACTGTGCTTTTCTGGTTGCTTAGGGTTATATTTGTTTGAAGGACTCGGTTCCCTGTTTAGGCCTTCTTATTTGGATTTCCTGTCCATGCCACCCAGTGCTGATTTCCCACATGTACTCTGTATTTTCTTTTGGCTGGACTGTTCCTGCTCTGCTGGGAGGTTTCTTGCTATTGTCTTTTGGTTCCTTCTGGCTTTCATGCCCTCCATCATTAGTTGTGAGTTCCTTGATGGGCACCTACTCCTTTGGAAGCACTAGTTGTGCCTTTTCCCTTTTGGACAACTGGTGCCTATTGGTTTGTTCTGCACTGATGCTTTGGGCTCTGTTGGCCTTCTGGGTTTGTGCCTTCCTCCTTTATCTCTAGAATTTATCTTGCCTGGCTGGCTACCTCTGTGGGTTAGTCATGCCATTAGTGCCACCTTTGGTACTTATTTTTTTCCAAATTAAGCACTGCATTCCACACATGTAGGTACGTGCCAACCTACCCTCTACTGCACTTCTCGACCTCGTACATTACAAAACTGAGAGGCGCCTTATTGTGTATTGTCTGTCATTTGTGTTTACTTCCCTGTCCTAGCTGTCAACGTTCCTTCTCTCTGTATAGCACAGAAAGTGCTGCGTCAGTGCCACGACTGCCATGTTGCTGGGATACTTCTGCCAGTAGCTGCGGGCGGGGCATAAAACCACTTCGGTCCTGGAACTCAATGAAAAACCACAGCCATCATGTAATAATTTAGGCCAGGCACACTTATGGAAAGAGTGCGCGCTTCCAATATGGGTCAGGCAGGGCAAGCAGGCAGGGCACAGCCAAGCTGCTAATAAAAAACAGAGCTTTTCATGAAACTTGTCCTTCTTCATCCAGACTCTAACAACTGTCTTCAATAGTTGTGGTGAGTTATGACAATCGTGTCCAGTAGATGCATGTTTTTTACTCTGAATAATCGGCTGTTGATGGTTCCTGCAGTTTAAAGAATTATCTGAACTACCCCGATAATTTTATCAACAACTGTTCACTAATCCTTTAAGGAGAACTTTTAAATATTACAAACTAAAGGAATGCAGAAAGTAGCCTTCCATATTAAATACACCAGATGTTCTCATTATATTACCCAATTAATAATTCAAAACATATGTCCCTTTTGCTGTCATTTTCCACACTTTAGCTGTTGCTCAACATCATTCTTTAATTACTCTTACCACTAAAATCTTGGCAAGCGTATACATTCTTGGTAGATATACCGAGATTAAACATTTCATTTTAGATGCCGTATAAAGAAATAATAATTTCATGATGCTGCAGAGACCGACCACTGGCCTTTATTATTATTTTTTCAAATGCAGTTGCTCGTTTGCTCAGGCTTATACATCTATAACTGCAGTTCCAGCATTAAAAATCTCGAAATCAGCTATAAATCTGAAGCCAGGGACTTACCACTGGCATCAGCGGTCCCTTGATGCCCTCTTGCCGAGGGAAGGCCAATCAGAGACCATAACTTTATTCAATCGTTGCCTTCCCAGATAAAGTAAATAGTATACATGCTGATACACAGCGTGTAATATGATATTCATAAGCATTGTTTACTGTGCATAATGTACCTCCTAACCCCCTAATTTGGCCCAATTCCTTGTTTATTAGTGAGGCAGCCTCCCTAAGTGGGACTTTAGAGGCACCTGGGGGACTATCATGAGCTCATTCTGTGTCTGCTCAAAGGGTAGAATGGAACAGTGGGCCTGTTGTTCAGGGAATCACGCTGTGATCAGCACATGCATTAATGTGGTAACTCTGTGAGTTAGTGCATGAGTTCCGGACACAAAGAGCTGCTTTCAGACAGCTCGATTTTGTTCAAAACATACGCCGTGTACTGTGTCCCGATATGGCCAAGATTTACAAACTGCCGGCATCACATGTGCTAACTCATGGTGTTACAGAGAGATAGTGCATCTGGGGACGTATCATGGCTCTGTGCAGTTTCTACAGACATGGAAGCACAGATGCTTTCTCTGCCAGCTGTAGAACGAGTTCATGACAGTCCTTGGTGACTGCATTATGTTAATAAGCAAAGATAACACTGTTTAGTTTTGTCTTACACTTACTTTGGCCCTTGTTAGAAGTGGGTTTTCCAACCCCTGAGTAAACCCTTGTTTGCGCAGCCAAGATTTGGAATCACAAGTTGGATGGTATTTACCACATTTGGTGATTGTTTTTTTTTTTTTAGTTTTATATAGCGCAAACTTGACTCAAAGGTATCAGGTATCAGAGCGCTTTACAACAGCACCAGTTGCGTTACAGACGGACACATTAATTTTTGTTTTAGGCATGGGGAGATTAAGTGATTTGCCCAGAATCACAGGATGTTGAGCGTCCCTGCTGAGACTCGAACCCGGTTCCCCAGCTTCGAGGTCGACCGCTCTAGCTGTTATACCACATCCTCTCAGTGAGTGTTAAATATCTCACCCTTTGTTAACTGGTTCCAGCCACTTACCTCTAGGATCACTGGCTTCTTCTGGGCGACACCGGGTGGTTTTTACCTCTGCAAGGAGTCCCCATATGAGGGGGGCCTTGGAATGACCGATATTTATGGGTATTACCTCGCTGCGCAAATATAACGATTAATGATTGGTTTAACAGGAGCTGTTACGGCCACGCCTACAGTGTCAAATTACATCTCATGGACCTTGACGGTTTCCCTAGCCTACTATATGGTAATCCAATACCACGCACTGTTCCTTCCTGCACCCAAGTGACAAAACTCTGTTGGAGAGCGGCTCTGCGTTTTGTCCACTGGGACTGTCGCCTTATGAGGATGATGCCGCTATGGGAGGGTGCATGGCTCCAGCATGTGTCGGACCTTCAGGGGATCACACAGTGGGACAGAATAAGGATTACTTATTTGGATGATGTTCGCCAATAGGGGACACTGATGTACTTTCAGGAGCTTCTGGACCTTTACCACCTTTTCCACACACAACTTTTTTGTTACCTGCAATTACGTCATGCCCTGCTTGTCCATGTCTTGGTAGATACTCAGGTCCCTGAATATAACCCCCTCGAAGCTAAACTGCTGATGGGTAGATTGGGCAAGGGAGCCTTTTCTATGCTGTACCGTTCCCTGATGGTTAACGCTCCAGATCGCTTCCTCAACCTGCGACGCAGGTGGGAGGTTTGGGTGGCAGACTTAGACAATGATGATTGGCAGGAGGCATGCATTGCCCTGAGGTAATTGGCGATTTCTTCATGACTTCGAATGGTCCAAATGAATTATCTCCACGTGACATATCTGACCCCCCCAGAAAATGCAGCGGATGGGCCTTGCTGCACAGGCCACGTGTGCGAAGTGCACCCCCCCACAGTTGATTTTTCCCATATGGTCTGGTCTTGTCCAGAATTGCCTGTCTTTTGGGGAGGGATAGGACGATAGATTTCTATGGTACAGGGCCCCCTTATTGACCTTGGTCTTAGGATGGCCCTCCTGGGTCTACTAGAGGAAGTTGGGGGGCCGAGATCGGAAACGAAATTTATTGGAGTAGCCGCGTTGGTGACCAAAAGGGATATTGCCCGCGTCTAGAGGCTGCTGAAACCCCCCCCTCATTGGAAGTTTTGAGAAAGGGGTGGACTGGTGTGCGCATCAGTAGAAGCCCATCTTTGAAGCACGGGGATGCCCCCAAAAACATGACAAGGTATGGGGGAGGGTGGGCATATCATGGACTACTGGTATGGTGCTGTTGTTGTTTATAGATATTTGTATTCTGTTCCACTATCTGATACACACTGCAATGATTAATCGATTGTTGGTGGATGCTGCTGATAATTGTTAAAACTAATAATATTTGGTTATTAAAACAGTTTTAGCAGGTCAAACCTGCTGGGATTTAGCAGGGGAAAAGTGTACAATTTTTACAGTAACAAGTGGAAACTGTTGCAGATAAGCATTAAAATCTGCATGTTGTTCCTGCAAAACGCATAATAGGTGCTATTTACGGCACAGGATAAATAATGTACCTCTGAGTATTATTATTTATCAGGTGTGATAAATAGCACTTTCATTCCCGCAAACTCAGAATCGGAGCCTAAGCATTTTTTTTACTATATGATCTTTGAGGCTTTTTGATGGGGCAAGAAATTAACTTTTCTGTCAGTAGAAATTTACATAGGAGCATGAACAAAACTAATTTAGGCGGAATTATCTATTGGTATGTTTCTTTCACAAGAAGAAAAAAATCCTCGGATTTGTGAGTGTGCACTATAACAGGCATCAGAATTAACCTTTTAGGATTGAAAGATTTGCATATGTTTAAAAAAAAAGCTAAACTACAGATATCGGTCTCACTCATCCAAAAAGAGTAAACCTAAAAGAGTACCCTAATATCTATGTTTGCCCTAAGCTCTGATATTTTAGGGTTCTAAACAGTTAGACCTGGAAATCTATGACATTCAAAGCTTTTCAGGAGTAAAACCACAAGCTTCCTAATTCCTATCCTAGTGAAAGTAATCGTAACAGTTTTAGAAGCACAATCTCATATCTTTTGCAATATTCTATAAAGGCACCAAAGACATTATAACAGTGAAGAAACAAATCCACAATGGCCTCCATGCGGGTGCTCCCTTTTGTTCTCCAACATGAAACCATGCTTATTCCAGCTTTTCACAGGGTTAATTTTCTGTATGCTGCCAGGAAACACCATGGAAATGTTTGTGAATATTCATAAAGTTACTGTTTAGTGTTTGTTGTTGTTACGCATTTCCGTGGATTCTCCAAACCCACAGTAACACCCTTTTCTTCCAGAATTGCCTTGACAATGAAGACATACTCATTAAAAAAAAACACCAACTAGGTGGATATTTTTGTATGAGCAAGGCAATTGTACATTTGTAAAACTTAACAAACCCTTAAATCATGATTTAGGGTTGGTAACACAAATTAACATTTTCACATACCTAAGTGATACACACCAACATTGGAGATAGGGAATATTACTCCACCTCCTGGGATTTATGAAAGTCTCAAACCTCACCTGTAAAGCCAAGCTGAAATGGCATAGGTTTGACTCCTTCTTGGAAAACCTTCTAAAAACCTTTCTGAGAGTTAAGTCCTCAAACCACTTAATGGTCGTGTGTCCGGGAAACCGTGCCAGAGACATATTCTACCATATATAGCCCACTAGACAAGATTGGTACACCTCTCTCTTACAGAATGAGGGTTCCCTGACTGCATTAGCACCCGTTAAGTCCCTCCTGTGGTACAAAACTAACAGCAGACATGGGGGATCTTAACAATTTCTGGACTACCACAGGTCTGCCTTCCCTCGTGAAAGTTCTTAAGAGTTGTGCAGTAACACAACTTATGGTTTAAATCTTTTTTATTGGTTTTAATTAAGCACAGAAAGAACCTTTTGCCATGTCTGACTCTGAAACTCCTGCCTCATCCTCCTTCTCGATCTCAGCAGCATTTGATACTAATAAACACTTCTTGGTCTCTCAGATTCTAAGACAAACACATGGGCATTGATGGTACTGGCCTCAAATGGTTCCCCTCTGACTTGAGCAGCCCGGCACAACAGATTCAAATTGACAAAACCTTATCCAGTTTGGATGCCTTGACAACAGGGATCTCACGTGGCTCTGTACTGGTACCAACCTTTTAAATAATTAAATAGAATCCCTTATGTCCTACTCAAGAACTCAGGGAACCTATATCATCAGAAAGCTGATTATATACAGCTCTATTATTAGCTCTCCTCTCCCAGGAGATCATAAGATCTCCTCTCCCATTGTCCATGCCATAACGCAGCATAAAGTGAAAGACTGAATGATTTCACATCAATTGAAAGTTAATTGATCAAAACTGAATTTCTTTTCAACTCATCGTCCTAATCAGGGTCTTCAGTAAAATCATGTTTGATCCCTGTAATCATTGATAGTGGCAATTCTTTATACTTCATGCTGGACAAAAGACTCAATCTGCTGTCTCTACTCAGTGTAATGATTAAAATCGTTCCCTTTCAACTAACACTTTTTGGGCGAATGTGTTAGTATATTTCAGAACAAACCCCAAGCCTGGTGTGAATCTCTTGTGATATCAGGGATTGACTATGGAACTTTCTTCTGACTGGTATCCCCAAAGTACACCTTGATCCCCTGAAAGAAGTCTTTCATGCAGGGACTCGCTTAATCAAGCAAACTAAGAAAATGTGAAAATATTTCTCCTGAAAATTCAAAGACTTCAATGGCTTTCCTTGGAAGTCAGAGCTCTCTAGAAGGTGGTATGTATTACTGAAAAGGTATCACACACCTCCACAGCCAATATTTAGACTCCAAAATAAACATTTCATGTGGACTAAAACCATTAAGCATTACTGGAACTCTGCTCTTAAAACCCCTAGGTTTCAAAAAAGATACTTGACGGGACAGCCCTTTTCTGGCAATGGCACAAGAGTCTTGAATTCCCCTCTTCTTGGTGTTCGCACTACCACCCCAATAAACGCATTTAAAAAGGAACTGAAATTTCATTTTTGATTTAACCTCTAAGACGATTTGTGTTAAATCCATGTATCAGATTCTACATTCATCCTCAGTCTCCCTACTTCCTACGCTCCCTCTGTTGACTCCTGGTATTCTTCCTCTCACAGCACCTACCATCTGGACCTCCTTCTTCTGAAGCTTCCTCTAACAGCTATCTCTCCTTATTCTCTCTTTCTACCTCTTATGAGTCCGCTGCTGCATACAGATGCTCTGATATTTAGAGCTATAATCTCTTGTTTAGCATCCCTTTCAATACTTTACACATTGCTTTGCTTGTGTTCTTTTTATTTTCTATTACCATTATGAAGGTCTCACTGCACATTGCAACCTTCGTCCTATTCATATTTGTTTTCAATGTATTATCTCTGGGTTTGCCTTATTCTACTTTTAATGTTATATTCTCTTCATTGTAAAGTACTCTTATGCACAAGGACAATGTTTACACTATATAATACTGCATAAATACATAAATAAATAAATAAATAAATAAATAAATAAATAAATGAATGAATACATTTGTGAATGAGGTCTATAATTACTGCAACTAGTAAGTATGCCATTTATATGAATTTAGGTAACTAAAACATTTTATTTGAAATTATACACTATAGCCTTATAGCCCCCCGTAGCGGGCTATACCGGCTATTAAAGGCCCGCTCCAGCGTTAAAGGCCTGAGCCGAAGGCGAGGGCCTTTAACAAGGGAGTGGAACTTTAATAGCCGGTACAGCCCAGCTACGAAGGGCTATAAGGCTATTAGAACATTCTGCCACTAGAGGGCAGAATGTTCTAACAAATTAAACAAAGGCCTCTCGGAGCCCGAAGGGATTGAAATCTCCTAGGGCTCCGAGAGGCCTTTGTTCAAACAAAATTGGAATGTTGCTCTGCGGGCCTTTACTGGCCCGTAGAAGCTCGGAGCACTCCATTGTATTCAATGGAGTGCTCTACATTCCAATGTTCTAATAATAAATACATCTTCTCACATTTTTTAGGACAGTGTGAAGGATACCTGTATGCTGAAAGCCTCACTGAGTCCATATTATAATCATTTTACAGGGGAAAATAGCTGGGTTTACACAGTGGCGTAACGCAACGCGAGGGGGCCCACCCTGCAAAGTGCATGCTGGGGACTTCCCATGCTCCAGACCTAGTCGGGAGCTCTCAGGCCACGGACCTGCCAGTGCCGAAGGTGGCCCCCAGAGCTCATAGACCTCCCCGCACCGCAGGGCTGCGGGGGCTATGGTAATGCAACTGGGCCCATACTCATAAGCAGTGCTTAAATAGAAAAAAGTGCTGGGGCCCACGTATTTTCTTAGGAGACCCCTGTCTACACTGGAATTTCTGGCACTGCCCATCTGCATTTGACAGCACCCAGATTGGGCTCACTAGTGACCCTCGATGCAATGTCTGTCACCTGTACTTTATGCTCAAAGTACACAGCTCTGTAGGGCCATGTTGGCTATAGTTAACATACACGGAACAGCTCTTTGAGTATTGCCCCTTAGAATAATACATGGATTACATGGATGGTACAGTTCTGGGAGCACTTCCCTTGCACCTTTCAAATGTGCTACTGTCCAGAGTAATAGCACGCTACATTTTATGTCCAAACTCAGGCATTGCACAACCACTGCCCTCTACATCACACTTATATACTCAGTGCAGCTTTCAGGGGCACTGCATACTACACCTGCATTTCCTACATAGCTGCCAGGTTTCTCAGGCCCATGCATGACTAGCTAGGTCAATCTTGGTTTTTTGTTAGAATTCTGGGACTTGTAGTCTTATTTATCCCAGTATAAAACCAGGACTAAAAGCCCCTGAATTCTAAGAAATAAATACCACTGGCCTAACTAGTCACGCATGGACCTGGGAACCTTGGCAGCCATTTTTAATCTCATATGTAACATTCCCTGCAGCACTCACCAGACAAGCATCACCTTGAGGGACCCCTACTACTGAGATCCTGGCTGCCAGTGGCTTCGGCCTGCTCCCAGGGAGACTGCTGCTGGCACTCTAATCACAGCTGAACTGAATCGCTCACTTTGCCTTGAGTTCCTGATGAGCACCAGTGAGGTACAGCTGTGTTAGGCCTACCGCCGATGACTGCACACTGCTGGGAGTTGCTGCTTTTCTGCTGGGATCTGACCTGGTGGGGCTATTGTGCAGCTGCAGGAAAAATATCTCACCTGCGTCTGGACTGTGGAGACTGCGGCACATAACTGATGCCGTAAGACTAATGCTGCTCAAGGCCGTAGTGGGGATCCAAAATGCAACCCTGGTTAAAATGCTCAAACCAGTCTCTCTCTTTCCATCCAGCCCCTCCCTCCTTCTCTCCTCGCTCTTCCCTCTCTCTGATCGCTTTCTCTCTACCTTCCTGCTCCCATCCTCTTTTCCTCTGTCTCTTGAAGCCTCCCTGTCTCTACCTCAATTAACCTTGGGGAGCTGGGGAAATGGACATGCGCCTGGAGTGCCCCTAACCTAAAAATAGGACTCCAGGGGCTCCAGCCCAAAGGTGAAATGCCCGTAAAAAATGGGGGTTTGGAGAGGGAAGCGTTGGGCCGGGTTGTGAATGAAGGCACAGAGAAACCAGTGTGGGTGTCTAATTTGGCTAGGGATCTACATTCGGAAATTAGACACATAGTTAAGGAGAAATTGACTACCCTGACCTCTCGGGTTGATAAATTGACATCCCTACTAGAAGCTTATATGGGGAAAATAGACTCCAGGGTGGATGTCCCGCATTATCAATGCATGCCTTTAGCCTGCCGAGCCCACCAGGAAAAAGACCATGCCCCGGATCCTATTTTTAGCCTGCCCCTACAAACACAGAAGAATAGGGAGGATGTGGCATCTGACACAAATGTATTGAGTAAGCCAAGTGAGGCTACTAGCCTACATAACCAAGAGCCTAGAAAGGGCAGGGAGGATGGTAGGAAACTAAGACCCATTGTAGGATCAATCCTAGCTGAATCTAAGGTGCAGAACCCGGGCCCAGAGCACAGAGCAATTGGGGGCAGGACCTAAGAACAGAGGCAATAGAGGGTAGCCCAGCCTTACCATGTATTAATCTCCCCCAGATTCCACGCCATATGTTCTGATCCTAGCTAAAGTTCCAGAACTTAAAATAGGACAAAGGGAATCGCATTATGACTTAAAAAACAAATGTATTTTTTGGCTGTCAAATCAACTCCAATTCTCTTATAGAGATGCAAACGAGATTCTACTTACGCGTAGGGTGGGATGGGTGGGCCAAAAAACAAAAGACATACCTGGTGACATTATTGTAATCAATTTCAGAAATCCCCAGGCTGTAAGGTCCCTTCTAATGCGAGACAGTCAAAGACATGAAGGGGGGATCAGACCCCTTCCATTGGGGTATTTCTACCCACCGAGACCCATCCCAGAAAGTACCCCATGGATAGTCCGTGGTGCAGGTCTTAGACACAGGCCCGAGCTAAATTCCAGGGTGGGGCTGGACCAACAGAATTCATTGCTTTTAACCTCCCACTTGTAAATAGATTTGCACCCCTAGAGCAAGTTGATTGACTAAAATCATTTCAGCCACTCAAACCAGAGTCAAGTTTGCAGAGGGATCATTGGGGAAACCACCCAAATGGGAGGATACTGCATACGATTTCCGTTAGCCCTAGACAGAAACCAATTCAGGGATTAAGGAAGGCTGTCGGGGAGGAAGGTGCCCAAAATGAGGGGGTGGAGGGGCTCTCTTATACTAACATCTATACTACACCAGACATGTTACTGAACTCTGTGCTAACACCTATAGCCCAGTGGCAGCCAACCACAGTAATCATATCCACTAAGTCTGACGGGAACGGGAATGGCCTTAAGCCGGCTGTAGTAGCTATTGATAGTTCAAACCAGCCACCCAGAAATATATCCAAATTTCATGTCTTATCGTGGAATATTGCGGGTCTTGCATCTAAACTAGAAAATCCAGAGTGGGGAGCCCTCATACATGCAAATGACATCTGCATGTTCCAAGAAACCTGGGCAAGGGAGGGCACCCATAGACTAGGCTATGCGACCTTTTGCCTAGCAGCCACTAGCGGTGGCAGGGGTAGACCTGCGGGAGGACTCTGTACATGGATTGCCGTCCATCTGGGCTGCACTGCAAAACAGGTTGAGACATCTTCACGGGATATACTTTGTGTCATTCTGACCTTTTCCGCTAAGATCAGAGTAGCCATAATTAATGTCTATTCCCGCCCAGTCAGCTACGGCCAGGAGTCGTCAACCCTCGAACAACTGTCCAGTTTTTTGCACACTATTCCAGAAAATACCCCGATAGTTCTTGCTGGAGATTTCAATTGCCAATATGAACCCCTGAAAGATTTAATCGGTGGTGAGCCCAACGAGGAAGATCAACATTGGGCTATACCAGAACCGAATGCACCAGCCACCCGGGCTTGGACCCCATTGGTACTCCAAATGAATACCCTCACACTGACCCATTCTATTAGGGCTTGTAATGGGCGCACCAAATCTGACTCCCGGCTAACTATACCTACAACAGACCAGGTTGTTCCTCCATTTTGGATTATATCCTGTTGGACACCAAAACCTGGCACCGGGTGATTGATTTTAAGGTCATCCCCCGTTATGACAGCGACCATAATGCCCTAATTTTAGAGATGGTATCGTTCTGTCCTATGGTTATTTATGCAAATCAATATGCAATTAGATCCAGGCCACTTTTATCCAACTGCAGGAGGAGAGTAAAATGGGGGCCCTCTGTAACTCGCAGGAAAAGATTTCATCTCTTTACGAAACCATCATCCCTCATTTAGAGGCTGCTGATCAATTCAGCCATAATGTTGCCTGCGATATAGCCCGAACAGAAATTGGGAAGAACCATCAAGGTTTAGTGGGTGACTTGGCAAACTTTTTTTTCCCTCTAGTAAAAACTAAGAAAAATGCTCCCATGGGCCATCCTTGGTATAATGGTGACTGCCGGAGGGCTAAGAAAGCACTAATTTCAGCTATTAAAAACAAAGATCGCCCCATGATAAAAGACAAACGGATAGCTCATAAAAATATAATTAATATGGCAAAAAAACGATGGGAGGTAGACAAATGGGAAAACTTGAGATTTGCCCTATGTTCCAGGGACATGCGGTCCATTTGGAATCTAGTTAATACTGGCTCCACCGAGGGCAAGTCAGCAATAGAACCAAACTTGGGGGCAGAAATCTGGAAGATCCATTTTGAAGCCCTTTATACAAGGGTAGAGGAAGATGAGCGTCAAGCCATTAATGAGTGCGTCTCCCTGCAGCCCCATAATTTTGCCGTCATTGAAATTTCCTGTTAGAGATAATGGGAGCACTGAGAAGGGTATCTCCCTCAAAGGCGCCAGGTCTAGATAAGATTCCGGGTGACCTACTATGCAGTGAACCTAATATTTGGGCCCCCTATCTATGGACCCTGTTTAATGCCATTTTACATGGAATGTCGATTCCCCCGTCATGGCTGGGGGCGGAGATTATTCCAATTTTTAAAAGGGCTCACCACTCCTCCCCGCCAACTATCGTCCAATAAGCCTCATAGATGTCACTCAAAAAATATACGCAAGAGTGCTATTGGATCGAATGGAAAGCTGGAAGGAGGAGTATTCTATACTCAGTCCCTACCAAGCAGGTTTTAGAGCCAAGATGTCCACAATAGATCAGATACTCAGGCTGCAACTTCTGTATTGGAAGACAGTGCTTTTGGAGGAGGCAGCCTCTATCTGATCTTTGTGGACCTAAAATCGGCCTTCGACCTGGTCCCTAGGGATAAATTGTGGTCCATTTTATTAGACTTGGGGATTCCCCCTTATCTCTGTTATCAGATGAAACGGCTCCACGAAAACAACTACGCCCAAGTTAGGTACGGTAAAAATGGTGAGCTTACTGACCCCATTCCAATAGACAGAGGGGTAAGACAAGGATGTGTCTTGGCCCCGACCCTCTTTGCTTATTTATTAATGGTCTGGTGGAGGCTCTGAATGCTGGGAGGGACATAGACGCCCCTAGGTTGGTGAACAACAGGGTTCCGGCCCTGATGTTCGCCGATGATACCCTCTTACTATCCAAGTCCCCAATGGGAATACAGAGGGCCTTGGATATTTTCCATCTATTCTGTAAAAACAGGGGTTTGGAAATCAATTCACTAAAGACAAAATATATGGTTTTTAACGGAGGTAACACCATGCGACCAAACCCTCTTTTAGATGTGAAACCATTAGAGAAAGTGTCTGTTTTTGACTACTTAGGCTTAACACTCACCGACAAAATGGAGTGGACCGCACAAATCAAGAAGGCCAGCTTAAAGTTGGCACAGACAGCTGGGGGGATAGCAAAGATGTCTGGGAAGTGCACACACAAAATGGTCGGTCCAGCAATGGAAATATATAAGGCCCAGGGCAGGGGAGCGGCCCTATATGGGGCAGAAATCTGGGGCCATCGACCTTGTGATCACTTATCTAAGAATGAGAACTCTTTTATTAGGCAGCTTTTAGGTCTCCCTAAAAGTACACCATTGATGCCGCTCCGCATGGACCTTGGGGTTAACCCAATTGCGGAGGAAGTTGCCCTCAGGCCTCTTCTCTATTGGAGACGTATCTGGAGTACTCCAGAACTTGAGTTCTTTAGACAAGAGCTAAAAGAGGTCGTAAATCTACAGAGAGTTGACAAAATCCCATGGCTGTCTTATATTAAAAACATCTTGACTGCTATGAGGATGGGAGACCTATGGGCTAACGCTGAAGCAAGTTGCATGACAACTCCCAAGAAGGCCTTGTCAAAGATCTTTAGAGAATTTAAACTTAATCAGATAAAGGCCAATTCCGACATAGGCGCACTGACCCTATCTTTTTTAGAGGCAAAAGACCAATACAAGCTAGAACCTGTCCTTGATGTCATACAGCCCCCCTTGCAAAAAAATTGTACCTACAATTTAGGCACGGCGTATTACCACTGCGCGCATTTACAAGTAAATGGGGAAATGCGCTGTCCCAGGGCTGTCCAGTCTGTGCAGATAATCCGGAGACGGACCAACATGTTTTATTCGTCTGCCCGGCATACAAGAAGGCTAGATATCGATGGTTACAACAGGTGTGCCGGAATCTTGGCACAAAGTATTGCGCGGAGGCCTATAGGATCCTAAAATATGATACTAGTCTGCCCATAGTGTATTCAGTTACTCGTTATTTATTTTCTATGTGGTGTGTACGGTCATCTATTTTAAAAGCTGGGTCTATTGGATAATTTTAGTTTTTTACGCAAATTAAATGTATCAATACTTTTTAATTACCTTTTTAAATGCTTTAAAAAATATCAATTCCGAATCACCACCTTTTATATTTATATTCAGAACTCCCTTTTTAGGTCGAGCCTCGAGTAGCGCGCAAGCGCTGCTAGGCGAAGACTTTATGTAAGGGGGTTTCAAAAGCTGACCACACGCTCGTGCGTCGTGGCCTTTTCCCTGCGGTTACGCGCATGGCCATGGTGCACGAGCGTGTGGTCAGCTCTGCACGCTGCCGCGCTCGCCCCCGCTCCTCTCTCACGCTGCCGACGGCTTTCCGTCATGGCTCATTAAGCGCTCGCGGCACCCTAACAGCACGCGATCACTTTCGCGCGCACCACTCGCGGCACGCTTGTTTTGGTAGAAACGGGAGTTTAAGTGATTTGCCCAGAATCGACCCCGAGGATCGAACCTTGGTTTCGCCGCTCCAGAGTCGGCAGTCTAGCCGTCAGACCACATCCTCTCCCAGGTTAAAGAAGCAACAGGCTGCGAATCGAACTAGTGCCACGTAACAAACGGATTTCCTATGGTGTCACATTCACCACACTGTCCAGCATCAGTAAGTGCTAGAAATGCCACATGTTCTTTAAACAACTACTGCCCCGTAACGTACAGGGTCGCACCATGTACGGCTCTCAACCCCCATTTAAGTCCCAGAAACAGAGATCAAATCGTCCGCTCATCTGTCTGTAGCGAACTTTACTTTGAGCAGCACTAGCCGACTTCAAGTGGACAGATGGTAAGAACCTGTTTAAACCTCACAGCCAATCAAGAACTTCGAAAATCCTTAAGGCGCACTAGATTGGCTGGGCTGAACCCAATACTCTAATCGTAGGCCACCGAACACATTAGCAGAACCGCCCACTCCCAGCCGACTCTCAGTATGTGTTCTACCTTGTGATAGGCTGTTATGGGATCCGGAAGTGCTAAAGTTGAAAATGACATCCTTTCGAAGATCAGCCACGGAGGTAGCACTGTGCACATGGAGTTGAATTGACTGTCTTTCAGCGTTATAAACAGGAGGTCATCGTACTTTCGGCACCCGTGGTCACGTTGTTAACATTCTCTGCTCAGGCAAGCTCTCTCTTTTTTGTCAATGTCTTGATAATGACAGCGTTTTCCCCATTAAGCCAGACTTCTAATTATAGTAAGTTGCTGAATATACTCGTTTTCTAGTTGTGTAACAGCTTATTTTTTTTAATCTTATACGATTTGGTGTTTCAACACAGGGGACATGTTTACAGTTGAGCGCAGTGCTTTTTCCCCCTAGTGTTGTTATTCTTAACGAAATTGTAGTAGCATTGTGGTCCAGTGCTTAAGTTCAGAAACAATGTGGCTTCAGTTATGGTGCCAGTATCTCCACATGACCACGTTGGGTGATTTTTGACAGATTAGTTTATCTCTTATGGTATTCTGATTTCATTTAATGGTGACCGCAACCTGTAAACAAATATTACATAACTCAGATATCTACTAGACAAATTTCGACCTACTAAACTGATCATCGAACAAAGCATTTAAGTACTTAACAGGATCATATTCTTTGGGCAGACCATACTATTTACGATCTTTCTTGGAGGCACAGCAAACAAGCTTTGGCATAGCCAATAGGTCTCGCATTTGGGACCTTATAAGAGTTTAGCCATGCAACAGTTGATGTTGTTGCACCAAGGATATTGTGCTGCATAACAAAATACTTATAAGGTCCCAAAAGCGAGACCTATTGGCTATGCCAATGCTTGTTTAAATATTGCAATGCACGCGCACTTTATCTTTGCTAGAATTATATGTACAAATTGTGCTGTATTTTTTTTCTTTGTGCTTTTATGGCCATAACGGCCGAAATAAAGAATTTTTGAATTGAATTGAATTAAAATGCCAGTTGGAATGAAAGGCCTGTCCGGCCCTGATGCTGCTTATGGAAGCTCAGCTGAATGGCAAAAGCATTAACAAGTTAAGAACCCCCACACGTAAGCAGCTTCCGTAGGAGCACCCTATATGGTGAAGGGTGCTGCCCTTTACTTTCCGTTGGAGGTGGGGCAATTTAACAATCACAAACCACGTGATCCTCTATTCAGCCATTGATCAATTTTGATTTGATGATATTGTTTGGCACTCGGACCTATTTCTAGCTTTAATTGTTTTTTTGGGCAACTTCAAAAGTCGTTGAGCCAAGTTTGAACGTCCTCTCCTTGTCAACACATTCCCTATGCATTTTTGTTTATATTTCGGATTTATTTTGCTCAATATTCTTATGAACAGCTTGAAGTAAACACCAGTCTTGGACCTGGACCAAGACAAATGCCAGCATTAAGAACATAAAAGAAGACACTTGCATGAGAACTGAAAGCAAAACAAACCCAGTCTGAGAATCAGAACTGGAGAGGAGCAAATCTCCAAAGAAGCTGCAGCGCCGGTTATACAGTGCTAGGAGGCAGTGGCGCTGGAAGCAGGGGTGGGAGTCGCTACAGCACTGCAGATCATTTTGAAAATGTTAATTTGGAAAATAGGTATTGAAAAGTCTTCGGCTTGAGTTATTCCTCTGAGCATTTACTGCTTGTTGAAAGACAGTCTTATGTCAGGTAATTTCTTCAGGCGAACTGATATTCTTTTTTAACATAGATATTTCTGCTTACTTTCCCTTATTTTCCTTTTAAAAACAATAGAAGTGCAAACCCAAAAATCACTTTGCTTTATAAATACAGACAAGCCAATGTCACTTTATTTTGTAGCGATACATGTGAGACCAATGTATTATTTGCTTTTCATCTCGTTTATCTTACTACTTACATATTGACAATTATTTATAGGGCTGTGCAAGCACTATGTAGGCAAACCAGATGTCCATACATATAACGGATTAGGTTCAATATGTATCTGTGAAACTGATTAAGTGATGCTACAGCATCGATATCACATAAAAACCATGTCGAATTATCACCAGCAAAACACGCAGTAAAGTGCTTCATTTGAGCCGGGGCTTTCCGGTGCTAAGCACCGGCACTTAATTGGTTTCCGGTGCTCGGCACCGGCACCTGATTCTCAACACCATACCTAGAACAGTCTACCACATGGTGGCGCTGCTCATCTAATTTAGAGATGAGCAGAACAACGGCTGTTTAGGAATACAATATACATTAAAATTGCAAATACCTGCCTCCCCAGCCATTCCTTTAGCTTTGGGGACCTGGAATAATCTGAACTGTCGTTTTGGCAGTGATGACAAGGGCGATGGGTGGTGCAAGCTGCAGTGGCCTACCGGTCAGAGCCCTGGCACTTCATATTTTACAAATTAAGCACTGAGTAAAAGCACAAGGAAAAATGGGCACAACACTAAATAACAGTGTGAGTGACATGCTCATTATTACCAATAGTTATTCCCCAATTACTAGACCAGGATATAAACATAGTGGAAGCAGCAGTGTTTATATCATATTTATAGAGCCAGATTGTGATTGAAAACTAAGGACCTTATAAACAAAACACTTTTGCGATCAGAAAGACTGGAAATCGCAAAACAAAAAACAGGCATTGTGATTGCAAAAGAGTGTTTTGTTATGTACTAAACCTATTTACAACTTTGAAAAGGAATTCAGATTGGTAAAAGCTGTTTTGTGACCTAGTATGAATTGGAAATAAGAGGTGGTGTGAAAGGGGCATCATCCTCCTATTTGGGAGTCTCAATGGTATGTTCCAATGGTTTGCAACTACAATTGTAGTTACAAACCATCGATCAGATAGACACCCAAATTGGGATAGTATCTTATTTACAAAGGGTAGCTGCTAAAAGGGAAGCCATCTCTGTAGGACAGCTTCCCCATTCGTAAATGTTTTGGGTGGTCTCAGCTGGAGAGGAGAGTGGTCGAGGGGAATATGTATTCTCCCTAAATGTCTTATCAGTATGTAAAAATGTTTTCAAAAGCAACGCCTAGCTCTTCAAGGGACACTGGCTATGTATAAAAAGAATGTTGACATGCTGGGAATGCAAGTATTGAGAGGGGAGGTTTGTTGTCCCTCTCTGTCCTCCATCCCTCCACTCTCAGACATTTGTAGAGGGCTGCACTTGCCTCATTATATCTATCAGACAAGGGGGTTTGAGACCCTCTGTGAAAATGCATTTTGTGATGGGACTGTTTAGTGCATCAGTCACAAATCACAAAATGCTGCGCTTGTCGCAAAAATGTTGGTATGTAATTTGTACCCACTATTTGCGACCTGCCTCATACTACATCAGACCCTCAGTTGTGTGCTTTAAATGAACACCAGTGTGATTCTTTTTCCTTTGCAGCCTTGGACATTCCACATACTTCCTGCATATTATATAGTTTGTTATTTTTGACCCATGTTATTTTGTTTTCCTCTGTTTCATATGTCGTTTGGCCAATAAGGTCAATGCAGCAAATGTATTAATGCTGGCGTGCTTTCATTTTGTGAATGTTGCTTGTGTGCAAGGCCATGTACTAATTAGAAAGTGTGCACTCGGTCAAAATGCCAAAGTAATGAAGCAGGATGAGCACAGATTAAATGCACAGCCTGCACTTTGAATTTATTATTATTATTATTATTTAGCTTGTAAAGCGCCTGGTTACTCCAACGGAGTGTCCCCGCGCTAGAACACCATCAAAACCCCAACAACTGACCTAAGCTAGCAACCTTTCTACGCCTCTTACTGCCCGGCAGTCGGAGTAGAGGCACTACTTCCGTCCATTTCCGTACATTTATCATGTGGGAAGATGCACTTTTTATTACTGAATAAGTGCTATGTCAAGCAGAGCTAATTTTCCCATGTGCAATACCATCAACTTGCTGTAACGACAGAAACATTGGTTGCACTTGCAACATTCATTTCAAAGACTTGCCTTTCTTGACTGAGAAATGACCATGTATATCCCTCAAGCAACTAATACGCAGGTGTGTAAATAAATAAAAACATATTTCCATTATAAATGTGTCATCATCATCAACAACTTTATTTGGTTTTTGCAAAGAAATCCATAAAAGTCACAATTAAAAAAATACCATTAAGTCCTTCACAAAAACAAAAAAGAACAGTACAATACATCCATCACGGCCCCGTAGATACAAGGTTAATAACAAGGTCTATGTAGAAACAAATAAGATCCTAAATAAAAAACATCCATCGCAGGCCGATAAAGTGCAAAATTAATAACAAGGACTATTAAATTATATGTGTGTCTATTATGTGAGTGGACATAATAGCTTAATGAAATTGCCCTTGTAAAAAAGCACTGTATGGGAAATAGTGTAAATCGTTAATGGAAAGTGCACCAGTGTACTTTCTGACATGATAACTACAGAAGTGCAAACACTGTACCAGAGTTTGCGCAGTTCCTCTAAATCTAAATTGCCAGCATATGAGCACTTGCAGTTTGCGGCAAGTGCTATAACATAGTACATCATCACACGCTGGAAGTTCACTAGTGCTAATCTCTGTTACAATGGGCATGAACTGTGATGCTTTTGCACACATGCAGTCAGAGCCATTGATCGCTGTGCGAGGTGTGCACACTTGCAACACTCATTCTGAAAGTGTAATCAGCCTTTGCTGGTGTACCTCTTCCTGGCACTTGCGATGAGGTCCTCCCAACAAGGTGCAATCTGCAACACTCAGTACAAAGTGTGACATGGCAGATGTCACAAACATTTGCTTTGATTGATCTTGGGAGGTATTCTGAGAAGCATAGTTCTTTGGTACAGTCCTTAGGCACATAGTACCCCACAGTGCTTAATTTGCAAAACAAATAAGTGCCAGGGCCCTCCTCAGAAGGCCACCACAATTTGCACCACCCATTGCCCCTGCCAGCATTGCCAATTACATATCTACACAACTACTAACTTTCACATGACTATAAGTCTGACAATTCAGACTGTTCGAGGCCCCCAAACCTAGAAGAATGGCTTGGACTGCAGGTATTAGTTGTTTTTAATGTATAATGAATTAATAAACAACTGTTATCATCTTTAAATTACACAAACAATTTAAACATACATGTAAGATAATTACCTTACTCGGACCTTGATAATTGTAAATATTTAATCATTCTTTTTAAAAATGTTATAGTGATTTTATAATTTTGGTTTAATTGAATATTTGCTTGTTTAATAAGATGGTGCTTTTTATGTCTTTTATATTGTAAGATTTTAGTTAATCAACAATAAATTATTATACATACAAATTACACAAACAGCGCCCCCATGTGGCAGCTGTCATAAGAGCCGGTGTTGACAATTAAGTGTTGGTGCAGAGCACCTGAAACCACCAGTTCAAATTAAGCACTGGTACCACATCTCTGTGCTAGAGTTCATCAATGTTAAAAACCGTGGAACCCCGCCTAAAAAAAGCACCAGCACAAATTAAACACTGCTCCCAAGGCCTTTTTCGTATGATTGTTTCTGAACTCACAAATTTATCCTCCTATTTCTACACAAATGATTGTGTTTATATCCTCTTCAAAAGTATGACACACAGAATACCAGAAATGGTATTTCCGGGTCAATTCAGAGTAATATGCTAATTATATTGAGGGGAGAGGGGGAACATCATTCACCAAACTCAACAATTCAAGCATGGCCCAGTCCGTGAATCAGCACATATACTGCTTATTGTATCTGGGAAGGCAACGATTGACTGAAGTCACAGTCCCGGGCTTGAATACTCTCGGCAAGCAGGCATCAGTGTTTTATCATTCAGGGTCAGAGAGGATGAGGATGTAGCCTAGAGCTAGAGCGGTTGACCTCGAAGCTGGGGAACAAGGTTCGATTCGAGACTCTGCAATGACGCTCAACGTCCTGTAATTCTGGGCAAATCTCTTAATCTCCCTGTGCCTAACAAAAATGAATGTGTCCTTGTGTAAGCAACTGGTGCTCATGTAAAGAACTCCGATACCCCATACCTTTGGGTCAAGTTCGCGCTATATAAAACTCCGGGGAAAAAAAACCGTTGTGGAAAACTGAATTTTGTTGGCCCTGCAATATTGTGAAATTTTATGATAACTTTGTGAAATTAATGTTTTAGTGACAAGTATTATTAGCTCGAATCTTGGGGGTCATTAGGATAGCGGGCGGATTGCCACCGCCCGTATGGCTGTGGCGATCCGCCCGCTATTTCCCTCCGCCCGCCACACATTTTCCCCCCGCCATATTAGTATGGCGGGGGGTACCGCGGCGGACGGGAAGACCGTCCGCCGCTTTTCCGCCCGGTCCACAAGTCGACCGGGCGGAAAAGGTTTTAATATGGTGGCGGTGTCTGTTAGACACCGCCATCCATATTAGGATACGTGCGGGGATGTGCCTTTCCGTGGCGGCAACGCCGCCACGGAAAGGCATGTGGTCTTTTCTATTGGGGGCCCATAGCGGGCCCCCAGGGAGTTGGGGGGGTGGGGGGTGCACATGGGGGGTACCTATGGTACCCCCCTGCATATGTATGCACAAGGTGGCAGGCACCGCGCGGTGCCTGTCACGTTGTGCATACATATGCACAACATGCATTCACAGCATTGTGGCGGGTGGAGCGGTGAGCACCGCCCGCCACAATGCAGTGGATAGGGCTTGCCACCGCCACGGTGGCATCCTAATAGCATGTGCGGGACCGCCGCACCACTTGCGGACGGTCCCGCATTCCGCTGCGGTGGCGGGCGGACTTTGTCCGCCCGCCATCGTAATGACCCCCCTTGTGTTACTTTTTTGTACAATGTCATGCCCCCACAAAAAAATTACACAAGATACCAGCAGGAGACTGGTTCGAGCAGAAAATGTTTCTCAGCAAGAAATTTACTGAACAGATTATTCGCCCATAAGCAAAAAATTACACAAAATTGCTTAATGCGTAATTTTCGAAAATTTCGCATGGCATAAAATGTGTGCATTAAAATTCCGTCCTTTCAAGCATCTAGTATTACATCACGAGTAGGCTGCAGAACCCTCACACATTCTGATGTCCTAAAGTAAACAATCAGTGTAGTCGCTGGCAAGGTTTGTTGCCTTTCATAGGTAAAGTGACAGGTTTAAGGGCATTTGGGGGCATATTAACAACGGCCAGCGATAATTATCGCTGGCCGTGCTTAGCGATAATTATATTATCGCAGGCTATCTCTGGCATTTATCGCCCTGGTAGCGCGTTATTAACAACGCGTTACTCCAGGGCGATAAAAATTCCAGAGATAGCGAGGTTATCGCCCTTTTGCAGGGAACATCGCTGGTTTTCCAGCGATGTTCCCTGCAAAAGGCGACATCTTGCTGATACGACCCTGTGGTCGTATCAGCAGAATCCACCTCCTATGCCTAACATAGGTAAGTCAGGATTATAGCAGACGTTAGATTTTGGCGAAAACGGCCGTTTTGCCAAAATCTAACGTCTGCTATAATCCTGTGGGCTGCCTTGTAAATATCGCGATGTGAACATCGGCGATATTTGCAACGTAGCCCATCCGGAGTACGCCCAGTAACGCCCACTTTGCATCTCATTAGAGATGCAAGGATGGGCGTTGGGGGAAAGGGCGATAGTGCAAGGATTCACGCGATAGCGTGACCTTGCTGATTAGGCAATAGAATTATCGCCGCTTTCCGTCCGAAAACGGACGCTAAAGCGGCGATAATTGCTTATCGCCTCGTTGTTAATATGCCCCTTGCTGCCTTGGTTCCCTATGTCCTGTTGTAGCATTATCGTGTTTTGCAAACCACCTTAACAAGAATGTACCGAGTCGCAGTAAAAAACGTGTGCACTTTATGACGGTTACCCCGAGAAAACAAAGGCATTCACTTATAGAAATTAACAGGGGTTGTGTCATGTTTTAATAAATCTTATTGAAAAAAGTTTCAAACAAAGTTATAGAAAATGACTCGCTGTAAACGGTTCCTCTAAAAAATAAAAAAAATATAGACTTTAAAAAAACAGCCACAGATAATTTTAGGCGAGTTTCCAAAAGCCTGCCTTAAATGTAGCCACGGGCCATGTTCCAGTCACTTCAAGGTCACTGTGACAAGAGACAAATAAAAGTTACTTGTAATTTTCATGGAACAGCGGGCAGCATTCGTACAGCGAACAGATCAGTTTAAAAAGCAGTGTGCATGCATTGTTTTGGAAACTGTTATCAAGTTGTGTCTTCTCTGTACAGAACATTGTCAAGGCTGCCAAAAATGAAATTTACCAGTTTGTTTGTTACATAATTTATTGCTGGAAAACAAAATGAGATATGCAAAACATGCCACTGCAAGAGAAGAAACAGTCCCCTGCTGTTGTGCCTGAGATTAACCTGAGATGACCAGACAAAACCTTATTATCTACTTCTATGCATTACTCACTGTATTTTGCTGCAATAACATAGGGCTCAGGAGGTGCTATACAAAGTGCCCTAGGGGCACAAGGTGCGTGTACACCCTCTCTTTGTGCTAGTATGGCACTTTCTTTGGGTTTAGAGAAGGGGCCACAGACGCTTGGAAAGCAGTTCCGGATTACCAAATAGGCAAAGTAGGCACCGGCCTTTGTGCCCCACTCCTTTTAGGGGCCCCGCAACAACGAATCAAAATAATACTGATTTGATCTTGAAAGAAAATTACAATCAAGCTTTCGTAAATATTGTTTGCAAAAGAAAGAAAAAAATTAATCAACTCAAAGAAACGAAAACTTTACATTAAAGACTCTATAGAGAAAATACTGTATTAATCTAATGTACCCATTAACAACTTAAAGTGCATAAACCAGAGACATCAGATTCACATAACAGTTTGTCTCTTAAAAGCTCACCTTCTGGCAGCTGCAGGTTGTAAACAAAATCCAGTGCATTGGGTATTAGGAGATAATTTGCGAGGGGGTCCCCGAACTTTCTGCTGCCTAGGGGCAAACACAGGGTTTAATTCGGCACTGTTGGACAGTCCCTTCAATATTATGGATCAACCCAGCACTAAATTTGCACTGCTGCAATGACAAGCGGACTATCCCTCATTTGCATGGCGGCATGGCCCCATTCAAATGAGGGATTCCATTGCCCCAGCACCATTTTACTGAAGGAGGCACAGAGGCAAAGTCTGTCAGTAGGTGGACAGATTGTGTGTCCCCAGGGTGCGCCCTTGGGAGGAGGGCACATGGAAACAAGCGGTCCCTCAAGTAGCTCCCTGCAGGCGGGTGCACTCACTGGTGCGACGTTTCAACAATGAAAGGGTGCAGATCTTCGAGTAAAGCTCGCTCCTGCACTTTGACCAGCACATTTGAACAACATAATAGGGTGCCTGGTCTGCATTTGGTTTACACATTTAAGAGAGTGCCACATCAGAGAGTCGGACACTGAGCCCTGTCTGCAGAGTAGCCTCAGGTGTCTTAATATTTTCGTCTCTGCTCTTTAAGTGTGCCCTTATTTTGAATGTAGCCATTGTCGTCAATAACAGCAGTTTCGTTTGCGACTGGGTGGATCATTTTTGCTTTTCCTTCAAACACTACTGACTAGCAGCACCAGTTGCCAGACTGCTCAAGCCCTGGGACTTCATCTGACGTTTGTGACTGCTGTTTTTCAATCGTTGGTGCGTGACTGCTGTTTTTCAATCGTTGGTGCGTGACTGCTGTTTTTCAATCATTGGTGCACTTGCCCATTGCAATCGTGGCCTCAGAGGCTTGTGCCGCACTTTTTATAATAAGCATTGGTTGTGTACACATTGCATGTGTGTGCAGAATAAAATGGATTCCATCATTTGTATGGCGTTTTCCAAGTAAATAAAGGAATGCCTTTGCCATGTGCCAGAGCAGGGTGCAAGCACATGGACAACATATCCTTAAGGGTTGTCATTAACTTCACTAACTAGGAGTGGCTTACACTTGGTGCATTGCCTCAATGGTGTTCTTTGGGAGGGAACACAGAGGGATCTATATGAGAGGGATCCTTAAAGTAAAATAAGATGCCTATAAAAAAATGAAAAGATAAACTAATATTTTGTAAGAGTAAGCAGTGGTCCATGAGACCACTACCTATGCTTAAAAAAAGTTTTTTGCAACATTTGCAAAGGGGAAGGGGTCCCTTGGGAACCCTATCTGTTTGCGAATGGCTTAACACTACCTTTCTCTGGTCGGTAAAATATTAATGTTTTGTGCCCAGAATTCAGTCACCAAACTTTAATATGCACCACTCCAAACCGGTATTTGGAAGGGACGCCCTGAACACGCCCAGTAGCGGCTCCTGGAGGGAGGGCTGCGGGGTGGTGGGCGGGGCGGGGTAGGGGCAGGGTGGGAGGTAGTAAACTACGGCGTACGGCCGAACAGATTTAAGTAACTAAATAAATAAATAAAACGAATTACATTGCACGCGCTGCATCGCAAATGGCGATGCAGCGCGCACTGTAATTTGTTTTATTTATTTAGTTAGTTACTTAAATCTGTTCGGCCGTACGCCGTAGTTTACTACCCCCACCCTGCCCCTCCCCCGCCCCGCCCCACCGCCCCGCACCACTCTCTCCAGGAGCCGCTACTGAACACGCCCCTTCCAAATAACGATTTAGACTTTGGTCACAAAATTAAATTGTGATTTGTTAACTTCTTCCCGTATCGCAATTTGCGGTTGCGAGACGAACACAAAAAGCCTTTGACCATCTTCCCCATATTTCCCAATTTTTCTGCCTGACAAGTTTATAACCAGCCAAGTATGATAATACACCCTCTTAGAAATTTTGAGAACTCTTCATACAACCTCCGACAAGAGACGCAAGTCATCATAGACACAGTGCTGTCCTCCGTTGATGAATCAGCAGAGTTTGCAACAGTGGCATCCGCAGCAGTGATATCCACGCCTTTGACAGTTGTTGTTTGCATTCAATTTCCAGTCCAGCGATTTATGATTCATTATTGTGGCATTCTCGCTAACAGGTAGGACTTCTACAAATGACAGCTGCGGAATATTATAGCATGTCTTGTCGTTGACAGTTTAAACTTATAGCTTTTGAATAAATTCCCATGGAGTCTCATGTTCTCTAATGGTAAGATATCATTTGAACTTCCCTCATTGAAATTTATTTTCAGAAATCGGAAGAATTTTATTTGCCAGCGGTTCCAATTATCAGAGATCTTGAATGCTGAGACAAAGGAGCAGAAAACTCACAGTTGACCCAAATAATTTGAATTCCGCTTTTTGTACTCCAAAGTACTCTATATTCAAAAATTGCAGTGCTAGCATTTTAGCAAAGTGCGTGAATAGTAAGAGCATAATTATTTCTTTGTGGGTATGGATTTCACTTCTGTTCGGGAGCTGATTTCTTGCAGAAATGTCTCATGCTGAGACAATTGGATCAACCCAAAACAGGACCTCGGTTGCTGTCAGGTTGCTGACTGCCTACTTTTGAATGATTTTTTTTCTTCAATGTGAGTGAGTGTTCCTGCCAGATTCAGTCCTGGTTCTTGTTTCTTGTTTTGCTGGAATTGACCTGCCTACGTTACAGACATTACCTTGATAAGCCTACATGTTTGTGCACCAGCTCAGCTAATGTGTACGGTGTAGGCACCACAATTTCAGGTAAAAGGGGCAAATGCAGACCTTTTGCTCCTTTGCATAAGCGGACATTGGGTTCATTTACCCCAGTATGACCAAGCCTATCTGCTTCTCTCAATGTAGATCATTATATATTTACTTTGCAGTTAATACTGATCAGAAGCCTCAGAATGCTGCAGGACCTGTGTGCATATTGTATGTGGAGGTGAAGGTGGAGTTGGGTTTCCTGTGTTGTCTGTGCTTCAGAGATGTACTTCTGTGCTCTCTTGTGTTGCTCTTTTTCCGCTGATGGCCTCAGAATCTGTGGCTATTCTCTGGCTGCTCTGCTGGGGTACAATTCTCTCTTCACTCTTGGTCTTAATTCTAAGGCAACCTCTACAGGGAGCACATAAAGGTAAATATAAAAAGCAGTGGCCTTTGGATGTTTGAATATCATTTTTCCTCAAAAAGGATAAAGTCTCTAGCCCTGCTGTCCAATGAATTTATTAGAAATAAAAGGCTAATCTAAACTTACCTTTGGGCTTCCTCCTCTCTGGTGTTCACTGGAAACAGATTCTGGAATGCATGACATGGTGTCCCAGCCACTTTGTACTACTTCTCCCCAAATTCATAATTTTGGAAAGGCATCATATGATTGACAGTCTTCTGAAGCATTAATTTTGTTTTCAGTATACACCCACCTCATGACTTCTGACCTCATACATCACATTTCCTTGGCATGGAAATGGTTAAAATTCCCAACCGCTACCTCTAAATTTACCAGTAATCATTACACAGATGCTTTTGTGGTTCGCAAACTATTGAATATCATTTGGGGTGCCAGAGAGCCGGACTCCATGATGGCCACACTGTAGTTAGGCTTTGAAGGTCCAAAGGCCCAATCCAACTGAATCCGCCTGCCTGAAGCATGCTATCGTGCACGGGCTATCAATATCGACTCCTGTAGTGTGGAGGAATTATAATCCTGTCCACAGTCGCTCTTTGCAGCCATCTACGATGAGTCTTGACCCTTTGGATTGGTACCTGCGGCCAAATTGCCTGGGCGGTGGCTGACAGTTCAAGGTGGTGGGGAGCCTTTGGATGGGCTTACTGTTCAGCCGTGGATTGGGTGTGAGCCTGTGGGCATGGGAACACGGCGGCAGAGACAAAGGGTCATCAGCCAGCATAAGCCCCAGAGTGGGGAGGACACAGATCGGGGTAAGTGTGCCACACCTCTCCCCAATACATTTGTGTATTCATCTATTCTTCACCCCACCCTGTTGTCTTCTTTGCAACATAATTATTAGTCTAATCACATAGTCATAAGTGGAATAATCGTCGGCTGTAATATGATCTGTATAATGTGGAAATGTTCAGAATGTGCATTGTTCTTAGTTAATGCATTCATAAAACTTAATAAAAAACGATTCAATATTATTAGGAGCCATGAGTCAATATTTAGTAGATTCTTAATTCACAGGTCGCTGCAAGTCATTTAAGTGGAGTAAATCACAATGCAAGCTTTGTTTGATAGTTTTTTTCCATATCTAAATTTAAATGAAACGTGTGCTGGGTGACAATAAGAATACAAATCAACTCTCCAAAATGCCAGACAGGAAAGTCATAAAGTTCTTAAGTTCCTGTGTGGAAGTAGAAAATAGGCGTCTTCTGTTGAGCTGAAATGTCAGATTGGCAGGTTGCCATAGAGAACGAAAGGGCATAGCTTATTCCTTTAGTTCAGCCTACAGCATTTATTTTGTGTCTGAGTTGACAAATCAAAGGAAATTCCTGATTGGATTCAGGCCATTAGGATGTTTTTGCCTTTGTTCTAATTTCTGACCAATTCAGATCTGGCTTATCTCTGCCCAAGTGGTATATCGTGATGTGTGGCCTAGTACTTCCGCCGGATTCGTTCTTGAGACAATCACCAATAGTTGAGCCAAGTGTGGAGTCAGGGAGCTGCAAATATGCATAATATATTTCTCTTACAGGACTCTAGGTATTCATCTCATCACAATGGTCATTAGATGAAGAATTTAGTACCTTGAACAGTTTATCAACTTCTATTGAAATCTTCCAGATATTAAACTGCTCAGAAACATCATGTATACCATGTGTATAACACATTTGGGACTATTCACAAAGGCATTTTGGAGTGCACAAAGCAGTGTTTCTGACCTACTCTTTTACACACACTTACAAGCCTTTGTAAATTAGCCCGAAAACCTTCTAAGGCTAGTTCACAAAAGCATTTATGCGTTTGGGGTGTAGTACTCGTGTAGTACTCTTTCACGTACTCTTACATGCTTTTGTGACTCTGCCTCAAAATAGGGTATGAGTACCTTAAAGAGTACTACAGGAGTACTACTTCACAAACTCATAAATGCTTTTGGGAATCAGCCCTTTATAATATGAAACTATGGGAATTTTCAGTGTATAGTCATATATAATTGGTGCAAATAGAAAGGAGAATGCCCTCTTTCCACTGTTACTAATAGGCAGTTTGATGATTCAAGGCCAATTCACAAAATCATTTATGAGTATGGGAAGTAGTACTACAGAATTGCACCCCGTACTCATAAATGCTTTTGGGAGTTGGTCCCGTTGTCTATGTTTACAGATTCAACCCCCTTTACCATGCTAGTCATCCTAATACAATTATCGTTGATTTTAGAACATTCTTTTGAATTTGTGCCACCATCATGGTTTGGGGAAATGTGATCCCACCAAGGACCATTGGAAAAGCCATTCAGTTATTGAGGAATACAGAAATGTCATGTGCAAACTCATGTTTTCAGCTCAATACATGCTTAGTAGTCCAACACTGTAACTGACATTGGAATGCCTTTCCAATAACCGTCCTCTCCCGAATGGATAGCCGCTGTCGAAAAGCCTAAGCCTGCACTTTACAGGACATAATCACTGCCTCACCAAGACTTATACCTCTTCCCCCCCTTGCATGTGCGCATTACTGTGACTCTCTGTGTCTTCTTTTCCTGTAATTGTTATTCAACACACAGGACTTCCAATTGAATCAATGGGTGTACGACCGCCTAAATATGTTGCTTTAACCCATGCTGTGAAGCGCTCCGATACCTTCGGGTCTGGCTAGCGCTATACAAAACTCTACAATAAACAATAAATAAACAATAAATACTTTCTAAGTACATACATGGAATGTTTTTCTACCATTGTTTTCAAGCAATATGGCCAGTTTTTGAAAATACCCTGAGATGGACAATGATCTCCAACTCGCCCATGGATCACCAACCCCTCATCCTTCCTCACTCAGTAAGAATTGCCATACTATGGATATCACGCCTACTACATAATGTCAAGTTTGGTTCCCAAGCCAAAGTGGGCATGAAGACACCCTTGCGTTTGGAGGAGAATGACACTGTCTTCCATGTTAGGAATTATGAAGCCCCAGTATGTAAGCGTAATGCTGGCATGCCCGCACTGATCATGTGCCAATGACATGCTTATAGCAAGCCCTTCCATGTTGTTCAAGGTTGGAATTGACTGGGGGACGTCCATTTTGCACAAATTGGCTCTAATAAACACTTCAGGGCTAATAAAAATGTGGTCTACCGCTAATTAGACGATGCCGATAGAATGGTCACTAAACAATGTTGGAGACACTCACTATGCAAATTTAATGAGACATTACATCTCCACCACCTCTGAAATCATCCATACCTGCACTTCTGGATGATATAATCTCAAAGAGCTACTGATCCTTAAGACATCTATTTAAATAAAGATCTTTATATAATTTCATTACATACAACGTCTGTGGACGCAAATAAAAATCCTCATTTTGCTAGTTTCTGGGCGCTAATGCTCAAATTATTTTGTGGACCTGGATGTGGACTGGGATTACAAAAACGTTTAATTGTGATCATAAATTCCGCAACCTTAGTCACAAAATCAAGCTGAGTGGAACTCTGTGATTAACATTTGCACATCCAATGGCAGAAACCCCACTGGCACTTAGGTTTTCCAGCCATCAGTGGTTAGTGTTGGGCCAGAAACAAAAGGTTCCCATTGGTTATGAATAGTTCTGGCCTTTACAAATGATGTGAACAATCACAAATTCGTAACAATGTTGGCATTCCATTGAGAATTTTCCATCTTTACACACCTAACTCTACTTCAGAAAAGAGCTAGGATAAGTATGTGGATAGGGTGTAAAACGTATGAAATGCAATTTTTATTTTTGGAGGAGTAGTGAATAGTGTTTTATGTGCAAATACACCTTTCTGTCTAATGTACAATCTGCCTATGGACCCTATTCACAAAGGTAAATGTGGTCATAAATATAAGTATGCAAACATTTTTACCTGTTTTGCACCTGCCAGGAATTCACAAACAAATTCCTAGCAGGCATAAACCATTGTGCATGTGTAGACCTCTCTTCAACATGTGTGTAGTTCTGTGCACCCAAGTCATTTCATTCAAGGCATGGAAAACTAGGCATTCCAAGGTGTGGTAACCCTTGGAAGTTTGTGAATACCCATAAACATGTATTTTTGTGGATATCTACCAATTATGCTCATTCCCCTTTCTACCTAGGAAAGATGTTTACTCCAGCCGATGCTGGTGTAAATCCCTTTCCAGAGTGAGGTGGATAATGGATAACCCCCAAATTAACTTAGAGTGTCATGGGAGAGGTTTTTCTGTGAGGCAAAATATAAATTCCTTGTGAAGTAAAAAACTGTGCGCTTGCCAGGGGATCCTATTCCCCCTGTGTGGAGTTCTCCACTTTGCAGAACTCCTCACAGGGGACACAGGAATCCCAGTGTAAATGTCACATGGCTTTCCCAGAAATCAGCATGGAAAGCTGCAACCGGTACAACTTTCCATGGCGGTTTATGTGCATGTTTGCAAATCCAAGAAAGTAGTACTTCAGCACTTGCACATATTTGTTAAGCTGCAAGTGCAGATTTACTGCTTACTTTCAGGCAAAATATGTTTAAAAAAGTAAGCAAGAGGAAGAGTTCTTCTGGAAACCATGTCTTAAATATCCAGCAGAACTTCTCTTTTAGCACCCCCAAAGAATGCAGAAAATCTGTTTAAAACATAGAAGAAAATCTACAGAGATAATATTTCTGACTTTTCACACACTGGGGCATACTCTCAAGGATTCATCTCCGATTTAGCGGCACTTTTCTGCCACGAAAGTGGCGATAGATTTATCTAACAGCCGACATCGTCAGTTTACCTGCGATAGCTGCCGCTAAAAACATCGCCAAGGCTGACAGCGACAACTAACGCTAATCATATGCAGAGTAGGCGTTCCCGTGCAAAAACTCACGATAACACCACTTCGTGATATTCACAACAACAGCCAGATCGGCGATGCGGTCCAAAAACAGGCGATAAGGCACGTCAGCATTAGGGACTTAAGACCTGCTTTTTTCTGGTCTTAAGTAGGACGAAAACCTGCAGTATAAAGGGAGCCCAGCCCAGAGCCACATCTGAAGACCAACAGATGCCATGAAGCTACTAATCATGCAGCTTGGAGACCCAAGAGGGCCACAACACCCACCGCCACCACCCCGAGGACCACCCCCAGGACCACCCCCCCCGGACTACCACTGAGGCAGCGCAGAACAAGACAGCGGACCTTCCAAAAACGCACCAGCCTCAGAGACTTAACGCCAGAGGATGTCATTGCCCACTACAGGCTCAAAAGGACAACCATCCTCCGTATCCTGACCCACATTGCCCACAGGCTGACGGTACCAACACAGCGGACACCCAACATCCCTCCGCAGACAAAGCTGCTGGCTGTGCTGCACTTGTTGGCCTCTGGTACCTTCCCCCCAACTCCTGCCACCGTCTCCCCACTGATGATTGTGGACACCATTTCCTCCATCTCATCCAGCTCCTGCTGTGGCGCTGGACTCCCACCTCCAGTCTGCATTGCTGCTTTCCGGTTGTTAGCGAGTTTCAGCTTAGTTTTGCGCTTCACATCATTCCAGCGCTTCTTGCAGTCGTCCACTTCCCTTCTCTTCACTCCGACTGCATTCACCTTGGCCAAGATGGACTGCCATATTGCATTTTTAGTTGCCAATGACACAGTGGAGGTGATGAACAGTTGTTGGTGGTGTTCTATCACCTCCGTAATCAGGATCTTGTTTTCCTGAGGACTGAATCGCGAGTTCCTCTTCTTCTTCTCCTTGCCCTTCTCCTTCCCCGAGGTCCCTGGCTGGTCCTCCGGGGGGTTTGTGGGGTTCTAGTTGGCCTCTGTAGTTGCTTCCGCTTCCTCCATGGTGCTTCTCAGTTGTTTGGGTTTTTGGTTTTTTTTGCAGCTTTTATGGTGATTTTTCCCGCCTGACGTGGGAATAGCAAGCCTGGCGCTGCTTATCGCTGATATTTTTATCGCTGTTGGGCCCATCGCCACTTTTTTCACGTTCGGGTTTCCTTTTTTATCGGCGTCCCGGTAATTTTAACGCGGACATTTGACGCGTTATCGGGAAACTATCGCCTATTGCCGGCATGTTGAGAATACGCCGTTAACACGGCGTTAGTTTCCCGCGATAGACGGCGTTATGTAAAATTGCGTTATCCTAGGTTGGCGATAATTATCGCTCGTTCTTGAGAATATCCCCCACTGCGTTTTGTATCACTACAGTAATCCTAGTCATGTACTACGAAATGCAATTTCTTGGAGACCTCCACTTCTTCTTTACTTTGTGGAGATCTGCACCATGGTGGAGGAGATCTCTGCACACATAGATGCATTTAATACTAAATAGGAGGGGTTTAGGGAAATTTAAGGAGGGGTTTAGAGAGGAACATACTAATTTAAACTCACACCCACAAAAGATTAAGACCATTGATATTCACAAACTACTCCTTTAAAGCCCTAATAGTGTCAAAACAGGTGTAAATGTATCCCAACCCAGTCTTGGAGTAAGTCAAGCAGCAAACATGGCTTACTGCTAGTGCTGTAGTACACTCCATTGAGAATAATGGGTAGGGAAAATAAAATAGAAATTAGTGTTAAAGTAATGTTACGTTAATTTGACATTTTGTCATTGATGAATTCACTGATGGCATCAGTGGTAACACTATGGTCATATACAGCATAGAGGTACTGATTTAACATATTTAGGTCGATAACATGGGTATAGTTCAAGTCCTGGAGAGAGGCATAATTGTTCATTTTAAAAGTTATATGGTGCACCGTTTATAAAGCACTAATGTTTGGGGTTGAGACAAATTACAAGCAGTCCTCGCATCACCTTTTGCATGTTTGATGTACTGCCGCAAGTGGCAATAGGGTATGCCCAGACATGGGTCCAATGCTCACTGTGCCACTGCAACCAAGCTACACTTGACTGAAACCGGTCTAGGTTTGCTTGTGTTCTGGTTCAGGGAAGACCTGGCCTGGCAGTTCAGACAGGCCTGGTCCTATTGGAGCAGGGTCAAGAGCGATTTCCATATGGCTGGGTGCAAACTGAGGTGCAAAGGTGGGCAACAGAACGATGGATTGGAATGCTATGCTGAGCCAGTGGTTAGGCCAATTGCAAAATTCCTCCCATCACCTTTTGTGTGTTTAAAATAATTTTTCTGGCCAGATGTGGAGACATTGACATTAGCTATAATTAATTTCTTTACATAATGCTACCTCCTCATATAGTATCAAGCAGCACCTCTTTTTTCCCTTAATGACCTAACACACTTTTATCCCATTTTTATTTTTCATACCTGAAGACAGAGAATCCTTTCCTATATTAACTGTGCAGAAAATAATTCAAAAAGATGCATATCCTGGTTAAAAACAGTGTTTTTCAAACTAAGCTTTTAGGTGACATCACTACCTTCTCCTGAAGATTTCACCTCTGCGTGTTACATTCCAAAAAGCAATTTGACTTCCCTGCTGCAATAAGAGCCATCTTTGCATACAGTTCCTACGATGAGATAATCCCATTCGAGATGTTTGAAATTTAATTTCGTGATGCCATCATTGCTTCCTTGACAATGAAATGGCTTAGTAAAATATCTGTTATCAATCCTTGGATATGGCAGATGAATGGCTTGAAAAGTAGCCAAGAATGATGTCAGAGTAAGCGTCATCTCTGCTCAACGAAGCAGAATGCGGCAACATTTTAAGGCGTCCCAAAGCTACACTGAAACTAAGTGACCCTGTCCTTGCTGTTTGAGTGTTCCTTGTTGTTAAGCAAGGCCGGACTGAGAGCCAAAAGCAAACCTGGCAAATTTTGTCGGACCAGCCCCCTCACTGCATAGTCAGTCTCGGGCAGCGCCGTTCGGCTGCGCTGAGGCTTGTATTTTCATCGCACTTCGCTGCTGGAATTACTGTGACCCGTCCAAGCCCTTACCAAGAGCGGCCATGATAGGTGAAAATCAGACCCCTGGCCTCCAGACCACCAGGGAAACGCCTGATGCCCGATATGGTCAGTCCGGCCTTGTTGTTAAGAAGTTTATAGGTCTGATTGTGAGTGAGCTGGAGTTTTCTGACCTCTGTTTGCAGAGTTGTCGGTATTCCACATTGTTAGGAGTTCACCGCACCCGGTGATTCCCGTGTGCAATAGCGTCATCAACCTTCATTAGTTTTCGCTGCCGGAATTTAACAGGTGAAAAAAGTACAGTAATTGATGTGACCTGTAGATTTTGGTGCAGCAAGTACCAAAATCTGCATTATATTCCCCCAAAACGCAGATTAGGCCCAATTTATCATGCCAGAGAAATTCCAAACCCCAGGGAGACGAAGGCGGATTTTATTGGGGGTGATAAATAGGAGCTGCCCCTAAAGGACCCCTGCAATCAGCATCTATGTGTAGTGCTCAGCTGGTTCACAATGAAGAACCTCAAATTGGAGGGCAAGTGCAGTTAATGCAGAGGCTTTGAAAGATGATTAACAAAGGCCCACGTGGAAATGAAGGGAATCTGTCCTGTAGGGTCACTCTTAGCTGACGAGTAGAATTACTGCTTTTAGAGGGTCAAAACGAGTACCAGGAATACCGGAGCATTCCAGTGGCGTAACACAAAGTGATGCCGCCCCCTCGCAGATTGTGATGAGGGGCCCCTCTATATCTACAGATATTCATTGGCCTTCGGCTGAATGGGGGCCCCCTGGAGGGTTAGGGGGGCCCTGACTGGCTGGAGCCCCTTTGCACCGCAGGGGCTGCAGGGCTTGTGTTACGCCCCTGCAATGCTTGTAAATAATGCATGTAGCCTTTCCATCTGTGGAAAAATGTTGTACGCATATATGAAGCCCAAATGTGGATAGAACTGAGCTGTTATGACAAAGGGGATCTATGCTGATGTGATGCAATACACTTCTAGGTACACAAGAAGGGTCCTTTCATTCTTTCCCCTTGGCCAGCACAGAGTGCTAAAAGTAAATCTGGTGGACACGCTGTGTAAGATCTGTTTCAAATAATGACAGTTTGTTCTTTTGTTTTAGAAAATAAAGAGGGTCATGAGAGATAAAGATTTTTTCCATAATTTAGATGTCAGAGGTAGTAGTTTTTTAATGAATGCCAACGTGAGGTCGGATTCCTTGAGTAGCTGGCCATGAAGATAAGGATGTATCCTCCATTCAGTAGGTCTCAGATGTTTATGTTGTGCTTATGTTGCAATGTTGCAGTGCAAAAGTGAGCTTCATAAGAAAGGCTGACAGTAGCACATTGAATGTGTTGGTAGCATAGCAGAGGGTGCATTGCTGGCAACCAAGCGAACCATTCAGTCTACATCTGGAAGCAAAATCATCTATCACTGCATCAACTTTTGTTATCACCTTTGTTGTGATGTTCATTTGTTAGACTCCATGTGCCAGGTCTATGTGTCCTGGCACTTTGGGTCGAGAACAAGCAACCCAGGACCTGGCTGAGTCCAAACTGAGGTGTCATGGTGGGGGAAAAACAATGGATTGGATTGCAGCCCGAGCGATTGCCAGTGGCTGAGATTAATTCGAACATTCATCCTTCACCTTGTTGTTTTTGCATTTGATGCCCTAAGTGCACCGCGTATTCCCAGACATGGGTCCTGGTTTCACTGTGCCACTGGAACCAAGTTATACCTGGCTGAAGACCCTTAGCTAGGGCGAAACCCGTCCTAGGTTGCTTGTGTTCCGGTTCATGGAGGACCTGGCCTGGCAGGTCAGGCTGGACTGTTCCTATTAGGAGCAGGGTTAAGACCGATTTGCACGTGGTTGGGTACAAACTGAGGTGGCATGGTGGGCAAAAATGATGAGTTGGGATGCGGCCCCAAGTGATTCCAGTGGCTCAGATTAATTCAAGCATTCCGCCCATCACCTTGTTGTTTTTGCGAGATGAGAATGCTGCAACTGATGTAGAGAACAGTGTCCCACCAACTGTGAGATAAATTGAACCGGAAATGGGTGTTAAATATGTCCTTGATGAAAATGTTGGCTGCTGGTGAGTTGCTCCCAATGCCAGGATGCTAGCCACCCCAAACATTAAAGTGCTCAAGATTCTGCAACAATGTTGGCTTTTCCAGTGCCATCAAGGACTTAGATACACTGACACACACACCACATCTCAATGACAAATTCAGTGGTATAAAACACATCCCAAATTTCTGTGTGCTCACTTTGGCTGCCAAGAAGTCGCAAGAAAAGACCACATCATACAGAGAGTGGCGTGTCATGGAATAGAGTGTCGTAGAGTGTCATAGAGTGAAGTAGAGGGTCGTAGAGTGGAGTAGAGTGTTGTGGAGTGCCACAGAGTGGAGTCGAGTTTTGTAACGTGGAGTAGCATAGAGTGGTGGGATGTAGAATGGAGTGGCATAGAGTAGAGTAGAGTGGAGTAAAGTGCCATGGAATGGCGTAGAGTGGAGTAGAGTCCCATAGAGTGGAGTGGTGTAGAGTGGAGTGCTGGAGAGTGGAGTATAGTGGAGTGTCATAGAGTTGAGTGTCGTAGTGGCATAGAGTGTCATAGAATGGAGTAGGGTGTCACAGAGTAGAGTGTCGGAAAGTGTAGTGGCATAGAGCAGAGTGCCATAGAGTGGAGTGGCGTAGGGTGGAGTCCAGTGGAGTGGAGTGTCAAAGATTGGCACTACACTCCACTCCACTCCACTCGTTAAGTGGAATAGTGAGTCGTGGAGTAGAGTGTTGCAGAGTAGAGTGTTGTAGAGTGGAGTAGAGTGTCATAGATTGGAATGTCATAAAGTTGAGTGGAGTGTCGTAGAGTGGGGTGTCATAGAGTGGAGTGTTGTAGAATGGAGTAAAGTGTTGTGGAATGGCATAGATTGGAGTAAAGTGCCATACAGTGGAGTGTTGTTGAGTAGTGTGGAGTGGAGTGGCGTATATTGGAGTAAAGTGGCGTGGACTGGCGTAGAGTGGAGTAATAGCAATTACAATTGTACTTATATAGTGCTTACTACCGCAAACAAGGTGTTGAAGCACTTTATGCCAAGCAGCATGCTTCTCCAGGGACCCAATGTTAATGGTTAGGCCAGTGTTTATTGGTTATAAGGGGTATTTGAATTGATCTTGTGCTCTCAAGAAAACCATTCCATGCATTTACATAAGTTTCTTTGTGGTACATGGAATTAATAAGACTTAGGTGTGATGATTAGTAGGCAAATGTGAGTTCATGTAGGTGGTTGGTGGGATTAATAAATGAGCTGGAGGGAATGCAGGGATATTACTTACAAAGAAGTTCGTTATGATCTTTGAAAAGAGATGTGGGCAATTTGTAGAAATACAATAATAGAGATTAAGGTAGAAATGTGACAGAGCAGGCAGTGTTTGGATAAAGGATGAGTGCAGGGATGGGAAGTAGGAAAATGCAATTGAAGGTGACAATCAGAAATCTTAAGTTAAGGTCCATTTTCATGCAGGGTATTAGTAATACAGCCAGGCATGGCTATGTACTAGCACACTGCTTGTCACATCACTAACAGACATTCATAAACATCAGTGAAGATGCTATGATATAGAAATAGTGATTCAGAGTGTGAATGTGTAGACCAAGACAGCAAGAAGGATGGGCAACCGCGGAGGAGTTACTTTCACTCAGACACCTCTCAGTATAAAATCCATTAGAGGCAAGAAGCATGATCAGTGACTTCATAAGTGTCTATACCAGTCTCGACAGTCACCATTAGGATACTTTGTGAGATAGGAGACAAAGAAGAAGCAGCTTTGAGTGAACTGCCACCATGAGCATTGGCTGGAGTTTGACACGCATACATCACAGGTGCTGTGCTGGTAGCAAAGCCTGGGGTAGCATAGAGTGGAGTGAAGTGGCATACAGTGGAGAAGTATCGTAGAATGGAGTAGTGTTGTATAGAGGAGTAGAGTGAAGTGGTGTAAAGTGGTGTAGAGAGGAGTGGTGTAGAGTGAAGTGTAGACTGAAGTGACTTAGAGTAGTGTACAGTGGAAGGGCATAGAATGGTGTGGAGTAGAGTGTCATAGAGTGGAGTGTCAAAGAGCAGAGTTGAGTGGTGTACAGTGGAGTAGAGGGTCGTAGACTGGAGTGGCATAGAATAGAGTAGAGGGCCATGGAGTGGAGTAGCATAGAGTAGAGTGGAGTGCCATAGAGTGGAGTGGCGTAGAGTAAAGTGTCTTGGAGTGGTGCAGAGCCATAGAGTGAGTGGTGTAGAGTGGAGTAGAATGGAGTAGAGTGGAGTGTCAGAGTGGAGTAGGGTGTCATAGAGTGGAGTAGAGTGGAGTGGAATGTCATAGAGTGGAGTGGTGTAGAGTGGAGTAAAGTGTCATGTGGGTGGAGTAGCATAGAGTAGAGTGTTGTAGAGTGAAATGTCATAGAGTGGAGTGGTGTAGAGAAGTGTAGAGTGGAGTAAAGTGTCCTAGAGTGGAGTGGTGCAAGAGTGGTGTGGAGTGTCACAGAGTGGAGTGGTGTAGAGTAGAGTAAAGCGTCTTGGAGTGGGGCAGAGTCAGAGTAGAGTGGAGTGATGTAGAGTAGAATAGTGTAGAGTGGAGTAGAATAGAGTTGAGTGGAGTGTCAGAGTGGTGTAGAGTGTCATAGAGTAGGGTAGAGTGAAGTGGTGTGGAATGTCGTAGAGTGGAGTGGAGTAGAGTGTTGTGGAATGAAATGTCATAGAGTGGAGTGGTATAGAGTGATACAGAGTGGAGTAAAGTGTCCTAGAGTGGAGTGGCGCAGAGTGGTGTGGAGTGGAGTGTCATAGAGTGGAGTGGCGCAAAGTAGAGTAAAGTGTCTTGCAGTGGTGCAGAGTCATGGCGTGGAGTGTTGTAGAGTAGAGTAGTGTAGAGTGGAGTAGAATGAGTAGAGTGGAGTGTCAGAGTGGAGTAGAGTGTCATAGAGTAGAGTAGAGTGGAGTGGAATGTTGTAGAGTGGAGTGGCGTAGAGTGGAGTAAAGTAGTATAGAGTGGAGTGTTGTAGAGTGAAATGTCATAAAGTGGAGTGGCGTAGAGTGGCATAGAGTGGAGTAAAGTGCCCTAGAGTGGAGTGGCGTGGAGTGGAGTGGTGTGGAGTGTCATAGAGTGGAGTACAGTGTCATGGAATTGGGGGGCATAGAAATGCATAGAGTGGAATAGAGTGTAGTACAGTGGAGTGGCATAGAGTGGAGTTTAGTGTCGTAGTGAAGTGGCATAGAGAGGAGTAGAGTGTCATAGAGTGGAGTTGCGTAAAGTGGATCGTGGGTGGTGTGGTAATGCACTGCCATTACCATGAATACATTTTCAATTGAAATTACCATTACATTTGCACAGACATATAGTTTTACTAATAAAATTATACCGCACAAAAACTATAATGTGTGGAAATCGGCATCACCTAAGTGTATTGATTTGTTTTGATCCTATTAAAATATTTGCTTCCAACACACTTCAGAATTACAAAAATGTGCTTCATATGCTTTCCTAATTCTGATATATTCTGAAATATTTGTACACTTCATTTACAGGCATTTATATTTGAATGTGTGCTAAAAAAACAAACATCCTACAGCCTTTTTACATTCCCATACCCAACAAGATTGTCACATAAATCCTCTCACTTTGCAGTGAGGGAAAGAAAAGTAAACACCAAGCTCCCTGGAAGACAGAGCATAACATTTGACCGCTGTCTTTGAATGCACAGCAAATGTAACACGATAAAAGCAAAATGTAAGGCCTGTTTATTGCTCATTCACTTCTGATCTCTAGCATGGTTATTATAGGGGTGTTTCAGCACCACCCACTCACCTACTTTCAGCGCCTATGGCATGGACACGTAATTGAGGAAGATGATTGTTTAAGTTATGCTACTAGTAAAGAGCACTAACCAAAATAAACAAGCTTATAGAAAGAACATTGATAACAAAGAGGAGTGGAATCAGCCAAGCAGAAAGATAGGAGTCAGGAAAGATTTTCAAAGAAATACAGCACTTTACTGCTTTGTGAACTGCCATAAAAGGGAGATAACTGAAACAGGTTCTCATTTGGAGTGCCTTATGAAAAAGAAAAAGTTTTCATGGAAAGAGAACACTTTTGGAAGTAATCAAGGAGACAGTAAGAGAGATGCAGCAAACAGGCTATGCTTCGCGGGAGGGACAAAGGTATTCTCGACAGCTTAACACAAATAAAACCAGCAAATAGAAAGCAAGCAAATGTGAGTTACAAACCACAAAGTCAATGGTAAGCAATGGGTGGAATGCATCCCCATGGAAGCTTTCATAATGTTCCCAAGAAGTCTTTCACAACCAGACAGCTGCGCTGTCTGGTTGACTTCGACCTATAAAGGAGCACAGACACAAAGACTTCAGTTGAGGCTGAGGGGATGAGATCTATCTGTCCATAGATGTGCCCTCCATTTAAGAACTAACTCGTCACCAGAAGTGAACTGCAAACAACACAATGGTTCCATTGGAAATGGTGAGCAATGAGCGATATTATGTTTTTGTGATAATAAACCATAATGGAGTCCTCTGATCTGATTCCAGAGTGTTCCACTTTATACGCACTACATCATGGAAATGCTGATAGGCCTGCCTCTTAATTGGGTGTCAGATGTTGCACATCCCCAGGTATGACTCTGGCTGACATAGTCCTTCTAATAGCTGGCCCTCATAAAGCTGGTTGTGGTTGTGCATCACCTATTGTTATCTAGGCCAGTATGCGACAGGCTCTCTGTTGAAGTATTTCCGCACTGCGGAAGACCTGCATGTTTCCTCTCTAATTATCTATAGAAAATACAGTAATTGTCCCAGTTTCATTATAGCAGAGCGTCAAACTGAATTTGTATGGGTCTTTCTCCATAGAGACCATTCGCTTACTTCAGGCGCTTTTTGATCAGGCGGGAAAAATGCCACTCATCCAAAGCCTAATCAATTCGCTGCAAGGTTATGAAGACTTGCAGTGTTTAAAAGCGAGGTCGATAACAACGGCATTATTGACGGGCTCTAATTGGGTTTGATAAACAACTGCGAGAGTGGCAGTGGGAAAACCTACATCTCTGTGCCACATCTGAAAGCTGAACATAAAGAACAGAATAAAAATTGCTTTATTTTGTGCAGACTGTGGAATAACACTTCCATAATAACCATTGGCACAACCAATAGGTCTGGCATTGGTAATCTGATGCAAAGGTTATTTTTTTTAATGTTTTGTTGCAAGCACATGCAATAAAAAGAAAGAGAAAAAACATGCTGCTGCCTAAATGGTAGCATCATATGTTTGCAATGCATGCTTTTAAATTTAAAAAAAACTATTGAATATAATTTTAATAGAATACTGCAGGTGCTTCCCAGTACACAGGTGTACTTAGAACAGACAATGAAACCATTTTTGGTTTTAATGCACATCACATGATATGATTCTTACTGGCACAAAGAAAAGGGACTATTAGCTTTGAAGTAGTGTAATGTGAAGACAATGTTAAAACACACAAGCTTCACTAAAGAATTAACAAAAAATGAAGAAAAAGATTTTGACAAAATGAAGTATTGACCCAAAAGCCCTTGCATTAAAGTGCACTTTTTAAGGCAGATTTGCACATGTGATCAGGAAAATGGTGTCACTATAGTGCAGGAGAGTCAATGACTGAAGTGTGCTAATTTGTTGTCCTATGCTATATGCTGTGCTGGATGGAAGTAAAATGTAAACGACAGCTGAACAGCCCAATGGATGAAGAGGGTTGACCCAAAGCCCTTAATGCATGTCAGTGCAGAAAATTGAAAATATTTACTCTGGGATATCTTAAATAGGACATCAAGGTGTGGAAGCTGAAAGACAGTATGCATGTATGTATAAGGTATTTCTAGTGCAAACCTAACCAAAACACGTCAGAGTGCATGGTCAAAGACAATCATAAAGTGAACGCATAACATGAGAGGAAGCTGGGTTGTAGATAGTTAATGCAATGTGATGTAGTGTTCTTTAAAGAGGTGAATCTCCAACTCTTTCCTAAATTGGAGCATTGTTGGGCAGTCCTGATGCATATATGGATATTATTCCAGATCCTGGGTACATAGATGGAAAGGCCTGCTGTCTTCCACTTCTTAGTCTGCAGTATGATTCTGTCCTGGTTTCGGATGTGCTTACAACCACCAAAGATGGTGAGCTTGTCTGCAAGATAAGTGGGGCTGTTAGCTGGGTAAATTAAGTTTGAAGTTGAAGATGGTGTGCGCCTGCAAGGAGAGCCAAAAGAGTTCCATTACAATGTGGGTTAAGTGATCACATTCTTTCAGGCCTTGGATGAGATGTGCTGCAGCATGTAGGATGCCTCAAAGTGATGCTAGTGTGAAGTCTGGGAGCAAACACAAGGAGATGATGGACAGAGCCATGAAACTTTTCAGACACTCACCCCCAGTCACAGATCTGGGTTGAATCCATCATCATTCTTTAGCTCACTTCGCCACCTCAGTTCAGAGCCAGCTATATGCAAATCAGTCTTGACCCTGTGCCTCATGGGAACAGTCCAGCCCGAACTGCTAAGCCAGGTCTTCCCTGAACCGGAAACAAGCATCCTGGGACCGGTTTCTGGGTAACAGCCTTCATCAGCCAGGCTAGCTTGAATCCAGTGGCAAAGTGAGCAAGGGACCCACGTCTGGTCATACCCTGCCAACTTAGAGCGAACAAAGCAAACACAAGGAGATGATGGACAGAGCGCTGAAACTTTTCAGACCCTCACCCCCAGTCACAGATCTGGGTTGAATCCATCATTATTCTTTAGCTCACTTCGCCACCTCAGTTCAGACCCAGCTATATGCAAATCAGTCTTGACCCTGTGCCTCATGGGAACAGTCCAGCTGAACTGCCAAGCTAGGTCTTCCCTGAACCGGAAATAAGCATCCTGGGACCAGTTTTTGGGTAACACCCTTCATCAGCCAGGCTAGCTTGAATCCAGTGGCAAAGTGAGCAAGGGACCCACTTCTGGGCATACCCTGCCAACTTAGGGCGACCAAAGCAAACACAAGGAGATGATGGACGGAGCGCTGAAACTTTTCAGACACTCAGCCCCAGTCACAGATCTGGGTTGAATCCATCATCGTTTTTTAGCTCACTTCGCCACCTCAGTTCCGACCCAGCTATATGCAAATCAGTCTTGACCCTGTGCCTCATGGGTACAGTCCAGCCTGAACTGCCCAGCCCGGTCTTCCCTGAACCTGGGAGGCCAGGGTGAAGAGCATTACCATCATCCTGATTTTATTTATTTATTTATTCAGTGTTTTGTATAGCGCGAACTTGACCCCGTAGGGTATCAGAGCGCTTTACAGGTCATGATATGCTACCTTTTACATTTACAGTACAAAGTTCTGTATAGTATTTGATATAATAAAGTCCAGTACAATGTTGTCCCTGTTACTTCTTTTGAAAACTACTTTAGCACATTCGCAGAATGTAAGACTAGAGGAACTCATGTGAGAATTTGAGGGCTTGAACAGCAGTTCTAATTGCTTTCTAAATTAATGATTTGCCTTTCTTTACTAGAGAAACCTGGTACCAGGCAATCTTTATTTTTTTGGCAGTGTTTTCCTTGAGGGTGAGGTTGGCATTCAGGGTGAAAGCAAGTGAGTTTGCATTTGGTAAAGGTTGGGTTTGAAGCCATCAAGTTTCATGTCATTGAGTCAGGATTGTACTGTATCTTATTTTTGTTTTTGGAAATTGCAGGAATTCTGTCTTGGCTGGGTTAAACTTTGGTTAGGCCTTTAGACATCTGGCTGATGTGCAAGTAGTGTTTTAAGGCATTGGATGTCTGATGCAGAGGAGACTTTCAAGTAGAGTTTTGTATCCTCAGCATATTGGCAAATCTTGATGCTGTTGTCTGTAAGTAAAGCACAAAGCAGGTCCATGTAAAGGTTGCAGATAACAGGAGACAGTTTGGAGTCCTGGGGGACTGCACAGGAGACAGGGATCTTTTGGGACCTGGAGATACCCATGTGAACAAATTGGTGTTGGTTGGAAAGGTAGAAGGGGAACCAGTGAAGGACATTACCAGTGAATCATATTCAAAGTCCAGGGTGCATATGAGGGTTGGATGTTGACCGAGTCAAACGCAGATGTGAGGTGCAGCAATATTAGGAGGTAAGGGGTATCTTCATCTGTGCCAAGAGGGCATCAATTGTGATGTGTAAGGTAGCCGCCTGTTGATGTAGTGTGATGTAAACTCAAACTGGTAGTCATGCAGGAGATGGTTACCACAGATCTGATCTTAGAGTCACAAGGGAGGTAGTTATGAAAAGTGGAGTGTGACAGTCAACTTATACGTTTATTTTTTTACAACATTTTTGTGCAGTTTTATATGGTGCAGATTCAACCCAAAAGTATTGGCGCGCTTTACATGAACCCCAGGTACATTACATAAGGACACATTAATTTATTGGTTTTTATGCATGGGGAGATTAAGTGATTTGCCCAGAATCACAGGATGTTGCGTCAACACTGAGAGTCGAACCTGGTTCCCCAGTTCCAAAATCGGCAGGTCTGGCCGTAATGCCACATATTTTCTTCCAAAAAGACGTTGACAACAAGGACAAATGTGATAGTAAATCTTTTCAGGCTTACTTATTCGGTCAGCATTTTAAAATATTTCTTGTTTTATTGATTATACCATTTGTCTTTTATGGATATGTTTTATCTGAATAAAGTCATGAAATGAAATGAAAAATATTTCTTGGGATTAAGGCACCTGTTTTAGAGATCTTTGGGTGCCCAGCAATTTTCTGAGGAAATAATAATGGTAAGATAACTCTAGTGGAGATCTGGAGAGATCTGTGGTTTGTCTAGTCACAGTTTTGAATTATCATACAGCAGCATAGAGGGCTACAGTGCCTACTACAAAGCACAACAGGTAACATGCAGATCAGTATCAGTGGGCTACTGCTTTTGTCACTGAGATGTTCTTGTTACTTCCAGTTCATAAGTTATGAACCTTCTAAAAGAGCACAGTGAGCTATGAAATGACACCTGTGCACCTAGCCTGCCACTTGCCCATGTCCTCCAGTTCCTGCTTGTTCCAGCCTGATCCAGTGACACCACCACTGCCTGGGTTTTCCCACCCGGATTTATCCCCCACCTCAGGACCTACTTAATGAACATACTTAACACTGCGCAGCGGACGTGCCTGAACCGTGCCCAGCGCCACAACCCCTGGCCCTCCCGCTCCCAAAGATAAACCATAGCCGAGCTCTTCACCCTCAACCCCGGATGCTGCAACAAACACTGCCATCATGCCCACCCAAGCTCCACAGTAGGACCTTTCACCTACACCCACTGCCACTTCAACTGCCACAACACACACACCAGCCCCCTGACCAGCCCCACCCCGAACACACCACAGACACCACATGAACAAAAACACCAACTCCCATGCGCCCTTCTCAACACACGCTTACTATACAAACACACCACAGAGATTTGGGAACTCATCTCCCTCCTCACACCCGAAATCCTCACTGAGACCTGGCTAAGCCCCACTTCCATGCCCAGCATTGCCACTGCAATAACCGAAGGATACAAGATCACCCACCATAACTGCATCAACAAGCCTGGTGGAGGGATCTCCATCATACACATGGAATCCATCCAATGCAACACCACAAATTGTTACATCACCCAAACAGACAGTAAAACCTCCATCACTGCCTCCAGGACCCCTTCCAGCCATTTGCAACTTCATCGCCCCACTTGCCATTGACTCCAACAACTACATTTTTTTCAGCGACTTCAACTTCCATCTAAATGACCACAGTGACATCAACACTACTAACTTCCTCGACAGCATGAACAACATCGAACTCACCCAACTCATCCATGATCCCACGCACACTGCAGGCCACACGCTAGACGCCATTTTCACCACCAGCGACCACATCAAGTACAGCCACACCACGGAACTCACCTGGACCGACTACTCCATCACCCAGCTAACAGACCTCCGCACCCAATCTGCCCAACACCCCCCACCACAGCTGGAGCAAAGTCTCAAAGTACACCTGAATCAATGCCCTCAACACAACCAACCCCATCTCCTCCAACAGCCTAGACCAGAATATCAAAAACTTCAACAATCGGATCACCACTGTGCCGACAGCAATGCTCCCATCAGAAACAACACCCACAGAAGGTCCACCAAGCAGGCTAGCTGGTAAAGTGAAGACCTGGGAACCGCTAAACGACACTGTAACCAACTGGAAGGGAGATGGCACACCAGCAAGGACAAAACTGACAAGACCTCCTTAAAGACAGCCCTCAACCTCTACCAGACTGTTGAGAGAATCGAAGAAAAATGCCTCAGTCTTACGCATCGAATCAAGCTTTAACTTCACCATCATCAAAGAATTCTCCAACCCCCTCAGCTGCAGCAAACAGCATTCCCCCCTGACAGGAACTCTGCGACAACCTTGCAAACTTCTTTCACAACAAGATTGCCAACATCTGCAGGAATGTCAAACCCCAGCCCACGGCCACTGACTTCGTCAAAAAACACAATAGCCCTGCTTATACCACAGATATCCAACTGACCAAATAAAACCATTTTGTCCCACTGGACACCACCTCCATCATAAACTCGGTCCACTCAGGGGCCCCAACCGACCCGTGCCCTCACCACATCTTCAACCTAGGTGAAGTCAGCATCAGCCACATACTCACCTTCTTTTTTAACACCTCAAATGCCACGGCCACCTTCCCCAAGGACTGGAAACACACAGAAGTCAATAGCCTACTAAACAATCATTGGCATAGCCAATAGGTCTCGCCTTTTGGCCTTATAAGTGGTTAGCTATGCAGCACATTGTCCTGGGACAAATACAGTACGACGTAAATGATGGTATAAAAAAATATATATAAATGCAACCACCTAAGTTCATTCACGTCACCTCTATGAAGTACAATCCATCTGATTCCCAGTTCCCTCTTTAGCACTAATATCAGCAATCCAAAATGCACATGACTAGTCCTGGGAATGTAAACAAACCATTAAAGTTAATCTTTGCCCGAAACTCTGTTTTCCCATAATAGTAAAATAGTGGCAAGGCTGAGGGAAAAAAAACGATAATAAACTGCAACGTTTGTGGCTTATTATGAAAGAAAATCAGAAAAATAAGGGGAGAAAGAGGGATATGCTAGGTCCACCCTCCAAAAATGATCAAGAATTACAAAACACCGAAATCTCGGTTATGGAAACCTAGCCAGTTTTTTCAGAAAATTAAATTTACTAATATAAGATTCAGAAAAAATAGTTAGTAAAGGAAAAAAGTCCTTTCTTGAGTCCCCTCACTCACCAGGGTTTCCCATGGTGACATGCTTCATCATAGGGGCCATCCCAACCCGCTACTGGCTGAGGCGTGCTACGACTTGCGACACTACGTAGGAGCACTACTTGTGAGTGACTATGTGTGGTGCAGTGATGGGGGTGGAGTGGGTGAGACTAAAAATATCTAGCTAGTGGGCAAAAAGAATTTATTCAGGCTCCTAGCCGATATATTAAAAACGGGGTTGGTCGCTAGGGTGTCTGTTTTTAATTAGTCAGGGGTCCCTAGTGAATATCAACTAGTTTTGAGCTACCCCAGTGCTCTTCTTCAGGACAAACAGGGTCCAGCCCTGTTTAGTACCACTCCAAAGTGACCTAAGGTTAGGAAAAAATGCTGCAAAATACTAGCAGGCAAGAGTTAATACATACAGTACTTTGATCACGTAGTATCTGTAATAGAGAAAGTATAAAAAACATTATCAAGTACAGTCTATGTACTGTATAGATAGTTATTGAAACCATGTTGATGCTGATCAATTGAATCTAAAACAGAAAACGGCATACGAGACCTACTTCATGCTATGTAGGTAAGTGAAAACGCCATGCTGCACATTAACTATATATAATCAGACACTCACTGCTGGTGTGTGTTGTTAAGAGCTCTCCCATAAGATCCTTGTGTGGTTATGAGAGCTATGGGCATCTCAATAGTCATGTTATACTATAGGGCCAGCTTAGTTTAAACACAAAAAACTAAAAACCAAGAAAGGAATACCACATGACATTACCCTTAGTGAATAGATTGTCAATAATCTGAGACATGCCAGGCAATTTGGTGAATGCTTATTTGCCAGGAAATAGAATGAAATGAAAGAGCATAAACCTAGAAAAACATACTAATATGTACAGACAAAACAATACGACAAAGAAAATACAGTGACATAATGAAACACATACTAATTATGGAGCAACAATGTGCTTCATGGTCTGAGAGGGGCTGGAGAGATCATCGCCATTGAGAATGAAAACTGCTCCGGCTGTTGCCTGCTTCCCTCCCGACCGCATATTAACGAGTGAGTCCCTACTGCTTGTTTTTAAAGGGTGTTTTCCCGCCGATTCATGGTTAGGAGACTAGAGCGGAAACTAAAGAATAGAACAAAATGGCCGCCTTCTATGGCTCAATGTGGCTGCCATTTTGGGAAGGTAAAATACTCATTAGTGCCTATTGGGAAGGGTATAAGGTGATTAGAGGCAATACAAAGGTGATGAACAAATACATACAATGTGCCTCACAATGATATACAAAAGAGGTCTAATACGAGTTCCTATCATTATGGGAAGGTAAAATACTCGTTAGTGCCTATTGATAAGAGTATAAGGTGATTAGAGGCTAAACAAGGAAGACGAACAAATACATACAATGAGCCTCACAATGATATACAAAAGAGGTCTAATACGAGTGCCTATTGAGGAATCACTAAGGTGATTAAGACATACTCATATAAAACAAACATACAGATGAATGCTGTATTTACACTCCCTGAAGAAGTGTTTGATTATGAACGGAGAGTAATTGCAACTGATCGGCTGACTCTTAGCGTGTCATATATAGGGTGACTGGTATTTGCTCAGGAGTTTCCCAATAGATGTAATGCCAGAGGAGATTGATAGCTTGACCTCTGGTTAAGAGGGAATTTGATCAGATGACTTTTCTAATTGCAGGGTGACTGGTATTCTTTCAAAAAACATACCCCTTAGATGTAATGTCAGAGGAGACTGTTATTTTGAGAACTGACCCCACGGAATATTATCATTCAAGCCTTGAGTGTCTGTACGTAATTTAAAAACCCAGCGTTGTTCTCTCTCTAGAAGTCGCTGTTCGAGGTTGTCATTACATTTGATATGTTCCAGGACCACCCACCTCATGTCGTTAGGTGTATGTTGTTTTTCGATAAAATGGGTTGACATTTTTGTTGTCGCCCGCTTGCACCTGATGTTACTACGGTGCTCCACAATCCTAGTACTGACTTTTCGTGTAGTCATGCCTACGTAGTGGAGATTACAGGTGCAGGTAATCAGATATACCACACCTGTGGTGTTACAATTAGTGAAACTGCGGAGTTCCCATGTCATTTGATTGTTAAATGTCACTCTTTTAGTTGTTGACGTGAGGTGACATACGCTGCAGTTATTACACGGGTAATGTCCTGTAGGCAGAGTTTGTAGGATTCTTTGTCCATCAGATTTGGTGTTAATCTTGGGACGAGTGTGGACAAAGTAGTTCCTAAGGTTTTTTCCTTTTCTGTGACTGAACATTGGTTTGGGTATGTCTAGGTTGGCACTGTTCAGTGTCCGCCAGTGTTTATTGATTATTTTAGACACCTTGTTAGATGCTATGTTATAAGTTGTTATACATATTGGTCTCTTTTCTTGTGTGTTTTTATTTAGTCTGGGTTCAAGGAGGGAAACTCTGTTGTTATTGCTTGCTCTTTTCTTGGCTGCTGATATGAGGTGCTTAGGATACTGCCTGGCTGTCAATTTCTCCGCCAAATCCTTTGCTTGGGTATAGTAATCCGTTTTCTCAGTACAATTTCTTCTTAGACGTAGAAATTGACCGAAAGGTAAATTGTCTTTTAGTTGTTTGGGATGAAAACTATCGTAAATCAAAAGACAATTTCTTGCAGTCGGTTTGAAATGCGTGGCTGTGGTCAGGCTACCTTGGTTCGCTGTGATGTTAAGGTCCAGAAAGACCACTTGGGACCTGCTCATAGTGTTGGTGAACTTTAAAAATGGATCCTGTAGGTTCAACCAATTAATGAAACTGGTGGCCTCGGTCTCATTGCCTTCCCAAATCACAAAAACATCGTCAATGTAACGTCTCCATACTTTTAAATTGTTGAAGTACGGATTGTGAGGATTTAGGATCTTCTGTTTCTCAAGGTGGTGGACATAGAGACCTGCCACACTCGGCGCGAAAGTGCTTCCCATGCTAGTGCCGTGCACTTGACGGTACAACGTATCTTCAAATCTGAAGTAGTTCTCAGTTAGGGCCAGACGGCAGCATTCTAAGACCACGTGTCTTGGTGTGTGGTATATCCAGGAATTCTCGAAGAGTACTTCTTCAAGGATTTGCAGGGTTTCCTTATGCGGTAGACTTGTGTATAAACCTTCAACATCAAGTCCCATCAGGATATTGATTTCTGGGTCAAAGGGTAGATCTTGTAGAAGGCATAGGACAGCTTTTGTATCCTGTAGGTATGTGTTAGTACTCTGTACTATAGGTCTTAAAAAGCATCAGCGAACTTTGAGAGGGGTTCAAGAATTGAACCTATGCCCGATACTATCGGTCTCCCAGGAGGACTATCCATAGATTTATGAATCTTTGGGATAGTATAAAAGTAAGGGATCGTGGGTTTTTGTTTTCCAAAAAATCTCCTTCTTTTTGGTTATCCAACCATTTGCAGTAGATTCTTCCACTAGATAGGCAATCTCCACACGTAAGCGTTCTGTGGGGTCTTCTTTTATTTTGACATAGTTTCTTGCGTCTGCCAATAGTTGGAGGCACACTTCTCGGTACGTCGTGGTATTCTGCAGAACTATGGCGCCGCCTTTGTCTGCTGGTTTTATGGTAACTTTTTTCTCCAAGGCTAGCTGTTGTATAGCCTCATGTTCCTTTACTTGTATTATGGTAGGTTGTTATAGACCTAGGGTCTATTTCAGATACTTCCTTCATGACAGCTTTTTCGAAGGCCAACAGTTCCACAGGGAGGCTCACTGAAGGTGGTACAAAGTTGGATTTCTTGTGGAGACCTGTGTCGCTTTCCAAATCACTAGTGGGAGGTTTATCTTTGAAGAAAACTTGAAGTTTGATTTTTCTAATGAATTCATTGACTTCGCTACAGAGTCTGAATTTGTCCAGAGTAGGAGTTGGTACGTAGCTCAGACCTTTCTCTAAGACTGTTATTTGTGTGGTAGTTAGGTTGGTATCCGACAGATTTACCACTAAACCAGGTTGTTGCTGGTTGTTGGGTTGTCTGGTGGACCCATACTCCTGGTATGGCTCCTGGAGGTTTCCAGGGTTGAGCCCATTGGACCTGTTGGGTTCTTCTTGATTTTCCCCTCTGTGGGCCCTTGCCTCTTCCTAAAAAGAATGATTTTCGGGGGTATTTGGTTGTGCTTGATCCCATGGCGTGTGGGATTGATATTGATACGGATGTTGGTGGAAGGGGGTGGTGGTCCGTAGAAAAAGGCGGTGGGCCTCCATATGGTGGTGGTCCTTGGTATGTAGGCCAGCCATAATTAGATCCTCCCCGATTCCTCATGCGTCCGCCACGTAATCGCCTGTTCCTATTTCTGTTCTGTTGGTTGAGGCTCCCATCTGAGTTGTCTGAACCAGTATCTGATCCATCACTGTCAGTGTTATACCCCGCGTTTCTCCCTGACGGGATATATCCTTCCTTTGTGTAGGGGTAAGCTTTTCATGTGAGAAGGATTTCTGGTCTTTCTTGAATTTGGTATATTTTGTGTCCTTCAGGGTTATTTCAAAGTCTGTCATTGATTTATTAAGTTCTTCCAGGCGTTTCTTAAGCTCTGTAACCCCTTGGAAGGTCTTTAGGCGAATTTCTAGTGTTTGGATCTCTCCTTTCATTTCCTCCGATAAACGTGCAGCCGTCTTGATGATAAGGACCAGCCAGTCCCTGGTGCAGTGCCAGGAAATAAGCGACCAATCCTTTTTAAAAATGTTGTCTTGCTGGAATATGAAAGGCTCATTGTGTACAATCAATCCTCGTGGGGCAGTATTGGATCTTAAATACTCAGTCATCATGATACCATGGACTAAGGTTTTAATTTGATTCCTTTTTAATTCCGATAATTCATCCCAACATTGGTTAGATTCGTCTGAGTCTCTATGTGACGCCCCTGCTAATGGAAGCATTGAGGCAATTGTTCTTTCAATTTCCTCTTCTGAGAATGTGAGTCCAGTGATTTCAGCCATTTTATCAAGAAGGTTATTTTTTTAAAAGGTAGTGTCAAGGGTAAACCTCAGGAAGGATATAACTCCCACAGCTGGGCGCTGTAGATCACAAAATCAGAAAAATAAGGGAGAAAGAGGGATATGCTAGGTCCACCCTCCAAAAATGATCAAGAATTACAAAACACCGAAATCTCGGTTATGGAAACCTAGCCAGTTTTTTCAGAAAATTAAATTTACTAATATAAGATTCAGAAAAAATAGTTAGTAAAGGAAAAATGTCCTTTCTTGAGTCCCCTCACTCACCACAACCTTCTTGATAAAATGGCTGAAATCACTGGACTCACATTCTCAGAAGAGGAAATTGAAAGAACAATTGCCTCAATGCTTCCATTAGCAGGGGCGTCACATAGAGACTCAGACGAATCTAACCAATGTTGGGATGAATTATCGGAATTAAAAAGGAATCAAATTAAAACCTTAGTCCATGGTATCATGATGACTGAGTATTTAAGATCCAATACTGCCCCACGAGGATTGATTGTACACAATGAGCCTTTCATATTCCAGCAAGACAACATTTTTAAAAAGGATTGGTCGCTTATTTCCTGGCACTGCACCAGGGACTGGCTGGTCCTTATCATCAAGACGGCTGCACGTTTATCGGAGGAAATGAAAGGAGAGATCCAAACACTAGAAATTCGCCTAAAGACCTTCCAAGGGGTTACAGAGCTTAAGAAACGCCTGGAAGAACTTAATAAATCAATGACAGACTTTGAAATAACCCTGAAGGACACAAAATATACCAAATTCAAGAAAGACCAGAAATCCTTCTCACATGAAAAAGCTTACCCCTACACAAAGGAAGGATATATCCCGTCAGGGAGAAACGCGGGGTATAACACTGACAGTGATGGATCAGATACTGGTTCAGACAACTCAGATGGGAGCCTCAACCAACAGAACAGAAATAGGAACAGGCGATTACGTGGCGGACGCATGAGGAATCGGGGAGGATATAATTATGGCTGGCCTACATACCAAGGACCACCACCATATGGAGGCCCACCGCCTTTTTCTACGGACCACCACCCCCCTTCCACCAACATCCGTATCAATATCAATCCCACACGCCATGGGATCAAGCACAACCAAATACCCCGAAAATCATTCTTTTTAGGAAGAGGCAAGGGCCCACAGAGGGGAAAATCAAGAAGAACCCAACAGGTCCAATGGGCTCAACCCCTGGAAACCTCCAGGAGCCATACCAGGAGTATGGGTCCACCAGACAACCCAACAACCAGCAACAACCTGGTTTAGTGGTAAATCTGTCGGATACCAACCTAACTACCACACAAATAACAGTCTTAGAGAAAGGTCTGAGCTACGTACCAACTCCTACTCTGGACAAATTCAGACTCTGTAGCGAAGTCAATGAATTCATTAGAAAAATCAAACTTCAAGTTTTCTTCAAAGATAAACCTCCCACTAGTGATTTGGAAAGCGACACAGGTCTCCACAAGAAATCCAACTTTGTACCACCTTCAGTGAGCCTCCCTGTGGAACTGTTGGCCTTCGAAAAAGCTGTCATGAAGGAAGTATCTGAAATAGACCCTAGGTCTATAACAACCTACCATAATACAAGTAAAAGGAACATGAGGCTATACAACAGCTAGCCTTGGAGAAAAAAGTTACCATAAAACCAGCAGACAAAGGCGGCGCCATAGTTCTGCAGAATACCACGACGTACCGAGAAGTGTGCCTCCAACTATTGGCAGACGCAAGAAACTATGTCAAAATAAAAGAAGACCCCACAGAATGCTTATGCGTGGAGATTGCCTATCTAGTGGAAGAATCTACTGCAAATGGTTGGATAACCAAAAGAAGGAGATTTTTGGAAAACAAAAAACCCACGATCCCTTACTTTTATACTATCCCAAAGATTCATAAATCTATGGATAGTCCTCCTGGGAGACCGATAGTATCGGGCATAGGTTCAATTCTTGAACCCCTCTCAAAGTTCGCTGATGCTTTTTAAGACCTATAGTACAGAGTACTAACACATACCTACAGGATACAAAAGCTGTCCTATGCCTTCTACAAGATCTACCCTTTGACCCAGAAATCAATATCCTGATGGGACTTGATGTTGAAAGTTTATACACAAGTCTACCGCATAAGGAAACCCTGCAAATCCTTGAAGAAGTACTCTTCGAGAATTCCTGGATATACCACACACCAAGACACGTGGTCTTAGAATGCTGCCGTCTGGCCCTAACTGAGAACTACTTCAGATTTGAAGATACGTTGTACCGTCAAGTGCACGGCACTAGCATGGGAAGCACTTTCGCGCCGAGTGTGGCAGGTCTCTATGTCCACCACCTTGAGAAACAGAAGATCCTAAATCCTCACAATCCGTACTTCAACAATTTAAAAGTATGGAGACGTTACATTGACGATGTTTTTGTGATTTGGGAAGGCAATGAGACCGAGGCCACCAGTTTCATTAATTGGTTGAACCTACAGGATCCATTTTTAAAGTTCACCAACACTATGAGCAGGTCCCAAGTGGTCTTTCTGGACCTTAACATCACAGCGAACCAAGGTAGCCTGACCACAACCACGCATTTCAAACCGACTGCAAGAAATTGTCTTTTGATTTACGATAGTTTTCATCCCAAACAACTAAAAGACAATTTACCTTTCGGTCAATTTCTACGTCTAAGATGAAATTGTGCTGAGAAAGCGGATTACTATACCCAAGCAAAGGATTTGGCGGAGAAATTGACAGCCAGGCAGTATCCTAAGCACCTCATATCAGCAGCCAAGAAAAGAGCAAGCAATAACAACAGAGATTCCCTCCTTGAACCCAGACTAAATAAAAACACACAAGAAAAGAGACCAATATGTATAACAACTTATAACATAGCATCTAACAAGGTGTCTAAAATAATCAATAAACACTGGCGGACACTGAACAGTGCCAACCTAGACATACCCAAACCAATGTTCAGTCACAGAAAAGGAAAAAAACCTTAAAAACTACTTTGTCCACACTCGTCCCAAGATTAACACCAAATCTGATGGACAAAGAATCCTACAAACTCTGCCTACAGGACATTACCCGTGTAATAACTGCAGCGTATGTCACCTCACGTCAACAACTAAAAGAGTGACATTTAACAATCAAATGACATGGGAACTCCGCAGTTTCACTAATTGTAACACCACAGGTGTGGTATATCTGATTACCTGCACCTGTAATCTCCACTACGTAGGCATGACTACACGAAAAGTCAGTACTAGGATTGTGGAGCACCGTAGTAACATCAGGTGCAAGCGGCGACAACAAAATGTCAACCCATTTTATCGAAAAACAACATACACCTAACGACATGAGGTGGGTGGTCCTGGAACATATCAAATGTAATGACAACCTCGAACAGCGACTTCTAGAGAGGAACAACGCTGGGTTTTTAAATTACGTACAGACACTCAAGGCTTGAATGATAATATTCTGTGGGGTCAGTTCTCAAAATAACAGTCTCCTCTGACATTACATCTAAGGGGTATGTTTTTGAAAGAATACCAGTCACCCTGCAATTAGAAAAGTCATCTGATCAAATTCCCTCTTAACCAGAGGTCAAGCTATCAATCTCCTCTGGCATTACATCTATTGGGAAACTCCTGAGCAAATACCAGTCACCCTATATATGACACGCTAAGAGTCAGCCGATCAGTTGCAATTACTCTCCGTTCATAATCAAACACTTCTTCAGGGAGTGTAAATACAGCATTCATCTGTATGTTTGTTTTATATGAGTACGTCTTAATCACCTTAGTGATTCCTCAATAGGCACTCGTATTAGACCTCTTTTGTATATCATTGTGAGGCTCATTGTATGTATTTGTTCGTCTTCCTTGTTTAGCCTCTAATCACCTTATACTCTTATCAATAGGCACTAACGAGTATTTTACCTTCCCATAATGATAGGAACTCGTATTAGACCTCTTTTGTATATCATTGTGAGGCACATTGTATGTATTTGTTCATCACCTTTGTATTGCCTCTAATCACCTTATACCCTTCCCAATAGACACTAATGAGTATTTTACCTTCCCAAAATGGCAGCCACATTGAGCCATAGAAGGCGGCCATTTTGTTCTATTCTTTAGTTTCCGCTCTAGTTTCCTAACCATGAATCGGCGGGAAAACACCCTTTAAAAACAAGCAGTAGGGACTCACTCGTTAATATGTGGTCGGGAGGGAAGCAGGCAACAGCCGGAGCAGTTTTCATTCTCAATGGCGATGATCTCTCCAGCCCCTCTCAGACCATGAAGCACATTGTTGCTCCATAATTAGTATGTGTTTCATTATGTCACTGTATTTTCTTTGTCGTATTGTTTTGTCTGTACATATTAGTATGTTTTTCTAGGTTTATGCTCTTTCATTTCATTCTATTTCCTGGCAAATAAGCATTCACCAAATTGCCTGGCATGTCTCAGATTATTGACAATCTATTCACTAAGGGTAATGTCATGTGGTATTCCTTTCTTGGTTTTTAGTTTTTTGTGTTTAAACTAAGCTGGCCCTATAGTATAACATGACTATTGAGATGCCCATAGCTCTCATAACCACACAAGGATCTTATGGGAGAGCTCTTAACAACACACACCAGCAGTGAGTGTCTGATTATATATAGTTAATGTGCAGCATGGCGTTTTCACTTACCTACATAGCATGAAGTAGGTCTCGTATGCCGTTTTCTGTTTTAGATTCAATTGATCAGCATCAACATGGTTTCAATAACTATCTATACAGTACATAGACTGTACTTGATAATGTTTTTATCCTTTCTCTATTACAGATACTACGTGATCAAAGTACTGTATGTATTAACTCTTGCCTGCTAGTATTTTGCAGCATTTTTTCCTAACCTTAGGTCACTTTGGAGTGGTACTAAACAGGGCTGGACCCTGTTTGTCCTGAAGAAGAGCACTGGGGTAGCTCGAAACTAGTTGACGTTCACTAGGGACCCCTGACTAATTAAAAACAGACACCCTAGCGACCAACCCGTTTTTAATATATCGGCTAGGAGCCTGAATAAATTCTTTTTGCCCACTAGCTAGATATTTTTAGTCTCACCCACTCCACCCCATCACTGCACCACACATAGTCACTCACAAGTAGTGCTCCTACGTAGTGTCGCAAGTCGTAGCACGCCTCAGCCAGTAGCGGGTGGGGATGGCCCCTATGATGAAGCATGTCACCATGGGAAACCCTGGTGAGTGAGGGGACTCAAGAAAGGACATTTTTCCTTTACTAACTATTTTTTCTGAATCTTATATTAGTAAATTTAATTTTCTGAAAAAACTGGCTAGGTTTCCATAACCGAGATTTCGGTGTTTTGTAATTCTTTATTATGAAAGAATGCAGGAACACATAAAGAATGAACATTTACTGCCAGTCATGCTCTATGGAGTTCATCAAGCGAACTTGGGCTGTCTTTGCGGGATGCACCAAATGTTGAGTTTGACTCTCCACCTACCTTTAAAGGAGTCCAGATAAATGCATTCAAGTGCTTCCAGCTAGTTGCGCTGTTCCTCCCGGAAGTTGGTCGTGGTCTGTTGCCTCTGTCCATGGGACACTAGGCAGGCGGTTGTGGAGCCCGGCAGCTACGCGCAGAGAGAGTGACTGGGATGCAAGCCGGCAGCATAGAAGAAGCAGGCACATCGCCACTCGGACATCGATTGCACTGGCCTGGTTTGGTTTGTATGCCACTTGGAATTCCACAAAAATTCAAACCCCACGGTCTAGGGACATAAAAGGACAATCGACATTTCTGGGGCGCACTTATTGGGTCTCAAATAGGGAGTCTGATCCCACATTGGTGCACGCTTCCCTTAAGCAGATATGGCAAACAAGGTCCACCACAGGAATAAGCCGGCAATTTTGACATGGTGAGTTTTCGTCAGCATTGCCCTTACGGCAGTTAACATCCCCACAGGTGTATACAGGTTTCGCACAGAATGAAAGCACGGCCAGCTCCTGAATGCAGGAAAAGGGCACGCCACTAGCAGGGTCGGACTGGGGCCAAAAAATCACATTTTTCATTGATGTATTTCTATTATTTCCATATCCATTGCTTCTGTGCAGATCTGTATCTTGTTTTTAATGCCGTACAGCAGTAAAGACAGATCCCCCTAATCGAGTACACCGCATCTACACAACCTCCATACAGCCATATCTCTGAATTTCACCACAAGATACAAGCACAGCGAAAAGCTACGGAGACCATTTTCTCATCCAGATTTCTATACACCGTATTGATGCTTTGTTTGGGGAGGGGAAACATTACAGCTGCCACTTTAAAGAAAACTCGAGATAAAAGTTGAGCGCGATTAACACAGGATGTAAAGAGGGACTGTGTGGGTCAGGAGAAGGCTTTGGAGGTGTTGGTGCCCAAACAAGGTATGAATAGCACCATTTATCGCCGGGTTCTCCAGGGAGGGAGAGGGGTAACAAACGAAAGGCACGGCTTGCCGCGCTAGTTAAATAAATAAATAACAAGTGATGCCACACGTAAGCAGCATCGCGATCGGCGGTCTTCACTTTTGAAGCACTGCACTCGTGCTTGTGGCGGCATCCACCTTGCGGGAGCGAGCAGCGACCATATGTTTGTAATTAACGTGGCCGCGCCGCTGCTCGCTCCCGCAAGGTGGATGCCGCCACAAGCACGAGTGCAGTGCTTCAAAAGTGAAGACCAATGGCTAAAGGCCCTCCTAGAGCAGCGCATGCGCGCTGCCTAGGCGAGACCTAAAAAACCATTGGCAGACCCCTAGCGAACTCAACAACTACAGACCAATCTCCCTGCTCCCACTCCCGGCAAAGCTTTAGAAAAAGCCTTCAATCAAAAACTCTCCTCCTATCTGGAATGGAACCTCCTAGCCGACTCCTCCCCATCCAGATTCCACAGCAACCACGGCACTGAGATAGCCCTCATCGTGGCTACCGACAACATCCGAGCCCTACCCGACCAAGGAGAGATTGTGGCTCTGATCCTCCTAAACCTCTCGGCAGCCTTCGATTCTATCTCCAACCACACATTCATCACAAGGCTGCAAAATGTAGGCATCCAAGGAGCTGCTCTCAGATGGATCACCTCTTACCTCACCATAAGTATGCAAAAAGTCTGCCTTCCCCCTTCACCTCAAAACCTAAGGAAATCATCTGCGGAGTACCCCAAGGATCCTTGCTCAGACCCACCCTTTTCAACATGTATATGACACCTCTGCCCAGCACCGCCAAAACCCACAGACTCAACATCATATCCTAAGTCGACAACACACAACTCATCCTCTCCCTCTCTAAAGAAACCACCAACACTAAGACCAACTTACACAACTGCATGACAGACGTCGCCAGCTGGATGAAGAACAACTGCCTGAAGCTCAACACGGACAAGACAGAGTACTGATTTTTAGAAACAAAATCTCCACATGGGACACATCCTGGTGGCCCTCAGAATTCGGACCTACGCCTACCCCCACTAATCACACAAGGAACCTAATAATCCTTCTAGACAACAAGCTAACAATGACGATTCGGGTCAACTTCATCTCCTCCTCCTGCTTCTTCCTCCTCCACATTCTTCGTAAGATATTCAAATGGCTTCCCATAAGTTCAAGATGCACCATCACCCAGGCCCTCATCTCCAGCCAACTGGACTACGGCAATGCTCTCTATGCAGGGATCGCAGCTCATCTCCTCTGACAACTACAGATCATACAGAACCTTGCAGCGAGACCCGCCCTAGATCTTCTTAGTTGAACCCACATCACCCCCTACATGAGGGAACTCCACTGGCTATTCAGAAAATATACTAGTTTAAGCTCCTGTAAGCTCCTGACCCATGCATACAAGGCCCTACACAACTGCGGACCTGCCTACTATAACCACCGCCTGAACTTCCATCTGCCCACCAGACACCTACACTCCGCGTCCCTTTCTCTAACCCTCACCACCCGCATCCGACATAAGAGATGCGTAGGTTGCTCCTTCAATCAATCAATCAATCACAGAATTTGTAAAGCGCACTACTTACCCGCGAGGGTCTCAAGGCGCTGGGGAAAAAAAAGGGGGGGGGGTGCTGCTCCTTCTCCTACCTAGCAGTGAAGACATAGAACAAACTACCCTTCATCTACCAACCTCCCCATCTCTTCCAGTGTTCCCCATCCCCATCTCTTGCAGAGTTCCGAAAGGAGCGTTGCCCCACAGGAAAAATAAAATGATAATAACAGCATGTTATCATCATTTTATATTTCAGCACTTTTCTGTAGGGGCAGGGTGGGCTGGACTACACACAGAGCAGGGAGGAGTGATAGGCACTTCCTTAGTGCGCAAGACGGTTTGGTCGGCCATCTTGAGCCGGCCACCCATCATGCACACTTGGCATATTCTCCACTGGCTGTAATGCACAGCCTGGGTGGTTCGGCGCTCAGACCAATCTTGATGCTTCTATAAGCAGTGTTGTGATTGGCTAGGGTAATCAGGAAGCCTGGGTGCTTCCTGTTCCTGCTGCCTGCCCCTGGAGTCCTGGAAGCGGGTAAAGAGGACCGAGAGGCGGTGGCTGGCAGGCAGGTAAGTGAATTTTAAATGGGTTTTTTCATACCCCCCACCGTGATCCGCCCCCCCGCGACCCAGCTCACCACCACCGTTAAGTAGCAGCCGCCACGGAGATCCACCCCTAGATATTACCCCAGTCCTTAAATATTTGGGCCTGATTTAGAGTTTGGAGGTAAATGAAATTCCTCCAGTTTATGGAGGAAACTCTAAAGACCTAGTAGAATCCAGCAGCTGAATTTCTTCTATCATATACATAGTATGGTTTAGGAAATTCGAGGTGTGCACCCTGAAAATATACTCCCACAACATTGGGGAACATCGAGGAGACAATATTGGAAAAAAAGTATTGATAGATAATTAAGTCTATATTTTCTATACCTTACTCAACATATATGTACCGACGCTCTACATAAATCTTCGAGGTACGTCAATGGGCAGTTAGAAATAGTAAATCAATACTTCCCTATATGCACATACCTTTCGATATCTTGTCCCTTGATAGTCTGTCCTCGAAATTCTTGCACCACAATATTGTTGGTGTCGATATTCCATAGTCCAATCATATTCGGAAGGTACATTTTGAATATTTTTCCAAATGACATTAGCACCACACGTCTGAATGCAATGCAGTAGGGCACAGTCTACAATGCTGCAGGAGAGCGTTGTGGCAGAATGTAATCATCCTTGCTACACAATCTACTCGAAAAATATCACACAACCTGGAACCCCTCGAGCACACCACCGCATGCATCACCACCAACTCCCAACCTTGTTACATGTTAAGTATGAGTCGCGAAGAATATTATTTTGTGCTATGCAGTCTAATATTCAAAGAGCAAAACAGAATTATTCCTGTCTTCATATATCATTCTCTTGTGCTACCAGGACACATTTCAAAGACTAGGAGCCGCAGGCAAGCACCTGTAATCAGTTTTACAGCTCGACTTCCCACAGAAAAAAAGGAAATATCTCCTTTCGCAAACTGAATTGGGAAATGCGAGCAAAGAACCTTCGTCCAACCCTCCTTTGTTTTATGGCATTTATCTCATCGCCTGGGCACTCGGCCATCTTTCACCAAATTCAGTTTTTCTGTCACTCTCTTTCCCAGGGAGAGGACAAAGCTTTCTCTGCGTGTAGCGCAGTTTGATATCACAGGGGCTTGTGATGATCGTGTCTGCCACGCCCCCGGTGCCCTGTGTGACGTCAGCGAGCCGAGCAACACTCTGGCAGCCCTTGTTTCATCCGCTTCAGAAATCAATGCTTTAAAGGGCCTGCCTAGAGTCAGCTTCAGCTACTTCGCTAGAATCATGTATTTAAAAAAATCATAAATCAAAAAGCATACATATATCCATATTTAAGTGCAAGTAAGGAGGGGTATCTGATCTGATTTTGGATCTGACATTGATTTTGTAGCCAGATCCGAGCTCGCTCAAATTTGCATTAAAATATGCAGATTTTTTTTGGGTGTAGTTTGCCCACATCAGTGCCAGGCACGTTGTTTGCTTTCCGTTCTAAGCAGCAACCTGCAGGGTGCGAGGGGTGTTTCTTCTTTCCACTTTCATCTGGTCCCAACACCAGTGGCGGTTCCTCCGCTAAGGCGGAGGATTGTCGCTGCACTGCTTTTTAGCAGTGAAATAAAGGGAAAACAAAATTATAATAACTCGCTTTAGTATCATTTTATATTCTCCTACTTCTGCAGCTTTGCGTGAGGGGGCGGTGGCAGGGTAGGAGTGGTAGCACCCTCCTAAAGGCGCAATGACTGCTTGGCCGGCCATCTTGGGCCGGCCAAACAGACTTGCGCACTTTGCATGTTCTCCATGCAGGCTCCATTACAGCCTGTGTGGGGAACATCCCGAGGCTCCCAGTCTGCTCATGAGCGCCGAAACACGGCGCTCAGACCAATCACAACGCTGCTAAGGCAGCATTGTGATTGGCTAACTGGGAGCCTGGGTGTGCTTCTTGTTCTGGTCAGTGAGGGAGGACTACAGAGGAGAGACGCGGCAAGGAAGCGGCGAGAAAGTAAGGGGCATATTCTCAAGGACACATCGCGTAGTTAGCGGCACTTTATCGCAGCCAAAGTGGCGATAAATTCATCGCACCATTCACAAGCTGGTGTTATGCGATGCAGAGTAGGCGTTCCCGAGCAAAAATCGGCGACAACAGCACACCACAAAATTCTCAACAACCAGCCCGATCAGCGATAAGACCACAAAACAGGCGATGAGGCGCGTTAGCAGCAGGAACCTAACACCTGCTCTGACCTGGTGTAAAGTCGGACGACAACCTGCACCATCAAAGGGAGACCAGTCCACACCCACACATGAAGAACAACAGATGCCATGGAGCTACTCACCATGCATCCCGGAGCCCCGAGAGGGCAACAACACCCTCCGCCACCCCCCAGGGCCCCAGCACCCCCACCTCCCTCCCCCCCGGACCACCACAGAGGCAGCGCAGACAAAGACAGCGAACCCTCAGGAAACGCACCAGCCCCACAGACCTAACACCAGACAATGCCAATGCCCACTACAGGCTCAAAAGGACAACCATCCACCGCATCCGGGTCACCATTGCCCACAGGCTGACTGTACCAACACAGCGGACAACCAACATCCCTCTGCAGACAAAGCTGCTGGCTGTGCTGCACAAGTTGGCCTCCTGTACCCCCCAAACAACATCCGCCAGAGTCAGAGAAGACACACAGCCAGCCCCATCCAAGTTCCCCACACCTGTCCTGGATGCCATCACCAGCCAGGTACCCCAGTACCTAAACGTCCCCCACAATGTGCAGGAACAGCTGGAAACCAAGCAAGAACTACACGCCATAGCAGGAGTCCCACACCTGTTGGGGGCAATACACCGCACACATGTGCAACTAGTGCCCCCTGCAGAAAAAACACACAATTACCGCAACAGAAAGCACACGCATCCCACCAATGTGCAGGCAATAGTGGACCAGCGGGGACCCTACACCAAGGCTGCAGCCAACTACCCAGCCAGTGTGCATGATTCCAGCATCCCCCGACAGTCCATCATCAACCAGCGTTACCAGGATGGCACCCATGGAAATGCACTGCATGTAGGTAAGTACCAATAAAAACAGCACACACCTCAACTCCACAATCATGCAACTCACAACACTGGCAATGTGCACGTCACAAAATCACATACAACATGCCAGACAACATGCCCACCCACCAGACACGACAGCACAACTCACTGTGGCAACCTTGCTCAGCCATGTACACGAACCATCAACGGCATGGCACCACAGCCACACAATTGTTGAATGTGGGGAGAGGTGGGAACCAGGTATGTGCGAAGGAGGCAAGTGACCCATGAATGAGAATGTACACAATGCCAACTGTGGCGGAGATGTCCTGGACAGATAGCAGTATGCAGACCACAGACATATCCATGCCCACATGCACTGCTGATGTGTGGAGTGCAGTGGACAGTGGACGCAACCATGTCACCACAGCCAGTGGGGAAGAACGCAGAAATGTAGCTTGTGACGTCCCCCCCTGCAAGCGTGTGCTGAGTGGCCTGGCCCGGCGTACGCAAGGCCAGCGTAGGGGTGTGAATAAAAAGCATGTAGCCCTGGGCATGGTCCTCTTCCGGAATGGCAAACGTGCCTGCCAGTGCGGCGCCTCCTAGCCCGCCACGAGGCCGACGCCCTCGCTGTGAGCGCTGTGGCCTGCGAACCTATGCGCCTGCTGCACCACGGGCCACTGGACTCCCAACCTGTCATGCCCGCCCCTGCGAATACAGGCCTCACAGCTCACCTGCCAACACTGGCGTGTGCCGAAGAGGGCCCACCACGTGCCGGTGCAAACTCCAAGCCTGAACCCCGCATCCCTGGCAGCCTCCTCACACCATCACGGCCCCCGCGACACAGGCCCGCTTCACCCCTTTACCTTTTACGTACTGCACCGCTGCCTCCGGCCTACGCTACGCTCAAGTAGGTCACACATGTGGAACTGAGTCGTGATATCTGCATGGCGGAGTCCATATCATTGTACGCAAGGAGACGAGTTAGAGGAAGACGCGGGTCAGTCCGGAGGAGAAAAGGACCATCTTCACGGAGGTGTCCGGACACTGACGGCAACTGCCCTGGTGTCACTATCTCTGTGCATCGCGGGCCAACGACCCATGGATGTGTGCCCCTACTGACCGCTGCCCCGGGCCTACACTGCGGTCCAGTAGGTCACACATGTGGGACTGAGTCTTGATTTGGCAATGGCCGAGCACACACGCGAATGCCGAGTTTAACTCACTATACTCCCTTCTATGTGGTGATACGAAGTATGTGCATGGCATCCCAGCCACACGTGTCTGTGGGCCCTTGGAGACTATGCCTTCGGACTACACTACGGGCCTGCAGGCCTCACACAAATCCAATCCAGTCTGTACCAGGCCTGACACGGCATCGTCGCTGACCAAACACCTGCTCAGCTCTGTCGCTACTGCCTCGGTCAACCACGAGTCATCACCACATGCCATTTCAACGCCGTGTGTTAGTGTTCCAGGAGGAGTTTGCTGAACAGCGGTTGGCCCGCGCTGCCCGCTGCCTCCGGACCACACAGTGGTCGAGTAGGCCACACATTGGGAACTTTGTCATGAATCATTTATGGCCGAGCAGATAACATTGTACTGGCCATGTCGCAGACTGCATCCCCTCACAGCTCCGGTGCCACTAAGTCTGTTCCCCGACATCCATGGACACTTACTTCTTGAGATCTGTTGGATACTGAGTCCATGGTTTGGGGGTTGTCTTCATCATCGTGTTGGTGATACTGACTATGTTGCCAAGACGAGGCTGTAGCATTCCACTCCTCCATTTGCCGCTTCCGGCCGGCTACTGCCCTCTGCATCATGCCCTGGTGGGGCCCTTCCACTGTCCCCCACAAACCTCCGCGACATTCACCTTCGACATCGACCCGCTCCCCTAGCGTGGCACTATCTCACTGCACCGCAAGTCACCGTCCCGTGGCGGTGTGGCTGTGCCCGCCGCAGTGCAACCGGGGCCACTAACTCTGTGCAGCTCAAATCATGGCCCCAACCTTAGGGCATGTCGGATGGCCTCGGTTCCGATGGCCTGGGGGGCCTCAACGCCATGTCTCTGTGGCCCTGCGCTGTCCACTGCCTCCGGCCTCAACTGCGGTCCACCTGGGCTCACACATCAGATCGAGTCCTGGCCTGCCCGGACATCACATCACCGCAGGATGCACACGCTACCACCGCCAGGACCAACTCCAAACGACAGGTGCCAGAGTCGTAAGTGTCTAACTGCCAGACTGTAAGAGTTGCTCACACCTGTCGTGGGTGCCATCATAAGCTTGATACCCTGCTCAGCCCTACAGGTGCCACTTACTCAGTGCACAACGAATCAAGGACCATTCTGCTTGCATGTTGGGTGAACACTGTACTCTCTCCGGCTACCGTCATGATGCTTCACAGTGGTTTCTGTTATGCTGGTGTATTATGTTTCTGCTTCAATTGTGATCACTGTTCCAGTTGTTGCCAGCACCAATGACTCCCTGAGGGCTGGCTGACACTCACCCCACACACATCCAGCACATGCATCACTGTGCATGTGAACATGCCAATAAAGCTGTCGGGCGCACGTGCCCATGGCCAGTTCAAGAGCTCTATGATTGTGTACGTGTGCTCATGATGTATGCGTTTGGGCCACGGCCCCACAAATCACATTGTGCCATGTGCAGAGGACACAGCCATGTCACCGCAGCCAGAGTGTGGGACATTGCACATGTAGCTTTGTCGTCCCCCACTCAATATGTAATAGGAGTGGACTGGACCGGCGTGCGCCAGTCCAGCGTGGGGGTGTGGATGATTATCCCGTGGCTCAGGGTGTGGTCACTCATGGAAATGTGCAGATGCGGGTGTGTCTGTCGCAGTGTGGGTCGCCTTTGGGGAGTGTAGGTGGTCCATGATGGGACTTAGACACCCACGTATGTGATCTAGTTCGGCTTCCATGAGGTGGGACCCCACCCGCACCTGTTCGGACACCCCCTTCTGGCAGTCTGACACCTGGCCTTGGAATGCGATGTGTGCTTGGGCCAGCCGTGGTGGTGCGTGCGTCCAGCTGTGTTGTCTGTGCATGGGGTGGGGTATCCTCGATGCAGCTGGGCTGCCCTGCTCCTGGGGGTCGATTGCCCGAAGATGTCCATGTACTGTTGTAGGGCGTCGGTGTCGGAAGTGTGGAGGTCCTCTTCAGAATCACTGTGGAGTTGTCTGGTCTGCTCTGCTGGAGGTGTTGTTTGTCCCTCTGCAATGTGAAGGGGAGATGCTTGTTGACATTGTGTTGGCATGTATGTTCACGCATTATTCAGGTTCACATACAGACTGCATGTCAATGTACATTGTGACTGTTTGGGAGGGGCGGACTGTCTGATGCGGGACAGTGGACATTTGGACTACATGACGTAGGTGTGGTTGTACACGTCCATTTGCATCTCACAGTTCCCTGCTAGGTCAGATGTGATTGGCCATTTCCTACGCACAGGCGGACCCAGTTGTGTCCTCTGTTCTGCAGTGTAAGTGTTGCACTGTGTACCACATTGTCGTCCATGTGGATGTGCTGGCATTGCTATGTGTGTGTGCTGCACTTTGGGAGGGTCGCACCTGCAGCTGTGATTTTGCTGCCCCTTATCCCTTGGAGGCGGTGTGCCTTTGACTTTTGGGCTTTTAAGGTGCTGTGATGTTGGCGACTTGGGTCATTTGTGCTCTTGGACGGTTTTTATACTCTTGTGCATTGTTTGTCTGCAGATGTCTTGTTGCCGTCAGTGGTTGTTTGTGCAGGTGGATGTGTCAGAGTGTGACCTGCTCCTTTCCGGATATGGTCCACACTCAGCCACCTCAGTCTCGTGGCGTGCACAATGTCATGGTGATTGTACTCCGGCCATTCTGCTCGTCATGTGATGTCACTTGCATTGTCAGTGTGGCTCTCACATACGCATCTTTGCTGTCTTTTGCACGGGTGCATGTGTGTGTTGTGGACTTGGTGATGTGTGGGGTGTGACCCCTTTGGGCACATGGTGGATGGGGACCTACTTGATGTTTGTATGTGTGCTGCAGTGTGCCACGGGGATCAGGGACATGACCCAGGGTCGTTGTAGGTGTGCGGTGTGCTACACGTCGTTGTGCATGTGTGCCATTGTGCCTGTCCCCCCTGTCCCCCCAGTCCCTGTTTGTTACTCACCCTGTTAATGTTGTGTCCGGTCATGTCGTGCTGTATCAGGACTCCAGACTCCTTGCACCGTCTCCCCACTGATGACTGTGGCCGCCATTTGCTCCAGCTCCTCCTGTGGCGCTGGGCTCCCACCTCCATTCGCCGTTGCTGCCTTCCTGTTGGCAGCGGGTTTCTGCTTGGTTTGGCTTTTCACATCGTGCCAGCGCATCTTGGCCTCATCGACGCTCCGACTGCATTCACGATGGAATGCCAGTTGTCCGTCTGTGTTGCCAATGACACGGTGGAGGTGACGGACAGTTGTTGTTCGTGCTCTGTCACCTCCGTGGGACGGTCAAGTTGTCATGCGGACTGTGCCCCGTCTTCCTCTTCCTCTTCTCCTTGGCCTTTCCCGACCCCGAGGTTCCTTGCTGGTGGTCTGTGGGGCTTGTGGGGTTCGCGTTGACCTGGGCACTGGTTCCGGGTGCATCCATGTTGCTACGCAGTTTATTTATTTTTATTTATTTCTTGTTCTGCTTTTATTGTGCATTTTCCCTCATGACGCGTGGGTATTGCAGCCCTGTCGCTGGTTATCGCTGATTTTTTTATCGCGGTTGGCCTCATTGCAACTTTATTTGCGTTAGTGTTTCGCATTTTTGCGGCGTCGCATTGATTTTAACGCGGACATTTGACGCGCTATCGTGGGAGTATCGCATGGTGCCGCCAGGTTGAGAATGCTACGTTAACACAGCGTTGTTTTCCCGCGATGGACTGCGATATGCAAAGTTGCGTTAAGCTAAATTTGCAATGGTTATCACATGTTCTTGAGAATATGCCCCTAAGTTTTTTATTTAATTTTTTAATACCTGCTTCCCTCGCGTCCTCTGCCCCTCCTGCCCCTGCCCCCGCCCGCCTACCTCCGATCTGTGCTGGCCGCTGCTGCCCAACACAAAGGCCTCACCTAAAGGGCTGTCAGCCCTCCTTTTGTTGAAGTCCATTCCTGGCTGGGAGTTGTCTGGAGCCTAACACTCCTTTTTGACAATGCAATAGAGGGAAATAAAGGCACTCAGTTTATCCCTTCAAAAGTGCTTAAGAGAAACTATGATTTGGAGGCAGGTTTTTGCCTCGATTCAACCCCTGTAGGTAAGAGATATGCAGTAATAATGATTTCAATAACGCTTGCCGTTTTCATTTGTCTTCTTTTAAAGTGCTATTCAGCCCAATGTAGGGTGTCAGAGCACTTTACATGGCACACAGATATTATACAGAGACAATGAATCATACAAATGTGTAAACCAATGCACAGGAAGTGTTACTTAAGACAATGAGGTGTAGGAATCACATATCATCCATACTGGTAGGTATTAGTATTATATGTTAAAAGTGTTTGGTCTGGAGAAACACAAAATCAGTATGTAATAATGAGACTTTATTACTGCAAAAAGGTACACTTATTAGCATCCTATGAATAATGAAAGATTGAGGAAAAAAAACTGTAAGTTTCTAAACCAATGCCTTGAAGTTTGCAAGCAGTTCCTTGATCAACCAATCAGTAGATTTGTAGAGTGCTTCTTGTCACCTGTGAGAGTATCCAGGTGCTGGCAGGGTCTAGTTGATTAGTTGAATAGCCAAGTCTTCGGAAGCCTTCGCCTTAGCAGAGGAGCTGCCCCTGGTTGACCTAAAGAATTATGCAGGTTGCCAGTTCAACAGAGGTCCCTGCCTCCTCCATCCTGGCAGATGGCTACCAGCCATATTTAGGAATTCTCTGTGTGTGGGGACAAATCAGTTTGACAACAATGCTCTTGATAACATATTGGAGGCACTGTCAGCAGAACTCAAATGACACCTCGCTGCCATGCCATGGCACCACTAGGGTTTAATTTCTGTTTTGCAGAAAAAAAATCTCCAAAATTGAGATTAAGGTCTGCAAATCAAAAATCAAAGGCCTTGAAAAGAATGAGCCATTGGTTACCTTTCATGCCTGCTGGAAACATAGGTGTCAGAATACCTACTTTGCAATGGTCCAGGGTCACTATTTTCTCACTGCAGATGTTGCTCAGACTCCACTGTCCAAAACCTAGCAGTTCACACTACCTCTAAATGAGGCAGGGAAACTGTGAGTTGACAGAATGGGGACACACAATTTTATGGTGTGTCTCCTATGCCTCCAAACTCTAAATGATGTTCTAAAAGTTTTGACCCCTCCAATAGTATTTAGGTAGATGTTTTAACCTAAAAATATTACGACTGAACAGAGATGGTATGAGGTTTGAGGACTGAGAGTCAGGGGTCACAAGTGAAATCTCCTGGTTCAAAGCTTGCAGTACCTTCATAATGAACTAGTACAATGCAAGGAGCATAAATCCTTTACACCAATTCTCAGGAACACCTTGTAAAAGAGCAACTTTTTATATAGTATCCATTCATTCACACCTGGGGCTGTATTATAAAAGTGCCCCGGGGGTGCAACGGGCATGTGAGTCCGCTTTGTGTACCCCTGGGGCACTAAGGTATTTCAGAAAGGGCCGCAGATGCTTGTGCAGCCCTTTCTGTAATACAGATAGCGCTGGTGCACATATAGCGCTAGCACTATCACCAGACCGTGTTCCCTTATTTGCATGGACTTTTTTTAAATCTGTTCTGTATGTCCAGTTTAAGCTTTCAGAACCATAACACAACTCTCAGACAGCAAAGAAGATGTACTTGCATGGAGTCAGTGAGTACATGGTAAGGTACGGGGACAAGAGTGAGATGGGAAGTTAAGAGTGGGTCAAGGATGGCAAGTAAGTCCTACTCTTCCAGAACCTGTACGTCCAATGATTCAGTCTTACAGTGCAGGTGTTTTGGAAACCAAACTAAAACAAAGCAATGATGACCTTCAATCTTTCTGTAAAACAGTACTAGCTGTCCGCTTCTAGGATGTTGCTAAAGTTGCAGTTAGCTACTGTAAATCTTGTGTGTAAAGAGGGGGCCAGGCCCTAATGGAAGCTTACCAAGAAGGCACCTAAAACCTATTTTCCGCAAGGACAATTACACTTAGGGGGCGATAAAGACCTGAATCATGCCACAGATAGGCACTCGATGATCTGTTGTGGCCCAAACCCTTGCTATCCCAGAGACCATGATTTCTTTCATTCTGGCTCTTAGTGAGAACATGCATCGCTTCACTCTGGCTCTTAGCGACCATTAATGATCTTGGTTGGAGGAGCAGGCAAAGAGGATAGAGAAGGAATCCATAATAGTACTCACTTACTTTTCTCTTGATTGGTGTAAATACTTAGCTGTTTTATCATCTGTTGTAGAAATCTACCTAACTGCTGGAGGTCACAGGTCAGAGTCTCTTTTCATGGTCAATAAAATGAGATAAAGTAAGTCGGGAAATTAGCTTCTCTCACCTTCCTACATTCCCTATTTTAAGTAGTGCTTTTCAATGACATAATGACAATGCTACTCTAGCGACACACATAGATTAGTGTTCTCATCCTTTATTTCCTCTCTCTATTCCCTTCAGCCATTTTTCCTATTTTCCTCTCCCGCAAACTGTAGTGCTTTGAAGCAGTCTAGCAGTGCCTTTTAACTTTATGCAAGCAACATGCATTGGCCTCACCACAGCAGCTAGCTAGGAAATTCAGGGTGAGTGCGTGAACTCTGAAAACACTGTCCACCACCCTAGACAAGAGCAGTGCCAGGGCAAGCCTTCAGATGCCTGATCCCTGATACCTCTATCTTTCTGTGGTGCTTGCACTTCTCTGAGATGGGTATTATCCTGGGTCCCCCTACTTCTTATCCTTCTTCAGTTGTGAGATAAGAGATAAATGAATCATTAGGGAGAACCTTGCCTATGAGATCTAGCCGAAGTCATTATTGAGAGGATGAAGGAGGCACTCTCTTGCCTCCAAGGTCCTCACTCTGACCTGCTTTGTTGTTTCTCAGACAGTGCACCTAGGTTTCCAACTTCCTGCCAGGGCATGATGAGTGTACCCTCATTCTTTACCCATGACTTCTAACTCCTTCCCTCTCTGGCTACACTTTTTATCCCTCCCTCTCAGTGCTTCCCTACCAGAGACTTAGGCCCAGATTTACGAACAAGCCACGCAATGCAGCAAGACACCTTGCTATTCTGTGCTGCGTTGTGTGACAGGGAAAGGGCAGGAATCCACCATATCTACTAAGAAATGGCGAATTCCTGTTCTCGCTCTGCGCTGGTGCACACAGTGCAGCTTAGTGCCAACTTGACACTCTTGCACCATGGTGCACAGGTATCTGCTTTACAGGCAGTATTGTTTTTGTGCAGGTAAGGACACCTTTCACGCAAGGAAGGACTCCTTCCTCGTGGCACTCCTATGGAATCTGAAGCATTCCCAGATTTACTAGAAATCGTAAACCTGGGATTGCGTCAGAATGTAACGCCACCCCAGGGGTGGCATTAGGGAGACGCAATGAGGAGAAATGTTTTCATTTCTCCTTGTTTTTTCCTTTTTCTATGTGTGGCGCATTCTGCAGCACACATAGAAAGAGGAAATTGCCTGAATTGATTGATTTTGTGCAGGAAGGTGTCCCTTCCTGCACAAAATCAATCATCCCCGCAATGCAGGTGTCGTGTCCTGCCCCAGCATACCACCACGCAGGACACAGGTAGGGATTCTCAATACCTTTATTTATAATTGGTATGTACATGTGTCGTGGAGCTCTGCCCTCGTCCGTCCGCCCACGATCCCTCTTCTTAGTAGTGTGTTCCCACCCCTTGACCGGATGTGGTGTCCGGTTCACTCTTGGTGTTCAGGGTCCACTGCAGGGTCCTAGTGCCCCGCCTTAGGTCACTACATCTCCCCTTTGTTACGAATGAATTGAATGAATGCCTGAGTTACATTTCTTCTATCAGTCTCTTTGGCCGTCGGCATGTTCTTCTGTGGCGGGCCTCCGTTTGTTGTTCTTCTGCTGCTCCCTCTCCATTTCCTCTTTCGTTGCTGCCGTGCTCCTGCTCTTCTTGTCCTGCTGTTTCAGTGCCTTGATCTTCTTCTTTCATTCCTTTCAGCTCTCTGAAGTGTGAGCTGTTTCTTGTTATCCTCTGATGATCTGACTCGGCCGTGACCATTGAGCCCTTCACTTTTGTTACTACTAACGGGTCTTTGGAGAACGTGCTGTCCGACTTTCTTTGCTGTCGTTGACGCACTATTACCATGTCTCCTTCCTTCAGATCTGACGGGCTGGCATGTCGTCTTGCGTCTGCATATCGTTTCATTTTTTCTTTCTCCTCTCTGTCTTTTTCTGCGACACTGCTGCGGTCTGACGCTGTCATTGCCTCTATTTGCGGCAGCCTTGTTCTGCTTGTCCTCCCCAGCACGAGCTCCGCTGGGCATCTTCCTGTGGAGTTGTGCGGTGTATTTCTGTAGTCCCGCAATACCTGGCATAGAGCTTGGCCTAATGATATCTGCGCCAGCCTCGCCCTTTGAACTGCTTTTTTGATGTTCCCCATGAATCTCTCCACCATTCCATTAGCTTGAGGCCACAGTGGAGTTATCTTCCTGTGATTTATCCCTAGATAAGTCATGAATCTCCGGAATTCTTCCCCTGAAAATGGGGGACCATTGTCCGTCTTTAGAGTTTCTGGTGAGCCCCATGCAGCGAAGATGTCATCTAAAATCGGTAGTGTTGCTGATGCTGATGTCGACGGGACGTGTCGCACTATTGGAAATCTTGAGTACTCATCAATGACCACCAGCAAGTAGTTTCCTGTGTCCAGTGGGCCAAAGAAATCAGCTGCCAGTGTTGTCCATACTGCTCTTGGAAGCTCTGACATTTGTAGTGGTGTCTGGCTGGCTGGTGCTCCGGTCACTTGGCATAGGTGGCACGTCGATACTGTGTCTTCGACCATGCGATCCAGTCTAGGAAACCACACTTTCTCTCTTAGTAGCTTCTTTGTTGATACGACGCCTCGGTGTGACTCGTGAGCTAAATCAATTACTTGTCTTCTGAGTGATCTTGGTATCACAATTCTCGTCCCTCTCATTAGTATTCCGCTTTCTGTCTCTGACAGTTCTTCATTTATCTTTTGCAGAGCTAGCACTTCTTCTTTGCATATTCCTGCTTCCCAGGTGCAGTTGTTGTTGATGTGCCTCCATCTTTGTTTCCTTGTTATTTCCATTGCCAGTTGTAGCGTGCCATCTTCTCTGGTCTCCTTTCTAACTCCGCTAGTGTTATTGGTGCTGGTGTGCTTTGCTTGAGCACAAAGTTCAGGTATTCCTCTGCTATCGATGGCGTCTCGTGAGCCTGTGGTAACGGGTGTCTTGACATGTAGTCTGCAGGATTATGTTCTTTCCCTGGTTTGTGCACAATTGTGAAGTCATAGTCCATCAGTCTGATGCCCCAGCGTTCAATCCTGGGTGGCATTTTGGCCGATGGGCTGCCGTAGATTGTCACCAGCGCTTGGTGGTCTGTTATGATGGTGAACGGCTTCCCATAGATAAACATGTGGAAATGCTCGCACGCCCACACCATGGCCAGGCTCTCCTTTTCTGGTTGCGAGTATGCCTTTTCAATGTCTGTCAAGCTTTTGCTTGCGTATGCGACAATCTTCCTTTGTGACTCTCTTCCTGGCAGATGCTGTGCTAGTATTGCACCCAGTCCCACTGGGCTGGCATCCACAGTCAATTCAGTGCAGAGCAGAGGGTCGAAGTAGGCCAGATGTCCCGCCTTCACCACCGCTTCTCTTATGTCCTCAAATGCCTTGTTGCATTCCTGAGACCAGATGAATTTCTGACCCTGTTTGGTCAGTTCCCTCAGTGATGTGCTTACTGTAGCGAAATCCTGTATGTATCTCGCACAGTAGCTGGCGAGTCCTAGAAATGATCGTACTTCTGCAACATCCGTCGGTGGCTTTGCATTTTGTAGGGTTTCAACTTTGCTGGGGTCTGGCCTCATCCGTTGTTTCGAGAAGATGTGTCCAAAAAATACTAGTTCCTTTCTTCCTAGCTCGCATTTGTCTCCATTTAATGTGAGGCCCGCTTTCTCCAGTTGTGTGCACACTTGACGTAACGCCGTGTCATGCTCCTTGTCTGTCTTTCCAAACACTAAAATGTCATCACTGTAGTTTAAGCTGTTCGGGACCGGCCTGATCACTTGTCGTATGGTCTCCTGAAATATTTCCGCGGCCGATGATATTCCGAAACTCAGTCGCTTATATCTGAACAGGCCCAGATGAGTGGAGAATGTCGTGATGTACCTAGATTGATGGTCCAACTCTAACTGGTGATACCCTTTGCATAAGTCGAGCTTTGAGAATCGGCACGCTCCAGTGAGGCAACTGATCATGTCGTTCAGGTGCGGTCCCGGGTGGCGTTCCCTTGTGATTGCGGTGTTTGGGATCCTCATGTCCACGCATATGCGGATTTTGGAGGTGTTCTTCTTCGGCACCGCCACGATCGGAGACACCCACGGTGTTGGGCCGTCTGCCGCTTCTATTATATCCTGTGCCAGTAAGCTATTGATCTCCTCTGCCACCTGCGGTTGTAGGTGAATTGGCACCGGTCTGTGGTGTTGTGCTACTGGCTTGATTGCTTCATTTATGTGCAATGTTATTTGTTTCCCTTTTAGCTTGCCAAGCCCTTTCAGTATGGCTGGGTATTCTTGCAGGATGTTCTCCGTTTCCGACATGTGATAGGTCATTGCCAGTAGTCCCATCAATTGTGCCGTCACATTGCTTAGTAGGCATGGCGCTGGGATGTCACCCTTGAGTACATGTATTTCTTCATGATACGATCTGCCTTTGTACGTTAGTGTCTCTGTGAATTTTCCCATGTTTTCTACCGGGCTCTTGGAGCCCCAGGTGAGATACATCCACGGTCGATGGCAGTAGTTGTGGCTTTACTCTCATCTTTTTGTATTCGGACATGCACATGATGTTACATGTTGCTCTGCTGTCAAGTACGAAACTTGTCTGGTGGTCTCCTACATTGATGTCCAAGGTGGCTGTCTTCTTTATTTCTCTCTTGTCTACCAGATGAACATGCTCTGCCCCATCGCTTTCTCTGGGCGCGTCCGACATTAGGTAGAGTCGCCCCGCACTCGCGGGTGCTGCCGTTTCATCTGACTCGTCAGACGAGCTGCGATTTGCCATCTCCATGTGTCGGGCATACCTGTTGCTTGTTATCCGCGGTCTTGTCGCTCGGCCTCTCTCACCTCTGAATTGCCTGGTCATGCACACGCTTGAGAAGTGGTTGTCCCTGTTGCATTTTCTGCACTTCTGGCCCATTGCTGGGCAGGCGCCAGCGTGGGGAAACTCGAGGCCACATCTGTAACATGTCTGTTCGCCCTTTCGTGGCGCGATCGGCGCCTGGAATTCCTTCTTGTTTGCGTTCCCCGTGACGCGATGTGCTAGCGCCACTCTCTTCTCCTTCCCAACTTCCATCTGTTTTGCCTGTTCCGTTGCTCGTGCTTCTGTGCGAGCCATTGTTAATATCTTTTCTAGCGTTGTTGGTTCCTTCAGTACTCGTGCTCGGAACTCCACTGATTTACAGCCCTCAATGATTCGCAGTCGTATTGCTTGCTCATTGTCAAATTTGTCGAGTTCGCAGTACGTGACCAGTTTTCTCAGTCTCGTTGCAAAGTCATCTAGGCTTTCCTCGCCTTGCTGGCACGCCGTGTTGAACGTGTATCTTTCAAAATCAACATTGCGTTGGGGGTCGAACTTTTGTGTGAGACACTTTATCACTCCCTTGTAGTTCTCTGTTTGTCCAGCGGGAAACGTTAGCAATAGGTCTTCTATCTCATCCCCTGCTAAATTCAAAAGCAGGTGCAGTTGCTTGCTCTCGGGGACGTCTGTGGCGCTCATGTAGCGCTCAAATTTTCTGATCCATCTTTCCCACCGAATGCCTGCTTGTGGTTCCGACAGGCTGAATGGTAGAGGCCTGCGGAAGATTGCTTGCGTGCTGTCACTCATTTTCTTTCTGGCGCTTCTCACCACGTCTTCTTTTCCTTTGCTTTTGTATTGCTATCAAGTCACTCTCCCTCCTTTATTTCTTTTATTTTGTCCTTTATTTGCTTCCTTTCCACTTTATTTTCTGTCCTGTTGCTTCTTTTCCTCTTAATTCTGCTTTTTTTTTTGATTGCCTGACTCCAAAATGGCCGTCGCTTCTATTCGGCCACCGATTGGCCCGTTTTGCCTGACCTTGTGATGGCCGCCGCTCTCGCGAGACTTCCTTTCTTGTGATGCCCAATGGCCGCCTGATTTCAAAATGGCCGCCGCTTCTATTCGGCCACCGATTGGCCCGTTTTGCCTGGCCTTCCAATGGCCGCTCTCGCGAGAGTTCGCGTTTAACTGCACGCGCGTCTCTCTTTCACTTTAGTTTCCTTCGCGCTCCTTACCGCTCGTTTGGCGGCCGGGGTGGGCTCCCGTCGTCGCTGCTCCCTGCTGCTGGCTGCTTGTTTCTTCACTCGGACCAGGGTGGGCTCCTGGCTCCGTTTCACTTCTCCCGCTGCTGCGATGGTTGTTGCGCTGGCCAGCGGACCGGGGTGGACTCCTGGTGGCTTCTGGTGTCGTCGCGGTGTCCACTATCCCACCCCCGTCGCCAGTTGTCGTGTCCTGCCCCAGCATACCACCACGCAGGACACAGGTAGGGATTCTCAATACCTTTATTTATAATTGGTATGTACATGTGTCGTGGAGCTCTGCCCTCGTCCGTCCACCCACGATCCCTCTTCTTAGTAGTGTGTTCCCACCCCCTTGACCGGATGTGGTGTCCGGTTCACTCTTGGTGTTCAGGGTCCACTGCAGGGTCCTAGTGCCCCGCCTTAGGTCACAACAGCAGGCACCCTTGCAACATGGTGCAAGGGTGTCTGCGTTGGTGCATGGCAGCCCATTGTGTGCCGGTGCAGGGGAAAAGTACAGGAATGGCCTTATCACATAGATACAGCGCATTCCTGTCCTTTTGTTTTGACGCAGGGCAGCGCAGCAAGATTGGTTGCGGCGCTGCCTGTGCCAAAACCTAATAAATGAGGCCCAATATTTGCATCAAGACTGTTAACTGTGAACATCTTTAATGCGTGACAGGTTTCAGCCCCTTAGATCTGGAGCAATTACCAATACATGTAATGTGGTAGTTGTGTGTGTTAGTTTGGTATCATCGATCCACTTAAACGTGTAAAAAAGTAAATGTGTATGCTGTGTAGTTCCTATGTAAAAAGGTAAATGTGTATGCTGTGTAGTTTGTGTAGCTCCCTCGCCCCTCCACCATGCTGTACATGCCTACAGGCACGTGCACAAAGTTGTGTTGAGCCTAAATTGGAATAAAATGGCTTAAGATACAAAATTAAACTACCTTTGCCTACTTTTCCGTTACTTTTATTATGAAATCAACAAATGGACAGAAAACATGCATTCACCACAGCATCGACACACAATAACATAGTAAAATTGCATCAACAGCAAATATTACTCTGGTGTAAGTTCCAGAAGTGCACTTTCTAACCTGTAAAGGAAGCTGTACCTAGCAGGAAGATGTACCTTCTGCTGTCTTCACCGCATGGGCAGGTTTCCTGGTGACCTTTTGGTGTAAGCAGATGCACACGGGTCACCTCTTCCAGCACTGGATGTGGTCCTCTTCATGTGACATGAATAGGTCTATGTGATGGGTTTCATTTGCTAGTGCATAATTAACCACATCTGTATTGTATTCAACACTGGTAGTAGCTGCTTGTTTGTTTGATACACATGGGAGTTTGTTTGCATCATGCAGGATATTGTGGCTGCTGGGCATCAATTGTAAATGTCAGCATGACATGCTGCAGCTGTGCATTTCGATCCCAGGGGAGTTGCCGATTGTCAAGCCCTTTGCTGATCATGGCATGTGATGTGGTGCACCACGTACAAAGCAAGTGAAGATCTTTAATAGTTATTCAGTGACGATAATTGTGTATTTTAAGAATCTGGGAATGTGAAAGAAACCTGGCTGCAATTGACTTTCTTGCATTTTGTATTATATGTGCCATCGCTATCATTCCTATGCCATACACTGGTGTAATTAATGAGTCAATTAGAAAGTCAGTATTAATATATTCTGAGGCATAAATCATTGTTGTTAAATATGTTCGGCTTGATATTTTGCCATTTTAACTGCATTCAGTGTTTTTTCATTAGGGCGTGCAAAGTTTTTATTACACAAGAGAAATCTTGCTTAGAGGTCATTATTAGTCTCATCAAAGGTTTCTGTGTTGCCTCTTTTCCTACCTTTACGCCGTGGCATACATTTCCATGGAAATTGGCTATATTTTCTCAGGAGTTATGTAGTTGGTGATTAAAATGGATGTACCTTTTTCTCAAAATCTAAGGTTAAACCTGTTCTTATCATGGCTTTGAAACTGGAACTATTTTGTAGATCTTATATTTTAACTTCATTTGCACACAAAATTCCTATTTGTAATATGAAAACCCATATGTAGATAGCTTCATGAACTACAGGTAGTTATCAGAGTATTTGTGAGTGCACGAAAATTCTGTTTTTTGAGTGGTCACCATCACTTTTTGCTAGATTTCTTTACTATTTTTTGGACTCTGCGCACTGGGACACTGCTGTCTAGTGCCCAGTGCCTGTGCTCTGATCTCTAAATCATGTCAAAAATGAACAAACCCCTAATTGACATATTAAACTAACCTATAGGTCCCTAGTATATGGTGCAAAGTGTTTTCAGGGTCTGTAAGTTAAATGTCACTAGTGGACTGCAGCACACATTGTGTCACTAATAGAATGATCCTGCAAAGCATGAGTGCAGGCCTGCTGCTTTAGTCTGTCTGTGCAGTTTTAATACTGTACATTCGATCTGTTAGAATAACCCCTATGACAGGCCTAACCCCTCCTTTTAAATATTATTAAGTCACCCAAAGTGGGCCCTAATGCCCAATAATGCAGGGAGCATGGTATTTAAAAGTAGGATATGTTTATTAGAAAACATGTCCTTAGAATAACAAGGCCACAAGGGTTATTTTCACTGTGGTAGGGTTAGTTGTTCCATAACATTGGGATATAATATTATAATTCAAGAATGTTATCTCTGCTTCAAAAACAGCTACTCTGTTCATTTTGGATTTTTAAAAATATATTTTACAAGCCCAAATGACTGGTAAAGTAAGACTTCTTCAAATATTTCACAAAAAGTACTTTTAAAAAGTCATCCTTTACTTGCCTAAAGCACTATAGGCTTATTTGCATGAGCGTTGAACACTCACCCAGGAGATGAATAGCCCCTTTGATGAGATGTGAACTTGTTCACAGAGCTGAGACAAAGGCTTTGGATATGGGGAGGTGTTCTGTTCCTCTGACAGGATGACGATCTGGACAGTGCCCAGGAACTGAATTAACTTCAAAGAGGCATACAGTATCACAGACAGATGTAGCTGTGTTCTGAGCCTGCCCCTTCCTTGTCTCTCTGGACCATCAGGCACCAATCACAGTGAGCGAGGAGCTTCCCCCAGAACTGTTTTTGAGTGACCACAGAGAAATGGTTGCTCATTTCCCTGGACACACCAATAGAGTATGCAGAGGAGCTCTGCACAGAGAAAGAAAGGTTCTGCCATGTTGGATTTAGTTAGCGAGGGGCACTGTGGGGTTGTCTGTAGTAGGAAACAAAGAAACTGCTGCAAAAGTATGAAGAGTTAGCCCTGGGAACATTTTCTGTATTGGTTAGGGAGGGGCCAGGAGTAACCTCCACTCACAGGTCAGTGCCAGACATAAATGTGGCACCCCTGGGAACCTTTTTGAGAACACTATGGTATTGTATTGTATTGCAACATTTTTATAGTGCTTACTACCTCAATGTTGGGTGCCGAAGCGCTTGCCTACATGGGTAACATGCTTCCTTGTGTAGGGTGTGTGGTTGTAAGGATGTTGTTGTTGTTTTGATTCTATGTGGGAAGTGTTTCCATGTCATGCACGATGGCCACCGAGGTGCGGTTATGTAATATGGGATGCAGGGTGTAGTAGTGTGCTGGATGATGAAGTGTGAGAGACAGATGCAGCTTTATGTTTTTCAGAATGCTGGTAGCTTTGAACATCTCTGCAGGTCCCTTTATGGTATTTTTCATATGATATAGTCTGCTTATTGGGTTACTGCACTGGGTTGTCCAATCTTGGATTATGTGTTTAGTGGTGGCCCTGAGCTGGCATGGTTGGAGAGAAGTGGAGAGATCTGTAGGGATGGATATTTTTATTATCAAAAAGTGGGTAGGAGCACACTGCCTCACATCCCAGCACTCAGTTTGCCCCAATGCATCATGGTAAATGCAGTGCATGATAACACTTACTTCAGTGACAGTCTTTAGTTTTCCACCCTTGTTGGTGCAGCTAGTGCTGTATATCTCTAGATGAGTGTTTCAGGATATTTGCACTTCTTCAGTAAAGAGCAACACATTATTTGGGGGGTGCTAGAAATACTGTCCAAAGTCTTCTCAGGTCTCTGTAACACACACTGGGTGCAGGTGCATCAGTCAGAGCTCATCAGCTCATTAGCTCAAGAGAGTCTTTTCAAACAAAAGGAGGGTGGGAGCACACTGCCTCACATCCCAACACTCAGTTCGCCCCAATACATCATGGTAAATGAAGTGCATGATAGTACTTACTTACGTGACAGTCTTTAGTTTTTCACCCTTGCTGGTGCAGCCAGTGCTGTGTATCTCTAGACACGTGTTTCAGGATAGTTGTCCTTCTTCAGTAGAGAGCAACACATTCTTTTGGGGGTGCTAGAAATGCTGCCCAAAGTCTACTTATGTCTTTCTGCCACTCACTGGGTGCAGGTGCTTCAGCCAGAGCTCGTCAACTCATTAGCTTAAGGGAGCATTTTCAAACAAAAAGAGAGTGGGAGCACACTGCTTCACATCCTAGCACTCAGTTCACCCCAATGAATCATGGTAAATGCAGTGCATGATAACACTTACTTCAGTGACAGCCTTTAGTTTTTCACCCATGTTGGTGCAGCAAGTGCTGTGTATCTCTAGATACATGTTTCAGGATAACTGTCATTCTTCAGTAGAGAGCAACACATTCTTTTGTGGGTGCTGGAAATGCTGCCCAAAGTCTTTGCATAGAGTAGAGTGGTGTGCAGTAGAGTGGCATAGAGTGGAGTGGTGTAGAGTGGAGGAGAGTTTTGTAGAGTGGAGTAGTGTTGAGTGTGAGTGTGGTAGAGTGTATCAGCATAGAGTGGCGTAGAGTAAAATACAGTGTAGTAGAATAGAGTGGCATAGAGTGTCAAAGTGTGGAGTGGACTAGGGCTTTGTAGAGTGGAGTGGCATAGAGTGGAGTAGAGTAGAGCGGAGTAGAGTAGAGTGCTGAGTGGATCAATCAATCAATCAATCAGGGAATTGTAAGCACGCTACTCACCCGTGAGGGTCTCAAGGCGCTGAGGGGAGGGGGGTCCGCAGATCTGTTTAGCTGAAGAGCCAGGTCTTGAGGGTCTTCCTGAAGGTGTTCAGGGAGGGGCGCGTCTGATGTCTGCCGGTAGCTCGTTCCAGGTCTTGGCTGCAATGTGAGAGAAGGATCTTCCGCCTGCTCTGGCTCTGTGGATGCGCGGGGTTTTGGCCAGTGCGATGTTGGAAGATCAGAGGTTTCTTTTGGGTACGTGGAAGTTGATTCTGTCGTTGAGGTATTTGGGTCCGTTGTTGTGTAGGCATTTGTAGGCGTGAGTGAGGATTTTGAAAGTGACTCTTTTCTCCACGGGGAGCCAGTGGAGACTTTGTAGGTGTTGGCTGATGTGTTCGTGTCGGGGGATGCCGAGGACGAGTCTGGCGGCGTGTTCTGTATTGTCTGGAGTTTGCGGAGTAGGGACTTGTTGATGCCGGCGTAGAGTGCATTTCCATAGTCCAGTCTGCTGGTGATGAGTGCGTGGGTGACTGTCTTCCTTGACTCAGGGGGATCCACTTAAAGGTCTTGCGGAGGATGCGGAGGGTGTTGAAGCAGCTGGAGGTGACGGCGTTGACCTGTCGGTTCATGGTGAGTGATGAGTCGAGTACGATGCCGAGGTTCTTGGCGTGGTCTGATGGGGTAGGTGGGCTTCCGAGGGCGGTTGGCCACCAGGTGCTGTCCCATGCAGAAGGGGTGGTACCGAGGACGAGGACTTCTGTCTTCTCGGCGTTGAGCTTCAGGCAGCTGTTGGTCATCCAGACAGCGACATCTTTCATTCCTTTCTGGAAGTTGAGTTTGGCAGTGGTGGGGTCTGAAGTAAGGGAGAGGATGAGCTGGGTGTCGTCTGCGTAGGATACGATGTTGAGGCCGTGTTGTCGGACGATGGCTGTGAGGGGGGCCATGTAGATGTTGAAGAGGGTGGGGCTTAGTGATGAACCCTGTGGGACTCCGCAGGTGATTTTCGTGGGGTCGGAGAGGAAGGGTGGGAGTCTTATCTTTTGGCTTCTTCCGGTGAGGAATGATCGGATCCAGTCCAGGGCTGTTCCTTGTATGCGTGCGTCGTGTAGTCTGACTAGTGTGCGGTGGGAGACGGTGTCGAAGGCCGCTGATAGGTCGAGTAGGATGAGGGCTGCAGAGTGGCCTTGGTCCAGGAGGGTGCGGATGTCGTCTGTGGCGGCGAGTAGGGTGGTCTCTGTGCTGTGGTTGCTTCGGAATCCGGAATGGGACGGGTCGAGGACGGCGCTCTCTTCAATGAATCGTGTCAGTTTCCTGTTGACTGTTTTCTCTGCAACTTTGGCTGTGAAGGGGAGGAGCGAGATGGGCCGATAGTTCTTGAGGTCGGTGGGGTCAGCTGTGGGCTTCTTGATCAGGGGTCTGACTTCTGCGCGCTTCCAGTCATCTGGGAAGGTGCATGTTTTGAAGGTGGTGTTGATGGTGCGTTGTAGTTCGGGTGCGATGGCGGCCGCGGCTCTGTGGTAGATGTGAGGGGGCAGGGGTCAGTGGGGCCCCGAGTGGATGCTTTTCATGGTCGAGGCGGTGTCTTCGGCCGTGATCGGTGTCCAGTTGGAGATGGTGGGCTGGCTGGTGTTTCTGGGGGGCGGGGGCCATTTGTGGTGCCTGGTGGATGGTCGTGGAGTGGAGTGGCATAGAGTGCAGTGGCGTAGAGTGAATTAGAGTGGCATAGATTGGATGTGGTGTGAAGTGGAGTGGAGTAGAGTAGAGTGGAGTGTCGTAAAATTGAGTATAGTGTTCGTAGAGTGGAGTAGCGTAGAGTGGAATGTTTGTTGAGTAGTGCCCAAAAAATGATTGTGAGAGCTGCTCCGCTAAAGGCACTGAGATCTCTGCTGGGCTGGTGGAGATCTCAAAATATGGGGCTGGACATTCAGATGGAGTGGCAAAGGTTTACATGAGGTCCTACATATTTTGGAAACCATATGTCTGCTACAGACAGATAAGGATTTCTTGAGCCAATACCTAAAAAGAGTCACTGAATAATTTTCAGGGGTGGATTTAAAATGTTATAAAAGCTTACTTTAATTACTGCACAACTATTTCAATCAGTTGTAAATGAATATTTTGAGTACCAAATGACCAAGTGAATAAAGTCATTAGCTTTGCTTATTTTGCATTTATCATTTAATTTTTACCCTTTGTTTCAGTTCTTTGTTTTGTAATCAATTTTTGTTTCCCTTTTTCCTTTTTAGTCTGAATCATCAAGAACAGCATCATGTGGTGATACTAAATTATGTAGTGTAAGAGGGAACAGTTGTGTGTCCCTTTCTCTCCTTCTTTCTCTGAATCCTGCATTCAGCCAACATGTCTTCTATGCACATCACCTACACAATTTCTTCATCAAGTAACTCTTCAAGCCATGAATCTTCTTGCCGTTCCTTGATCACAGCATGCTCTCCACTGTTCTCTTTTGCAGAATCGTCCTCTAAGTTAGAAACACAAAAAACAGATATTGGGTCATGGAGGAAAGGTGTAGAGCAGCAACCCTGTAGAATCTTATTTCTAATAAACGGATTTAAACAATGTAGATTTCGCCTTGGTTTCATATAAAAAAGTGAACAGTTGGTCCTTCTCCAACATTGATGATGTAAGTATGACAATGGAAACAAACTTATTATTAGATCCTGGAAAAGATGGGTACCCTGAATAGAAAATAATAATTTTCTTTAGATTTGATAGGATTGACCCATCAATTATTGCCTTGGCCGTCTATTAATTCCTATGAATCCCCATTCGGTGGCAGAGATAGACTAGATGATCTATAAAAGTCTGCTCAAAGAAGTATTTTCCCTCTTTTGACATATTGTAATGGTGACTTAAATGACACAACATCTCCTTAAGAGACACCCAACGTCCGTCTTGATGAATCAGTGAACATCATTTATATCGTGGACTTATCCATTATCAATGCTTTGCAACGTTTCAGAAGCTTTAAAATGACAACAGTTAATTATTTATAATCGAGAAGTTTTTCTTTTGCTTGTGAAAGCTGACTTTTCATTCCTCACCTTCCCTGATTCGTAGCATATTGTTAGCTTTTAACTAATGAGGCTTGCTAAAGATACGTGTTTTATTAAGACATGGATGATCCATTTGTTGTCCTCACTGTAATCTATGCTGTCCATCAGGTACCACCTTCTTTTTAAAAGAATGTTGGCCCCTTCTGATATATAATACGGAGAATGGACACAACTTATGCTCCCGAGTTGCTCGAGAAAGGTACTGGAATCCATGCTGGTTCATTCTTTAAATTTGACTGGCCAATCAAATGTGGAAGGAGAGCGTAGTTTGTCTCCTTTGAGAACAAACACATCATTATACTCTATTTCACTTTGGTAATAAAATCTAAATACATTTAAAATCTAAATTCCATGTTTGTAAGGCGTGCCTTATCACCCCTAAGGGTACCCAGGCACTGGGGGCTGTCGGGGAGATTAAGTGAGCTATTGCCCAGAGTCACATGATGCTGAGCTGAGCTGCTGCCGGTGATCGAACTGTGAGCCCCGCAGTCAGCCGCTCTGGCCGCTGCGCCACACCTCTCCCAGAGTCTGACGACATGCTCCAAACAATCATTTAAAGTGAAATAAAACTTCAAAATACAGGACTGAAATTGAAATAAAACTTCAAAATATAGGTCTGATCCTGATCTATATAAGCCTGTTTTGGTATGTGTCTGTGAATGCAATAAGAATATGACCAGTTTACTTTTTGTGATGTCCAGTTAATCTCAGGACTAAGACAAATTTAATGCAATAAGGAAATTAGTTGCATCATTCCCATCTTCTTGATGCTCACCATTGTTCATTGCTAAAGTATAGTTATGGTATGATAATGGCTGTGAGGTAGTGGGAACACATCCATAGCAGGAGTGTTTTCCACTGCCCTTAGTGAGGATGAACTTGTGTCACAAATGTGCCACTCAAAGACTTGCGAAACCCTGAAACTACCATTGGCTCGGAACATAACAGGGACAGTTCTGCACGCTGACTAATAATTTGCACAAAATCGGTCATATAGTAAATATTATAGTTATAAAAGTCTTGATACGTGCGCCTAACGAGCCCAGGAAAATTGTTTTTCCAGATTACCTAAGCTCCTACTTGAATTTGGGCAAGCAAAACCTGTAGTTGATGGGAGCTTGAATATGATATTGGACCCGCTATTGGATAACAAAGGCCCTCTGGACAGAGCCATTGTGGTTGACAGAGCGGTCCTCTGCGATGTGTTGAATGACCATCTGACTGATATAAGGTGCCTCGCACACCATACAGGACTATCATTTTTTGTCGTGGCTGACCAGTACATCATATATTTTCCTGATAACAAAAGCAGTCTTTTGTTATGTTTTCAGCCGTGTAGACATAGTACAGGGACTGTCATGTGCACCTTATAAGGCAGCTGTCTTTGAAGAGGATGTGGTACATGGACTCATGTCCAAACAGTATGAAAATGTGTTTTTTAGCATCCTTGCTCCCATCTAGACTGTTCCTCTATTTTAGTAATCCTCATTGCCTGGTGAGTGCTTGCCCTCCTGCTCAATGTTTAAACAAGCAGGAAAAAGGTAGAACAAGCTTTGGCCACTACAGTGTCAAGGGATACAGCATCTTCAGTGATAAATTGCCCACCTATGCTTTAGTGCCTACCTACAATGCTTTGCTAGATACTGGCATGAAATTGCCATCCAGAATGCAAGTTGCGAGAACAGACATAAATGAATGCAAAATGTCCTAACAGAAGGCAAACACAACACCTCCGTGTTTAAGCACAAATTGGCATTCTCGTGCACACATATACCCACCAATCGGCATCCCCTTTCCCAAGGAGGTAGCAGTTGTTGACAGTGTTGATTACATTACATCCTATAACAGCTCAGCCACCTACGAGCATGGAAGTTAAAACTGTGTGCATCTGAGAGGCAGTTCACAAACCAGTCCTGCTTAAATTTCTAACTTCACCACACATAAATTCTTCAATTAAATTCAAAACTGTCCCTCAAGAGGGACAGTTTTGATATATTTTCTTATCAAGAACATTTTTATTTTTCTGTTATAAATGTAAAAATAAAATTATTTATCTGTAAATACTACATTTCAAAATATGCAGTTTATACAAAAAAATGACATTTAAAGAGACACAAAACAGGAATATGTACACTCTAAAACTGCATAAACGATCGATGGGGGTCTACCAGGAGGTGTTGTAGCAGGGGGAACTACCTAAATCACTACGAGAAGCTATCATTCTGCCTCTGAGATTTGGCAAGCATCCCACAGATACACAGCCATACAGACCTCTATCACTAATCAATACTGACAATAAGATTCTAGGGAAAATTCTGTCTATGAAACTCACCAAAGTAATTACAGATCTAGTACACATGGATTAAAATGGACTTATTCAAGGCATAAGTACCACCCTAAACATCAGATGGCTAACTGACATCATGTGAGTGGTAGAATCCAGCTCCCAAGACCTGGCGCTCATGTCACTGGGTACGGAAAAAGCATTTGATACCATTCAATGGCCCTACCTCTTTGCAGCCATGCGGTCAATGAATTTTGGGCCTAAATATCTTAAGCTGTCACAATTATACACTAACCCGCTGGCCAGGGTCAGCACCAATGATATCAACTGAGTGGGAATTGGAGTGTGAGATGTGACAGGGTTGCTCCCTGTCACCCCTTTTATTTGCTCTAGCTATGGAACCACTGCCCAACTAGCTGTGCGGGGTGTTGCACGGCTGGGCGATACAAACAGGCCCCCTTAGGCATGTCGTTTCACTCTACGCAGACGGCATGCTGCTGTATCTATCCGACCCCGTCCAGGCCCTGTCAGTACTTATGACTGATATAGTCAGGTTCTGTGATCAGTCGGGTGGCTGCGTAAACAAACAGAAATCTGTCTTCTTTCCACTGGGGGCACTGCAGGGTCTTCCGGCAGAGCAACTTCCGTTCCTAGGGATACTGTGGACAACAGACTCTTTTCTCTATCTGGACATATTGGTTACAAACACAAAGCAGAGCTGGCTCGAGCGGCCAGGCTGCTGTCAGACCTCCAGAGGAGCGTGGACTCCTGAGTAGCATTAACCTTGTTGGAACTGCCCAGTTGCCTGTATGTTTTTCAGTGCAGTATGCACCCAATCCCTCGTCACTTACCCAAGAACCTGAGATCCCTACTGACGATGCTGATTTGGGGTAAGAAGAGACGTAGAGCCCAAATGGACTTTTTGCAGTGCCCATCCGAACGATGTGGACTGCGAGTCCCTGAAATGGAGGCATATTATCAGGCTGCCCAATTGCAATGTGGCGGAGTGGCATGGCCCCCAGGGGCCATAGATAGACAGTTGCTGAAAGGTCAGGTGATGCCGGGGATATGCACCTGCTATGTCTATGGTGTCAGGAGCAGGCTGTTGGGGTTACTATATGAGGTCCAAATTGAATTGCAAGCCTGGAGGATGTATAACACTTGATGGGGGAAAGCCTCATATTCACGCACGACATACTGATATGGGAAATCCCAGCCTATAAGGCCATAGACCAGGAACTCACTCATCATGTCTCACCGGAAAGAAGGTGGGTGCTTGTGAACTAGAGACATATACGGAACAGAACATCTCCTATCGCGGGAGGAGGTCAAAGTAACATTTGATCTAAACACAGGACCATTCTTGCATTATTTCGCCATGATGGAGCTTGCAAGGTCCACATGGGGGTGGGGGGTTCTCTTTATCATCATTTGCGGTTGTCCTTTGAGAACTGCCAATCAGATTCTAATAGCAAAATTCCATCTTCCAAAGCTAAGCTGTGTACGTAAACCATGCACAAAAGTGTTTAGGTGACAAGACCCGTCTATTAAACAAAACAAGACAACACATGAACACACAACCAACTTTCAATCACTTTTCTCGGAAGCCAGGACACCTGAAAACACTTTAACACACTCATTTGTTACTCTGTTCCCCCTAATAAAGCCCCACCTTTTGTACTCACCTAAATTCCCATTACCCCTCAAACAGGGGCTTCTCCATTCCTGTTCTTTTGTGGATGATGCAACACCAATCGCCTAATCAGGCACACAGTCAAAATAAAACTAAATAAAGAGAAGTACTCTATACAATTTAATTACCACAATTATTCTCTGTGATTGCGCCACTAATGAAGTGCCCTTTTATAACCGGCTTGGGTTATTTCAGTTTCTTTTCTATTATGTCACACCGCCTTTTTCAGCATTTGTGCTCTTCCCTTTGGCTTTGCTTTCATGAGTCTGTTGTGCTCTGTGATTTATGGTATAGATTGTGAATGAGACTCCAGTTCTGGGACACTGGATCTGCACTGTTAATTGATGTTAAACCACTGCCTGCACCAGTGAACCCACATGCGGGAGGGAGATAATTGGACACAAATGAACACTTATGCTTTGCAGTTTTTTTTCTGTGGTATTCATTATTGCCTGCAGTATAGATTTTCTGGTGAATCATGAGGTTCGCTGCTGGGTGCCTTAAGCCTCATTCTGCAGGCTTTAGGAGTGGTTTGAGTGGTCGAATCAGGGTGCATACTGACAGCTCATTAACTTTTTAGAAAATAGACTACTGGGGTGTACATTGTATAATGTATGTTTTCGCCCTCTCAAGAAAATTATTGAATTAAGGGAGTTGTTAAATTCTCAATTCAAATTCCCTGCAGTTATATCTTGTCATGCACTCATTGGACAACACATTTGCCCAATAAAACATATCTTATTTATGTTACTTAAGTGTTTTATAAAGCCCCAGTTGTAAACTCAGAATATAGTACTTTGCTGCAGATATCAAACAGTTAGGGGCAGATTTACTAAAACTTTGTGCAGAAATTCTGTCACAAAGTGCTGGTTTTGGATTTACTCTCCAGATCAAATCCTGATTTGCATATGGAAAACATCGCTACCATAATGAAAAGTAATGCTTTGTGTTACTTTGATCTACTTTGTGCTACTGGGTGTCAAGGGGGTGTTTTCTGGGTGGTACATGGGTGTTCCAGTGAAATTGCAAATGGATTTTCTTTTTTGCAAAGCCCTATAAACTAAAAAAAGTAGAAAAGACTGTGTAAAAACTTTTGGTGCCTCGTTGCAGGAGTAAACTTGAAAAAAGTTTTCGATACCCTCCCAACATTGCATGTGAGTGGCACACATACAAAGTGGGAAAAGAGTTAAACTATCTCAAAGCATGGTATTTTGTTTTGGAAGGGGATCCTTCTAGTACAAAACCCATGCTAGACATCACACACACACCTTTGCACTATGATGCACAGGTTTGCGCATGGAGCAAGGAGGCAAAAGTGCACCAATGCTAGGATAGAGAGCAACAGTAGATATGACACTGTTCTCCTCGCTCCCTTTCACGCAACTCCAGGGGCGGCTCCTTTGTTAAGGTAGAGGAGCGTCGCCCCACTAAAAAATTGTCCACAGGGATGGAAAAATAAAATGGTAATAAAGTTAATTTATTACCTTTTTATTTTTCAAAACCCCGTCCCGAGTCGAGCATCATGATGGGGGGCTGGGCTTTCTGCTCTCTGCTGCTGACAGTCAGGCAGCAGCAGGAAGGAGTGATAGGCAGGGCACTTTAAGTTTAAAGTGCGCATGTCTTTTTGCCGGCCTTCTTGTGAGGGCCAGCTAGTCATCCTCATTTTAAACCTCTCTAACCTAGCTGTCTAAGACATCTGGGTTAGAGACAGCGTTAAGCTCCAGTGTCCTGGGGAGCGGCGAGAGTGGCCGCTTCCTCCAATCCTGGCACTGCTCTCGTGCAGCATGAGAGCAGCGCCATGATTAGTTACTGCAGGTTCCTGGAGCAACGCAGCACAGCAACTTTACTGCTGCGCTGTATTGCGTGAACACTCAGTAAATCAACGCCTTGCAGTGCAGCACAATAAAGCCAATCTGTCAACATGGATTTTTCAATTGCAATAGCAGAATTAATGGATTCACACAAAGGATTTCTAAAAATGTTCAGTTTCAAGAAGTTTCCTGAATCAGAGGAAGTTTGGTTGAGCTATAACCTGGGGTTCAGGGCTTTCCACGGTTTGGGGCCCTATACTCCCAGAATCAGCTGGCCTGTTCAGCTGCTGGTATGGATGTTTTAGGATCAGTTGTATAACATTTATTTTTTTATTTGGACTGTGACATGGTTCTCTATTCATGCTCAATTTTCACGTTTTTCTTTTAAGTTGCAGAGAAAAGGTGCTACATTTTCAGGTCGGAGACCTTCCTGTATCGTTTTTTTTTCTCAGAATGTGCTTTTTTGCTTATTTTTTGTAGCTAAGTAGATAAAAACAAAGGGGCATATTACCAAGATTTGCGATAATTATCGCAAAGCGCTTAGCGCTGGTTTTTTATCGCCGGCTATCGCTGGATTTCATCGCGGAGATAACGCGTTATTAACAACGCTTATCTCCAAGGCGATAAAAATCCAGCGATAGCGGCGAAACCCAGCAATAGCGCGAGAAATCCAGCGATAAATTCACTGCGCTAATGAAAAGCTTGCTAATAGGCAGGTGAGGACTTAACCTTACAATCCACCTCCCATTGACAAGATGGTTAAGTCAAGTTTTTAGCAGGTGTTAAATTCCAGCGATAATCGCGGTTAGCGTGACTTTTTATCGCTTCGCGGGCATTGATAATAGGGGAAGTTGTGTTTGCGACTGTTTGCAGTTGCTTTTAGTTGGGAACGCCTACTTTGCATGTCATTAGCGATAATTATCGCTGACATGCAAAGCGGCAACAAAACGGCCGCTATCGCCATTAAGCTGTCGCTAACAGCTGTTAGCGACAGCTTGCTAATAGGGCGATAAAAATATCGCCGCTTTATCGGCAAAAAGTGCCGCTAAAGTGGCGATACTGCCCTTGATAATATGCCCCAAACTTTTCAAAACACATCTTTCTCCCTCGAGGGCTCTGCTTCCATTTGCAGACGTTATTTTCCACGCTTTGTTTTTACTCTGTGATATTCGCTACTTTTTTTTAATGGAAATCTGATCGCAAGCTTCTCCCAAAAGGTAAAATTCATATAGGGATCAGGTATCTCTGTTCTCAAGCATGGATTATATTACTGAAATACAGGCATTACTCGTCCTGGGAGCAGTGCAATTACATGCACACCGCTGGAAAAACATGAGAACAAGTGCCCCAAAGAATCTCTCCCAAATCTACCAGAGAGCTGCTTTCATCGTGTTCAAATGCTTCATGAAAAATAAGGCTTGTTTTTAGATCTGTGTTTCCATTGAATTCTTCCCACTGGTCCATTCACCCATTGGCTGGAGATTTTGTCAGTCATGCCTTCTATACCTCTGTCACCTAATGCTATTGGCTGTCTGGGTGTTCTGCCTCTACCAGAGTGCTTGCTTTGAACGGCATGAGGGACTTCTTTACAAATATAGCCCTCTCTGGCCACTCCTCCTGTCACCTTCCCTTGTGTCTTACTCTAATGTGCTAACGCTGAAACACAGACCTCCTACCTTTGCCAATACTTATGTTTATCATGGCACTCCTAACTGCAGGAGACTTGTCAGATATACAGTTAGCCGGACATAAATTTTACCTGCGCCACCAACGATTCTGTTTTAGCACTGTCCCTTGTTTTCTGCCATAATAGCCACTCTGTCAACAATTATTGTGCGTGTGGCACTAGCTACGCCATTTGCCCTTTTAGTTGGAGCAAATACCGGCAGGGCCGAAATTTCACTAGTGCAATTGCCCCCAAATCTACTGTTTTTAACACAACATTCAATGCAAAAAAAGCAAACACTCCAGCAAAACAACAAACCACCAGATCCACGTGGGGTAATTGAGGCTGGGCCCAGCCTATAATACTGTACCACATCTGCTGCCACAAAGCTCACCATAGTAAACAACAGACTGCTACATTAAAGTTACTGTAAAATAAATGATGCAGCGTGAAGAAGACTACTGAATATCACCCCAGAAAAATGTGCAGTCTGAAACAGATCACGTTCAAGCTGGTGGAGTCCGACGCCCAACATCCATTTGTTATTACTTTAAACAGCCAACGATCGGAAGGGCAAAGGCTAGGAATGGAGTTTGAAGACTCTGAACTTCCAGTACGGGCGAATGAAATTGTGCAGGTAGAGCACTCTAGGGGCCTCATTTACAAGCCCATTGAGCCGCTGTTGCGTCACTTTTTTGATGCAGTGGGCTTGCCCATATTTACAAGGCCACGTAAAGTCATGGCCCCTTTCACACATTACTCTGCGTGAAAGGGGCGTTCTAAGGGTGCTGCTGTGGGTGTTCTCACGCAACATCCATGGAACCTGACAATTCCCAGATGTACAAAGTTTTGTAAAGCTGGGAATGCGTCAGAATCTGACGCCTCACCAGGGGAGGCGTAGGAGTGACGCAACGAGGAAAAATACTTTTATTTCTCCTCGTTTTTTCCTCATACATAGAAAGAGGAAAATGCCATCAATTATTGTTTTTGTGCAAGAAGGTGACCCTTCCGGCACAAAAGCAATAATCCCTGCAACGCATGCACCCTTGCAACATGACGTAAGGGTGTCTGCATTGGCGCATGGCTTCTGTTTGTGCGTCGGCTCAGGGGAGAAGGACAGGAATGCACCGTATCTTGTAGATACAGCACATTCCTCCCCTTTTATTTTGACGGACGGAAGCGCAGCAGGAAGGCTTGCTTCGCTGCCGTGCATCAAAATATAGTAAATGAGGCCCTAGGTATTTGGAGCTCTGATGCAGAGGACCACCACCAGTAAGAAACGTGATTGGTGGATTGCCATCATTACCTATATGTATGTCTTTATCGAAGCACTCCCAAGCCAGAGCTGCTATTCCCCTTCTCTCAGTTGCCTCCATCAGATTGTATGTCAGAATATCATTAATGATAATATTGTCTTACAGAAATTTTCCGTCCTAAATATTATTTAACAAAATATTGTACCATAGGGTGTAGATTTTCTATTATTATTTCCAATGGAACAATAGGTTTGTAAACATTATTAAGGGCACACTAGTTCTGTTGGACGATATTTTGGTTACGATATTTTGGTTCCATACCCTACAGTGCTGCTCTGTCCTTTCCTGCTTCCCTGTAGAAACCATTTTAAAGCCAATAGAGTGTGTCTAGATTTGGAGTCACATTTACTGAGTGGAACAGGATGGAGTCCTTTTGTTCAATGGAACTGAGCCAAGCAAGTTCCAACAGATCAGTTGTAGTCTAAGAGAAGCAGCATGTGACTAATGACATGTTAAAGGGCATAGCCAAAGACTGCACACCTTGCACAAATATATGGTGCAGCTGCCCATCCTCAGTGTCCTGTACCCTCCTGTTCCCCTGGAGAAGCAAGAGCCCTACAACAGCTTCTGATCACAGTGGCAGCCGCTAATGAATAGTACAGGGGGCGTGGGGGAGGGAGGGGTTAAGAACAAAAATAAGCTTTGACTTACCTGCCACCGCCTCTCCTCCATCCTTCTTCTGTCAACGAAGCAGGAACACAGAGGCTCACAGACTCCCCTAGCCAATTACGATGCTGCTGTCACCAGCATGACTGCAGCGTCGTGATTTGTCTGAACGCCCTGGTTTGGTACTCAGACAGGGAGTGGTATCCTGTGCATGTTCTCCACCTAGGATGTGCAATACAGCCGGGTGGAGAAATGCTAACTGTGCATGACTGTTTGGCCGGCCCAAGACTAAACTATCATACGCACTTAGAAAGTGCCCACCACTCCTCCCCCTGCTGGCTGTGACAACAGCCCAGCCCTGCCTGCACTGCACCTAAAATGCAACCGAACTGAGCCAGTGCAGAAAAATAAAATTATTATAACATCGTGTTATTATCAATTTCTTTTTCGTTTTTGCACTGTTCAGAGAGCAGAGGGGCGACACTCCTCCGCCTTAGCGGAGGAGCCACTGCTGTCTGATCATGCAAAAGTCACCTGTATACAATTCCAACACCTTAGAGAGATAGAGCTTCCATAGATGAATGCCATGAAGCTGTGGCTCACCTAAAAGTAAAATGCACTTTGAAATGATTGGGTCCATCCTAATAATTGAGGACCACTTTGGATCTGAAAGGTGAGCTGGATGTTTGCCAGCTATGCCGCACTGCACGTAAGATGATCTACTTTGTGTGCAGTGTTTACCTTTTATACTGAAGAAGTTCTACATGCCTGTATAGAGGAAGGTAATGACCAGTGCCAGAAGTACTGTCTGTTTCCCCTGTAGAGTTAGGGGCCATAGCCCATGCTTAAGAAAAATACTTTGTTGCTGCTGCCTCTGAATGAGAGAAAGAGCAAGCCTGTCCTGAATATGGAGAAAGTAGCTATTTCAACCCAGAACCCAAGCTCAGCATTTACAAATGTTACAGTGAGGAGCTGGGAAGAACTGAGGCTGCTGAGATCCGAATCCTGTGACTGCAGTTGTGTCCTACCCGCGATTTCCATCTATGGGCGACACTGGTACCAATGAGAGAGATCATGTGCCTCAGTCCTGCCACTGCCATTCTGATATTTACACCCCTCAAGAAGCCACAAATAGGTCAGCATGAGGTCCATGTGCCTGAAGTCCAGCATTGCTGCTGTGAAACCTAGTCTTCGAGCAGTGGCAATGTCATGGCGAAGCCTATGTGGCTATACCTGTGCATTGCCATTGTGGGACTTGTACATCAAGCGATACTGTTGACAGTTTACGGCCTGTGTGCTTCCACCCCAGAGTTGCATTTGTGAAACATTTCCTCATGCAGGGCCTATGTCAGCATGAGGCCATTTCCTCTTGCTCCATGGTGGAGGACCAAAATATTTGTTGTTACAGTCATAATGCCACATCTGACGAACCCAACTACTTAATACTAAATGTTTTTTAGATGATTAATTAATCTCTCTTAATGTATGTAGTGCAAAAAAACTTGTTTTATTATACTACTACATTGAATAATTTAAAAGGCTAATAAAAATGTTTGAATCATGAGGCCTGTGTGTCTGAAACCCCAGTTTTACCACTATGAGCCTCATCTTAGAGCAAAACCAGTATTAGCATTAGGCTTGATTTCCAGCGCCCAGCATTACCATCACAATTCCCTTCAAGCATCACTGATGTCAGCATGAGGCTCGAGTGACTGCGCCCAGTGCTGCTGTGTCAGGTGCCCTATTGAGTGGCCATCTTTGGTGTACTAACGCCCTGTGCCTCTGCTTTACCACTCCTTTTCACGGAGTCCCATGAACTGTTACCGCCAATTCACCGCAACCAACAGCAACTATCAAATATACTATTACTATCCCGGGAATTTCCAAGTAATATGCCACCAGTCAACAACCATCTATGTATGTTTCCCACCGGCAAAGAACTGAGTCAGGAATCAAACTTCTAAGTGACTTAATATGGCGCTGTACTTGGCTGTAGCATTAATGCATGTGTGGAATGTTGCACCGGTCTTACGAGTGTGCCATCCAGTGAGATAGATTATTTACAGAGTAACCTTGATGCTGACCACACTAGTGATTTATGCCATAAGATTTCCTGAAATTACAAAGCATATTTCTATCATGTATATAAAGTTGTACTCGTTTTTATCAAAATTTAACTAGCTAACCAGATATTCATCGTCCAAAAGTAAGCCTTGCCTTTTAGAACACATTACCCCCTAAAAGTCAATTACTAAAGAGGAGGTACTAGGCATTTCAATGAGCTCACAGTAGTATTGGGTTACTGTGTTTCCAAGGGCATAGCAATACAAAGATACAAGGATTGCCTTATTGTCTTCATTCTCAAAGGTCCTGGAAAACTAGCCTGACAAAGAACAGTAAATGACACACTAACTATGAATCCGAAATGATACCCACATATCTTATTAAACTGCACCTGACAGAGGAACATTAAATAAGTACAAAACGTGTGCCATGGCAAGCATATGTGGGTGCAGCATGCTTATCCTATAAACATGATGCTTCACTAAGCATATACCTATTGAGACACTGCAGCACACTTTCACTTAACCACAATATATCCTATTGCTATGGACAAAGGACACACATTTAGATTCACACACATTTTTCAGGTAATATAACTGCTCCCATCAGGCACGAACAGGCCTACAGAACTAAATGACCACCGCCAAGAGCAGCAGGACATACGCATAGGCAATGCACATCATTCAACACAGCACCAGCCAGCATTCAGGTAGTGGTTACAATGACACACCACATCAAGACAGAGTTACAGCAGAACCCACTGCACACATGCAGGTATTCAATATTGTAGATTAGAACCAGGGTGGTAATATTGATATCTACTGGAGAACAAAGTATGAACTGCCATGACAAACCCACAACACACTCGCCTTCACACAATGGTGAGTGATGAAAAGCCTCATCTCAGCCAAAACAACATGGTGGAACAAAAAGACACGTTGGCCGTCACAACATGACTGGTCAGTGACCAAGAGATAATGAATCGATAGAATGTGTATCTCTGGAATCATAAGAGAATCCAGCCAAAGCAGTATTGCTTTAACAGTAAAAATATCAGAAGGCCGTGGCAGACATGATGCAGTTGTGAACAGATATGCTACATTGTTAAGTGTATGCACACAACATCTAGGAATGGGGAAGTAGCTACATGATCGATCCACGGATGGTATTTAAATGGAAACTTTAATAGCCTGATATGGCATAGAGAAGATCAAAAACTCTGATTTGACAGATGGGTTTCTTCGTGAGGCACAGTTACCCCTGAGGAAGGGAGTCATCCCGAAATGCATTGGGTTTAAAGCGATAAGGATGCGTCATGAGGAACTGTGAACCCTCCAGTGCTGCTTAGAGAAAGCCTCACGAGGCACTTGTGAAAATATGGATAAAATTGACGAATTGAAATGGAAAGAGGAAACTTGAAAAATTATTGGATTACATATGGTATATTAGTGGAACAAAAATACAATAAAATGATTGAAATTTAGCATACATAATTGGCTGTGCATCTTGTTGAAGGACCTGATGGGGCTCCTTTTTGGGACATTCATTGTTAAGTGTCACACAGTGCTCTGCCAGGATTCAAAATAAGTCTGCATTGCTGGACAGGCAGGAACAGAGAATTGAGCCTATGCTCCTACAGGCTTTTGAAGTTGTAAGCATTGGTTCACTGTCTCCCTGTCCGCTGAGGCTGTATGTTATGCAATCCCCGATGATGTGCCATGAATTAGAAGGATTTCTATGGGAGACCGCCACTCCACCATCGCCTGCAAGATTGAGATGACAGTGAGATGGAGAAGTAGATTTGTCTCAACAAACATTTGGCATGAAGCATGACATGTCTGGCTCAGAAAATTAAACATAAGTTCCACCATCACTAGTGTCCAAGACCATTTCTAATCAAACGTCTATTATTGGCCTTTCTGGGTGCAACTCTACTGATGTAATACAGTAAAATTCAGTCCTGTCTCATGTATGTTTTCATTTTCACAGGCTATGCACATTAAAGAAGACTAACAACCATATACAGTCTATACATAAGTTTACAATCAATAACAGCAATAAACAAATAAAGCATCATAGGTACAAGAAAGATATGACTTAAAAATCTGACTGTTGTTTTGCAGTACAAGAAAGTTCTTTAAAAATGGTTCCACTTGATTGTGACCTACATCATAATTATTCAATCTGGTTAATACTCCTTTCACGAATGTACACAACTGTGATCAATTCAGTTTTACTGGCTGAACTGACAGGGGCATGCAATCCTGATCGATTACAGTAATCCACTCTGGAAACTAGGATTGATGGCTGGATTGAGACAGAGTTTGCCCTCTCTTTTGGGGGTCCTTTTTTGTAAATATTTGCGACTGCACAACTGGCTTTCTACTAATGAAAATGTAGTTATTTGCAATATGATTAAGAGGTTATTAAATTATCTTTTAAGGGATGAAAGATTAACCCCTATATACTCCTGTCTTGCGTCTGAGGCGGAGGACGCCTTGCTCAAAAATCCATAATGTCCTTAGGTCAGTGTATTTGATAACCCACTGGATATATTACATACCTGTAAAGCTTCATCAATGGTTCCCAAAGGTTATTGATAACAGTTGGCAATGTGATGTTCACCTTGGAAACTGGGATGCTACACTAGTGCCTTGGCCTGAGCGTTCTCCGCTTTGATCTCAAGTGAGTAAACTCCTGCAAGTGCTGATTGAAGATAAAATTGAACTATCTCTACAGACTGCTATGCTAGGACTTTCATATCAGAGAAATGCTATATAGGGTTTGTAAATGATAATTTGGTGTTTTTGCAGCTGCATGGTGAGTTATTATCAAACAGTAGAGACTGAAGGGTCCATCCTTCTTTGAATGGATTCTTGCGATTAAAGATTAAAGAAATTGATTCCAGGGAATTGTGTTATCTTGCACAAATGGGTGTAACAGCCGGATTATGGGTTTGGTCCTTTCCTTTCATGGGCCACGACAATGACACAATAAGGACAAGTGAAGAAATGTGAATCTGTATGCCGCTGGGAACACATAACTATATTAAAAGTGGCTATGCTGCAATTCCTATCTCTGTGCCTGGAAGCACTGGTACTCGCATGATTGCACTATCATTAGTACTCTTGTATGGGCAACAATGCTTTGTTTTCAGTAATACAAAGCTCACTCGTTGACGTTGTGTTTGCAGCCGTGTATTTGAATACTCAGTTTTCCTTCCTTAGTTTTGGAAGGTTTGGTTGACTAACTGACTGAAGCCCAGAATTCTGTTTATCTCTCATGTTCCGTTTGCCTTGTGCCATCTAAAGTTGTCAGCCATTTGTATATGATTAGGTACTCACCTGCAGGCCAAGCCCTCTGGTGAAACCTGCTATCCATCAACCATACAATGATGATGTTCAGCAACATAATGGAGTCCTAGAAAGACTGTGTAATTGGAAAACATGAATTATATACACAATATCTGGATTCCTGGAGATACTTCCTCCTCGACCTTAGGTCAACCCTTCTCACCACCACTTGAAATTCAAAGGGCGCACTTGATCTGCTCAAGATGTCCACCCAGGGATAACTGCACAGTGGAGGGGATGGTTTGCAATTGACCTTGCTATCTCAAAACTCTGTACACTAAGCCTGAGAAAATTGTTGATGGTTCCAACATACTTACGCTGGTACAGGGAAAGTATGATAATGGCTGTATATGAGCTTATTATACATATACGTTATGAAGGCTGACAGCAGTGCCATCGTACCCATCTACGTACCTGCCTAATTTCTGTAACTTTATGGTATCCATATCAACTGCATGTTACACCATCCAGCTGATGCACCACTCCTATCCTACTCAATAGGACCCGCCCTATCTCATGGCATCTAATATCGTTTCCCAGAGACTTCAGATTGCTCGTATGGTTATACCAGCAGTCAGATTCTGTCTCTTGTAATACAATACATGCAGCAAGCACCATCATTCCCTTATCTGCCTTCAAATTCTCTGACCCTGTTTAGTATATCAGCAGTACCCCTCTAGAGGATAAAGTAAAAATTAACATTTGCCGAATGCCAGCCAATAGTCTCTTTCCAAGAAGACTGCGGCTCATGAGCTCTTGATCCTGTACCACTAGAACAACCAGAATCGGAATCTCAAGCAGGGGGATACAGACCTCCCCGCCACTTGACACATCGCTACAGATATTGCCCCCCCACACACACTCCTATCTTTTTACCCCTTCTTCTTATTTTGTTATCTTTCTATCTATGTGGCACTTGCTGCAATTGAAATTTTGATGTTTCACACACATCTCTATTATTACATGCTTATCCCTCCCCTGTCCCTCTCCCCATCTCACTCTCAAACAACTCTAGATATGTCTCCCATAACTTGTCTATATCCTCATTGCCCGTCTCCTCATTGAAACTCATAAATTCACGTAACTTCTTTTACCGTTTTTAGGTCGAGCCTAGCGCAGCGCATGCGCTGCTCTATGGGGAGGCTTCTTGTAAGCACTCCAAACTTCCCACAGACTTCTCCGTGGGATTTAGTTAACTCCCACAGATTTAATTAGCCATAGCGTGTGTCTTTCACAAACAGAAAGCACGCAAATGGCCGAAGGCGTGTGTTCGTCCCACCTTTTGTTGAAATGTTCCCTCCCATGGCCTATGGGTCTCGGGAGCGAGCATTGTCGCAGCTGCATTCCTTACATTGTATTGTATTGTATTGTAATTGCATTTATATAGCGCTTACTACCCCTGACAAGGCGTCGAAGCGCTTTTTCGGCGAGTAGCACGCTACTCCGGGACCCATAGAGGATTAGTGTTGAATTAGTATAGTGAAACATGCAAGTAAATTTTAAGTGGTGGATAGGTTAGTCAGTTATTTGGATTTGGAAGGATAGCAGATAGATAGCAGAAGGATAGAAGAGGGGAAAAAAAAAGCTTTGTATTTATATAGCGCTTGTTACCCCTGATGGGGTGTTGAAGCACGCTACTCCGGAAACCCATAAAGGATTAGTGCTGAATTAGTATAGTGAAATATGAAAGTAATTTGAGTGGTGGGTATTAGTCAGTTATTTGGAGTGAGAAGGGTAGCGGAGGAATAAAAGGGAAGAAAGGTTTGCATTCATGTAGCACCTGTTACCCCTGATGGGTGTTGAAGTGCTTTTCTGGCGAGTAGGACGCTACTCCGGAACCCATAAAGGATTAGTGTTGAAAATTAGTATAGTGAAGTATGAAGTAATTTGAGTGGTGGATATGTTATTCAGTTATTTGGATAGAGAAGGGTAGGTTGCGGGATAGAAGAGGGAAAGAGGTTTGTATTTATATAGCGCTTGCTACCCCTTGATGGGGTTTTGAAGCGCTTTATTGGCGAGTAGCACGCTACTCTGGAACCCATAAGGATTACTGTTGAATTAGTATGGCGAAACATGAAAGTAATTTGAGTGGTGGATATGTTAGTCAGTTATTTGGATTGAGAAGGGTTGGGAAATGGTAGAAACGGGAAAAAGGTTTGCGTTTATATAGCGCTGGTAACCCTGATGGGGTGTTGAAACGCTTCATTGGCGAGTAGCACGCTACTTTGGAACCAATGGTGCCATCTGTTATATATCATGTTACAAATTAGCGCGGTCGCGCTTGTTTTTTTTTCCTTCTTCTGTGCAAGTGTAATTCGTCAGTAGGTAGTCTCTTTGAATGTGTTGTGCGTGCTTTCGGTTAACAGCGCACCCAAAAGTCGGTAACATAGCCTCGCCGTTTCTGGGCAGTGTTAATTCGCCTTCCTAAGTTTTCCTTTCTCAAAGGACGCAGGGGGCGAGGAAAATAAAACTTAAACATTGCCGTACTTAGTTCTTTCCTTATCAGTTGCATCCACTTAGAAACCTATTATCTAGCTTTGCTCTTGCATGGGAGAGGCTCGTAAACTTGTGTTTTGCTAAGGGTGCAGTCTGTCTAAGTGAATGGTAAAGTGTCTTGCGCTCGTTGCGTGCGGTCGGGTTGACGGGAAGCGGGAAATAGCAAAATTTTGCGTTACCTGCGTGCTGGGACTACCAGTTTACACCGATTGAGCAGAGCGCTGCCTTTAGTATTCTTCCTTCGTATCTACAATTTAAATATTTTTTGACTATCCAGAAGAAATACTGTATACCACGCTTCGGGGAGACGTGTATGCGTAACCACATCCACAGAATGTTATTGTATTGCAGTGTGTGGTAGCACTGCAGGAGAGATCTTTCCGTCGTAGCACTAACACTGGGAGGCCAGGCTGCAAGCGGAGTGTAAGCTCCTCCTGTGGCTCTGGGGACCGGGAGGCTGTTGTATTGCAACCCTTCTCTGTGGGAGTTAGAGCACCGTGCGGCAGTGTGAGCCCCCAGGGTTACAGGACAAAGGTGACCGCCCTCATTGCGGCTGCCTGTTTGTGCCCCGCCTTTCCCCGGGCAAGTAGACCTATGCTGTGTATGGAGGGGGGTGGAGATCCAGCATGGCTTTTCCAGCTCTCCCGGCCGGATCTGCTTTCTCAGCCCCGCTTTCCTCCCCCCTCGGTGTCTGTTGGGATCTTCGGCAGAAGTTGGTACTCCTGATGCTACCTCCCCGCCCTCACAGCTGGATCGTGGCTGCCAGAACTTGCCCGGCCCCTTTCTATCAGTTGTTGCCCCGCCTCCCCTGGCTCAACTGGTCCCCTAGTGGTGGTGGCTCTGGAGGTGACATGTGTGATCGCTGACTGCTAGCATTTGCCGTTTTTCACAACAACATTTGGTCATTTAAAATGTGAGAGATGGTAAAAGCCTGTTTTTTTTTTTACCCCGTGTTGTCAGGGCCGGTGATAGGCATGGGCAGTGTGGGCAGCTGCCCAGGGCCCCGCGCTCAGTTCAAAACATGGGGCCCCGCTTCTGTCTGAAAGGCTACACTTTCATAGTCAGCCCACCTGCTCCTTCAGGGCCCCCTCCCCAACCTGATCACATTGCCAATGTTAAGCGAGGTGTCTTGACCTCGCTGGTCAGGGCGTGGTGGCATTCCTGGGGCTGCAATGGTGGGGGGAGGGGAAAGACTAGGTAAGGGATGTGACGGCAGCAAAACCAGAAATTATGTCGGCTCTCAGGGACAAGGGCGGGGCAGCACCTCTGTTAAAAACCTGTGGAGTAGTCTTGTCTGGCCTTTGTGTATTCGGTCTCCAGGCAACAGAAGGCCCTTTTGTTTCGGGACCAGACAGACATTAACAGGTAAGGAGAGGTGGATGAGGGGAGGCGGGAGTATCCAGATCAGACTGGCACAGTAGGGCAGTGTTTAGCAAAGTGTCTCCCTACTGCTTCGAGGCACAGGGGGTTGGTCCTCATCCCCTGGGCCTGGAAGCACTGGATCAGGCTGCAAGGTTAGGTGTGGGGCCCCTTTCACTGGGACTTGGGCCATTATCCAGTGCTGCAAAGTCCAGGGCAGGTGGGCCTCGTAGCCCTCCATCAGGCAGCAAAGGTCTAGATGTGGCCGCCTTTCGCAGGGCTTTGTAGCCAATATGTAGTGTTAGGAGGCCCAGGGCAGGGGGGCCCCATCCTTGGCCTTGCAGCGCTGTTGGATCACTACATTTTATTCCACAGAGGGACTAGCATGTTTGCTTCCCAGCCCAGGTCACCAGTGCTAACCTTAGAGGGCTGTCTAGTAAATGCAGCTAAGTGCGGAAAACCTATTAGTTAAGTTTCTTTTATTTTGCCAAGTCTTTGATTACTTTGCACTTAAGTTTTCTTTTGTTTTTGCTTGTGGGCGCTGTTCTCAAAAGATGAGGATTATTTTATTGCAAAACTACATTGTTTCTTTCTTATGTGTATTTTCTGAAATTATGTTTAACACATAATCGTGCAGTACACCCCAATGCGCACCACTCCAATCCGCACTACTCCAATCCACACCAATCCACCTCCCCTCACAACACATCAATCCGCCCCACTTAATCTAATCCACCCCAGACCAATCCAAACACCTCCACTCCACCACACTCCAATTCTCCCACCCCAGTTCAATCTGCTCACTACAATTTAACCCACTCCAGTCCAAAACAATCTGCCCCACTCCAATCTGCCCCATCCATTCCAAAACAATCTGCGCCACTCCAATCTGCCCCAATCCATCCAAAACAATCTGCTCCACTCCATTCAGCCCCACTCCAATCTGCCCCACTCCAATCTGCCCCACTCCATTCTGCCTCACCCCAGTCCACCTACTCCATTCTAATTCACCCCACTCCAATTCACAATCCACCCCACTCCAATCCAATCCAATCCACCCCACACCAATCCAATCCACCCCAATCCAATCTACCCCAATCCACCTCATCTCAACTCACCTCAACCCAATCCAATCCAATCTACCCCTCCCCAATTCATCCAACTGCAATCCAATCCACCCCACTCCAATCCCAAAAAATCTGCCCCACAACAATTTGCCCCACCCCAATCCAAAACAATCTGCCCCACTCAATCCAAAACAATATGCCACACTCCAATCCAAAACAATATGCCCCACTTCAACCCATAGCAATCTGCCCCATCCAATACAAAACAATCTGCGCCACTCCAATCTGCCCCACTCCATCCAAAACAATCTGCCCCACTCTAATCTGCCTCACCCCAATCTGCCTCACCCCAGTCCACCCGCTCCATCCTAATTCACTTCACTCCAATGCACCACAATCCACCCCACTCCAATCCAATCCACCCCACACCAATCCAACCCACCCCAATCCAATCTACCCCACTCCAATCCAATCCAATCCACCTCACCTCAACTCAATCCAATCCACCCTCTCCCCAATCCATCCCACTGCAATCAATCCACCCCACTCCAATCCCAAAAAATATTCCCCACAACAATCTGCCCCACTCAATCCAAAACAATTTGCCCCACTCCAATCCAAAACAATCTTCCCCACTCCAGTCCAAAACAATCTGCCCCACTCCAGTCCAAAACAATCTGCCCCACTCCAGTCCAAAACAATGGGCCCCACGCCGATCAGCTCCACTCCAATCTGCCCCACTCCAATCAGCTCCAATCCAAAACAATCTGCCCCACTCTAATCTGCACCACTCTAGTCTGCCCCACTCCAATCCAAAACAATTCGCCCCATTCCAAAACACCCCAATCCAATCCAATCCAATCCATCCCAATCCAATCCATCCCAATCCAATCCAATCCAATCCACCCCAAACCAATCTAATACACCCTTCTTTAATTCACCCTACTCCAATCCACCTCAATCCAATCCACCTCACCCCATTTCAATCCATCCCACTCCAATCAAATTTATCCACCTCACTCCACCCCAATCTACTCCAATCCAATTCACCCACTACCTCAATCCACTCCAACCCACTCCACCCGATTCCAACCCATTCCCCTCTACGGCACTCCACTCTACGACTCTGCACTCTACAACACTCTCTGCCACTGAACCACTGAACTCTACTCCCCTCTACTCAACTGTATGACACTCTACTCCCCCTACTCCACTCAACAACACTCTACTCCAACAAATCCAGTCTATGACATTCTACTCCTACCACTCCCCTCAAGGTCACTCCATGCCACTAACTTTTAACCATGCTGAAGAGCAGCTACACTGGTATACAACACGGCAAATACACATGGCCAAAGTAAATAGTTCTTATAGGCGAATCCTATTGACTTTGCCAATGCTTGTTAATGGTGATGTTATTCTGAGCCTTTGCCTAGAATATTTAGCATGTTAAGATGCACACAGCTCATTGGGTATTAACGCAGCGGTGAAACGCACAATACCTATGTGGTGGTGTGTCAAAGGTATTTTTAGCTGTCATTTGAATTATCACTTACATATAATAGTGTTTCATTCCACTTTTTCTAAGTAGTTACTATTATACTATTTAATGACGCTCATATAATGGACCCAGGAAGGACGATTGTGCCTTGCATAGATTCAAACTCCTGATCTGCAGTTATACAGCCAGGGTGCAACTCACAAAACTATTCTGCTATCAACCGTGAACAAACTGAGGCCTTTGCTTGCCTCCTCCCCAGGCTTTGTTTATTTAAAGATTTGCTATCCAATCCGAGGCCCCAATTATTAGTGACCACACATAAAGGCTATAGGGCTTGCATGTATTTAGCCTTGTTTGTTGCATGTACTGAGCACAAACACACTTTACGGAGAGATCAGAAGGAAGATGGATATTGTGCAAGGGCTTCCTATTGGCCTTGCATGTAAAGGTGCAGCCATAGGGACGAAAAGATGTTCACTAACTCATTCTTTAAACCTCATTTACAGACTTTCGTTTTGGTACATTGGCAAGATGGCAGCCGTTTGGAGCTTTCCTTTTCAAGTGTTTATCCCTAATAAACGTGATTTGTAGTGTTGTGAAAAGCAGACGTTACTGTTACCCAGTTTAAGGATACGTTAATAGTAGGTTGGACAGCCTGTTAAGTGAGCAATTAAATAGGTACACTTATGAAATGCTACATGAAAGATGCCACTCTTATGTTAGCTAGCTTGCTCGAGGTTGCACACTGATCACAACAAAAGTCATGTTCCCCACCCAGCAGCCTTATATGTTAATATTCAATGCTGTGTGACCCAGAGCAGCAATTTGGAAGCATTTCTAATTCATTTTATTGGGATTTTAACTTTTCAAGTGTGTCTTACTTCGGTGTCTAATTAAAATATTGTATGGTATTGTAGCATTTGTATAGCGCTTACTACCCATATGTGAGGCGCTGAAGCACTTACCAACATAGATAGCAAGCTACAACATGTAGGGTGTGTGGTTGGAAGGGTGTTGTGTATTGAGCTTATGTGTAATGTATTTTTATGTGATGTGTGATGACCAACGAGGTACGGTTTACGTTATGGGACGCAGCACCACGGGGTGAGATGGGTGAGGTTATGTGAGAGGGAGACTCACAAATTGTACATATCATAAGGAATTCCCAGCTTAGCCACGGCGATAGCGGAATGCTGTGTGCCTGTACCCCAACAAGGGTGGTAATCACAGAAGGCCCAGTAATCCATATGGCGACATGTGCCAGGCAACAATGGCATTTAATGAGTAAAAAGATGCCAAAATTGCTAGAATGGTAATTGGTGACATAAGTTGCAGCCATGCACTATTTATTTATTTAGAGGCAGAGATACTTCCTAATGCTCAAAAAATACACCTGATGAAGAAGGAAGGAAGTCGAAGAGAAATCAAGGCTGGCAGCCTCAGCAGAAACACAAACTTTAAAACATCCAAGTTCCACCTACTTCTACTGACACAAAGGAAGCAAACATTTTGAGCAGGAGTTCACACAACAAGCCTCTCTCAAACTGCAGAAGGCTATCAAAAGCAGACAATCACCAGTCGGACTGGCCTTATTCGGATTGTGGTTCAGACCCAAGCCACACTGGCACCCTGCACATGGAAGGGTCAATGACAAAGCGCTTGGTAGGTTTCTGCCCTGACAGCAGAGGAGCAAATTGGGCTGCCTTGTTTTGCCTTGCTGGCATCACCCCTCCATGCAAGCCCAATATTTTACTTGGATCCCAGGGACCTTTGTTCGTTCTAGCTAACACGAGGAAACATCCTCATTACCTTCAAGAATTTTCTCCCAGAAATGTTTCCCTTCATTATTAGTACTGAATGACATTTCAGGGCAAAAAAGACACAATGTGAAGAAATGGGACGTAACCAGCTTCTATTTTCTTGTCTATGAGAGCATCATAGCACAGACTTGTAGTTCTCAATTTTTTCAATCTTGGCACTGCTCTCCTCTGATCCAACATGAGTATGCAGTTCCTTTTAAAGATGGTGGAATAAGTGTGTATAGATACAGTTTATCAGGAGGGAATATGCTCCAGTAGGAGCAAGTACCCTCACACACCCGTATGGGTGTCATGCTTCATTATCAGGCAAGCTCCTTGTCGGGCCGGCACTGCAATGCCCAACGGGCAATCACAAGGAGGCACTTTACCGGAGATCTTTTTATAGATCTTTTTATGGACCATTATATATAGTAAGGAGCTTTTTGCTGGACCTAACGACTCCTGGTCCCCCCCATTTGATATAACTGCTCTTCTCTAACCTGAGAGCCTTGTGAAAAACACTTTTTGTGTGTCTCCACAAGTTAATTTTACTTCTGATCTCCAGTGTTTTGAGGAATATCCTGATCGGCTCAGAGGATCGCCACCTCCTAATCATTGAAAGAGAAGGTAAGTCTAACACTAATTTTGTTGCCTTGTATTACTTCCCTGTTTGTTATGAGTGAACTTTCTGATAACCTGTTATATGTATATGTTTGTAATAGGATGTAGGCGCCACAGGGCAGATTCTACCAATAACTGCCAGATGTGTACAGGACATGATATGAAGATGGCAATTTCTTTGTTTTCATATTCCTAGCCCTACCCCCATTTTTCTCAAGTTGGACGACCACATAAAGTTGGAAATATATACAACAATAGGACTATCTTTTTGGGGCCATTGAGGGATTTTCATCCGAATCCTGCCATTCTGCCACTACCACTTTATACAGGTCAGACACCAGATGAAAAACCTTAGTATGAAAAACCCCTTAAATCTGCAGCATACCTTCACTTTAAACACACAGATACTAAACTTTACGTAATGAATCAATACCAGGGAGCCACCCAACGAGAATAATCTAGAACTTTGAAGTTACTCTATGTTTCACTGGAATTGCATTTTTATGTACTTATCAATTTACGTATCTCCTTATTATCAGATTGCAATGTTTCCTTTTATCTGCTTTTTATAAGAAATGTATATTTCCTCACTTGGCTTCCATCCCCTGTGAGGAGAATATATTCATTCTGTATCCTAAAACCGAAAGCTTTTTTCTACAGAACTCTGCTGCCATTTTTATGTACTGGTCTGTGATTTATGAAGCTCTCAAATAAGAATGCAAAAGGTATATGTATCTGAATTCAACTTCATCTTACTATACACTGTTGCATAATTTTTACCAGTGATGCCATTCAATTTATTTTCTGCAATTCTCTCAAATTATTACTATGCACTAATCTGGCAACAATCAGTTAACTTGGAGTAAGAATAGCCATCTTTGTGAGATCTGTGTCTAGCTTTTCCATCCAATGTGACCAATCCACTTATTACAGTTTTAAAATAGATGTACGTATTTCATTTGGATAATCTTTTAATCCATGTTACTGATATCAACACTAAGGGGCATATGTACAAGTCCCTATCGCCTCCACAACGTCACTTTCAGTGATGCTGTGTTGGCGAAAGGGGCCTCGCCTTATTTACAAGGCAGCGTTAAGCCACTTAATGTGGCCTAAAGCTGCCTTGTAAATATGCCACCCTTTCACGCTGTGTTTAGCATGAAAAGGGGGGGCAATGGGTGTTGCGGTGGGCGTTCCACCGCAACACCCATTGATTTTGACACTGCCCCCTATTTACAAGGGCAGCGTAAATAGGAGGCAGCGCCAAAATTAAGACCAGGCAAAACCTGGTCTTAAACAGGCGAAACGAGGAGAAATGCTTAATTTCTTCTCATTCTTGCTGTTTCCGTGTGTGCTGCCTTGTGCAGCACAGATAGAAACAGCAAATTGCCTATGATTGTTTATGTGCAGGAAGGTCCCCCTTCCTGCACATGAATAATCATTTTTAAAAAAATGCAGTTTTGCAACTTTAATGTGTGCTGCATTAAGCAGCACACATAGAAGTTACAAAACGGCATTTCAAGATTCCCCTCAGCACAATTGTGCAAGGGTGCCTGCATTGGCGCTAGGCAGCTTAATTTAGCTCCAGCGCAGGGGGAAATGCAGGGCTGCACCATATTCTTGTAAATATGGTGCAGCCCTGTGTTTTCAGAATGGAGAAGCGTGGCGTTAGCAATGTTTTCTCAACGCCACGCTTCTCTATTCTGTTGTACATATGCCCGTAGGTCTCTTCTGCAATGACAAAGAAGATCAATAGTCCTGTGATGTTGGTTTTCTATGATGTCACTTCTTGTGATGTCACATTCAAATTAGAGGGGCCTCACATCTTCCCTTTCGCCCAGGGCCCCACAAGTCCTAGGACCGGCCCTGCGTGTTGTCTTGGCTCTGGTCAAACTTTAACGTGAAAGGAGAGTACGTCTGCGCTAGATCGGTTTTAGAGATACCACACAGAAATGCATTTACTTTTATTGTCCAACGGAGTCCCTAAAGCAGGGAGAGTATGCAACAACAACTTTCGCACTCCCCCAGAATGTGCCCTCATTAGTTGGATGCACTATGCAAGAATTTTCCAACGCTCGCATTGTAAATCGTAGTTCAATATCTCTACTTGTGCTCTTGTCATGTTAACTCGAATGTCATTTCTCTTTCCATTAATTCTAAAGGGCTACAACGTCTGATAATTTGCCACTGGTAGCACGCTTGCACAGGGGATTTGTGGATTTTTGAGTATTATCTGTTCCACCTTAGATCTTAATTCTTTAATGGTCCATAACTTTTGCAATCAAATTTATCCTTTACCCTATTCAATAGGGTAAAGGATTAATTTGGCAATAGGGCCTATTGGCAGTCCCACCGGCAACCAGGGGATGGAATGGGGTGAGGAGGAGCGTGGCTGTGACTGTCCTGAAATCACAAGCAAATGTTTATCAATATTACTAACATTACTTAACAAGAAAATCAGTTTTCTTGCAGCTGAAACGCCACCTTCGTGTGAAAAGCAACAATCATATAGGTTTTCCTAGAAAAAACGTATATCCTGTGGGTATTTGCTATTCTTAATATTCTAGGCCATTTACATAGTACACGGGTACAGCGTCCTGCCTACATATGAGATGTTTTTGTCACCCTAGTATAGGGAATATATTAGGGGTCTGAAAGAGAGCATGCAATAATCAGACCTTCAAATATCATGCAAAACTGAGTGTGAGAATATCATGAGCACCTGCATGAGGGTGTCCCTTAATGATGTGTGAAGTGGTATGAAGAATAAAAGATGTACACCTTTTATCCTGCAAGATCTGGAAGTTAAAACTGTTTCACTGGAATTCAATCTAATCAGAAGACCGTAATGGATGTAAGAAAATGGGTTTCCTTTTTTAAGACGCCAGGTCCTATTGTTAAGTTCCAGTGACCATCCAATATACTGATTACGCATACTACACACTTCTTCTCCATAGCTTTTGCCTTAATTGCCCAGTGGCGTTTTTCTGCCTTTTTCTTTGCCTGGGCAAGCTAAGTGATAGCGATCACCCTATGTACACATCAAGCATTTAGCTCTGCTGTGGTTACTGTTTATATGCGTCATCTCTTGTGGTGGGATAAGAACACTCACATTGTGCAAAGTCACTCATTACTTGCGGCAGGTGAAGTGCTCACACGCCACAATGTTGTTGTGCCCACCCTGAGCCAAGAACAGCTCTCCCTATGCACCTGAAGCTCTGATCTCTCCAGATGGACCACTTGCACCCTGAGACAGGAGCAGCCCTCTGCCTGCATCATCTTTTATTCACATTTCCCCTATCTTCTCTCCATCTCCACTTCTTCCCGGTCTCTCTTCCCCTATTTCTCTCTCCTTCATCTCTCTGACTTGCCTTTCGATCTGCCTCTCTCTCTACACCAAGCCTTCCATCCATCTTACACGCTTGCTTCCTACCTCACCCCTTACAACGTCCCACCCTTCCAGGTCTTTTTCTCTTACATACTTCGGCCTTTTACACTTCTCCCTCCCTCCTGCTCACCTCTCCTCCGTACACTTGTGCTTTCTCCTATCTTCATCTCCCCTCTATATTCGGCTCCTTCTAACGCATCCTCCTCCCTGTTCTCGCACCACAACTCTTCCCTCTCTCAGCCATTGCTGATCTGTCCAGAGCCGCAGCACGACTCAGCTCACCACTCCCCACCTTAATCACCTCCGCCTCCCCTTCTTACCAGAACAAGCATTTTTTTCAGCGAGCGCAGCCAGCATTTGACAACCCTTATCTCTCCCACAGCTCTTTCAATCCTGCTTCCCTCCACTGCCACACAAAAAGATTTCAGTCACCCCATATCACGCTCACAACAATAACTTAGCATCTCCACCAACGCCTCCTTTGACTGCATGACCCAGTGTGTAGCAATTGTAAATCAATTCAGTTCCTAGCGGCACAGCACCCAGGATAATGTGCTGCATGGCTAAACACATAAGGTCCTAAAGGCGAGACCTATTGGCTATGCCAATGCTTGTTATTGCATGTTTTGTGTAGAGATTGGAAAGCACTTTGGTGTTTCTGCATTCCTATATATGTATTATGCTTTATGCACGCTCTTTGTACTAAGTGGGCGTTTCCAATTTGCCTAATAAGGAATTGTTTAAAAAATAAAAGTTAAACGCCTGGTTCCATAATGCAGTTTATTGAGGACAGGAAGCCAGCCCTGGCCAAACATGCCAGACCACATGGAGTCACTCATCCCAAACTGACTTGACCATACTCTGCTATGCTAGAAAAACTATAGCACACAATGCCACATGAGCGTTGGGGCCGGCGTTTCGCATCGTTAGTGCCCACGTTCTCACCCTGTAGTATTGCCTGCTCTCGCATACCTCTGCCAAATATGGCGTCTATTTCCCTGAAACAAGGACAATTTATATTTTTCAAAATTGAATATAATGTAGCCATCTTCTAAAACACCGAGCACTGGTGGCTTACATTAATCTCAAGAATTTTCTGGGAGTATCTGTGCAAACTGCTGGAGCAGCAAAAAAAAAGCCTTCATATAGCAATTATTGTAGAACACCACCAGTCTTAAATATCCATGTTTTATTATATTATTATAATAAAAATAAAATAAAATATCACAAAAATGATGTAACAACATCTTTCATTCTGAACATGGGTAGTGCCTATAATGTAATCATGCTTAGACCGATAAGAGAGTACTTTACATTTAAATTATAAAGTAGAAGTAAGTGATACCAGGGATACATCACAATGAGAAAACATGAGTGACAGGACTGACGATTAGTTCATGCTGCAGCATTCAAGAAGGATTGAAAAATCCTTCTTACATACAGGAGTGGCCGGTATGCTGGAGGAGTAGGGGGGGAGCGGGTGTTGGGGGGGAAGGGGCACTAGGGGGATAAGAAAAATGTAAAAAAATTACCTGCAGCTGTCCCCGTCGTGCTCTTCTGCTCCTCTTCACCTCTTCAGGAAGGCACAGGCTCCCAGTTTGCCCTGCGGCCAATCCTGAAGCTGCTCTTGTGCATAAGAGCAGCTTCAGGATTGGCATGAGCGCCCTCGATTTTCGCTCTAGGACAGACTGTGAGTCTGTGCCTGCTCTGTCCAACCCAGCTGCATTGCTGGGTTGGAGAGAGCTTTCACTGCACATGATGGTTTGGCCGGCCTGGGACGGCCGGCCAAACCATCATGCGCAGTGATGGGAGTGCACTACCACTCCCCTCAGTGCCTGTCACCACCAGGCCCACCCCCAAGACTCGGCAGGATAGGAAAAATAAAATGAGTGTTGTTTATTTTTCCTTTCTTGCCCTTTTTGGGGGGACGACCCTCCTCCGCCATAGTGGAGTAGCCGCCGCTGCTTACATATCTCCTGTTTTTACGACCTGATCAGAGAGCCTGTGGGTTCTGTCAGAGGAGGATGTAGGAGCGGAAATAAAAACACAGTGGGTTAGATTTTAGACTTGAAGAGCAAGAGTGCAGAGTACATGGAGGAATTCAAAGTCGAACTTAAAGTTAAGCAAGCTATTATGTAAATGTAGTAGGATCAAAATAGTTACTTTCCAGAACACACCTCACACAAGCCATGGACCTAGTTGCCCTTGGAGATCATAGGACAGGCCCTTATGAAATTGTCAATCTGATTCAATTAAACCATCACGATGACTGTGATACTGTTGCTCCTTTTTCCAGCTGAAGAGAAAGAGCAAGGTCCTGATCCCTTTTCCAACTTGAGAAGCTGGAATGAGGGATGGTGGAGGAAAGGTTTTCCCTTTGAGACAAATCGCTCATCAATACTACTTTTTACCCCTCTGTGACTGCACGTCAGACTCCTCAAGGTGAACACTCTCAATAGTGTTCCAGTTGTAAGCAAGCAGAACAGCCTGTCAGATAAGCCCCTCAATATCATCAAGAGGGGGAAGGAGGTTAGAGATGCACACATTTTCTGAAATTGATAAACCAAAATAAAGTAATCCTGGGGTTCCTGTTCCCTAGCCTGAGTCTAATGATCTACATTTATTCCCATTGATTATGAATCACCCAATGAATCCAATAAGACTGACTCTCTTCTCCTGCTGTAGCTAATGGCTCATTATGAAAAAAAATCTCCTGTTTTATTGTCTTAACCCCTTCGATGCTCATGACGGAATGGTTCCGTCATGAGCATCGGTGCTCCTGTGCTCATGACGGAATCATTCCGTCATGAGCATCGAAGGGGTTAAGACAATAAAACAGCAGAGGGATTTCCATTTTTTTTTTTTGTGCCTCGGGAGGTGGGGAAGAGCTTCCCCAACCTCCCAAGGCCCTCCCCTGGTTTTCTGTGTAATGACGATCGCGCGCATGGCGCGCTGTCGTCATTACATTGAAAACGAAACTGAAACTGAGTTTCAGTTTCAGTGTTTCAGTGCTCGTGGGGCTATCTCAGCCCCCGAGCACCGAAGCTACTTGGGAGAGGTATCGTTGGAGCAGGGAGAATCTCCCTTTCCAATGGTACCCTTCCCTAGTGGATCCCTGCTTGTGGATCACCCCAGGAGGGCGATCTCCAAGCAGGGATCCACCCACTAGCGCCAGGGAGGGGGGAGCAGCCCCTTGGGCAAGAGCCTTTGCTCCCCCCATTGTGTTTTGGGCATACCAGTCTTTCTGCCCCCCCCAGGGGGGCAGAAAGCCCACAAGCGCCAGGGATTTTTTTCTAAAAAATTTACTTAGGGTGGGGGCTGCCCAAAACGGGCATGCCAATGCCCCCACCCCCCCTCACCAAAATTACAGCCTTTCTGCCCCCCCGGGGGGGGCAAAAAGCCCACTAGACGCCAGGGATTTTTTTTGGCAAATGAAATTAGGGTGGGGGCTGCCCAAAACGGGCATGCCAATGCCCCCACCCCCCAAAAAAAAATTAAAGTCTTTCTGCTTCCCCTGGGGGGCAGATGGGGGCAGTAGACCCCAATCTGCCCCCCGGAGGGGCAGAAAGCCCACTAGTGCCAGGGATTTTCCCCCCGCAATTTTACTTAGGGTGGGGGCTGCCCAAAACGGGCATGCCAATGCCCCCACCCCCACCCCATCAAAATTACAGCCTTTCTGCCCCCCCTGGGGGATGGGGGCAGGAGCCCCCAATCTGCCCCGCCGGGGGGGCAAAAAGCCCACTAGACGCCAGGGATTTATTTTGGGCAATTGAAATTAGGGTGGGGGCTGCCCAAAACGGGCATGTCAATGCCCCCACCCCCCCAAAAAAAATTACAGTCTTTCTGCCCCCCCACGGGGGGGCAGAAAGCCCACTAGATGCCAGGGATTTTTTGGGGGCAATTTTACTTAGGGTGGGGGCTGCCCAAAACGGGCATGCCAATGCCCCCACCCCCCACCAAAATTACAGCCTTTCTGCCCGCCTGGGGGGCAGATGGGGGCAGTAGCCCCCAATATGCCCCCCTGGGGGGGGCAAAAAGCCCACTAGACACCAGGGATTTATTTTGGGCAATTGAAATTAGGGTGGGGGCTGCCCAAAACGGGCATGTCAATGCCCCCACCCCCCCCAAAAAAATTACAGTCTTTCTGCCTCCCCGGGGGCAGAAAGCCCACTAGAAACCAGGGATTTTTTTTTGTATTCATGTAGGGGTGGGGGCTGCCTAAAATGGGCAGGACAATACCCCCCGAGAAATTCCAGTCTTTCTGCCCCCCCGGGGGGGCAGAAAGCCCACTAGGCACCAGCGATTACGCTGGCTTTTTTAAGCGTGGGGTGGGGGCTGCCCAGAATGGGCATACCAATGCCCCCACCCCCCAAAAAATAGCCACCGTCTTTCTGCCCCCCTTGGGGCCATATGGGGCCAACTCCCCCACCCCCCCGATTCCCCCCCAGGGCGGCAGAAAGCCCACAAGGCACAGACATATTTTTAGCAATGTGCCTACCTGTGGATTTTGGGCCCTAGCGAAGCCGGAACATAGGGAAACCTAGCAAACCTGTACATTTTTGAAAACTAGACACCCAGGGGAATACAGAATGGGGTGACTTGTCTGGCTCTCACCAGGTTCTGTTACCCAGAATCCCTTGCAAACCTAAAAATTTGTCCAAAAAACCCACATTTTCCTCGCATTTCTGTGGTGGAAAGTTCTGAAATCTGTGTGGATCCACAAAATTCCACAAAGCCCGCATTCCCCAAAGTCTTCCGAGAAAAATGGTACCTCACTTGTGTGGGTGGGTTAAGTACCCGCGACAGGCAAGGGCCCAAAACCTATTCAAGCGACTTCAAAATTACCTATCACAAAACAACCTGGTTTTGAAAGGGGGTCCCATGAGTTTTTGGCCCCGGGCTCGGCGGCCATCTAGGAAACCTACCAAACCCACACATTTCTGAAAACTAGACACCCTGGGGAGTCCAGCAAGGTATGGCTTGCGTGGGTCCCCCAACATTTCCTACCGAGAATCCCTGCAAACCTCAAATTTAGATGAAAAAATCACTTTTTTCTCAAATTTCTGTGTGGGAAAGTTCTGGAATCTGCGTGGATCCACAAATTTCCTTCTACACAGCATTCCCCCAGGTCTCCCGATAAAAATGGCACCTCACTCGCGTGGGTGGGTCAAGTACCCGCGACAGGCAAGGGCCCAAAACCTAGTGAGGCAACATCAAAATTACCTATCACAAACCAACCTGATTTTCAAGGGGGGTCCCATGAGTTTTTGGCCCCGGACTTGGCGGCCATCTAGGGAAACCTACCAAACCCACACATTTCTGAAAACTAGACACCCGGGGGATTCCAAGGAGGTATGGCTTGCGTGGATCCCCCCACGTTTTCTTACCCAGAATCCCCTGCAAACCTCAAATTTAGCTGAAAAATTCACTTTTTCCACACATTTTTGTGTGGGAAAGTTGTGGCATCACCGGGCTCACACAAATTTCCTACCACCCAGCGTTCCCCCAGGTCTCCCAATAAAAATGGTTCCTCACTCGTGTGGGAGGCCCAAGTACCAGCTACAGGCAAGGGCCCAAAACGTATTGAGGCGACATCAAAATTGCCTATCACAAAACAACCTGGTTTTGCAAGGGGGGTCCAACAACTTTTTGGCCCGGAGCTCGGCGGCCACCTAGGGAAACCTACTAAACCCACATTTCTGAAAACTAGACACCCGGGGATTCCAGGGAGGTATGGCTTACTGGGATCCCCCAACGTTTTCTTACCAGAATCCCTGCAAACCTGAAATGTAGCTGATAAAATCACCTTTTTCACACATTTTTGTGTGGGAAAGTTGTGGCATCACCGGGCTGACACAAATTTCCTACCACCCAGCGTTCCCCCAGGTCTCCCGATAAAAATGGTGCCTCATTCGTGTGAGAGGCCCAAGTACCTGCAACAGGCAAGGGCCCAAAACGTATTGAGGCGACATCAAAATTGCATATCACAAAATGACTTGGTTTTGCAAGGGGGGTCCCATGACTTTTGGCCCGGGGCTCGGCGGCCACCTAGGAAACCTGCCAAACCCACACATTTCTGAAAACTAGACACCCGAGGGATTCAGGGAGGTATGGCTTGCGTGGATCCCCCAACGTTTTCTTACCCAGAATCCCCTGCAAACCTGAAATTTAGCTGAAAAAATCACCTTTTTCACACATTTTTTGTGTGGGAAAGTTGTGGCATCACTGGGCTGACACAAATTTCCTACCACCCAGCGTTCCCCCAGGTCTCCCGATAAAAATGGTGCCTCACTCATGTGGGAGGCCCAAGTACCCGCAGCAGGCAAAGGCCCAAAACATTTTGTGATAGGCAATTTTGATGTCGCCTCAATACGTTTTGGGCCGTTTCCTGTCGCGGGTACTTGGGCCTTCCACACGAGTGAGGCACCATTTTATCGGGAGACCTGAGGAACGCTAGGTGGTGGAAATTTGTGTCAGCCAGTGATGCTACAACTTTCCCACACAAAAAATGTGTGAAAAAGGTGATTTTTTTCAGCTAAATTTCAGGTTTGCAGAGATTCTGGGTAAAAGCGTTGGGGATCCACGCAGCATACCTCCTGGAATCCCCGGGTGTCTAGTTTTCAGAAATGTGGGGGTTTGGTAGGTTTCCCTAGGTGGCCGCCAGCCCCGGGCCAAAAGTCATGGGACCCCCTTGCAAAACCAAGTCATTTGTGATATGCAATTTGATGTCAAGCCTCAATACGTTTGGGCCCTTGCCTGTTGCAGGTACTTGGGCCTCTCACCGAATGAGGCACCATTTTATCGGGAGACCTGGGGAACGCTGGTGGTAGGAAATTTGTGTCAGCCCCGTGATGCCACAACTTTCCCACACAAAAATGTGTGAAAAGGTTATTTTTCAGCTACATTTCAGGTTTGCAGGGATTCTGGGTAGAAGCGTTGGGGATCCCAGTAAGCCATACCTCCCTGGAATCCCCGGGTGTCTAGTTTTCAGAAATGTGTGGGTTTAGTAGGTTTCCTAGGTGGCCGCCGAACTCCGGGCCAAAAGTCATGGGACCCCCTTGCAAAACCAGGTCGTTTTGTGATAGACAATTTGATGTCAGCCTCAATACGTTTTGGGCCCTTGCCTGTCGCGGGTACTTGGGCCTCCCACACAGTGAGGCACCATTTGTATCGGGAGACCTGGGGAACACTGGGTGGTAGAAAATTTGTGTCAGCCCCGTGATGCCACAGCTTTCCACACAAAAATGTGTGAAAAAGTTATTTTTTCAGCTAAATTTCAGGTTTGCAGGGATTCTGGAAGAAAGCGTTGGGGGATCCACGCAAGCCATACCTCCTGGAATCCCGGGTGTCTAGTTTTCAGAAATGTGTGGGTTTGGTAGGTTTCCCTAGGTGACCGCCGAGCCCCGGGCCAAAAGTCATGGGACCCCCTTGCAAAACCAGGTTGGTTTGTGAGAGGTATTTTGATGTCGCCTCAATAGGTTTTGGGCCCTTGCCTGTCGCGAGTACTTGACTCACCCACGCAAGTAAGGTACCATTTTTCACGAAAGACTTTGGGGAACGCGGGGTGGGTGGAATTTTGTGAATCCATGCAGATTCCAGAACTTTCAACCACAGAAATGTGCGGAAAATGTGGTTTTTTTTTACAATTCTTTAGGTTTGCAAGGGATTCTGGGTAAAAGAACCTGGTGAGAGCCAGTCAAGTCACCCCATCATGGATTCCCCTGGGTGTCTAGTTTTCAAAAATGTATAGGTTTGCTAGGTTTCCCTAGGTGCCGGCAGAGCTAGGGTTCAAAAACTACAGCTAGGCACTTTGCAAAAAAAGGGTCATTTTTCACTGTGAAAATGTAGTGTGCCCACGTTGGGTTTTGCGCCGTTTCCTGTCGCGGGCACTAGGCCTACCCACACAAGTGAGGTACCGTTTTTCTTGAAAGACTTTGGGGAACGCGGGGTGGGTGGAATTTTGTGGATCCACGTAGATTCCAGAACTTTCCACCACAGAAATGTGAGGAAAATGTGTTTTTTTGGACAATGTTTTAGGTTTGCAAGGGATTCTGGGTAACAGAACCTGGTGAGAGCCAGTCAAGTCACCCCATTCTGGATTCCTCTGGGTGTCTAGTTTTCAAAAATGTATAGGTTTGCTAGGTTTCCCTAGGTGCCGGCAGAACTAGGGTTAAAAAACTACAGCTAGGCACTTTGCAAAAAAAGGGTAATTTTTCACTGTGAAAATGTAGTGTGCCCACGTTGCGTTTTGTGCTGTTTCCTGTCGCGGGCACTAGGCCTACCCACACAAGTGAGGTACCGTTTTTCTTGAAAGACTTTGGGGGACGCGGGGTGGGTAGAATTTTGTGGATCCACGCAGATTCCAGAACTTTCCACCAAAGAAATGTGAGGAAAATGTGTTTTTTTGGACAATTTTTTAGGTTTGCAAGGAATTCTGGGTAACAGAACCTGGTGAGAGCCAGTCAAGTCACCCCATCCTGGATTCCCCTGGGTGTCTAGTTTTCAAAAATGGATAGGTTTGCTAGGTTTCCCTAGGTGCCGGCAGAGCTAGGGTTCAAAAACTACAGCTAGGCACTTTGCAAAAAAAGGGTCATTTTTCGCTGTGAAAATGTGGTGTGACCACGTTGCGTTTTGTGCTGTTTCCTGTCGCGGGGACTAGGCCTACCCACACAAGTGAGGTACAGTTTTTCTTGAAAGACTTAGGGGAATGCGGGGTGGGTGGAATTTTGTGGATCCACGCAGATTCCAGAACTTTCCACCACAGAAATGTGAGGAAAATGTGGTTTTTTTAACCATTTTTTAGGTTTTTTGCAAGGGATTCTGGGTAACAGAACCTGGTGAGAGCCAGTCAAGTCACCCCATCCTGGACTCCCCTGGGTGCCTAGTTTTTAAAAATGTATAGGTTTGCTAGGTTTCCCTAGGTGCCGGCAGAGGTAGAGTTCAAAAACTACAGCTAGGCACTTTGCAAAAAAAGGCTCATTTTTCACTGTGAAAATGTGGTGTGGCCACGTTGTATTTTGAGCCGTTTCCTGTCGTGGGCACTAGGCCTACCCACACAAGTGAGGTACCATTCATATCGGGAGACTTAGGGTAACACAGAATTGTAGAGCAACTGTTATTACCTATTGACTTTTGATGCATTTCTGCCTTCCAAATGAAAGACAATGTGTAAAAGAAGTCATTTTGAAAAATGACCTATAATTCTCATGCTAGTATGGGTACTCCCAATTTCGGAAATGTGCAAATATCTACTGTTTCTAAACTCTATATTTTGTTCCCATTTCAGAAATACATAGGTGTCTTTCATACCGATTTTTCCATGTATAAATTTTCCCAGAATAATTGCTATATACCCGGTACATAATAAAAAAACATTGCAAGACGCTGCTCAGTTATTGGCTCTGGGTTCGTCGGGTTCTTGGTGAACCTACAAGTCCTATATATCGCCACAACCAGAAAGGTCCAGCGGATGTAACGGTATATTGCTTTCAAATAGCTGTCATAATTAGAAGAAGTTACAGGTGAAAACGTTGACACAAATGGATGTTTTTTTCAACCAATTTTCAATTTTTCCTATATTTAACTGTTTGTTTCTATGAAGAAAACTTGAAGGATCTACACAAATGACCCCTTGCTGAATTCAGAATTTTGTCTACTTTTCAGAAATGTATAGCTTTCCAGGATCCATTATTGATTTCATACCCATTTCTACCATTAACTGGAAGGAGGTTGAAAGCACAAAAAATAGTAAAAACAGGCTATGTCCCAGAAAAATGCCAAAACTGTGTAAAAATTTTTGGTTTTCTGACAAAAGTCTGCTTGTCCCTGAAAGCTGGGAAGATGGTGATTTCAGCACCACAATTCCTTTTTTGATACCATTTGCAAGGAAAAAATCAGACACTTTCATCTGTAGCCCTTTTTCGCATTTTCCCAAAAAAACTAAATTTAGCTGTATTTTGGCTAATTTCTGGGTCCCCTCTGAGGGAATCCACAAACCCTGGGTACCTTTAGAATCCCCATGATGTTGGAAAAAAAGGACGCAAATTTGGCATGGATACCTTATGTGGTCAAAAAGTTACAGGTGCCTAAGTGCGAACTACCCCAAATAGCCAAAAAAAGGCTTAGCACAGGGGGGGAAAAGGCCTAGCAGCGAAGGGGTTAATAAAGAGTCAGGTGACCATTAGAAATTAATTGCCTAAGAGGTGGCCTCAAGTACCTGTAATTCCCGCGGCCATGAAAAATGAGAGAGAGAGAGAGAGAGGCAGTAATGCTTAGAATCTTCATACAACGCTCAATGTACTTGTGCAATTCCTTTTAATGTCACAAATGTTAAACAATTGGAGATTTACACTTTAAAGTCTAATTTTGATTTCCTTAATGTGGAAAGTTTGAATAGCACAAATTTAGCTACAAAGCAATAGTAAGGGATAAAGTCTATTTGGGAGTACAGGGAGAGAGTAGGGCGTAGGGCTGTACACTAGGATCAACAAATCAGTTTTGATGCCACTGGCTCGTCATCGGTCCTGGAACTTCATAACATGGCAGAATGCAAGCTGGAGCACAAATATTTGCAGCCACCTCAGCACTTGCCTACCGATACCCTCACCCAGGAATTAGACCAGCATCACTTCATTGATATCAAACCGGATTCCCCTCGCAAAACATTGCTCAAGTCCATTCAGTTCCGTGTGGCAGTTCTGCAAACCCAGCCCTGGGTAACACAGCGATACTAGGAACAGATACTAACCTGCAAAACAAGTCACAAGTGCCTTGCTCAGCACCCCCTTCAGCCCCCTCCCCCCAATGAATCAACATGGGGCACATTCAAGGGCCAATGACATAGTATCAGATGGCACCCTCTCAAAAACTCAAAAGTCACAAGCTTCCCTAAAAAAGTATTTAACTGCACCTGAGTTGGGCCCCTGGGATCAGGCTTAGGGGGATACAGCCGCCACACTTAGGCCCATGCTAGGCCTCATCACAGCAAAAATGCTTAATGCAACTTCTTCGTCCAGCCTCTTGATATGGCGGCAACTCCAGCAAGAAGGGGCAAATCAAGAGCCAAATGACAGCAATGCCTTTCTGGAACACCCTGCTATGATTCACACCAGAGAATCAACAAACATATGGGCTACGATCCTTACCACCCTTCAAGCCCAAGTAGATGCCCTGAACTACCAGTCACATAAATTAGACATTCAAGTAGACCTGATGGGCATCCTAGCGGCACATATTTCTGCCATTGATACAAAACTGGCTGACTTGAACAATCTAATCATGAGAGCTCAAAGCACACATCCAATATCTCCTCTCAAGTGCTTTTGTGGCCCAGTAATTGACAAACTGGGCACCCTGCCCGACATATTGTTGCTGCTGCTAGATGATATAAAAACATGTTTAATACCATACTCTATTGAAAACGGAGGTGGTTGAGTTTGGCCAAAAACCCTCCATCTGGAATGATCTATGGTGGCCCCCAGAAGCGGGCACCTGTCCAATCCCTGTGCCTAAGGCAAAGAACCTTGGCTTTCTGATAGATAAAGATCTATCGTATGGTCCCCAAATCAACCAAGTTACCTCAAATTGCTTCTTTATGATCAAGGTTCTGAGGAAAATACTCCCGTTCATACCTTTCTCTTTAAGGAAGACGGTTGAAGTAGCCTTGATCCTATCCAGAGTAGACTATTGCAACACACTGTACCTGGGAGCTGGTGCGAGACAATTCTCCAAACTCCAATCACTGCAGAATACTGCTGCAAGGGTACTGTGTGATCTCCCCAAGCACCACCCGACATCCGAGGCCATTAGGGACCTACACTGGCTACCAGTTCGACGAAGAGTAGACTTCAAGGCCCTGTGTTTAGTACACAAAGCCTTTTATGGAGGAGGAGCAGTTGATATTGGATCCCTCTTTCCTCGATACGTGCCAACACGTGCACTCAGGTCCGGCAACTTAGGGTTGGTATGCCTCCCCAGGACGAAAAGAGTCAGATGGGGAGGAAAGGGATTCTCATTCCAAGCCACTAAGCTTTGGAACTCCCTTCCTATCCAGATGCGACAGCAACCCAACAGGATTCTGTTTAGGAAGGCTTTAAAAACCTGGCTATTTGATAAATCCTAGAATGGTATGGCCTTCCCACCCCATCCACGCCCCAGCGCCAAGACGCCTTGGCAATAGTGCGCTTAACAAATAATCCAGTCAGTCAGTCAGTCAATAAGCCCAAAAAAATATCTTGTACAAAAAGAAATGGAAACTCTTCACGGACCACCCAACATCAAAAGCACTGCATCGCCTACAACAGCTTGTCCGCTATCAGACAACACTAAGCCTCTAGTGCAAAAGCAGTCGACTTACCTAACTATGATGGCCCCATCCCCAGCTGATCCACAACAGCTGACATCATCTGCAAAAGGACTACAAGCGTCATCAGGTGCGCAAACAGTAAGGGAAGACACCCAACAGGAAGTCGAGGACACTGGCCCTTTGCTGCGTAGACCACAGCAGGGCTCACCACAGACAAAAAAAGAGGTCAAGAAAAGGGAGAAACAAAGTTCCAAATAATCCCTCAGTCAGAAGTTATGTCTATGACATTTATCCAATTTTTTGGAAGTTGCCTGCGAAGCCATTGACAAATAATGGACAAAGACTTGACTCTTCAGACGCAGGATCTACTTGTAATGGAACCCACAATGGAAGTATGACTGAAAGTCCTATCGCAGCTGATCAGCTCAGGGAATAAGACATAATGCCCAAGGGCCAAATCACAAATAACCAAACCAGGCACCACCCATCCTCGGTCAGTGACTGTGCAAGCAGTGAGCTAAGTTCTCATCACAATCAAGAACACTGCTTACCGGTTGTGCCTGATTCTGCACAAAAATGTATTGCTTTACCATCGCCTTCCCTCTAAACAGTCATGCAACCACCTAACAAGGCTGAAGATCTTAAGACAAAATTTAAGGTAGCAGAAGGCATCTCCATCCCTTGCACCCAGCATATCATCTCTATCCCAGAATGTAAGACAAACAGCTCAGCTTCCAAGAGACCAGAAAACGGACAAGAAGGCCCACAGAACATTACCGAGACCGTGCAGGAGAAAAAAATAGATTGTTTTCGACCCCGAATATTTCTCCAAAGGGCCGCATGAATTCCTAAATAGAGGGATATCCTAAAACTATTGAGTGTGATACCCTTGCTGGCTACCTTAACCACCAAGGACATTATCTTTGTGAAATGTATGCCGCCAGATCACAGCAATTCGAAACAAGCCACCCTTGTGGACTGGTTTTCACCAGCCTCTGCTTCAATGGTACTAAAAGAAAAACATAATTTTGAAGCATGGGGAATTTCAATCTTGCCCTACACCCAACCGTGTGACCCTTCTCCATTAGAAAATCATACGCCAAGCACCCCAGTCAGACCCCCAAATACATCCTTTTTCTATTCTCAAAGGAGCACTCAGCAAATCACCAAAACTTGCAGCTAATAGTTATCACTCCACTCTGGCTCCCTGGTGAAAAAAGGTCATGAGTCCCCCCCTGCCCCCCTCTGCCGGAGTAGGATTGGGGTTGGCTGCCACGTGCTCTGCAAAAACCATTTCCAGCCACATGAACTGGACTCTCAAGTCCCCTAGACAAAAAGAATGCGGTCACACAAAAATCTGCTAATGGAATATAGCAGGGACCAAATCGAAACTAGAGGATGGGCATCCCTTGCAGGTATGGAAGAACTGTGATATTGTGGTCCTTCAGGAAACTTGGTCAACAACCCCACTGCCAGTCACAGGTTACATGCTTTATAAAATCCCAGCACATAAGCAGTTAAAGTATGGGAGACCTAAAGAGGGACTTGCAGTAGATATAATTCTATATTTACAAATTGAAGTTGATGCAAAGACTGAAATTGATCATGGAATCCAAGTCCTAGAGGTAAAAAAGTGGGACGCTCATGGAAACACATCTTTATTCATTATAAATGTCCACATTCACCCAGACCTGGAGACGAAAAGGGCCCTCACCTGTAAACTAGTGACCTAAGTATGCGATTTGACGCATTGTACTCCGACATCAGGCATTATTTTAACCAGTGATTTTAACATGAATCTCCTACAGCACTCAGGGGAAGAGGACCTTCTATCAGCCCAAAATCTGTACTGGGAAATTCCTATTTAGCACACAAGGAAAGGCACTGGTAGAGTCAAAATGGGCGAATATCTAATAAAATATCTCGACTATGTCGGTCTAAGGGCATTGAACGGCAGGAGCACCCGCGACACCCCACCAAACCCTACGTTTTATTAGTCTTGCTCACACTCAACCATTGACTACATACTGGTGTTATTACACCGATTTTACCTAATATCCTCATTCAGAATTGAAACGACCACTGACAGAGACTACCTTCCCCAAGTCCTAGAACTAAGCCTAGCCTAGACTTCCGAATTAACCAAAAGATCTCAGCAGCCTCCATACAGTAGATTTTAAAAGAATAAAATGCACTGATAACTCAATTTCCAAAGCAGCTTCCATGGTGGTATAGACAATAACAAAATGTGAGCTCAAACAAAACAACTCGACTCAATCCTGGGAATTGTTCTGTAGCACCCTCACCGGATCTCACAACAGGGACAAGTCCAGTACCAATAAAATTTCCTCAGATCTTACCTCCCGCCAGAGGAAAATATCACCGGCCTGTCATTTAGCTAAAAAGAAGCTAAATCAAGCCCTGTGAATGCTGAGGAAAATGCCATCGTCCCCTCTTATCATTAATCAACTAAGAAATGCCAAAAAGCTGATCAAGAAACAGCAATGGAAAGACAGAAGAAGTCAGTCAGATGCATTTTGGGCCAAGCTGTTATATGTCAGTAAAAAATGTAACTTAAAAAACCTTTGCCACCCAGTAAATTCCCTAACAAGACCATATAATGCACTGATCAACTACAGCATACCTGAAGCTACATGGATCTCTCGTCTGTCTACAGAATTCTCCTCAGGACCATCACTCACAGGGGCCCTCGCTCTGGACGGACAAAATGCCTGTATCACCGGCTCTGGCACGGTATTTACCACAGGTCTGAGTTCTAAAAAAGCAAACGAAAAGAGTGCCCCACTTGTGGATATTGATCAGAATAACAGTCTATTCCAGCAACCGAAATTACTGAAAATCATTTCACAAGCAAGGCGGGACAGTGCCCTGGCTCAAATGGAATTCCATCTGCAATATTGAAAGAAAATCCTCCTTTTTGGGCTGGTAAATTTTCTTTGCAGTTCAACCTTGCATTTGTAACAGTGTCAATACCAGATGGCTGGTGCGGATTAATAATAAATCCGATCTTTAAAGGTGGTGGCAATTCCAAGCAAAAAATCTACCACTTAACAGCTCTCTTGGATACTGAGGCCAAGTACTTTGCTACAGCACTGTTGGCTGACATGACTGCTTGATCAACCCCAAACAACATTGCACCCCCTAATCAAACAGGGTTTTCAAAGGGTACCAGCACGCTAGCTAACATCTTGGCTCTGGCTCTCACAATGGAAAATGGAAAAAAAAAAAAAATTCTATTCATCTATGCTTCATTGATTTTAAATCAGCTTTGGACAGAGTGGATCGAGGTAAATTGTGGGCATAGCTTACAGACTGGGGTATGCCGTCCCCCCTACTGAGAGGAATCCAACTGCTCTATATAAATAACTGGACCAGAATTAAAATAAGGGATGAGACCCGCCTATCTAGGAAGATTCGAACAAACCAGGGCCTCAAACAAGGGTGTGTGCTGGCACCGACTCTTTTTAAACTCTTCTTATCAGACTTGACGGAGGTACTTAATATGATCAACAGCCACTCCCCACAGTTGGACTACTTTACCCTAAACCATCTCCTGTGTGCAGATAATGTTTTCCTCTGCAGTTTCACAAAGATTGTCCTTCAGCGACTGATATGATAGAAGCACTATCAAACTATGCCAGCGAAAATGCTCTGGAAATCAACAGAAGTAAGTCAAAAGTTATGGCCTTCACAAGACGCACAAAGAAGGGAATGTGGTTCCTCAACAGGCTCCCCCTGGAAAATGTGGACACATACAAATACCTGGGAGTACTGATTGCTGAAAAAGGTTCCTACCCCAAAGACAGTTACAAGCAAGAACAGGAAATGCACTCATTTAGGCCTTCTGCACTCTCTCAAACAAGCTTTCTGCCACTACTAACTGTCATGGCGGCCAATTTCCTAGGCCGAGACCTGGTCTCTCTGGATGAGCTACTCACAATGGTTTACAGGGGAGTTTTTACGATTCTGACGTACGCATCCCTGGTGCAGATTTGTCTTTAACTTTGCCTCACATGGGAAACGATTGCGAGGCAGAGTGCTTTTACCAAGTGCTGTTATAGAATGATTCTGCCTGTGACAACTCACTTAACCAAATAATTTGGTCCATGATAACCAGCCCTCTAATGTCGTCCTTTACGTCTTTTCTTGATAGTCCCCTGGCTCGATCTTCTTTCCTCCCCCTTTTTCCTTTTCCCCCTTTCCTTCTATACCCCATAGAACATGTTTATATATATATATAATATATCCACAAACAAAGTTGCCTGGAATGAGGAAGCCCAACACAGGTGAGTAAAAGATAACCACTATTTTAATGGAAAAACGGCTTGGGAAAACAGCAGAAGTGCCTCGCAAAAGTAAGTCCTGTGATCTTTACCCGACGCGTTTCATGCTGTTGAAGCATTTCCTCAGGGGCTCGCAGGTGAACATGAGTCTTTGGTCACAGCGATTTAAATAGGCACCATATCGTAACTTAGTCCCCGCCTTGATGGGCGTGGCCACAGCTGTGGCCTGCTGGATCCTGTAGTGCCAAATGTTATTACTCGAGTGAGCCGCTGTGACCAGGCTCAAAGTATCGTCATGATAAATACCCAAGTGGGTGGCGATGACTGCCTTGTGCCGCTTCTCATGCTCGAAGTGTTGATCCATAGGGGCACACCTGCCCTCAAGTTGCAGCGTCGGTTGACGTCGCAACAGGACTGTGGAACACAGCGGGGCTTCCTCGCGGCTCAGGCTGCGCCGCAACATATCCACAAACAAAGTTGCCTGGAATGAGGAAGCCCAACACAGGTGAGTAAAAGATAACCACTATTTTAATGGAAAACGGCTTGGGAAAACAGCAGAAGTGCCTCGCAAAAAGTAAGTCCTGTGATCTTTACCCGACGCGTTTCATGCTGTTGAAGCATTTCCTCAGGGGCTCGCAGGTGAACATGAGTCTTTGGTCACAGCGATTTAAATAGGCACCATATCGTAACTTAGTCCCCGCCTTGATGGGCGTGGCCACAGCTGTGGCCTGCTGGATCCTGTAGTGCCAAATGTTATTACTCGAGTGAGCCGCTGTGACCAGGCTCAAAGTATCGTCATGATAAATACCCAAGTGGGTGGCGATGACTGCCTTGTGCCGCTTCTCATGCTCGAAGTGTTGATCCATAGGGCACACCTGCCCTCAAGTTGCAGCGTCGGTTGACGTCGCAACAGGACTGTGGAACACAGCGGGGCTTCCTCGCGGCTCAGGCTGCGCCGCAACATATCCACAAACAAAGTTGCCTGGAATGAGGAAGCCCAACACAGGTGAGTAAAAGATAACCACTATTTTAATGGAAAAACGGCTTGGGAAAACAGCAGAAGTGCCTCGCAAAAAGTAAGTCCTGCGATCTTTACCCGACGCGTTTCATGCTGTTGAAGCATTTCCTCAGGGGCTCGCAGGTGAACATGAGTCTTTGGTCACAGCGATTTAAATAGGCACCATATCGTAACTTAGTCCCCGCCTTGATGGGCGTGGCCACTCGAGTAATAACATTTGGCACTACAGGATCCAGCAGGCCACAGCTGTGGCCACGCCCATCAAGGCGGGGACTAAGTTACGATATGGTGCCTATTTAAATCGCTGTGACCAAAGTCTCATGTTCACCTGCGAGCCCCTGAGGAAATGCTTCAACAGCATGAAACGCGGCGGGTAAAGATCACAGGACTTACTTTTTGCGAGGCACTTCTGCTGTTTTCCCAAGCCGTTTTCCATTAAAATAGTGGTTATCTTTTACTCACCTGTGTTGGGCTTCCTCATTCCAGGCAACTTTGTTTGTGGATATGTTGCGGCGCAGCCTGAGCCGCGAGGAAGCCCCGCTGTGTTCCACAGTCCTGTTGCGACGTCAACCGACGCTGCAACTTGAGGGCAGGTGTGCCCCTATGGATCAACACTTCGAGCATGAGAAGCGGCACAAGGCAGTCATCGCCACCCACTTGGGTATTTATCATGACGATACTTTGAGCCTGGTCACAGCGGCTCACTCGAGTAATAACATTTGGCACTACAGGATCCAGCAGGCCACAGCTGTGGCCACGCCCATCAAGGCGGGGACTAAGTTACGATATGGTGCCTATTTAAATCGCTGTGACCAAAGACTCATGTTCACCTGCGAGCCCCTGAGGAAATGCTTCAACAGCATGAAACGCGTCGGGTAAAGATCACAGGACTTACTTTTTGCGAGGCACTTCTGCTGTTTTCCCAAGCCGTTTTCCATTAAAATAGTGGTTATCTTTTACTCACCTGTGTTGGGCTTCCTCATTCCAGGCAACTTTGTTTGTGGATATGTTGCGGCGCAGCCTGAGCCGCGAGGAAGCCCCGCTGTGTTCCACAGTCCTGTTGCGACGTCAACCGACGCTGCAACTTGAGGGCAGGTGTGCCCCTATGGATCATCACTTCGAGCATGAGAAGCGGCACAAGGCAGTAATCGCCACCCACTTGGGTATTTATCATGACGATACTTTGAGCCTGGTCACAGCGGCTCACTCGAGTAATAACATTTGGCACTACAGGATCCAGCAGGCCACAGCTGTGGCCACGCCCATCAAGGCGGGGACTAAGTTACGATATAGTGCCTATTTAAATCGCTGTGACCAAAGACTCATGTTCACCTGCGAGCCCCTGAGGAAATGCTTCAACAGCATGAAACGCGTCGGGTAAAGATCACAGGACTTACTTTTGCGAGGCACTTCTGCTGTTTTCCCAAGCCGTTTTTCCATTAAAATAGTGGTTATCTTTTACTCACCTGTGTTGGGCTTCCTCATTCCAGGCAACTTTGTTTGTGGATATGTTGCGGCGCAGCCTGAGCCGCGAGGAAGCCCCGCTGTGTTCCACAGTCCTGTTGCGACGTCAACCGACGCTGCAACTTGAGGGCAGGTGTGCCCCTATGGATCAACACTTCGAGCATGAGAAGCGGCACAAGGCAGTCATCGCCACCCACTTGGGTATTTATCATGACGATACTTTGAGCCTGGTCACAGCGGCTCACTCAAGTAATAACATTTGGCACTACAGGATCCAGCAGGCCACAGCTGTGGCCACGCCCATCAAGGCGGGGACTAAGTCACAATATGGTGCCTATTTAAATCGCTGTGACCAAAGACTCATGTTCACCTGCGAGCCCCTGAGGAAATGCTTCAACAGCATGAAACGCGTCGGGTAAAGATCACAGGACTTACTTTTTGCGAGGCACTTCTGCTGTTTTCCCAAGCCGTTTTTCCATTAAAATAGTGGTTATCTTTTACTCACCTGTGTTGGGCTTCCTCATTCCAGGCAACTTTGTTTGTGGATATGTTGCGGCGCAGCCTGAGCCGCGAGGAAGCCCCGCTGTGTTCCACAGTCCTGTTGCGACGTCAACCGACGCTGCAACTTGAGGGCAGGTGTGCCCCTATGGATCAACACTTCGAGCATGAGAAGCGGCACAAGGCAGTCATCGCCACCCACTTGGGTATTTATCATGATGATACTTTGAGCCTGGTCACAGCGGCTCACTCGAGTAATAACATTTGGCACTACAGGATCCAGCAGGCCACAGCTGTGGCCACGCCCATCAAGGCGGGGACTAAGTTACGATATGGTGCCTATTTAAATCGCTGTGACCAAAGACTCATGTTCACCTGCGAGCCCCTGAGGAAATGCTTCAACAGCATGAAACGCGTCGGGTAAAGATCACAGGACTTACTTTTTGCGAGGCACTTCTGCTGTTTTCCCAAGCCGTTTTTCCATTAAAATAGTGGTTATCTTTTACTCACCTGTGTTGGGCTTCCTCATTCCAGGCAACTTTGTTTGTGGATATATATATATATATATATATATATATATATATATATATATATATATATATATATATATATATATATATATATATATATATATATATTTATTTTTTTTATATGCTATAGCTACTCATGTTATTGTGCAACACTGTTTTTTCCTATGTCTAGACTTTGCTCCTGTAACTGATTTAATTTTGTAAGTCATGGATCCTCATGTAAAGCGCTCTGATACATCTGGGTCTAGCCAGCGCTATATAAAACTCTGCAAATAAATAAGCATTCCAAGTGAACATTTTATGGGACCAGTCATTGCCATACCAGACCTTTAAAAGGGCTCTAAATGCATGTGCAAAGAGAAAATCTCTGATCAAGGATAAATTAGCCCTGGCAAAGAGATCCCATGCGTGGATGCTAGTCGACGGCTACAAGCAGTTAAAACCGGCCTTACATTTGAGCAAAACATACGCAGCCCATATAAAGTGGAAGTTTCTTATCCTCCACCTCGCCGTATTTCCCTCCCTGGTGGAACAAACGTCGTGGCTAGCAAAGGAGGGCACTGCATGTTGTCTATGATGGTCACTGAAAGAGGATCTACTTCATCTGGTCTGCATTTGCCCAGTTTTAATGGACCTAAGAAGAACTCTGTTCAGGACAGCATTCATAAAATCCTGGAAAGATGCTATAATTGCGTGCCTAAGTCCTGATGATCCCATTTATCAGATTTCTTGCCGGGTTTCAATAAGCAGTGGCAGTAAGGTCTGGAGCTGAGTGCCTTTAAACAAGAGTTAATTCAAAACTCCTTGGCAGCCTCGCTCCTGACAATTTTTATAGTTTATAATTTTAGTGTCATTTTATAGTTATTGTCTCTTTAGTAGCTTTAAAACATCAAGTTCACAACATAATTAGAGACTGCCTTGGATACAGTGGAACCACTTACTATCTTAATGACATATTTATTGTTCTTTAGATTACTTGTGCTATGGTTTTAACTAAGTGATGCAATAAAATAAAAATAAAATGAGATAAAAATGAATTGAAAGATATGAGAATAAAGATAAATATATAACCACTTGGTTAAGCTATTGCAAATAGAATGTATGTGATCAAACCCTACATGTAATACTGTGTATGAACATACAAATACTTTATATACAGAAACAAAAGAAACAAGTGTGAATTTGGGGGAAATGCTGGTGCAAAATGTTCATTAGTGCAGATGTGCAGATATGCAATCAAAAACAGAAGACATATAAATCAAAAAACAGATACTTGAAAGCCTTTTAACCAGTGCTTAATTTGTAGATAAATAAGTGCCAGGGCTGTCGTCAGGAGGCCTCTCCAGCTTGCACCACACGTTGTCCCGGCCAGCGCTGCTGGTGACAGTACAAACACATGTATGAACATCACACTCCTTTAAGTGTGCCACTTCAGACTACTCCAGGCCCCCAAAGCTATAAGAATGGCCTGGGTGGCCGGTATTAGTTATTTTAATGTATATTGAATTAATAAACAATTGTTGTTGTGCTCATCTCTAAAAAACACAAACAGTTCCGCCATGTAGCAGAGTGACATAAGACCCGGTGTTGGCAATTAGGTGCTGGTGCTGAGCACCGGAAACCACCGGCTCAAATTAAGCACTGCTTTTAACATGCACAGCATGTAACCGTTTTCTTGATAGATTCCCTTTTTTGTGAGGAAGCAACATGGTGGTCGCTTTCTGAGGAGCTCTGCTGTCCCGCGCCCGTAATCTGCTGTAACTGCCGCTCCCCAAGCCAACCCCACCCGGGTTAAACTGTCATCAGCGGCCAACATTAAGCACCAGACTCGCACCAATTGTTGGCCTACGACGAGGAGGGAGAGAGCACCCGTGACAGCGTCTGACATTACCGGGAGAGTGTGCCTGAAGCCGGCAGAGTTGTGTGGCGGCTGAGGCGTCGGCCCATTCGGGGAATAGCGAAAGTCAGACTGGAGGCTGGGTCCAGAGATTTTGTGCTGCAGCTTGGAGTTCGGGAGAAACCCCCCCCCCAACACTCGCAGCCCAGCCACTGACCATCTTGGGAGGGGCTGCGCATGTGGCCTGCATCCCCTGGCAGAGGCACCCAAAGTGGCCGCACTCGTTCCTGGTGTCAGGGCGCGGCGAGTCCTGCATTGGTGGCGGTGTGGGCCCGGCGAGACCAGGAGACTTGGAAGGCGGGAGTCTGGGGGCTAGATGAAGTTGGAGGAGCAGCAGTCCACTAGCTGTCGCCGACTGGTGAGCCAAGCAGGCAGCGCTGAACATACTGCCTTGAGAGGCCCGTAAGGCCGTGCTGCAGTGGAGCCATGGCCTTGCTTTGCATAACAACACAGCGGGTCCAACATTGAAGATGGGGGAGGAAGGGAAGGGGCTTCCCAACCCCACTATTAAGGTGAGAGCCCGGGTTAATGGTTGTCCCATTTGGAGCCACTGGCTTGGACTGCACCCTCTGAGGCCCATGCATATCCATTTGATGCAAACCTGGACTTCAACTGCTTTTGGGCCCTGCGATTAGGGGGAGCTGTGCTGTGTGTGCACCTTGAAGACCTGAACTGGGGCACTGAGACTATTAAGAGGCTCAATCCACCGACCAGTACTGGAGGGAGCAGCAGGGGTGCTGTGGGAGCGGCCTTGTTCACTGGAGGCCTCTGCCTTCCACCTGTTGCTCCAGTTGCTCCGCTTGCCCCCGGGTCCGCACTGCGAACATTGTTAGCGGTCTGCTTTTCCCCTTTGAGGCACTGAGGGAGCATACTAGGGGCTACGAGCTGGACTCAATTTTGTGCAACAAAGTTGGGCTCGCCTCACTGCTAATCAGGCAGGCAATGGTGGAGGCCTACATATATATTGAGAGACAGCTGTTTAGGGGCCCAGGGACCGGCGAAAGGTCTGAACATGTGCAGCATGGCAGGAAGTGGCCCTACGGGGTGCTGAACAGTAAATGCCTGTAACCCGCAAACGAATAGGCATGGACCGTGGCTGCGTCCCAACCCCAGGTGGGTTGTCGTTTACTCTTCCCGCTTCCTCCTCTCCTCCCCTCTGATCCCTTGAACCCCGGGGTGTTTGCCAGTGGTTTGACCTTCGCATAATGACTTGCATTGGAGGCAATAATCGAGCTTCAGGGCTGTGGAGGGGTGCAGTTGTCAGAGGAGACAGAGGGCCCATGCCTGATTAAACTTTGAGGAATACTGTCTTGCACCCCGCAGGGACAGGGGAGTGTGCCATTATGGATGATTCTGCTGCAGCTTCTCACTGCACTCTCTTGGACACTGCCTCCATCTGGCCACATCATGGCAAGAGCCAAACCGGCGGCCACCACCAGTTCTTAGAGTGGCACACAAGACAGGATCTCTGACCTGCCAATTCTCTCCTGTGATGATCTTTTTAGATTACACTTTAAAGGTCCAACAGCAAAGACAATCCTTTCAAGACGTTAAACAAAAACTAAAGGCCATGGGAGTCACCTATATGCTTCCCTTCCTGGCCTGCATGAAGGTCATTTTTCAAGGCAAGACATTCTTCTTTGACACTCCTGAAGCGGTCTGGGACTGGGTAGAGGAGCGTCCCACAGTGAGCACCAGAAACTTTCCTTCACAGGGCTGAGAGGAGGGGCATGGGGGACACTGGAGATCCTTCTAGAGAATGGTGCACAGCTTTGAGAAGATGGCTGCGCCGCAGAGACAGGAAAGCCCAGTACTTGGGACCAGAACAATACCCCAGGCAAGATAACTCTTCGGTGGCGGCGGAAGACTCAGCTACACTAGCTGCCAATGATGACCCCTCACAGGAATTGCCAGATACTCTGTGATGTACTTGTGGGTGCAGGTTGTTGGTGCCTTGGCAATATGAGTGGAGGTTTTGCACGACCCACAAGCTAGCACTCTCTCTCTTTTTTCTCTTTTTGTTCCCCATTTCTTCTATTTTCACTTCCCTTTCCGTTAGTGGGTTTGGGTTGGTTTTAGTTGGTGGGGGTATGCACGGTAGGGGAGATGCACATCTCAGGTTAGCCCCATTGGCTACTGTCCCTAGACACACCACAACAGGTACTTTCAGTTCACAAAGTATGGGGTGGGAGGGGGTTCGGGAATGGTTTTTGGTTTCTTCTCATTTGGTACTGTTAGACTCAGATACACGGCAGGCACACGTGACAGGCACTTACGGTTCACTGACATGGTTAATGAATGACTGATATATCATAAAGCATGGCTAGGACTGGGCAGCGTGGTCTCTCGGGTACACATTACAAACCTCTCATGGAATGTTAATGGCATACTTGAGAAGATCAAGAGGAGGGGTGGGACTCAGGCCAGCCTCAAAAATGAACGCCGACATTTTGATGCTCCAGGAGACTCATCTTCTGCGTAATCATTGGCCTGCTGAGGTTATGCTCAGGTCTGTCACTCAGGTTTCCACCCAGGCTCCTGAGCCACGGCCATCCTGATCCAAAAATGTATGCCTTTGCCGGTGTCCAAAGAATGGCATGATAATCTGGGCTGGTACGTTGCAGTGCAACCTGACCTTGATTGACATGTTGCTAGCACACTATCCCGGAGAGAGGGGGTACACCTTTTACTCTGGTGCCCACCATTCTTTCCCCTGACTGGATCACTTTCTCATACCCCGTCATGAAGCCCACCGAGTTTTAGATATACAACAATTAGCGTGAGGCCTCTCAGATCACTCGCCAATAGCGATGGAAATGGCCTGGGGCCCGTCGCAGGCTGTGACGAGCTGGCGCCTGAATCGCTGGAGTCTACAGAATGAGGAGTTTAGAGAGATATGTCGACACAGGTGCCAATGGCTTCTTGCTGAAAACTAGGCCAGGGTGGAATTCCACTATGCAGAACTCTGCGAAGTGACCAAAAAGCTCCGCCGCGCTACGCGGAGTTCCGCAAGCGGTGGAGTGTGCTGGGTCGTGCCATTTGTGCCGATTTTGGGGATTTTGGCTCACAAAAGTCATCACTCACCTAGTTCATCCAGATGAGGCCAGATTTAAGCCCTGTTGCACCACCCTCCATAATATACTCAGGGTCCACAATGCCATTGAACTGTGCAGAGGTCGTCCCAGAAACAGAGCTTTACTCTCAGTTGACTTCAGGAAAGCCTTTGATTCGGTAGACTGGACGTATTTATTTGCCCTTCTGCCCCATATTGGGATCGGGCCAAAGTTTTTTGGGTATGTACGATTGCTATACACTAATCTTAGGGCCAGGGTATGTGTCAGAGGGGCAAACTCGGATTGGTTCCGATAGAGAGAGGCACCGGCCAAGGTTTACCATTGTCCCGTTTGCTCTTTGCTTTGGCAATCGAGTCCTTGGCGGCATGGGTGTGAGTGGACATGCTGTTCCAGTGGTCCCCTGATATAAGTGACAGAATCACGCTCTACACAAATGACATTTTGATGTTCCTGGCTGATTTGGAAACAACGGGACCTCTGGCAAGATCCTTCAGATCTTGGTTAGTACTCCAGCTTACATTTGAACATCCACAAGTCCTTGATCTACCCCATTGCTCCCTTCCCACTGACTATGTCATGGGCACCAGGGATAGGGGTGCTCCCCTTGGGGTTTAAGTACCAAGGAGTCTTTGTTACCGATAACTGCCTACATCGTATGACTTCAATCTCCTATGACAGCTGGAGGTCCTTGCGAAGGACGTGAAATTCTGGTCCGCTCTCCCTTTGTCCTTCCTAGGGAGCTCTGCCATTCTTAAAATGGTTTCTCTTCAGTGCTTCCTATACCAGCCGCAAAACTGCCCTTTCCCAGGGGAGAAGGCCTTTTTTGCTGAAGCAAATACATTGATTAGGACACTATTATGGGGTGGGGGTCCACCCGGAATATCCATGGGGAAATTCTGTTGGCCCATCTTTAATGGAGGGATAGCTACTCCTGATATTCTTTTGTTTTACAGGGTGGCACACTTACTCATAATAAACAAATTGTGGCTTGAGGGCTTTGATGACCCGCTTACTCGACAGAGGGATGGGTGATGGATCGTTGCAACCTCCCACATTTGCTCTACAATGGTGATCTTTGAGCCTACCTTCTTCTACGAGAGTGGCACTGGCGGTCTGGACTGCTGCTGTGAAGTCCAAGAGTTGGGCGGGTAGGCTGACATTGGAGACTCCATTGTGGAGAGGTAACAGACTACCACAAGTCGTGGCCCTCCGAGGTTTCTCTACTTGGGATACCATCCGCATCTCTACACTAGGTGATGTGATGCACAATGGGGCACTGAAATTCTTTCAAAATTTACAAACAGAATATGACATGCACAGCACACAGTTCTTTCAATACCTCCAGCTCTAGTCATGCACTCTTACCTACTATACAGTCCGAGGAAGACATCCTCGAATATTCCCCACTTGAAGTAAAATTTCTCCTTGCAAGCTATCTGGCATATATAAAATGCTTCTCGGAAACTTACCAGACCGGATGGCCTGGGTGAGAACGGCATGGGAGGGGGACTTGGGACCAATGGATGACGAGGATTGGCAGGAAATGGTGGAGGCCTCTAGAGAGGAGATAATAGCCTCCCAGTTTCGATTGATACAACTTAAGCTGCTTCATCACACTTATCTCACTAGAGCAAGATTGCACTGCATGGGACTGATGGCCTCAGGGAATTGTCTGTGGTGTGATGGCCCACATGGGGATTTGCCCCATATGTTCTAGCAATGCCCCACACTTTCATACATTTGGAACGGGATACTGAGACGCCTGGAGGGAGTGCTGGGCTGGTGCATACCCAGAGACCCCAAATTTATTATACTACATATTACGGACGGCTTAGGATGTAACAGGTATCAAAGGGCATAGCTTGGTTAGGTTTCATCATTGTGAAACGAAATATTGCGCGAGCCTGGAAAGATACTAAGGCTCCCTCCATCGAGCAATGGGCCAAGGGCATGGATTATTGTATGGGAGTGGAACGCCCGATTTACCTGACAAGAGGGTGCTCTCAGAAACACCAGAAGATATGAAAAGAATGGGCTGGATACAGGGGTAGATAATTGGAGCCGTGCCCATCTAGACCATGGTCCATTTTTAGAGATATGCGTTCACATAACTCTGAAGTGCACAACCTACAAATGAGGTAGAGGACTCGGGGTTTGCCATACAGGCATGTGTTGTTACACTATGTTTGAACCTTGTTACCTTGACATTCAGCTGCTATATTGTAATAGAGATGCTGTCTCTCATGTCTGTCTCTCTTAATTCTATGTACCACTTTTGGGAACTGTTTGATAAAATCAATAAAAGTTTTTTTTTTTTTTTTAAATAATGTTGATAATTGTGTTTAAAGATGTTTCACATCTTAGATAAGATGGTGCCATGAGCTGATTTCTCCTCCCTGACAAACGTGATATTCTGGAGGTTGAATCCTGCAAGGCAGACAGTGTCAATCCTTAAATAATCTGTAAATTGGCTAATCCTAATACATGTCATTTATAGCATTTAGAAACTGGAAAAGTGATATACAGAATGAGCATTTACCCCTCCACCGCACCACCCCCATTGCTTTCACTTTAAGCGGAAAACCTGCCGCCCTCGGAGCAGGTTGAGTGCTGCCATCTTGAAGTATTTTCATACCAAAGGCACTACGGGAACTGCTGACTAATTTTCTTATCATGCGCACGGCCCTTTAACACCCCGCCCCAGGTTGTCAATTTGCAAACCAAAACGAGAAAGCGCTATCTATCACTGTGGCCTGGGGCTATTTAACAAACTAACCTGGAGAGAGGCCCATGCCAAGAGCATTGTCATTTTCACCGGTTTGTTGTCTCGCAAAATGTAAGAGACTGCCTCCTTTTACACCCCGCAGGGCTGAACTCTCAAAGCATTCAGATAACTTGACAAGACAATCGAGAAATATGGTAATGCCTGTGTGCGAACTACTGTATAGTGAAAGCAGTTCAGTCTTTGAAGCCAATGCAAAAATGCGTCATGAAGCAAGCAATGTGTTTAATTTTGGAAACTTTTGCAACCCACCAAAATCCCCTCTAAAATCCAACCACAGCCCATTCGCTAGTGTTGACAATGAGATATACAGCTTTTCTTCAGGAAAGCCCCCAGGCCTGTCAGCGCGCCCGAGATGGACAGCTGCAGAAAAGGGGGAGGGTAGCCGAGCATGACCCGGGGCGGGAGCGCCCCCTCTGTTCTGTCTCAGCGAGCGGCCATAATGGAGGAGTGAGTGACCTCCCTTGTTTGCTGCTTTGGGGTGGTTTTTGAGCGGTCAGACTCCTGATGGTAAACTGTGTCATAGCCCCCGGCATTTGCATCCATTTTCCAAGGTAAATTACCATGCAAATTCAGAATGTTCTGCTCAACTGCTGCGGTATCCTTCGTTGCACACTGTGACACATGAGAAACTTCGTGCTGACGGGAGAGAAAGCGTGGTGCCTTCTGAATAAAAAAAGAAAGAAAGAAAAAAAATAGGTTCCAAACAAAGGGCCATTTCGAGTCAGGCCCGTGCAAAACCTTGTTACATGGAAGTTACACCAAGCCACAGACTGGAGATAGTACAATAGATGCAAACAGATGTGCACTTCTACAGGGTTAGAATAGCCAATAGGCAGATCCACTGGAATTATGTGGCAGGAGAAGGCCAAATTATGTGGCAGGCTCGAGTAAATTATGCGGCAAGAAAAGGCAATTTATGCAGCATTATGCTGCATATTTTGTGATAGTATTACTTCATTATTTCGTCATTTTTAGGTCTCGGCCTGCACCAGCGCTTGCGCTGGTCTGGCCGAGAGTTTTAGTAAGCGGGTTTTGGAAGTGCAAACACTGACTTTCGGCTGGCGACCAGCTTGAGTTCACGATGGCGTGCACGCGCAGCTGCCATTTGTTGTTTCCTATCTCTTCCTCATTTCCTCGTCATGGCTCATTAACTCTCTGGACTCTGATGTTTCAATCGCAGCAGCAGCTCACATTACCAACTGAGGGCCCTGGACTACAGTCACATGAAAAACAACAGCGATTAGCATTGAAATGCAAGCTTTTTTTTGTCTAGTTAGAAATATTGCTTCGGTGCGTTGATTTCATCTTATATCGCTTTATATCGCTTATATAGCTTATCGCTTATATCGCTTTATATCGCTTATATAGCTGGTCTTCCTAAATCTAGGTTAGCGCCGCTAAGAGCTACTCTGAACGCCTCTGCTAGACTAATCACTGGCTCAAGAAAGCATGATCATATCACACCTGACTTAATCCAGCTTAACTGGCTCCCCATTGAAGCTAGGATCCGTTTCAAGATAGCCTGCCTGACACATAAAGCTATACATTTCAATAGCCCTGTTTACCTGGCAAAAAAACTTGAGCTTTCCGGAGCCAGAAGATATTTAGGAAACTCAAATACCCTACTACTGAAACCAGCGAAATTCAATAAAAAAAGAACTTACAATCGCACCTTCTCAGGGCTGGCTCCAAGAATTTGGAATGCCTTACCGACGGAGATCAGAGCCAACCCTTCGACTGCCTCATTCAAAAAACAGGTCAAATGGCTACTATTGGAAGAACTGCATCAGCAATAGCCTCCTTGTCATTTGCTAGTCAATTACCATACATCTCAGACAAGCTTCTTTACTTTGTGTTGAAATATATGACAATTTACTTTCACTTTATGTTTGTAACTCATGCTTGACAATCATTTTACTTGGGGTTTAATATGTATCTCATCTGTCTTTGAAGTAAGGCGATGATGACACTGTTTCGGCCTCATCTGGGTGGGCTGTTTACTGTCTGTTTATCTTCTACCTACTCTCCACCTAGCGCCCTCAGTCATTTTATGCCTCAGGTTCCTCGCATGTTGCCTTATTGGGTGTGCTTGGGTGTTTTATTGTATGCTTAACAATTTACTTTCACTTTATGCTTGAAACTAGTGCTTGACAATCATTTCTACTGGAGGTTTATAACGTATCTCGTTTGTATTTGAAGTAAGTCGATGCTGAAACTGCTCGGCCTCATCTAGGTTGGCTGTTACCGGTTTGTTCACTTGCTTTTTTGTAAATGTATTTATATTGTCTCTGTACGTAAACGTCAGTTTTTCCTCTTTGTACAGCGCTCTGATACCCGGTTGGGTCTTGTTCGCGCTTTATAAAACTTTTCAAATAAATAAATAAATAAATCTGTTTCTCTTTCAAACTCCTTCATTCACTCTCTCTCCCCTTCTTTCTCTCTCTCTATCCCGCTCCACTCTTTATTCTATGTACACCCTTTCTCTCTCTCTCTTTCTCTCTCACCACCCTCTCTAATTGGGCATTATATCTTCACTCTATCTCTCACTCGGCAACACCACAGCATCACTCAGCGCAACCACAGCATCAATCAGAGCCAGCACAGCATCACTCAGCACCACCACTCAGCACCACCACAGCATCACTCGGCACCACCACAGCATCACTAAGCACCACAACAGCATCACTAAGCACCACCACAACACCACTCAGCACCACCACAGCATTACTCAGCAGCACCACAGCATCACTCTGCACCACCACAGCATCACTCTGCACCACCACAGCATCACTCTGCACCACCACAGCATCACTCTGCACAACCACAGCATCACTCAGCACAACCACAGCATCACTCAGCACCACCACAGCATCACTCAGCACCACCACAGCATCACTCAGCACCACCACAGCACCACTCAGCACCACCACAGCATCACTCAGCATCACCACAGCATCACTCAGCACCACCACAGCACCACTCAGCACCACCACAGCATCACTCAGCACCACCACAGCATCACTAAGTACCACAACAGCATCACTAAGCACAACCACAGCATCACTCAGCACCACCACAGCATCACTCAGCACCACGACAGCATCACTCAGCACCACCACAGCATCACTCAGCACTACCACGGCATCACTCAGCACCACCACTCAGCACCACCACAGCGTCACTCAGCACCAGCACAGCACCAGCACAGCACCACCACAGCATCACTCAGCACCACCACAGCACCACTCAGCACCACCACAGCATCACTCAGCATTACCACAGCACCACCACTCAGCACCACCACAGCACCACCCCAGCCCCACTCAGCACCACCACACCACCACTCAGCACCACTAAGCACCACAACAGCATCACTAAGCACCACCACAACACCACTCAGCACCACCACAGCATCACTCAGCACCACCACAGCATCACAGCACCACCACAGCATCACTCAGCACCACCACAGCACCACTCAGCACCACCACAGCACCACTCAACACCACCACAGCACCACTCAGCACCACCACAGCATCACTCAGCATCACCACAGCACCACCACTCAGCACCACCACAGCACCACCCCAGCATCACTCAGCACCACCACAGCATCACTCAGCACCACCACAGCATCACTCAGCACCACCACAGCATCACTCAGCACCACCACAGCACCACCTCAGCATCACTAAGCACCACCTCAACACCACTCAGCACCACCACAGCATCACTAAGCACCACCTCAACATCACTCAACACCACCTCAGCATCACTAAGCATCACCTCAACATTAGAATAGGCAGGAAGAAGTTGCCAACATTGCAACAACAAAATAAACGACAAGACCTTTCTTATGTTTATTCTTTTTAATTGGGTCATTCAGTTGTACATAATGTCGTCTTAGTTATATATAAAGTAACAAAAATGCTTATAAGTCTTTTTTATTATAACTTTTCAACATGCTGCACAGCAGCCACAATGCTCTTAAAAACATTGGCAAAACCAATAGCTCTGCCTAAACACTTATAAGGCCCCAAAGGCGAGACCTATTGGCTAATAGGTCTCGTCTTTGTGACCGTATATGTGTTTAACCAGGTGTCAGTTATGCAGCACAATTTTTGCATGGCTAATCACTTATAAGGTCCCAAAGGCGAGACCTATTGGCTATGCCAATGCTTGTTAAACTTGTTAACACTGTCTGGGCATTAGTTGCACCTCTTTAGTACTAGTTTAACACGCAAATATAGCAATAAGCTACACAAAGGTGCCCAGTCAATGTTTGCAAAGTGCCTTCCACGGCATGGCAACATGTGTTGCAGCGTTTTTACTAACTTTTGAATCGTTTGAGCTACAAACAATTTTTTGGGTTAAAATCTGCAGATTATGCAGCAGATGATGGATTATGTGGCAAATGCAGCAAATCTATATGTATGCGAAAATCGCAGTGGCCGCACAATTGCATAATTCCAGTGGCCTTCCTACAGGGCAATCTAGCAGTGTCTGAAGGGCTTGTATGATAGCTCAGTTTAGGGATGTTTTTTTGCTTTGCCTGTTTGTGGGCCTATTTTATGGTCGGTGGGTCAATTTTTTGCTCTGACATTATCACTAACATTGCCTAAAACAAGCACAAATGCATTCAGTCACCCATGTCTTGCAAAACACATAAACAGCTTGTTCATAACTGCGCTGATTTGCAAATATGGGACACTTTTGTCAGCTATCTGATTCACTAATGGTGAGCACTTTTATTTTCTGTCCCTGTACGACCCTGCACTTCTAACAATATGGGGCCTATTACGATGTCAGTCGGAAAGCCTCCGACAACAGGTCGGAGGCTTTCCGACTCACATCGTAGGTTTCAAATACGACAGCCGTATTATGATAAAGGCTGTCATATTTGAAACCGGCCGGTTGGACCGACTGGCTTCGGACGGGCTCAAGGAGCCAGTCGGGCAGTCGGAGGCCACTCATAATCCCCTATGTACGGCGTTTACGCTGAGGGGATTATGATGTCGCTTTCCGACAGGCTTTTCATGTCGGGCTTTCATTGTATTGTAATTGTATTGTAATTGCATTTATATAGCGCTTACTACCCCATACGAGGCATCAAAGCGCTATTTCGACGAGTAGTACGCTACTCCGGAACCCATAAAGGATTAGTGTTGAATTAGTATAATGAAATATGAAAGTAATTTGAGTGGTGGATAGGTTAGTCAGTTATTTGGATTCAGAAGGATAGCGGAGGGATAGAAGAGGGAAAAAGGTTTGCATTTATATAGCGCTTGTTACCCCTGATGGGATGTTGAAGCGCTTTTTTCGGCGAGCAGCACGCTACTCTGGAACCCATAAAGGATTAGTGGTGAATTAGTATAGTGAAATATGAAATTTGAGAAGTGGACATGTTAGTCTGTTATTTTGATTGAAAAGGATAGTGGAGGGATAGAAGAGTGAAGGATTTAGACTTTTTTTTTTTTTTAGGTCATAGCAGTAGTGGGAGGCTTGGGATGAGTAAAAGGGGATGTGGAGGGGAAGAATCAGAGGGAAGAGTTTAGAAAGGCTTGTTTTGGGGGATCAGTATAGTAAAAGAGGTGTCAGTTGGTGCAGGAGGGGTAGAGAAGGGGAGAGTCTAGAAAGGGCTATTTTGGGGATCATAGTAGTGGTATGGGGTTTGAGATGAATGAAAGAGTGGATGTAGAGGATATATTGATAGAGGTATAGGGTGAAAAATAGGGTAGTGCATTGGAAAGAGTAGTAGAAAGAGGTTTGAGATCAGTCAGAGAGTTGAGGTAGAAGATATATTGAATGAGGTATAGGGTGAGAAATAGGGTAGTGCATGAGTTAGAAGAAAGTAATAAATATATAGATCCATAAGTACATGGAAAGTTTATAGATGCATAAAGGAAGTAAGTATATGTAGATTAAAGATATTGATAGAGGTATAGGGTGAGGAATAGGGTAGTGCATTAAATATGCTTTTTTTTGTTGTTGAGGAAAGTAATAAATATATAGATCCAAGTACATGGAAGGTATATAGATGCATAAAGGAAGTAAGTATAAGTAGATTAAAGATGCATTCAATAAACTCTGGTTTTCAACTGTTGTACTTAAAAAAGTATTTTTATTTTTTTCCACATAATTATTCTACATGTTTATACAAAGCAATACACATATATAGGTACATATCTATAGTAAAAATAAATGCTTATATACAGAGGGATATGCTGTATATTTCTGTTTGCGTATGGTGCTTATGTGGGGAAGAGCCAATTCATGAGTAGCTTTCTGAAGATAAGGTGGTTGTCGGTGGATCTTATGTTGGGGGGTAAAGAGTTCCATATTTTGGCTGCTTGAACAGAGAAGGATGTTCCACCCATGGGTTTTTTCTTGTATCTTGGGATTTTGAGGCGAGGTGCCACTCTAGAGCGGAGGTTCCTATGATGAATGTGTTTGGCGATTTTATTCCTGATGAAGAGTGGTCCCATTCCATGTATTGCTTTGTGGGTGAATCAAAGCAGCTTGAACGTGGATCTTCTGGCAACCGGTAACCAATGCAGGGCTTTCAAGGCAGGGGAGATGTGGTCTCGCGGTTTGCTATGCAAGAGTAGTCTGGCAGCCGAGTTCTGAATCCATTGTAGTCTTTTCATAGTCGTTAAAGGTGATCCGTGGTAGAGGCTATTGGCGTTATCGAGTTTGGACAGAACAAGGGAGATGGTAGCTTGGACCTTGTGTGGAAATCCCAAATGGGGGAAGATTCGTCGCAGAGTTTTTATAGTAACAAAGCTTGATCTTGCTAGTTTGTCCACTTGGGCATTCATCGATAGCTTGGAGTCCATGGTCATTCCGAGGTTTCTTACTTCCTTCGATACTTTAGGCAGTGATCCCAGTTCATCAGGCCAGGCGGCAAGCGGGTCATAATGTTTCCAATCGCCACACGTGAGTATTTCCGTTTTGGAAGCATTCAATTTGAGATGGCTCCAAGTCATCCATTGATCCGCAGCTCTGAGACAACTGAAAACTGGCAAGTTCCAATGTCTTTGGGGCATTCCAATTGAAGGAGTATTTGCATGGCATCTGCATAGTTATAGCACGTGAGTTGAAATTGATTGATCAGTACCGGTAATGACTTCATGTAGATGTTGAAAAGCATGGGCGATATGATAGAGCCTTGAGGGACCCCAGCTTTTGTGGAGTACGGTTTGGACGAGAAAGTTGGGGTATGGGTGACATTAGTTCTGTTTTGAAGATAGGACGCAATCCAGTCTAAAGCAGTCCCCTCTATGCCGGCTTCGTAGAGTCTTTGTCTCAGAGTGTCATGGTCAACCTTGTCAAAGGCAGCCGAGAGGTCCAAGAGGAGAAGCGCAGCAACCCCGTTGCGGTCAACTGTGTTCTTCAGGTCATCCCAGATGGCAAGGAGGGCAGATTCTGTGCCTCTTCCGGGACGGAATCCTGTTTGGAAGTCTGAAAGTATGTTAATGTCTTCAATGAATTGTGACATCAGGGCGAACGCTGCTCTTTCTAACAGTTTGCCCAGGAAAGGTCCATTTGTAATGGGTCTGTAGTTGTCTGGGTTCAGCGGGTCCAAGTTTGTTTTCTTCAGTAAAGGACGTATGTATGACTTTTTGAGTTCTTCTGGAAATATTCCGGTAGTTAAGGAATCGTTGATGATTCTTCTTACTGGAATGGCAGCAGAGGTTGTTAGAAGAATTGTCTTGAAAGTTTGCGGTGGACACGGTTCAGAGGGGCTGCCGGCAGGCCTGCTTGCTTTGACCAGGTCCATAAATTCATTGTGTGAAATGTGTTGGAAGGAACGGAGGGGCTGAGTTAGAGTATTCTTGGATTGTTGTTTTGTAAAGGGTTAGTGCTGGTGCTTTGTCTCTGTTTTAAGTACGAGTCCAACGTGTCTGCTTTGTCCGTATAATGATTTGCCAGTTTATCTGTGAAATCTTGAGTAACGGGATAAGTTAATTCTAGGCAATTTGGTTTACGAAATTCAATGAGTATTTTATAGAATTCTTTATCTGCACATTTAGCATTTTGAATTCTGTCTGAATAGTACATTTTCTTTGCTTTTTTGATAGCTGACTTGTATAATCTGTTAATTTTCTGTAGGTGAAGTTTGTCTTGTTTGTTTTTTGTTTTGAGCCAGGCATGTTGCAGCTTTCTAATTTGTAGTTTTATGTCTTTTATCTGTGTATTTCTCCAAGGTGCTTGTTTTCTTTTGTTCTGTTGTGTGGTTTTGAGTGGTATCAGGATATCAAAAGCTTCCTGTAGCCACTCATATAGTTTTTGAACAGAATTTATTGTTTCCAGATCTGTACTTGATGTTAGTTGTGTTTCTAAGTGTTCCAAGTTGAGTTTGTTACACGGTCGATAGATGAATCCATGTAAGGTGGTTTTAGGTGAGTCGCTTAGTGTTGTTTTATGTTGGAAAGCAAGCAAATGGTGGTCTGACCATGTGACCAGAGTTATAGTTTGAAAGGTAACTAGTTCGGTATTAGCAAAAATGACATCTAGGATATGTCCAGCGATTTCTGTGGGTTTGTGGACAATCTGATGCAGGTTCAGTGCATCTAGGCCAGTGATTATTGTTTTTGGATGGCTCTTATTGGGTTTGTGAAACCAAATGTTGAGGTCAGCCAGAACGCATAGGTTGGAGTGTATTGTTATCAGGTTTGAAACCATGTCTAGAAGTGCGTCTGGGAATGTTGCCATGCTAGGTGGAGGTCTGTAAAGGAGCAGGAAGTTACAGGAGGAAGACGTGTAGGATTGCATCTTGTGAGAAGAGCCTCACAATTCTTTATGGAGATGTCGTCAACTTTAGTGATATGTAATGTTTGAATGAACACAACAGCTAGACCACCTCCTTTTTTGCCTATATGATTTTGGGTGATCGTTTGATAGCCTAGCAGAACGGCTTCATGCAGGACTGGAGCCATATCAACTCCCAACCATGATTCAGTTATGAATAGTATGTCTGATTTTGCATCGGTGAGAAGGTCATAGATGTGATGTTTGTTTTTAGAGAGCGATCGAGCATTTATTAGTAGACAGTTTAGAGAATGTGCTTTGGTGACAGTGAGACTTTGTTTTGAAGAAGAGTGATCAGTATTGTGTGGGTTAGTGGCAGGTGTGTTTTTTGTGCTGGTATTATCTCTATTAGGATAGCAATCGTGTAGCTGTTCTGTAATGTGTTCCTCGTCCAGCAGGCTAGGAAGGTATTTTGATGGGTCTGCATGTGTGGAGGTGGAGACGGTGTTTGAGAGTGAGTTGGTGTGCTGTGTTGGTTTTGTGGTGTAACCTTGTTGTGCAGTAGACATGGAGAAGCAAAGTTGTGATGTGTGGCATGTTGCTTATATTGTTTGCGTCTGTTTAGGGCGGAAGGTGTATGAGTCAGTGGTGGTGGTGCAGCATGTGGGTCATGTAGTAAGCTTCTAAATTGTCCAATGGATGAGAGGCGGTTGGAAGAGAGTTGCTGTGTTGCTGTATGTGTGTTAGGTGTGGTGGAAGAGAGAAAGCTTGGCATTGGAGTTTGTTCATTTGTGTAGTTTGAAAGGTGGGTGTATGATTGTATTTTGTGACTGTAAGTATTATGAGGTGTTGTGTTGATGTGTGTGATATGTTTTGTTTTTGAGGAGTAGTGAAAAGAGGTGCTGATGTATTTGTTTTATCAGATGGATTTGTCTGTATACTATTGTTTGCGAGTGGAATTTGTAAGGTAAAGGGGGTGGTGATGTGTTTGTGAGTAGAGTGCATGTTGTGTGTAGGAGGGGATGAAGTAGAGGTAAGAGTGTTTGTCCTAGATTGGTTTGTTGCAAGAGTTAAAATGTGTGGTGCTGTGGCATGTAAGTGTTGTGATGTTGTGTTATTGTGGTAGAAAGAAGAGGGTGTTGGTTGGACAAATGATGGAAGGCTGAGTATGGGTTTGTTAATGATAAAAGGGGGTCTGTTAGGAGTAATTAGAGTGGGGAGTGAGTGTCTGGATGGGTTGTAGTTAAGTATAGGATGGATTTTGGTTGTGTTAGTAACGAGTGCATTGGTTAGTGGTATAGGATAGAGTTGGGTACTGTTTGTAGGTGATGGTGGAAATGTGTGGTAGCTGGGATAGAAGGGTGTATAGGTGTGGTTTGTGTGGTTTTGTAGTTTATGCTGGTACATTGATTTGTGCATAGGGTTTGTTTGTAGTAAGTGTGTGGTGTACATTTGGTGTGATTGTGGTACTCTGTTTGTGGATGTGGATGGTGTAGGGTGGGTATTATTGACTGGGAAAATGGGCAACATTTCTGGCCCTAGTCCCAACCAGTCTCGAACAGGCTCAAACAGGCAACTGCCCTTGTCCTCTCCGCCCTTAGCCTCAACGCCCGGTCTGAGACACCCTAAGCCTTGGCCTTTTATAGCCCTAGTAGTCAGGTGACCCCTTCAGCCAATGGGAACCCTAGCCCTAACCCTATCCAATCACAACACTAGCCCTAATATCTGGAACCAATAGGTGACCAGGACCTTACAGCCAATCTTAGCCCTAGTCCAAGCACTCAATCAGGTTCAAAAACCCTAAACTCTACGTCCAATAGAGGCCCTAGCCCTAGCAGTAGTCCCAACCCTAGTCACAGCAACCAATGACACAGGAAACCCTCGTCCCTACTTCCAATAAAAAGCCTAATCGTAGTCCCACACCTAGTCCAGCAACCAATCATACAAGAAGCCCTAATCGCTACTTCCAATAGAAAGCCTAACCCTAGCTCTAGTCCAAACCCTAGTCCCAGCAACCAATCACACAGGAACGCCTGTCGTAAAGCGGTTTTTGGGGCCCCTAGCACGGCCACCATGTCCCCGCAGGCTCCATTTAGGGCCTGGGGGGCCCCTATGGTGCCCCCCCGCAAATCGCTGCACCGTGTGGCAGGCACCATGAGGTGCCTGCCACGTGGTGCAGGGATTTATGCAGGCTCCCATTTCTCCATGGGAGCTTCTGCTATGGCCGTTTTACGGCCCGACATCGTAATCAGGCCATATGTGTGCATTCTTCGTGTCAGCAGGCTGCAGCTATTCATGCCCCAAAGAGCAAAGAACAGTCTATGCCATGGACTAAATTTGAAATATGCTGAAAGGCCGATAAAATACTCAATTGTGCCTTTCCCGCCACGTGATACTAGTCAGTACAAGAACTTTCCAATGTAATCAAAAGGTAGCAGACAAACAAAACGAATGGAAGCATAGCAGGAGATACTTTTTAGAAAGCTAGAGCACACACATTCAAAAACAGCAGATAAAGATTGAGATTAATCTTCATGACTTCCGAGCAGGTGATGCCACTGTACTCCTAGTTGCGTAACTTTCATGGCTCTCCTTAGGAAGAATGACAGTTCAAAAGTCAATCATCTAAAGGTAGTGCTTTAAATGGGCAGGTGCTGTCCAGTACTGAGTACCTGAACTTCTTTAATTTGAAAGGAAGAGTACTCACACTTCTCAGCACTGCTGCAATATATTTATTGGGTAGAGTACTGGCACTTCTCAGGAGTACAACAATCACAACAAGGAGCACCAGGGGGTAAGTAGTCAAGTCGCCCCCCACTCAACAACAATATATCTCAAAAAAGATCTGACATACTGGGAACAGAGTATTATAATTTACAAGACCGGGGTTACATACTCCCCTTACAGGACAGTACAATTGTTACTTGCCTGTATATACCACTGTTCACAATTTACATTAAGCACCATCATGTACCACAGTTCACAACAAGCTTTTAAAGGAAATATACCACCACACAACCTTGTGCTGAAAATGTGTGAAAGATTGAAAGCACCTCACGTTAGTAACACCAAAGGGGCTGCTGGCATATATTTACCAGTGTGCCCACACTATCATCATCGGTAGCTTTCCAATTGGAAAAATAAGGTGAAAGTAAAGAAATTCCTCCAGTGAGAAATCAATGGAAAATGAGTGAAAAGACGGCACTATTAGTGCAAGAGTCACTGAGTGCCCTCAGGTCCCACAAACTACAAAATGAGGAGATGCAATCCTCAGTTAAAACGAGTACGCTTACTTGCAGCAGGAGATTTATTCAATGCAGTAAGTGTCCTCTCATAAAAACAGCATCTATTTGGCCATGTACACATAAGTGGCCAAATAGATGCTGTTTTTATGAGAGGACACTTACTGCATTGAATAAATCTCCTGCGCAAGTAAGCGGTACTGCTTTAACCGAGGATTGCATCTCCTCATTTTGTAGTTTGTGGGACCTGGGGGCACTCAGTGACTCTTGCACTAATAGTGCCGTCTTTTCACTCATTTTCCATTGATTTCTCACTCGAGGAATTTCTTTACTTTCACCTTATTTTTCCAATTGAAAGCTACCGATGATGATAGTGTGGGCACACTGGTAAATATATGCCAGCAGCCCTTGGTGTTACTAACGTGAGGTGCTTTCCAATCTTTCACACATTTTCAGCACAAGGTTGTGTGGTGGTATATTTCCCTTTAAAAAGCTTGTTGTGAACTGTGGTACATGATGGTGTTTAATGTAAATTGTGAACAGTGGGACATACAGGCAAGTAACAATTGTACTGTCCTGTAAGGAGAGTATGTACCTCGGTCTTGTAAATTATAATACACTGTTCCCAGTATGTCAGGTCTTTTTTGAGATACTTCTCAGGAGTAAACAGGTGATCTAAATAGTGAGTGACTGCACTTCTATTTTTCCATTTAAAGCACTGTCTAAAGGGTTGATTCTAAAGGCAGTCATGGGAGGGGAGATGTAGACTTACAGCCAGAGCTGCCGACTTTGGAACTGTGGAGACAGGGTTCAGTCCAGGCATCTGCTCAAAATCTTGTGATTCTGGTTAAATCACTTAATCTACTTGTGCCTATAAAAAAAGAAAATAAGCATTGGTAAAGTCAATAGGTCTCGCCGGTATGAGAGCTTTTGGCTTTACTAACGTCTTTTAACCATGTTGTAGAGCAGCATGGCCCCTGCACTATAATGCGGTCAGCTCTGGCCATCTCCCACTGTTTTTTTTCCTCTTATGGTGGGTGTATGAGGGGGTGGCAGCACAGACAACAGGAGGGTAGTGAGTGTGAGGGTAGAGGCAACAAGAACAACTGATGGGTGATGGGTGGGAGTGGGTGGGAAGAGGCAACATGGACAATGGAAGGGAGTGAGGGAAGAAGCAACACAACAAGGGGGTGGAAGGGAAGAAGCAACACAATGGGAAGAAGAAATAAAAAAAGAAGAGGACGAGAAGAAAAAAAAAAAAGACAAATAGTGCCTCAATCACAGCACAAGCAGTGAACAGACACTAATCAAGATGAAGCAATCAGTACATGGTCTATGCTCCACATGAAAGAAGAGGTAGCAAAGCCGGCATATGCTAGCCAATTGCGAGGCAAGTAAGAGTGAGAATGAAGCCAAATGGTAAGCAGTCGGCGGGATCCAAGCCCTTTGTTAGAAAAAATATCTCTTGCAAGTGAGAGCGCATGTGGGGACGCATGCATTGTCGCAGGCGAGAATTAAAAAGGAATTTAGCCTTGTCTGATGTAATCTGGTGCTCATGTAAATCGCTTCAATGCTCTTGACCGGTGCTCGCCCTATATAAAACTGCAAAAACAAAGAAAAATTATTATCATACGCAAAACATAGCACAACTGATCAAGCTGTTTTCATCTCTGCATTTCTCTGCATCATGAACTTGTATAAGCTTCTTCAGCACAGTAAATACCTTTAACCACCTACATTCTGCTGCACGTTACTGCAGGTTTTGAAGCCCATACCTAAGCATGCATAAAAAAAATATCACCCAATGCCACATTGATTTTGAAGAGACAGATACAGTCAAAATATAATTTTATCCAAAAGTATTATTATCAAAAGCACTAGTAGCACTAGACGGTTTGCCTTAGTTAGAGTACGATGGGCTGACTCCATTCGGCCAGGTCAATGGAGGTATGTATTCTACTGACCTGGCACATGAACGTAGCTGTCAATAATGCAGCAGGAGGAGGGATCTAAGGGTCCAGGTGTGTTAGGAGCCCAAACACACAAATAATAGCTTTTTTACAGTCCATCCAGTGGATGGCAAGACCATTTACTTTGGTGATATCAATGTCCATGGTGTCATTGCTGGCCCCTTCAATTGGGCCTGCCAACCACTGTACATTGATATGAGGCCCAAGAGAGGGTTTTCCTCAGTTGGGTCTGTCAGTGCTGAACCAGAACTACAACGCCAAGAGGATGGAGCCTTTTTGAGGGATGTAGCTATCACTAATGTAGCCGGTGCAGTAGCGTCATGACCCAGGAGTGTTAGGATCTCCATATGCTCAAACTGTAACAGTATTTACGTCTTGCCAGTGGATAAGGGTCCATTCACCTTGCTTGCACCAGTGTCTGTAGCACAATTCCAGTACACTGTTCTCTCATCCGTGGGCCTCTCCCATGATCTAGTTCTGTGAGGCCCAAAGGAGCTTGCAGGTCCCCAGGGCCTCACAATCGCAGTCCGGTGCTGTGAGGCTCAGGGAAGCGGCCCCCTCTGAGCCTCACAGCTCTGGAAAATGGCGGTGAGACCCAGGGGACGGGCCCATTGTAATAGGTGTAGCTATCAATAGTGCAGCAGGAGCAGTGGCACTGGGGCCCAATGGTGTATGAAGCTTAATGCCCTCAAAGTATGACTATATTTTACTGTCCAGCTAGTGGATGGGGGCCCATTTATCTTGCATGTACCCATGCACAGAGCATCACTGCTAAATCACTGCCTCGGCATAATACAGATCACCATCTTTAGAGATCAATGCCAGGCAAGTGGAGATCTCTATTCTTTCAGTAGAGCTGCATCACTGTACATTGATGGCACTTAAATTTAGCTCAGCAGCAGCCATGTTTAGTGTGGGCACTCAGCAAAGTTCTTTGTTATTCAGAAATGAAAGCAGGAGTTTGTCATTGAAAACAAAAGGTAAATGCCACTGGCACGGTGGAAGTTTTCTCCCAGTGCTTTGGGGTCATTCGTTTGCTGTACTGTTTAGGGTGACAAGGCTTTTCTTGGAAGTCCCGAACAGCAAAAAAGTACATTGGAGCACCCGCCCTATGTAGGGTGGACAGTCTGATGTACTTTGATCAACAACCCTATATCTGATGGGCTGTCGGTCAAAGATTTGCACTTGCGGAGCCAGCATAGGCTCCTCAGTCAGAAACATGTCAGTTCCCCCAACTCTAAATTAAGAGGGAGGTCGTGAATTTATTGGATGGTATATCTGCCACCTTTTTGGCAGAGTATCTCATCCACCAAGCTCTAAATGAGGGCCAATGTGCTTGTGTCAAAAGTACCTCAAAAGAGAGGTAACACATTTTTAAAAATCAATAAGGTCAGATCTTCCAGAAAGTGCAAATAATTTGTGACTGAAGCCCGATGTTACAGAAGTATTGCTCTGAATTTCCTTGCTCCACAACCTATTAATCGACTATATTGAGAAACAATCCCATTAATTATGTGATAGCATAGAAACCCTCATGAACATGGATGCAGGGTAAGTTGCCTGCACCATCTGTCAGGTACAAATGTTAAACACCAGGATAACCATCTAATAATCCACATGTAGGTGAATAATATGACCCTCCGAACCTGTGTTTTCCACAGAGCAGCATCACTACAACTAGTAGAACCATTCAAATTTGGATAAACACATCATGCCCCCCATATTCTGCAAGAACTCTTTTACGCATATATATACAACACTCCGCTCTCGTTGAGCAAAAGCTCGCCTTATACCTCCTTGTAAACAAGCCTCCTCAAACCTTCTCACACTGTTGGTTTGAGGAGGCATGGTTGAGAGGATTCTGAATAAGACAGACATCTACTTACAAGGATGATATTGAGTGAATGGGCGTTAAGCTGTTTGCTATAAGTAGCTGATACTTGGTCAAAAAATAATAAATTGTGCTATTCTTCATTATTGATCTCAAAATGGTGACAGCACAAGTGTCTCAGATGTGACTACCTATGTGGATTCAAGCATAGTGATGGAACTGGATACAATATGCATTGAATACAATGCTTCATTTCTCATGCACGGAGTAATAGATTTTAATTGATGCATTTATAGATATCATTTGATCATTTATTAATAACGTCCTTTTGAAGAAGACTGAAAACAGAGTAAAAGTCCTGAAACATCTGTATTCTTACATCTGGAAGGATGTATATGATTAATTGGATTTATTTTTCTGCTAATGTACAATTTATTAAGAATATGAGATTGAGAGGGTGTTTTTGCTCCAGTTTGTTTGTTCCCCAGAAGTGGATTATCGGATTATGAGCATTGAATCTAACAGAAGAGATTGTTTTCTATAGAACAGAGAACCCAGCACCTGTTTTTAACTCTCTGTTTTGATGGTATTTAAGATTGTTGCAGTAAAAAAAGATTGGTTCTTATTTGGTTACAAAAAGTTGTGTTTTGTAATCACTTATTATGCAGTGATTTAGGTGTGATGTAAATAGGTGAATGTGAGAATAGATTTGTCTTTTGACGAACAAGTAATTTATGTCTAAGATCTGTTTCTCTAAGGTTATATGTCTGTGTTTACAGATGTTGAAGTGTAGAACATGTTTTTTTTTGTTCACATGACCTTGCATCACATACCTTTTCTTATCAAAGCCATGGCATAATGTTTGATAAACTTTCCAACTGCTTGTCCCCATCACAGTGGCCTACCTCCATAGACCCTGCTTCCTCTTTTACCACTTCGGCAAGACATCATTATCATTATCATCGACACCAATCTCTCTGTCCAACCAAATGGCTAAAGTCACAGTAGGTTGTTTTTCTACCTTAAGAATGTTAAGAAAATTATTTCCTAGCTTCCTGCCTCAGTTCAAAAACCTATGACTAGGCTCATCGCTCACAATGAACCGCCAGATCAACACCGTATCCTCAACCTGCTTCAACACCCTCCGCATGCTCCGAAAGACTTTCAGATGGATCCCAACTGAATACAGAAAAAACGTCATGCATGCACTCATCAGCAGCAGACTGGACTACGGCAACACTCTCTATGCCGGAATGAATAAGAAAATACTTCGCAAACTCCAGACTGTCCAGAATGCCACAGCCAGACTGATCCTCGACATCCCCCATCGCAGTCACATCACCGACACCTGCGCGATCTCCACTGGCTTCCACTCAAAAGAAAAATAACCTTCAAACTCCTCAGCCACGCATACAAGGCCCTTCACAACACCAGACCAGCATACCTGAACAGTCGATTCTCCTTCCACCTACCCAAAAGACACCTGCGATCAGCCCAACTCTCTCTGGCCACCGTCCCTCATATCAACAAGACTAGAATGGGAAGAAAGTCCTTTGCCTACCTCGCAGTCAAAGCCTGGAACACCCTACCCATCCACCTCTGACAATCTCCCACGTTGCCACAGTTCAGGAAGGCCTGGCTCTTCGGATGACCTCAGCACACTACAGAGCCGCCTCCCCTACCCCCCAGAGCCTTGAGACCCTCACGGGTGAGTAGTTGCACTTTAACAACCCCTGATTGATTGATTGATATGATCCATGGCCTAATCATTTTGTGGCTTGACTACTATAACCCCTTATATCTTGACATACCCAATTATTTGACTTACCAACCACAGGTAATTCAGAACGTGGCAGCCAGACTCATTCTGGATCTCCCTGCTAGATTTCACAGCTCTCACCATTTACAAGAAATGCATTGGCTCTCAAACAGGAAATGTCCCTTGCATTGCACATAATGGCTTTTGACAACCTGGCCCATCCTACTTGAACAACAAATGACAATCCTACAACCCCATCTGGGTGCTATTGCTCTTCCAATCTTGCCCTTTTTTCCCATTCCCTGCGTTAGGACCAATAAGTATCGAGGCAATTCCTATTCCTATCTAGAAGTCAAGAATTGGAATCTGCTTCTCCTTTTTATCTGTGCAGTCTACAAGTTTCTATCCTTTAACAAAGTACTGAAAACCTTAGTTTTTTCAGCAGCCATACAATTTACAAACCTCAGCTATTTTGTTTTCTTTGGCACCTCTGCTTACATGGTACAAATAAAAATAGCCCGGATATCTGGCATGTCGCCAGCACTTAATTTCCCTACACTAGGCATCCATGGTAGACTGCCTTTGCTTGAGATATCACAAACTCTTCATCGATAATATGTCTTAGAACCTTGAGCTTCTGATTGTTGCACATATTTGTAAATTATATTTAACTGTGCCTGTCTCCTAAACACTAGGACCAATTCCATTTCCAATGAATAGACACCTTATTCTTAGATGTATATAGTTATGCAATATTAATATGTGTGTAAAGATTTTGTGATGCACAAAAGAAGATTGATCAACTGCTGAAACATCACAAGAACAACCAAACTTTTACTGGAGAAAGTCTTGCCTACTGCAGAACAGTATTTTAGTTAGTTTGAGCGGTGCCACATACCTCACATACCTCAGGCCTGTTTCTGATACTTTTCAAAAACCAATACAAAGGTCCAGTTGAGTAGAAAAACCACCAAATAGTCCCAATTAGTGATTAGTGCATCATGAGAAGTCTGGACCTATGTAAAAGCTCATGAAGTCCAGTTCTGTCATGCTCACAACCATGCACACTAATGCCTGGAAATATTTAGGGTTAAAAGAGTTCTCACGTCACAAGAGGCTTTATATTAGGGCCACACTCTCAAGTTTCATCATAGGGATGATCCTAGTATACTGTTGGGTGGGCAGAGAGTTTATAGGCTGATCTAAGTTTCTAGCATTTGTGTTTAAAATTAACAGTATATGCTAGATCACCAGTGTACATCCTTCAACTCTGGTACATACAACAATGTTGCTTGTCAAACACAATTTTGGGATACTAGAGAAAATAGGACTCATAGCCTTAGATTGAATAGGTTAGCGCAGGGAAAAAGGGAAGGATAGTGAGACAGCAAATATAAAGTGAGTACCTGAAGTATGATAGTTTTATTCCTTATCAATTTTCACTACACTTAACTAAAACTAGGCCCACATATACTGTGCCCTCCTACACCAACATTTTTTTTATGTAAGAACTGAGAGTTAAGACAAGTGCAGAAGTCTTCCTTCTAGTACCTCACGTTCCTGGAATATCCTTTCAAGGTTCTCTGGGCCTCTTTATTACTACTCATTCCAGGCAGAAAGAAGCCACTGACAGACTTACACAGAGCCATTCTTGAATAATCGCAGAACAGCTGGTAACTCAAAAGATTAAGGATTGATATTCAAAGAAGATTTATTTTTGCAATTTTATATAGCGTGGACATGGTCCGAAGGCATCGGAGCGCTTTACAGAAAGTAGGATATAAGGTTTACAGCGGGTTACAATACTAGTAATTAAACTTAAATGATTACTTCAGTGGATGTGTGCAGGGGTAACCACAAGAAACAGCTACAGCAATTGGGCAGAGGGAATACACAGTTACAGCATCACTTTGGGTGGTGGGGTCAAATAACGCAGGCAGGTCAGAACGCCATGGAGCGAGTGCATGATCGAAAGTGAATTAACCAAGATGTCTGTCAAAAAGGAGAAGCTCGAGGTCCTTTTTGAAGGTTACTAGACGGGTGGTTAGATTGATGGAGTGAGGCAAAGAGTTCCAGATTCTAGTGGCAGTTTATGAGAAAGACTGGTTCATGTATTGTTCTTAACTGAAGGTGGGGGGTTCCAGTAGCATGGAATGGGCATTTCTGGGACCCCTATTTCCTCCGGAAATTATCAGACTCTCATTTAGATAGGAGGGTGAGGAGGAGTGCAGCGCTCTGTGGGTAATGCAAGCGATTTTGAATTGGGCACACGCTTCAGTGCGGAGCCAGTAGAAGGTTAGCAGGGCCCGGCAAATGTGGTCAAATCTCTTGAGACCTAAAATGAAGTGTGCTGCAGCATGCAGAGTAGCTCTCATTGGGCCTAGGTGAACTTTGGCAATGCCTGAGAGAACGGCAATTCCATAGTCTAGTCTAGAGAGAACGAGCGACTGCCCCAATATTTTAAGGTCGTGTTCCAGAATCAATTGTCCGATGCTCCAAGGTTGCCTAAGTTGGAGTTGTGCGCTGTTGGCCATGGCTGTGATGTTACTGTGAAGATAGATTTGATTATCAAAGGTGATGCCCAGTGATCTGGCCAGCCACGGCCCGTGCAGATAAGGGCGGTGGGGCCGGGATGGGGGGGGGGGAATTCGACAGACGACCAAGAGGGAAAATTAAATAAATAATGAATTTTCCCTCGTCATCGTCTGTCAAAATCTCCCCCCACCTGGCCCCACCGCTCTTACCTCAACAGGCCGCGGCTGGATCTGGCACTCTGGACAATAGCGGGGCAGCCATCCAGGGTGGGAAAGTTGGCCATCCATTCTTGTACTGGTGTTTTTGCTTTTGGAGGTGAGATCAAAAGAAATTCTGTTTTAGTTGGTTGAGTTTTAAATGGTGGTTGGGCGTCTAGTTTTGAATCTTTAAGAGAGTTTTTGAAAGCAGGGCAACATCTTCCAGAGAAGAGATTTTCAAGTATATTTGGGTGTCATCAGCAAAGAGTTGGAAGAGAATCCCAGAGTTTCTGAGAATCACACATAGAGATTCTAGGTAGAGGTTAAGAAGGGTTTGGGAGAGGATCAAACCTTGGGTGACCCCATGGTGAATGATGACTGCTCTCAAGAGTGAGTCACCCATTTTCAAAATTGAGAAACGGTTGGATAGGTATGAGGAGAACCAGTTGAGGACAGTGCCTCCACATTCTATGCAAAGTTCAAGCGTATGAAGGAGGTCCTAGAGAACCAGGAGGCAGACGTTGCCGGAGTCGAGGTTTCTGAGGGAGTCATCGACTATTTTGAGGATCGCAGTTTCAGTACTGTGACTCTGGCGGAATCCTGATTGGAGAGAGTCTAGGAGGTTGTTTGTTAAAAATGTTTGAGGGTAGTTAGGGCGCTACACAACTTTTGATGACTTTGCCTTAAAATGGGAGAGTGGAGACTGGGCGGTAGTTGTTCAGGTTCTCTGTATCAAGAGGTTGTTTTTTCAAGCGAGGGGTGATTTGACCCATTTTAGTTGTTCTGCGAAGAGGCTCTGTTTGAGAGAGGAGTTCAACGATGTGGTCCATATGAGGAAAAGGTGTGTGGCAAGAGATTTGCTGATAGAACCTGGGATGGCATCCTGATGCTGGTTTGAGGGTTTTACTTTGGAGATTGTTCGTAGTAGGTCCTGTTCGGAACCTGGAGAGAAGGTGTCAGGGACTGTCCGGGACTATGTCGGGAACACAGTCAGGGACTTGAGCAAGGACTGGGGACTGGGTAGAAAACGTACCGTACACAGAAAGAGTAGTACAGCACTGCCCAGGATCACACAAGAAGTCAGAAGAGGAAAAGGGATCCAAAGGGGAAGCCTGTACAAGTGAACAAGATGGCTAAGACCCAGAAAGGACAGGCACTTATGAAGTAATTTAGCATTCAGAAAAACTACACCCAGGACGAATGTGCAAGACATATGTATGAAACAACATTAACAATAAAGGGGAGTGTGGGGTAAAGTACTCAGGAGCTCCACACGGTAAGACTGAAGCTCAGTAAGTTTCTCACCCACAATTGCTGTTACAGATACTGACTGAAAATACCCACATATAGGATATGTATTCAAAGGCAGGGTCTGTGGAGCTTATACCTATGGTGATGTTATAACAGTAACTCAAAGACAATTCTCAAAGTGAACAAGAAACACCACCTAGGTTGTCAGCTGTGCCCACGGATCCTGGCGATCAAACAGGAACACGCAAGGCAGTAACAGCAAAGGGGTAGAACTAAACACAAGCACAATAGACAAGGAGCTAGCAAGGTGGAGTTCTTAACAGGAAAGGAAGGAAATCACAGGGCACACTTGGCAGAAAGCAGGTAACAAACATACAAGGTAAAAGAAGCAAGACAGCAGAAATAGAAAGACAGCAAACTAAAACTGGAACCAAGGAAATGGGAAGAAAGGCAGGGACTGGAAAAGGATATACAGAAGGGGAGGCTACAAGGGTATACTAGAATAGTGCAGGTTCAGGAATCAAGAAAACAAAGTAGCATAGAAGGCAGTGCTGGGGCAAGAACAAGAATTGAGCAAAAGCTCAGGAGTCAAAGTAGCACTGCAGGTAGTGCTAGTTCAGGAGAAGGGAAACTGCTGCAGGTCAGGAACAAGGAATGCTAAGGCTCAGGAGTCAAGGTAGGAGAAGGGAGACTGCTACAGGTCAGGAACAAGGAATGTTAAGGCTCAGGAGTCAAGGTAGCACTGCAGGCAGTGCTAGTTCAGGAACAAGGGAAACCGCTGCAGTTCAGGAACAAGGAATGCTAAGGCTCAGGAGTCAAGGTAGCACTGCAGGCAGTACTGGTTCAAGGAAACAGGAAATAGCTACAGCTCAGGAAACAAGGAGTCAAGAGAGCACTGCAAGCAGTGCAAATCAAGAACAAGAAATAGCTGAAGCCCAGGAACATGAACAAAGAATAACTATATCTCAGGAACTCAGGAAACAAGTTAGCACTGCAGGCAGTGCTAATTCAGGCACAAGGAATAGCTATAGCTCAGGAATCAAGGTAGCACTGCTGGCAGTGCTAATTCAGGCACAAGGAATAGCTATAGCTCAGGAACTCAGGAAACAAGGTAGCACTGCAGGCAGTGCTAATTCAGGCACAAGGAATAGCTATAGCTCAGGAATCAAGGTAGCACTGCTGGCAGTGCTAATTCAGGCACAAGGAATAGCTATAGCTCAGGAATCAAGGAATAGCAAAAGCTAAGGAACAAGGACTAGTCTCACCGGAACACAGCTACAATGACCAACACTGGGCTGAAGGGAGCTTGGGCTTAAAAGAGCTCACAGTACTCATGCGCATCAGGTGAGAGCAGGCTAGCAGCAGCCAGCCACAGGAGAACTGAATTCCTCCACCCATCCTTGGCCTGCAGGGGTGGAGACAAAGCAGTGAGCAGGGGATTATAGGTAATGGAGTTTCCAGCATGAGCAGACTGGCTTCCACAAAACCCGGCATAGATTGGGAATGCATGTCAATTCCTAAATGATGTCCAAATGCCTGGAAGTCAGGATATGCATACAGGGGAGTGTCTGGAAGCATATTAGAATACTGGAAAGCCCACAATTTGGCCCCCTGGTGGTGGGAACGAGAGCACAGGGAGTGAATCGTGACAGAAGGATGGCCATGACTGTAGTGACTTGCATGGTAGAATCTGAACCATTTTAAGGGAGTGATAGAAGGGCAGCGAGATATGGATGTCTCTAAGTATTTTATCTAAGAAATCCACGAAGTTGTTGCAACGGGCTTCCGATGACTTAGGAGCTGAAGTGGTGGAGGGGATGGTAGTCTGTGAAATTACCTCGAACAGACACTTTGATCTATTCTTTGCCGAATTCATGAGGGCTCTGATATGGGAGGATTAGGCTCTGAGGATTCGATCTTTGTAAAGTTTTCTCGCTTTGCGCATCTTAGTCAAACTCAGGTAAGATGGCGCTCTTCTCCATTCTTTCTCACATTTTCTGATCAGCTTTCTTTCTTCATAAAGCTCTTTAGAGAACCAGGACCTGGACGGTGTAGGTCTGGATAATTTCCATTTCAGGGGTGCACATCTGTCGATATGGGGTTCCATGCAAAAGTTGTACTAATCGGTGGCCTTGTTAATATCCATATGATGTGTAATCGACATTAGGGTGGGAAGGCCCATCACAGCCATGGCTTCTGTGTCAAGGTTGGATGTGTCCCTGAACCATATTTTCTGTTTCTCTGGTTGCCCGTATGTTTTAGTATGCGAGCTGGTTAGGGAAAATGGAATCTGCATGTGATCGGACCAGTCGACTGGGATGGGGTCACATCTCTTTAGATTAGGGGAGTTGGATATTATCAGATCCAAAATGGCGTCTTTGAGATCTGTGGGTTTATGGCAGTGTTGTTTGAGATCATTGGCATTGAGAAAGGAGGTGAAAGTGTCCACATAGCTGTGTCCAGGCCTCTCCAGTGAATGCTGAAGTCACGAAGGAACATATTGTTGTCTTAGCTGATGAGTTGCGAAGTGAAGGAATCCATGCATTCCTAGATAAAGGTGTTGTTTAGACCCAGTGGGTGATAAATCACTTTCAATCTAAGGTTGGAGGTAGTGGAAGCAGACAGTTCCACCGACATGCATGTGAAAGACTGAAATTGGTTTTTGGGAGGGTTGGCCATCTCAGGGAGTTTCGGTAAATGATTGCGAGACCTCCACCGTGTCTCTCTTCCCAGTCACAATCCAAAATGGAGTAGTTGGGAGGAAGAGGTTTAGAGCATGATTAGACGAGACATTGCGCCATGTTTCTGTGATGATCATGATGTCAAGATTATGGGTCTGTATCGAGTCTAATATCTGTAGACGTTGTTGGACTGAAGACCGACAATTATGTAGCATGCAGCTAAGGGAGAATCTGTTGTCTTTTTGACTTGGCTTTTCCGGGAGGGTAGTTGGGATGTGTATCAAGTTAAGAGAGGATGAGTGTGCCCTGGGGTGGTGTGTGTGAGTTTGAGTGCAATCAGAGTTAATGGTAGAGATCGGGCAGCTCCCTGCGGGAAGATAGGAGGAGGGGGCAGTGGAATTTGAGGCTGCATAACACTTAGGGAGGTAACCATGCCTTCTTGGCATGGTTACCCCCCACTTTTTGCCTGACTCTGATGCATCTTTGACTGAGTGTGCACTGGGTCCCTGCTAATCAGGTTCCAAGTGCCTGTGTTCTCTCCCAAAACTGTACCTTTGATTCCACAATTGGTACAGCTCTGGCTCACATATAATTCCCTTGTAAAACGTATCAGTGGTGCCAAAACCTTGTGACCAGAGGGGGTATCTAAGGGCTGCAGCATGTATTATGCCACCCTAAGAGACCCCTCACTAAACACAGGCATACTGCCACAGCAGCCTGCGTGTTTTGGTGCAGATAAAAGAGAAGAGTCGACCTGGCACGCATCACTGTGTGCCAGGCCTACCAGCACTGCAAGAGGCATAGGTAAGTCACCCCTACATCAGGCCTTACAGCCGTAAGGCAGGGTGTACTATACCTCATGTGAGGGCATAACTGCGTGAGTAGTTATGCCCCTATAGTGTCTAAGTCCATTCTTAGACATTATAAGTGCACAGTGAAGCCATACTGGTTACATGGGCTTGGAACTTGTCACCGTGATTTCTGCAGCTCCATGTTGGCTTCCCTAAATTCCAAGATGTTTGGTGCCAAACGTCTCGGCTTAATAAACCCACACTGATGACGGTGTTGGATTTGTTAAGAAATGCACCCAGGGGGCACCTCAGAGGTGCTCCCTGAAATCCTACCAAATCACCAGTGTGTGCCTGACTGGTCACCACCAGCCTGCTACCTCTACCTGCTACCTCTAGACATGTTTCTTATCTCCTGAGGTGGGAGCCTTTTGCTCTCGTGGGCCAGAAAGAAAGCCTGCTCTGGGTGGAGGTGCTTCACATCTACCCCCAAGCAGGAACATCATAGAAAGGTGATGAGCCTCAAAGGCTTCCCGTCCTTTGTTATGCTGACCAGGGCCTCTCCAGCTAGTGGAGACGCCCACCCCCTGACCAAGCCCCATTTTTGGCGACCGGAAAATTAGTAGGCAGGAGAGGTGTGTTCCTGCCCAGCCAGGGCCACCCCTAAAGGTGCCCTGAGCTGAAGTGACCATCTTCCTTTCAGAATACTCCATATTGTTTTGGAGGACTCTAGCCAATAAGGTTAGGAATATGCCCCCTCCGCAGAGTAAGTGGACATAAAAAGGGTGTGGGCACCCTAAAGGTAAGTAGCCTATTGGCTACTGACTTCTGATCCCTATAACACCCCTAAAATTAGTATTCAGGGGCACCTGTGAGCATTAATCCTCAGATTACCGATGACCTACGAAGAAGAGGACAAAGAAGAGCCGATCCCTGCACGACAAGCATCTCCTGCCACTGACTTGGTCCCAGCCCTGCCAGCCTGTCTGGGAACCTCAAACTTTGCAAGCTTCCACGGCTCTTCCCACACACCAGCAACCCCCAAGAGCCTGAGAGGATTGCCTGCCTTCCATAAAGACTCCTGATCTCCCATGGTCAGCGGTCCTGTCCAAAAGAAAAACAACTTTCAAAGACCAAAGCTTTTCTTGCGGAACCACGAAACCAACTACCTCTGCACCCGCCGCCCACGGCCCAAGTCCCAGTGGCCCACCGGTTCAGCAAAGGTTCCCCAGCGTTTTTGAGCAAGAGTCCACCATGGGCTGACCCTTGCCGGACTCCATGTCGACGCCTGCAGCCTCTGCAAAACACCCCACCCAACCGCGTCCTGCACCGGTAAGCTGTTTTCCAATGCCAAAGAATACCCCTGCACCCAGAGCCCTGAGCCTTGGGGCAGATCAACCGAGGGTGTCCAGACACTCCAGCCCTTCCCAACTTACCTGTGCAGCTGTAAGTCTCCTGCGATAGTCCTCCTGGCCTGAGCCTGCAGTCTTCTTCCGACTTCGAGATTCCTCATTGGTTTGCATTAGGCGCTCGACGCTGTGTTGGCACTCTGCACCCATCTGTCCCTGTGCTGCTGGAGGTGTAAGTTTGGTGCTGCCATGTGGGTCCCCCTGTGCTTATTTTAACCCTTGGAGACTAGGTTACCAAACTGTGCTACTTACCTGTAAGTAGTATTACTTCGATTGCCCCTTTCTCCATTGGATAACATTGGCACCAGATTCCGAGTTTGACCTCTACACCCGACCGCCCCAGTGCCCCTGGGGGTGCAGTTTTGTCACTTACCTGAACCTTACTTGGTACTGATTATTTATCCAGAAACTCAATATCGTAAATCGTTTACTTATCTGCATATTACTGATTGTGTTTCCTCCCAAAGGATAACATATTATTGTTTAAAAATGCATGGCATCCACTTTTTTACATTAAAAAGCATTGATATTGCAAAACGTATTTACATGCAACAAAGTATATTTGGTTATATAAAATAAATATGCCAAGACTATTATTTTTACAAACTATTGGTCTCGGATTTAGTCACTGAGTGTGTGCATCATTTATTGCCTGTGTGTATACAACAAATGCTTAGCACTGCCGTCTGATAAGCCTAACAGCTCACCCACACTACCACAAAAGAGAGCATTAGTATTATCTACTTGAGCCTCTGTAAAGGTTTTGGGGATCCACTGGACTCTGTGCACACAATACCTCATTTTGGGATAGTATATACAGAGCCAGCTTCCTACAGTGGATCTGAGTTATCTAGGTGTGATTGAGTCTGATTGGGTCTGGGTAGGCGGGTGTCTCTTGGTATGCTAGAAGGATGTAGGGTAAGGGTCCACAAGGGGTGATGGGGGTAGCAGTGACGAGATGACAGAGAGTCATTTAGATTGAGTAGAGCCGACGTCAGGATGTCTATTCTTGAAGAGAGGTGTGAGAACAAGGAAAGGAGGTTGTTGAACAGAGGGCAGTTATGTTCAGCAATTGTGGGAGGATTGGGGTGGGCTGACAGGGACGGACTCTGAGGGGTTACAGTGCAGGTAGGGGAAGGCACTAGTTGTTGGTATCCGCTGTTGGGAGATGTTAGGACAGGGAGTGGAGAAAGTAGGGAGGAAAGGGGAGATATATGGGACGTTTGGAGGATTGCCGGAGGGCCTCATGTTGAGACAAATTAAGTCGATCATGGCCAGGATTGTGTCGTTGGCTTGGAAAATGATTTGCCCATTGTTGTAAATGGATATAGAATGGATACTCAAGAGGGCAAAGGGGGAAGAGCATTTGAGTTTACGACCAAAGGGGATGCTAGAAAGAGATAAGGATGGGAGTAAGTTGCATAAGGACCTGATACATAGGTCAGTGTTGTGAGTGAAGAGGAGGATGTTGGTTTTGAGGGAGCTTTTGCATAGGCAATGGTATTGGTCTGTGAAGAGGGTTTCCAGGAAGTCCCTCAAGGTACTGTGTTTTATGTTTTTTATTGTGTGTTTGGAAGGATTTGGGTGGGTATTTGATCTTGACAACATTATAGACAGATCTGGTAAGGGGCGATAGGGGGGAGCTATTGGCAATGGGTGTCGTCGTCATGGTGGAGGCTGGTGCCGGTTGGGAAGTTGTAGGTATGACCTAAGCAACTATTGCTAGCATGAGGATAGTCGTCACGTGGTCGTCCACAGCCTTGCGAAGCACTCTGTGTTCTCAGGGTTCGAAGGAGACCTCATTCAGAGGTCTTAGATAGCAAGGTAGGGGAACTGGGATTGTGATCCCAAGGTCATCGATATGATGAGCCGGTGGGATTGAACAGTTATCTAAGGTTAGATGTGCTTGTTTTGTTGGAGTTCAGGAGCCAGAACAGTTGTAACATTGCAGGAGCCCAAGCGAAGCGGGGCAGGCTTCAATTAGGTTGATGTGGGCAGTGTGCTTCCTGGCGTTACAGCCTGAGAATCAAAATCTTTTGAGTTGGCCTTCTGTGGATTGAGGCTGGCTAGTGGCTGGTCCAACCAAAGCTGCAATGAGACCTGGTCCTTCCAAGTGGTGCCTCCCAGATCTTTAATGATGGAGCACATTCCCCGTGGGGGCAGCTGAAACCTACTCCATGGCAAAACTCTCACCTTGGCATGCAGAGGCACTTCCAGCGTAGAGCAACAGGAAGGGAAGATGAAAGCCAGGTAGATAGCCCGTTACATCAGACGATAATTGACTTTGGGGGCATGGTGTTGCTGGAATGAGCAGAACAAGCTGGAGAACTCATGAAGTTGGTGATCGAAATAAGGGGTGAGCTCAGGATGTCACTGACCCCCGGGGCCCAGGATGGATCATTGTCCCACTAATGAGTGCTGCGCCGGTATGCTGATGACATGCTTGTCTCTGGCTGCGCTGCCACCCGTGAAATTTACATTGCAGCCGGCATATTGAAGTCAGGCCAACGGGTGGGCTTCCTTCTACAGGCAATAACTCGTAGCAACCCTGGGACTGGTGTATGGCGTTACGCTACTGCAGTGTGGCTTTCTAAGGGACGTCGTTAGGACTCTAGGTCAGACCGTAAATGGATCCACCCGCACATAACAAGAAAGGGGGAGGGAGCCATGAGCTCAATGCGCTTGGGCATTGGCCTGCTCAGCACTATCGGAATATGTAGCCCCAGGCGGGCCTGCACTCACCAGCAATTTTCAAAATCAGAGGGCAGAGAGGGGGGTCCATTACTTGCGGCCACCGCCCTGTTCATCAAAAAGGAAGCGCAGTGTGTGCCGTGGCTCAGGCCGACTCCTCCTGGCTGAGCACGGCTGCCAGTGCCATCTTGAGAGAAAGAAAGCAGCACCTCCGGGGCATCGTAGAAGCCGCAAACATCTTAGTCCATGCGGCAGTGGCAGCTCCTGGTTGTTGCAACTGATGGGGAATTGGTTCCCCTTCACAATCTGGCCATCAGATATAGTAAGGGGTTCCAAAAAAGCTTCCTCTCTGGTCTAAACGTGTAACCATTAACTTTACAGTTGCCAGCCCCCACTTCTGAAAATTATTAAATGCTTTTCAAAGGCCTCTTATGTTTAGGCACCCTGGGCACATGCCCTGCCATTGCTAACTCCCTTGAAAAACCATTTCTTTGTGTATTATGCAATCCAATACCATGCTGAACAAATGTGAACAATGCTAAAAATGCAGGTTTCTATTTCCTTGCAAGAACTGCTGAGTGAAGCACTGCTATTCTTCATACCATTGCTATCTTCACTTGCAAAGGGAGAGGAAACCACACACATCTCTGAAAAAGTATATCACTTTTTCCACAAAAGTCTTCACCCTCCTCCCCACCAAGTTTTATTGAAATGTAAAGAAAGGGAGGAACTGGTGGAAAGGCAGAAAGCAACTTTTTAAACAACCACAGCCCTAATGCTTCCCAGCACCATGCTATCATCATTTCAATAACATGGCAATTTAGCTCCAATTGGAACAATGCTAATATCCAGACTGCCCTGGACCCATTAGTAACCCTCCATAGTAGTGCAGTTAGCAGGAGATCGGGGGAAAGGGGAATGGGACATGAGAGAAAAACTGAGACTCTGATACTTTCCCTTTGCCTGATCTTCCTGTCGGTCCCAAACTGCTCAGTGGAGGCATGGACATCAACAAGATTACAATTCATTGGTTCTACTATGTCATACAACATACCTTGTAATAATTTCTGCATTACCAACTCCCTGAGGTTGCTGATAACTCTATGATTTCCTATAGCTGAAAGAAAGGAACACTTTTTAGAAACACTACGTAGTAGACCCTATAGACTATAATATCTGTTCTAGTCTCTATAACTACCTTCAGCACAGTGAAAGTTAAACCTATGGTTTGCATAATCCTAAATTGACCGAGTCCATTATGCATTTCACTTCCGATCAAATGCAATCACCTCGCCATCACTTGTAGTACCTCATTACCACATATGAATCAAGCGAAGTAAAAAAGTGTGTACAATAGAGTTTGTAGATATGTAATGACTGCAGTACTTTATTTCTAGAATTCAATATGACAACTTCATTGTAAAGTTCATAATACAAAATCAGATGACTCCAGTTTAGAGTTCATAGCACAAAACCAAAGGACTCCAGTACAGAACCCATAGAATATAACCAGATGACTGCAGCATATAGTTCATAGTAAAAAAGAAATGACTCAAATATGGAGTTCATAGCATAAATACACACAGTGTTATCCGGTGTACTTCTCTGTGTACCTGATCCTGAATCACATGGTGTGATGATGCAAAGACATCTGACTGCTGGTAATAAGGGTCCTGGCTGCAGCAACAAGAAGATGAATTGCCTTGAAATAAATGCCATACAACACATGGAACTTATACCCAAAGGATCAAGATCTCCACTACCACTTCAAGTCTCAAGAAAGTCCAGCTACATCTGGGGAACTGTAGTTCACTTGAGTTCTGTTTTGTGCTTCATGTTGCGTAGCTTCACAACCTCAACAAATCCATCTCAGCAGTATCTACACTCTGCAACCATCTTTGGTCTTTTCTGAAATGAAGAACTTCTGTGCCTGTGAAGTTTAATGGATTATGTCTACGCACATGCCCGACATCCCTGGGTGAGCGTGGGCCATGGATCCTAACACATGCCTTTGGATGGCGGAACCTGGTGCAGTTATTCAGGAGAGTGTCATTCCATGGGGACAAAAACGTTCTAGCCATGGCATTGTGGACCTTTGCTGAAGTTGATATGATATGGGAGCCTGTTTCTTGGAAGGAGAAAAATCTCAACTCAGCTGGCCACCAGCAGTTTATTCATACACTTGAAGTCAAATGCTGCTAAAGATAATATGTGTTCCACTACATAAACAGCATCTTGGAACTTCATCTCTGTCAGCACCGTGACTAAGTTGCATCTTGTCTGTTTCTGCAAACATCTGCAACTTTGTTGCCTCTCAAAACCATCACTGTTGTCTTGCACACCAAGGGAAGAAAGGCACAACATTGCTGCCAATTTTCACAAATTGGTGGCCTTCTTACATTCTACCCTTGAACATCTGCCCTTTTCCATGGACCAACTTTTATGGACCTCATAGGCAGGGGCGGCTCCTCTGTTTGAGCGGAGGAGCGTAGCCCCACTTAATTGCCCCAGAGACAAAAAATAAAATGGTAATGAAGTTACCATTTTGTTTTCCGTCAACCAGTCCCGAACAGAGTGTCAGGATAGGGCGGGCCTGTTGAGTGGCAGCAGTGGTGGGCTGCCTGACTGTAAACTAGGTTATAGTGAGCATGTCCCTTTGGCCGGCCAACTTGCGACAGCCAGCCTGAAATGCGCACTATAACCCTCTCAAACTGGCTGTCTTGGGCAGCTGGGTTGAGAGACTACACAGGCCTCTACGGTTCTCGGGAGCGGCTAGAGATGCCCCTCCCTCCAATCCTGGCACTGCTCTCATGCAGCACCAGGATTGGTTAAGCCCAGCTGGACGTGAGGCGACGTCGGTGACGTCAGGAGAAGAAGACGACCAGAGCGAGGAGGACGTGTCTCTGGAAAATGGTAAGTACCTTTCCATTTTTTCATGCATTTAATTGTATTTATGTACTTTTTTTTAAAATGTATTAAATATTTTTCCTGCCCCTCTAATTGGCACACTTTCCAGCTGCCACTGCTCATAGGTCCTAATACCATACCCCACCTTATGCAACTGGCATCTATGGTTATCAATACTTGATGGGGAGACTCTGGTGCCACTAACTCGTCCTGGTTGACTGGTACCAGCGACCATCAAGTATTCTTTTCTTTGAATTGAATACAGAGACGGGCATGTTGAACTGCTCTGAACTAGGTCTTCTGAAGGAATTTGTATGCAATATTATTGGATAAAGGATTAACTTTGCTCAGGGCAACACAGACACTGCCATGTGGCCCTGTAATCTGAGCTGTTGTCTCACTAATGTACTTTGCAGAGCCGCCATGAGTCATCTATGTGTATATGCCCTATGGTTTACCAGAGGCAACTCCACTTGCTGAATTCTGACCCTTTAAGCTATATATGTCACAATGTGATTGAGTCTGAGGAAGTCCCATGGGTCTTGGTTAGCTGACTAGTAACCCATGGTCCAGCACCATCCTTCAGGTCTCCTCCATCTGCTGGATGACATCCTGTGGTAATGGAACAACCAGGAGGCAGTCCTTTTTATAAGGGTTGTATGTCAAAATATTATTGGCAAAAATATCTGGCAGAAATTTCATCTCATTGAGTTGATATTTTCTAATATTAACTCAGTTGGTACAATATTTTTGTAAATGATATTTAGTACACAATATTTCTGTGAGGCTGTATTTTGGTTGTGATATTCTGGGACCAAACCTAAATAAGGGAAGAACCACTAATTATGTAGCAAGACTTTAAGCACAGTCAACAGCATCAAGAACACTAGATGATGAATTTAACTGTACTTCAGTGTTTAAACAAATAGGTACTCATTAGAAGTGGCCGCTTAATTCTCATGGGACTATTAACAGAAGAAGTTTAAGAATTATGAGTTTTTGGAAACACCACAGATGTGATTATTTTCACCCGGAGATTTCAGATGTTTCAACTGCATAAAGCAGCCAAAATCTCTGGGTGAAAGTTCAGGGAAAAATGAGAAATTACTGGGGGAACTGGACATGGAATTATTAAATTCCCCTCAGGGTCCTATGAAATTTTGATACCCGCAGCATCAGTAAATCCAGAGGCAGGTAAATACCAGCCCATTTTATGACCACTTGTAATGAAGGCCCTATAGATAATTCTTCACAAAAACGTATTGATTTCCCATACTTCATATTGATCAGAATATCAATTTAGCAATTTTTATAATAGGGTAATAACGTTTCCATTTTGAAATGCATTATGATGACCCAGCAGTTGACTTAATTTAGGACTCTACCAATTGGAAGACACAGACTGCTTTCGATTCCATGAATTTTATGAATGGGTGAACCCTATTCTCCACTTGAGACTGTCACAATTTCTCTTGTGAATCAGAGATTTAGTATCCCTTGAAGGAAATACATGTTCCATTTTTTCAGCCCTGAAAAAGAGAGACTCTCCCTATTAGGCACAAAGAAAAGGAGAAGAACACAATATTGTACCATGTATGAATTCACTAGTCATCCATCAAAAGTCAAATTCACCAAAGCCTCCTCTCCCTGAAAAACTGTATATGGTCTTTTAGTGGCTGTTCTTGGCCATCTCAGCGGACCTCTCTGCAGTGAGGAAAAATAGTACGCTGGCTATTTGTAAAGGAGCATTTTTCAACTACTGTGTTGCGCGTGTGTCCTACTAATTACAGCACCGATTCATTTGCTATTTCCTTCATTTAAGTATTATTTAAGATCTAATAATCTATTTGTCTTCTAAAAAGCTTCACATCTGAATAGGAACCCATAAGGATGTGCTTCTATGTGCTGAATTGGTGTACCATTCTCCGAAGGGGGTGTTTGCATCTAGCCACAACACGGGACCTTGCAGCCAGAGGAGATACTCTCACCCCATAAAAAATATACAAACGGTAATTTAACCTGCTTTTTCATGTTGTCTAACATCAACAAATAGTTTTTGCTTTCTTCTATAACTGTTAATAAGACATGGAAATTAATGTAAGTGACTGTGCAGCGTAGATACTTCACATACTTGCTGAAATTAATGATTTAATTCCTCCAGTAACTGTTCTAATGGCTAACTTCACTTTCCTCTCTCCTGGATCCCTGGGTCTGAAGCCTTTCCTTGATAAAATGTGTCTTTCGATGATACTCAAGACCAGAGAATCAATCTCTAAAATTTCTGGGATAACACACTATTCACCTGTTGTGGAATAAGGCATTGACATATCTTAGGGGCATATTACCAAGGAAGTGGCGGAGAGAGGCGTTAGCCGTCTTGGCTTAACGCCTCTCTCCACCACTTCGGAAACGCCAGGCTGCACCATATTAACAAGGATATGGTGCAGCCTGGCGTTTCCCCCTGCGATGGCGCTAAGTTACACAACTTAGCGCCAGCGCAGGCACCCTTGCACCAGAGTGCAAGGGTGTCTGCGAGCAGGAGGTTTGTTCATGTGTAGGAAGGAGTTCCTTCCTGCACATAAACAAACCTAAAATGCCATTTTGTAACTTTTCATGTGTGCTGCTTCGTGCAGCACATATGGGAGTTACAAAATGGCATTTTGAAAAACGGTTTGTTCATGTACAGGAAGGGACACCTTCCTGTACATGAACAAACCATGGCATTTTGCTTTTTCATGTGTGCTGCACAAGGTAGCACACATGGAAAAAGCAAAAACGAGGAGAAATGAAACATTTCTCCTCGTTTCGCCACCTTAAGACCAGGATTTTTCTGGTCTTAAGTTCGGCGCTGCCACCTATTATCGCCAGACTTGATAATAGGTGGCAGCGTCGACTTCAATGGGTGTTGCGGTGGAACGCCCACCGCAACACCCACTGCACGCCCCCTTTCACGCTAAGTTTAGCGTGAAAGGGGCCCTATTATCAAGGCAGCGTTAAGCCACTTCACGTGGCTTTAAGCCACGTTAAGTGGCTTAACGCTGCCTTGTTAATAGGACGCTGACCCTATCGCCACCACAACGTCACAAAAAGTGACGTTGTGGTGGCGATAGGGGCTTGATAATATGCCCCTTAGTGTTTAAAATCTTTTGTAGGTCCTTCAAGACTCTCAAAATGATTTATATGCTTGTATGCCTTTTTTGTGAAGAACGCTGTCACTGCCACAGGAGTGCCACCATCCATAAGCCTAGCATTTCTGATCTGATTCTAGAAACCCCTTACATTCCCTGAGATTTCCCAAATTGGACACCGATCATACCACAAAACTCGTTTTAAACTGTGGTGTTTATATACAACGCCTCGTCAAGGCTATATAAATGCAATTACAATTACAATATACTATCTTGACCCTGTGTAGATTACAAGATGGAAGAAGATGTTTCTTATTAATTAATTTTCACTTTTTGCCACATAGTTTGTGAGTTACGGCCCTACAAGCTCTTACTCTCATTTCTCTGAAAAATGGAAGGGATTTCATGTTCTTAAGCCTCTTTGTCTGATGCCTGAGTGGAGGGAGATCTGAAGTTTTTGTTTGCATTTTTACTCCAACGTTTATATCAGAATACACTTGCAGATTGCAGCCAGCACACTTCCCAGTCTCTAAGCTCATGAGTATCACCTAATATAACTTAAGAAGCTAAGAGCTACTGGCCTTTCAAATCCTGCTGGTGCCCATTGCGGCTTGACGGATCCTAATCAAGAGGACATATACGCTTATGCATATCATCTTGGCCCTTAAATGCCGTGTCTCGATTTGTATGGAGGAGGGTGGGTGGATCAGGAAGTTTTTTTCTAGTGGCAGCTGTGTCTAGAGTGGATGAGAGCACATTGCAATATCAAGGAGTGGACTATAGAAGAAAGATATAATTCTGTGCCTCATTTATGGGTTGAACATGGTGCTTCTGAGTGTGATTGGTGTTGTGCGGTGCCTTCATGGCCTCAAGTTTATGTAGTGTTTGTACATGGGCTGTTCCTGTTTTCCTGGTGTGTATTACGAGATGGCAGCAGTGATGCCCGCATGGCCACTGTGGTTTGGGATTTCCATGCTATTCAACGCTGTGGTGTGTTACTGCTTATGTTCTATTATGACTACTTAGTACATTGTATCGCATAAGACCTGTGACGAGAATTGCCAACTGGTAATGCCCTGATTAAATACTGGTAATATTTATTATGCATAAGACCCTACCTGACAGATGGCAAATCTTCATATTGTTGGTGCGTGCTCAATTCTGTTTTGAAATGGCATTTTTGCCTCTGGCACTGGAACAGAAAGTGAGTCAGGCTTATTAAAAACAAAGCCAGATTGGATACCTTAAAACAATAATTCTGCTCAGCTGTATGTTTACATATAAATTTGTTCAATTTATGTAATATTTTATTTGTTTGTGCAACATATGTAGCGCGAATTAAACCATGGTTGTAGTGGAGAGCTTTACAGAAGTTATATAACTATGAGCACGGTTAATGCTAGTTTCTAAGGAAATTTAACTCACTCCCACACCCAGGTCAGAATCCTTTTGGTACTAAAGACGGGGAAAAAAGCAATACACATAAATCTCCAATTTCAAAGAGTGGTCTAGCCCTCTGAAAAGGAATAAGAATCACTAATTTTAAATGATTTTCCATTACATTTATGGGTCACCTTAGGAAACGCACTTGCGTTAACAACGTATTTATACCGGAGTGAAAACTCGCATGGTTATGGAGCAAGCAAACCCGCGTTAATTTAATTCCCCCGGTGGGCTTGCCGGCACTCACTATGCCAACCATAGCGGGAAAGGTCAGAAAGGTAAGGAAAATTAGTTTGAAGCTTATTACGGAAACTATCAGAAATGTTGCGCAACGAGCCTCGTTCTCGCGTGCCCACGCGAAAAAGCAAGTACCGACATTGCCGCCTCGAAGCTCTCTGCAACTCCAAGGAGTGAGATCACCCGGCTTTTTCGACAGGTAAGTACAACTCTGCAGTGTCTGCCTTTGTTGGAAGACACACATATTGACATCTACGCCTGGAGCTCTTCGAATCATTGGACTCCTTGCTTTACCACTCAACAAGCCACACAGTCCCAGGTGGTAATCGCCACCCAGATACCGACCACTGGGAGCAATATTTATTTATTGGGTGCGCAATTACCGCGCCATTTTTGGTAATAGCACATATTTTCCTCCGTTCTGAGGTGCACGAACTAGAAATGTGCAGAGTTGCCTTCATGACTTCTGCCAGGGTTTACCCGGAAAAGTCGGAAAGGCAAACGCACACTGTGCCATTTTAGGCCGGACTGGCCGTAGCGGGCACCGGGCGTTTCCCCGGTGGGCGGGCGTGGGCCGCCAGGGCGGGGCCGGTTTTAGAAGGGGGGGGGCGTTTTTGTTACTGGGGTCCGGTTTTGCAGCGTAGCTGCTATATCGTCCACCAGCAACAAACACAACACAAAGCTTTCCGCTAGTGCCCCCCTCCTTGCGTGTCGGACGAGCTCTTCGCCAGGGCCCCAGTCCAGTCCGGCGCGTGGACTCCAAATCAAGACTAGCGCGAGTAGAGGAAAAAGTGTCCAATATTTATCTCGGTCCGCCAGAAATGTCAAACATGCAGGGGCAAAGAGAAATAAACACTGAACAGTGTGCATCTTTGCCAGAACTCGGGAGGAACAACAGTGGTTGGTATTTGGCATGTAAACTACCTCATATCTAGTGAAGCCAATCTCTTCAATATCTACGCCATTCTTCTTGTCAAGCCGTTCGGATACCTCACGCATTCATCTGCTGGGATCGATCATGTGTCGGTGTGTCCGGGCACGTGAAGCTACGTAGTTCGGTTTGTGTTTCTCACTGCTTTTGTTATTCCTGGCACAAGACTTCCTGAAATGAGGGTCTAATTATTTGCGTGGTTATTTCCTTAAGCCTTGGGCGGCGAGGTGGAGTTTCAGCTGTGCAGCTTGGAGCATGTGTGATCTAAACACTTTTCAGGAAGCCTTGGTGCGAAAGTCTTGAGCCTCAAGCTGAAGTAAGAGGAAAGACAGGTGATTGATTGGTCAAAGGTCAAGCTATCCTCTTCAAGCCATTTGCAACTTTTCACTAGCATAATGAAGCCCCTGCAATAATGTTTCTGTCACTCACCGCGTTGCCTTTGGCGTTATTTGCTCTGACACTGCTTTTGCCACGTAAATCTTGAGTTTATTTTGGGTAGCCCTGTTCCTCATGTTGAAACATCTTTTTAATATTCTGACAAGTATGACGGATAGAAGAAAGGTATATACGTTTTTTCTCAATATTAGGCCTCGATAACCTGAAAATATTGTGGTGCTTTGTTTTTAGGCAGTTAGTATAGCTCAGACCTAGGTCCAAGGCACAATTTCAGCACTTTACAAAAATCAGGTTTTTATTTTGGAAGGCGCAACATTAAGGCCCTGATTACGAGTCCAGCAGTCCACGGACCGCCAGACTCGCGGGGGCGCAGTGGTGGCAGTCTCCCCACCGCCCAGTGCTTGAAATGGAAAAATGAATGTGCAGGTACTCTGTGACCAGAGTACCTGCTTGTTTCTGAAAAGTGCCGGTACTCTCCAATTGAAAGTATTACGTTTCTCTTGAGAAGTGCCGGTACTCTCCCCCTCAAAAGAAAAAAGTGCCGGTACTCGGTACCGGTCAGTACCGGTCCATTTAAAGCACTGCCACCGCCCTATTACGAGATGGGTGATGGGACAGCTACAGCCCGCCGTAACCACTGTTCCCTGGCAGTGTTGTAAAGGTATCCATAAGCTTGGCGGGACTGCCACGGGCCCGCCAAGCATATTAGGAGTGTCCGCTCCGCCAGGGTTTTCATGGCGGTTCCTCCTCCATGAAAACCCTGGCGGAGCAGAAAGGGCCGCCTGGTGCCTGTGCACCCTGTGAATGCACAAAGAGAGGCACAACATGTGCCCTCCTGTGTGCATGCACACCAGTTCCTGCATGGCATAGACTTTTTAGTCCATGCTGTGCATTAACTGTTTTTGGCATTCCCATTGCGCTGCCTGTTTTTAGTGGCACCTCGTGGGAACGCCAAAAAAAGCCCACCAGACAGGAGGAAACTCCTAATCTGGCGGGCGGTCTCACCACGGCTTTGGCGGTGCGGCAGTGGGGCGGACCCGGCACCGCACCACCAAAGTCGTAATCGGGCCCTTAGTGTTTAAAATGTAACATAATTTTGTGAAGTGTATGGTTTGTGGTTTACCAATAGCCTGAGGAAACAAAAACAACAACTAAATAAGTACCTCAGACAACTACGATCCCAGGGACCAGAAGGCCACCAGGAACTCCTGCTCTTAATTTCAAAAACAAGAAAAAAGTTGAAAAAGGACATAAAATTTACCAAAAAAGTGTACCAAGAACATATTTGGGCGAAACTTCTTTATGCTTGTAAATTAGGGGACTCCAAGCTCTTCTGGGAACAAATTAACCAACTAACTAATGGCCGGAACCGACATCATAATTCGGACATATTGGAGGCTACATGGAGAGCTCACATTGAACTTTTATTTAACGAAACTCCACCCCTATCGGCCCCAAATAGCAGATTATTAACAGGGAAGGAGGCTGGAGGTCGAGGTAAAGTCAACGAAATCACGAACCATGAATCCCCCGAAGATTTCGTGTCGTTTTCAGACATTCAAGTCCTAAAAATTATAAAAAATTTAAAATCTGAGGGAGCCCCAGGTCCGAACGGATTACCAAATGCCCTGTTTCGGCATGACCCCCCATTTTGGTCTCAAATCTTGACTCCTCTTTTTCCAAAGCTATAGCCGACATGCTGATCCCTGAGTCCTGGAGAGGAAGCATCCTTAATCCAATCTATAAGTCGGGTTCCCGCTCGGATCCCTCCAACTACAGGTTGATCGCGCTGATAGATGTGGAGGCGAAAATTTACGCATCTAATCTCCTGGTAGAGTTAGAGGCTTGGGTCAGTCGAATAAACCTAATACCACATACACAAACTGGTTTTCGGGCTGGGATGGGCACCCTTACGAACATCTCTGCGGTTACCCTTCTAGCCAACCAAGCTTTTCCAAAATCAAGGCCTCTGTACGCCTGCTTCGTAGACCTCAAAGCGGCTTTCGATAAAGTTCCAAGAGCCACTCTATGGGCAAAAATGCAAGCCTGGGGGGTCCCGCCTAGACTTCTGGACGCTATTATCAATCTGTATTCTCACACGTGGGTCCAAATCAAGAAAGGAGACGGGTCCAGCGTAACCGGTAAGATTCCAACATTAAACGGGCTAAAACAAGGATGCGTTTTAGCGCCTTGTCTGTTTAACATCTACACCTCTGATCTCGATAAGTGCCTTCAGTCAATTCCAGCTGACCCCCCAAAATTGGGCAAAATACCGACATTGTGCCTCCAATATGCAGATGACATTGTGTTGCTAGCACAAACTCCGGTGGGCCTGCAGAAATTGATCACGGGATTAGGAGCCTATACTACCTTGAACCAACTCACGATCAATCATCAAAAGACAAAAGTAATGTGTTTTTTAAAACATAATAAATTATTGAAAAGGCACACCTTTTCCTGGAAATTGGACGACCAATTGCTGGCCCGGGTTGCTTCCTATAAATATCTAGGCTTCCTGTTAGACTGCAAGCTCAACCTTAAGCAACACGTGGAACAAGGACGCACGAAAGCTAAACAACTGTTATTTGCCTTCAAAATCCTGAGAAAAAAACTCATAGGTGGCTCTACCGGTCACCTGCTAAAAGTGATCGCCGCAAAATTTCTACCTTCCATCTCGAATGGCTCAGAACTCCTGAATACTAAAGATGCTACAATATTAAATACAGCACAATCCATATTTTTCAAAAGACTGTTTTTAATACCGCTACACACTTCACAGGAACAAATTCATTTAGAATTTGGACTAAAAAATCAGATCATGGCCAGACAAGGTGCCTTAGTAAAGTATTAATGGAGGATGAGGGAGGCAGAAGATAACACTCTAGCCCACCGTTGTTGGGTTGAGATTGAAAATCAAGGAAGACAAGCTAATTCAATCACGACAATCCTGAAGGAATCTTTGTCGGCATTACAGCTAGAGGAGGCCTGGTTAACACCAGTAACGTATGTTGGATTTAAAAGCGTGGTGAATACTGCAATCAAGCGGATCTCTTTAATAACTGATAAAATGATCTTTGCAAAAAAACATCATGCCTGGGCGGTGATACAGGCCTACCAGAGGCTGAAGCCGCAACAGTATCTGATCGAACATTTCTCCCACCATAAAAAGCACTACCTGATGTTGCTACGAATGGGATCATTCCCCTCAAAGGATTTGACCCCAACATGGAAACATACATGGCCATCTAAGGAATGTCGCCTCTGTGGTCAAGGGGAGGAGTCACTATTACACCTACTATGTACTTGCCCTTTTTTACTGAAAACCCGTAAATCCATTCTTCGGGAGATTTTAAGGAATGAACAGATAAGAACATGTAGAGCCGCAGTCATCAGGTGTCTTGGAGGGTTTTCGATTCCCCTGTTTTGTAGCGCCATAAAATTCTGGAAAATAGCAGCAAAGGAACTGGAAAAAACTGTTTCATGCCAAGCAGCCAATAAATAATCTGCTGGCTGACATTTCTAAATGTATTGTAATATTCGTTAGTTTTTTAATTGTGGTCATGACCCTAAGGCCTTTTTTCTCTTTTATGTTTTTAAAAAAAAAATGCTCATTTAAAGTATAGTGTTTTATGATGGTTTGCCATCCTTTTGTGATTTTTAATGAATCAATAAAAGTATTTTTGACTGACTGACTGTGTATGGTTTGTGAGCTGCATTGAACTGGGAGAATAATTGACAGCCCACTTAGCCACAGTACCAATATTGGTGATGGGAGATAAGGGAATGCAGGTGCCACGCTGGGCATTGTCATGAAATCCCTATTGTCATCCTGTAATTGCCTAAAGAAAGAGATGGACATATCAAAGAAACAGGTTAAGAGGTGGCACTTACACTATTGTCCCCAAAACTAATAGTAGAACAAGTCCTGATATCAGTGGCCTATTTATCAGCGGCCTTCGACACCGTCTCCCATCGCACACTAGTCGTCAGACTACACGACGCAGGCATACAAGGAACAGCCCTGGACTGGATCCGATCATTCCTCACCGGAAGAAGCCAAAGGATCAGACTCCCACCCTTCCTCTCCGACCCCACGAAAATCACCTGCGGAGTCCCACAGGGTTCATCACTGAGCCCCACCCTCTTCAACATTTACATGGCCCCCTCGCAGCCATCGTCCGACAACACGGCCTCAACATCGTATCCTACGCCGACGACACCCAGCTCATCCTCTCCCTCACCAAAGACCCCACCACTGCCAAACTCAACTTCCAGAAAGGAATGCAAGACGTCGCAGTCTGGATGACCAACAGCTGCCTGAAGCTCAACGCAGAGAAGACAGAAGTCCTCGTCCTCGGTACCACCCCTTCTGCATGGGACAGCACCTGGTGGCCGACCACCTTCGGAAGCCCACCTACCCCCTCAGACCACGCCAAGAACTTCGGCATCGTACTCGACTCATCTCTCTCCATGAACTGACAGGTCAACGCCGTCACCTCCAGCTGCTTCAACACCCTCCGCATCCTCCGCAAGACCTTCAAGTGGATCCCCCTGAGTCAAGGAAGACAGTCACCCACGCACTCATCACCAGCAGACTGGACTATGGAAACGCACTCTACGCCGGCATCAACAAGTCCCTACTCCGCAAACTCCAGACAGTACAAAACACCGCCGCCAGACTCGTCCTCGGCATCCCCCGACACGAACACATCAGCCAACACCTACGAAGTCTCCACTGGCTCCCCGTGGAGAAAAGAGTCACTTTCAAAATCCTCACTCACGCCTACAAATGCCTACACAACAACGGACCCAAATACCTCAACGACAGAATCAACTTCCACGTACCCAAAAGAAACCTCCGATCATTCAACCTCGCACTGGCCGAAACCCCGTGCATCCACAGAGCCAGAGCAGGCGGAAGATCCTTCTCTCACATTGCAGCCAAGACCTGGAACGAGCTACCGGCAGACATCAGACGCGCCCCCTCCCTGAACACCTTCAGGAAGACCCTCAAGACCTGGCTCTTCGGCTAAACAGAACTGCGGACCCCCCCCCCTCAGCGCCTTGAGACCCTAACGGGTGGGTAGCGCGCTTACAAATCCCTGATTGATTGATTGACCACACCCATTAAAAAAGTAACCAATGCAGTTGACCATAAATGCATGCCAAAAACGGCAATATAGTTAAAGATAGGTTACCCGAAGGTCTAACAGGTAACAGGCAAGCATTCAACCATTCCTTCATTCGTGTTTCTGTTAGAATTTGAGATGTTCCATAGAATACTAAATTAGCATTATAGTACTATGATACATGAGTTCCACCACACAGTTCCAATTGCATGTAGTTAAGTAGTGTTCCTTAATACTGAGTACCAATTACGTTGAGTTCAAAAGGTCTAGGGAATTATTTGATGTGAATGACATTGATGTTATTTACAAATTATGGGAATATTTACAAGGACATTGCGCCACCGTAGCAACACTTTTTAGGATGCTCCGGTGGTGTAATGCCTTGCTCCATATTTATAACGTGGTGTTAAGCTACTTTGTGTGGCTTAACACCACTTTGTAAATAGTTTACCTTTTCCTGCAGTTTTCTGCTTGAAAGGTGTATGCGATGGATGTTGCTATGTGAGTTCCACTGCAACACCCATTGCTTTTTGATGCTGCCCCAGATTTACAAGGATGTGTGAATCTGAGGCAGCGGCAAAAACTAACGCCACTGAAAAGCAGGCATTAGATTGGCACAATGAGAAATACTTTTATTTCTCCTTGTTTTTTCTCTTTCTATGTGTACTGCATTCTGCAGCACACATAAAAGGAGCAAATCACCTTTTAATGATTGATTATGTGCAGGAAGGTATTCCTTCCTGTACATAAACAGTCATCACTGCACCACAAACACCCGTGCACCAGCATAATTCCCTGCAACGCAGGCACCCTTGCACCATGGCGCAAGGGTGTCTGTGTTGGCTCTAGGCAGCTTCTTTTTAGTGCCAGCACAAGGGAAAACACAGGGGTGCGCTGTATTCTTGTAAATACAGCGCATCCCTGCTTTCTTTAAATGACGCAGCATAGTGCTGCTGAATTATATGCAACGCCACGCTGCACCATTTCCTTGTAAATATGCCCTAATGGTTTTGGCACTCTATTTCCTGTGCCCCTCTGATATTCTGTTGCTTCTTTCTGGGTGGAGGTCAGGGGAGGGTACACTATCACCCCCGCCACGCATCATCCATTTTGTCCTGGAAACAGGACCCGCCTATCAGCAATTCACAGGAAAAGTGACAGTTTCACCCCAGGATGATTGTCTTGGTGGCCAAGTTGCCTAAAAAGACATGCACTACACAGGAAACTTTGAACTCAATTGTACACCTGGAATTGTCAATTGTGTCAAAGACTGGTCATAAGCAAGCCACCTGTGTGTATCCAGAATCCAGAGCACCAAACTTCTCTACTGGTAACTGTGAAAATTGTGCCTAGTGTGCCACATGTTTTTCTGGAGCATTTGTACAATATATCACTGTAGGCACTTGCATTTTGTTGTACACTTACTTCACTTTCACGCATAGTGGTACATGTGTCTGTGTGAGACTGTAAGTATGGCACCCATGCTGTGTGTGGAGTTTGACATTCCACCAATCCGTGTGTTGGTTATGAGAGAGTACTTACCTGTTGAGGGACCTATATCCATTACTTTCTGTATTGTCAGTGGCAGTTCTCCGGCTTCCTGCATCTGCAGAGTGAGTTGCACCATCACTTGTGTTGTTAAGGCGATTGTTTTCTGACTTCCTTCTAATCCACCAACAGATGCCTGAGACAGTTTAACAAGTACCCTGTCCTTGGTCCAGGTACCCAACGTCATACTACCATTTGTGCAACCCATCTACACTTTGTTGGTTTTTGTCACATTAGTTACACGAGCTTGGCTTTCACTTCATGTATTCTCTGCTGAATCAGGCACTTTTCTTGCAGTCTTTCCATAAAGCTATTCTTGTTGTGGTAATATTTCAAGTATTAGCATGCCCAGCTTCTTGTCAGAAAACCTATTTCTGTGCCTTTTATGTTCCTGCACATAGGGTGCTATGCCCAGACTTGACTTTTTTCACAGGCCTAGTGTCATACCCTGTTTAGGGGCTACAACGCAGGCTGGGACTACTGGGTCACAGCCTTAAGGGCTGGGGTTGTTAGCCTGTACTATCCCAGGGCCTGTCCTGCTATGACTCCTAAAATCTGAGCAAGGTAGAGCCCCTCAGCATTTGACTCTCGTGGTAGTGATGGCAAGAAGTCACTGACTTCTCAGGGAGGTTAGTTTGGGTGTATGGCAGGCTTAACACTCAACACAACACCCTATGATTATCCCAGTGCTTCCCCTTATGGAAAATACTTTTTGTATTGCAGCACTTATATAGCTCTCGCTTACTATCCTTATGTGAGGCACTGAAGGGCTTGCCTAAATGGGTAGCACGCTACACTGTGTGGGTTGTTTGGTTGGAAGGGTGGTGTCTTTTTTCTGATCCAATGTGGGATGTGTTTGCATGTCGTGCAGGATGACCACCGAGATGCAGTTATTGTGTTATGGGACGCATCATGCATCAGTGTGGTGGATGATGAACAGTGAGAGATGCACAGTTTTATGGATTTCAGTATGCTGACAGCTTTGAACGTCCCTGCAGGTCTCCTGTCAGTATTATTTTATGATTATAGTCTGATTAGCTGGTTTCTCACTGGGTTGTCCAATCTAAGATTTGGTGTATAGTTGTGTTCCTGCGCTGGCATTGTTGGCGGCAGAGAGAGAAGTGGGGAGATCTCTTGGAATGGGAAAACAGCCTGAGTGTATACATTTTTGGGACCTGATTTGGTGAACTATACTAAAGTCTGCAGAATTATTCAGCAGTGTATGACAGATCTCTTCAGTTATTTCATGCCTGCTCATTTGGCGAGCTTTTGTTTTTGGCTGTGCAGTACTGGTGATGGACAACCTTCATAGAATATATTTCTTATGTGAATGTAAGAGGTAGAAGTTACAATTTGCTGCTGCACCAGCTCTGGTTGTGCAGTAGTCCTCTGGGTACCCTGTGGAGCAACCTTTCCATTGTCAGACAGAATGTGGAGCTGTAATAAGAAGTAGGTCAGCAGCTCCCACTCTATACAAGGAAAGCAGGCAGAGTATATGGACCTTTGTCTACCCTATCAGAACTGGTATGGGCCGAATCTCTTAACATGCTTCCCTCCCAGGCTGTCTCCAGACTAAGGCTTTGTCTTGAGTCTCTTCAAAGCAGCATTGACTCCAGCAGTGCTTAATTTGTAAAAGAATAAGTGCCAAGGCTCTAGTCAGGAGGACACTGCAGCTTGCACCATCTATTGGCTCTGCCAGCTCTGCCAGTGACAGTACCAACACAACTAATAACTGTCACCAGTGGCAGCTCCTCCGCTAAGGCAAAAGGAGGGTCGCCCCACTGCTATATGAGCAATGCAAGAAAGAAAAATAAAATGGTAATAACGAGCCGTTATTACCATTTTATTTTTCAGCGAGGGACTGAATCAGGTCGGGGCTGGGCGGAGTTTGGCAGAGTGAGGATTGTTTTTTGCACTCCTTAAGTGCACATGACTGTTTGGCCGGCCCTCCAGGGCTGGCCAAACCATCATGCACACTTGGCATATTCTCCATTGGGCTGTGTTGCACAGCCCCGTGTAGAACATGCCCAGCCTCCCCATGCAGCTTCGTGATTGGCTGGGAGAGTCTGCTTCCGGTGGTTGCTTCCAGTGCAGAACGAAGAGAATGGAGCAGAGGCGTGCGGCGGCTGCGGTGAAGAGAAGGTAAGTTTGTTTATTTTTTTTTATCCATTCCACCAACCCCCTCGCCTCGCCACCCCCTGCTCGGAGGCAGCCGCCACTCCACAGCTATAAGAATGGGTTGGGTGGCAGATATCAGTCATTGTTAATGTATATTGAATTAATAAACAGCTGTTGTTGTGCTCGTACTTAAATTAGGCAGGCAGCGTCACTGTGTGGCAGACTGTCGTAAGCGCTGGTGCTGACAATTAAGTACTGGTGCCAAGCACCAGAAACCACCGGCTCAAACTAAGCACTGGTCTCCAACTTAAACACCCACAATTGAGATACAAAGAGGTGTGACCAGTCTGCACCTGACTATCAATATCCATACCTCACAGTGATTAGGAAGCGAGACATAGGGTTGGGCCCCTTCTAAAGGAGCCTTTGCACCCACACAATAGAAACTATAGTCCCACCAGTCACTCCTACCAGCCACCAGATGGCACAAATGGCATTTTCAGAAATACAATCAGCACTCTTGCAGTGTTTATCCCACTTCTTGCACACAATACGCATTCCTCCACATGCTTTGCTCTCATCACTAGGATTCTGGGTTCACCTTTAGCAGCAGAAATGAACATGAGTTGACCAGTAGGCTTCCACCCCTCTGACAGGTAAAAAGGCCTGATCATGCTAAGGTTACTATAAAACACTGTATGCTGCCATGACTGCACTATATGCATGAACCTGTGACAGGGACAGTAGTGGGTCCTCAGTGGGTATTTTGTGTACCCTTCCAGGTCCAGGACAAATTTAGTACTAGTTTCATGTCAAAGCTGGCCTAGGCTTGGGGCGCATGCTAGGTTGATATGACGTTGGGCCAAAAATCCCAAAACTGGGCTACCTGATGTTCTCAGTTGGACATGCATGGCTGGGGGTACAACTGTAATCCATGCAGGGGACTTTCCAGTTCCAACCACTGGCCTCTTAGAATCAATGTAGGAGTGTTGTCTTGCGCAGCTCTCTTTGGGTATGGCAGTGGTCAATGTTGGTGAAGTCATCAGAAGGTACAGAGGTGCTGGTAACAATTTGCTACTTTTCTGAATCCCTATGTGTGAATCTCTATTTCACAATTGCAAATGTTGCTAAATCACAATTTTAGACTCTTCTATGTACGTTCATTCTCTTTTGCGATTTGCAATTTGCAATTCAGTAAACGTTGAAAGTTATGAATCATAAAAATGAACGTTTGTACATCTGGCCCTAAAATACTAGAACTCAGGGGGAAACTACATACTGATGAGCCCTGCTGAGAAGGAGATACCGTGTCTTTCCTGCTGAGAACCTGCCCCGCACCTCCAGAGCACGAAATGTCATGTGCTCGTCCGGCTGCGAGGTACTTAGCACTTTAAGTCATACCAAGACCAGAGATAAGGTGCAAATGCCAAATCTGACTCTGGACTGTCTGTTCAATTAAGCACTGCAGGAATGCAACCGGAATTGGGCAATCAAGAGGCACACTGTGTGGTAGCCCGTCACCGCAGTGCGCTCCTATACTCTGCTATTGAGAGGCCGACATGTGACTTGGCAACAAACACCCTGTGAGGCGTTCCATCACCATGGTGAGTTCCTGCACTGTAAAGACATGAGGTCCGTGTGCAACCCTGTGAGTGGCACCCTATGTGGTGACCTGTGAGTAGCCTGTTACTTGTACCAGAGAGCCGCCTTCCAGAATGAAATTATAAAGAATATGCATTCTCCCCGTGCATGCCCATGAGCGTCATGGAAGGCAGCACAACTTTCCAGCAGCACTCTGCTACTGTGATGTGCTACCACTCTCACTTACACACAACACACGCCTGAGTGCCCACATTACTGAAGTCCAGCATTACTCAACCTACCATCTGATCATGTTGATGTTTCTGCTTACCATGTCACAAAGAGATGGTTAGATGACTTAAAAAGAGGAATTATGCTGAGTGTCTACCTCTGAACACGACAACAGGATTGGGCATTCTTGGTAATGAATGTAGGGTTAATCTAATCAGAATAGAGGAAGAAGAACAACCAGACCTTGTAAAATAACATATGTATTTAACAGATTAAAGCAGTCAAAGGGAGCAGAATGATTGGAGGGTGGAAGGTACAGGTATTGCGCTGTGGTAAATTTACAAAATATTTGACGGAAAAAATAAAATATATCCTGACTGCTTATAAAGCTCCTGCTTCCTGGGGCCGGGGAATAATCTCCATATTTCTCGAAAAATGGAAAAAACAAGGAGGAAAATTATTGATAGATATATTTTCCCGAATAATAATTAATACATGTACAGTTTCATTTCAGTTAGCTGTTTGACTTAATATTGCAAAAGGGGACCGGATTTATAAGAATAAGGTGTTTGTTTTATCTGGAAGTTCATTGTCATGCTTAACTCGTGCTTTTATTGAGACAATAGACAAAGCTGTTACAAATTAACTCCACAATTCAATAATAGCTATCCACGCTAAGAGGTATTCAACAAAGTACAGTAAAGTTCAATGGATCTATTAATTGAACGATTTAAAGACGGAAGACCTTGGTACAAAATACATAATAGAGATTAAAACAATGTCCATCAATGCCATAGCCTTGAAGGTGATCAATGGAACATTAACAGAGGAAGTAAGAATGACCATGGATCAAGGAAATGATAATAGCTCTGGCCCATAATATTTGCTCCATTCACCAAGACATTACCTCAGGTGATAGCAAATATTTAGGAATTGTCCCCCTTCAACTAAAACAACTCGAAAAGTTAAATAGCATATTTTATTTAGCGTTTCTGTATGCTTGTTGGATCTAATAAGGCAGAGTTTGTTCTAGTATAGTCAAGCCTGGGAATGTGTCAGGTAACTGGGAATTTGACCTAATCCTTAGACCCATCTTCCATCTCTAGATGCATCTGGAAGTCAATCTTATAGGTGACAATAGATCAGCAAGCTCAAGTACCTCTGTATATGATTATGTGGTGATAAACTGAATTCTTCCATGATCTGTTAATGGATTTCTGGTGTTCAGAGAAGGGCTTTATGATGTTGACATTTTTCTTGGGTCACCAGATTGGTAGTAATTTTTTAATTTACTGAGAAACCAAAGACGCCGCAAGTGTAATTACAAGTTAGTTGTATTTGTAGTAGTGCTTGCATTTGCAGGTATCACATTATACATCGTGGTCAAACTGATGGTGCTTGCTAACTCACAATTATGTACCAAAGCTAGACGAGAGGGCCTTTAAAAAAGGACAATTGCTATTATAAGCCATGAAGTCTCAGTAGCATGTGGGTAATAATGCTTTCGGAGGCCGTTCCTCTAACTTCTCCTTACAGGCAAATACATTCCCGGCTCCCACCGAGTGCATCATGAAACTGCTATGTTCTGTCATTTAACTCTGTTTGTAGTTTCAAAATTGTTTTCCAGACTCTCAACAGTTCTTGAATTTACTCTTAAGTAGTTTTCGCTTGATAGAAACTAGGGGAGTGCAAAAGTGTAAGACTTTCTTTCAGGCAAACTGAGAATTTCTCACAAAAACTATGACAAATATGCAAATGGCACAAAGTTCCACGTCACTCTGGATTTTTGGAAATATTTCACAAGGGTAAATTGTGTTCAGTTGCTCACAAGGAAAGCTTGCGTGTAAAATGCTTGTGAATTAATGATGCAATACGGTTTGAGAGGTATCACCAGAAAAAGCTAGGCAAGGTATGTAGTTGCACACAAAATGGGGCTGTGGTGAATTATTCAGCCGTTGTATTGCTTACACTTCCCACCTTGCACAAGAGCAGTATCAGGAGTCTGCCATTCCGTTCTTCAGGCATTCATTTCTAGGCCATGAAGCCATGGCGTCTTTCTGCACATCTGCTAAAGTATTGGCCAAACTGGCCAAGATAATCCTTTTAGGATTCATGCTTCTGGATCTAAAGCTACATGATTTTTCCAGTCTGTTACACACTGGCCGAATATAGCACGTTAGAACGCATGCTTTTACTACGCGGTAGGTATCAACGCGGTCGTTATAACGACCGCGTTGTTACAACGCGATGCGATTACTACGCAAGTCATTACATCGACTTGCTGTAGATGGCGCCGTAACATTAGGAATGTATAATTTACTATTCCAACTCCAGCCTACGCAACAGTAGGGAAGGTGTTGGAATAGTAAATTATACTATTCCTTATGTTAGAGCGCCATCTACTGCAAGTCGATGTAATGACTTGCATAGTAATGGCATCGCGTTGTAACAACGCGGTCGTTGTAACGACCGCGTTGTAAAGGCATCGCGGTCTAATGACCGCGATGTAAAGGTTGTTTTCCGGATGGGATTTGCATCGGAGGAATCAGGAAGCTAATTTCATCCAATCTCTTAACTCTTTGACACTTGGAACCTCAAACATTCTCCTTGCTGCCTGCCGAATGCGAATGGGGATTTGTCTTAGACTGAGCTCACAAATGCAAAGGTATCACATGTGTCTTCCGGGCTAGAGCTTTCCAACATTTACTTGTATATATTCTACCATACATTAATGGACCCTTAATTTGTCTTTGAGACTTCCAATGCACTATTATTCATGTTTGTATACATTATTAGCAAGCAATGGGTGCTACATATGGCTTCTTCTAGTATTCCGTCTCACTTGTTGAAGGCAATGTTCCATATAAATGCCAATTTTTGTCACTTAATTATACTTTACGCGTGCTCATCACCAAAGATGAAAATCTAGGTAATATCAACAATAGGCTCACAACGCAAGAAAGACATTTCTTTGTACCTTGAGTCTTACGGTCTCAGTTGATCAATGCTTTTTTTTTTTTTGCAGATTTATATAGCGCAAACTCAACCCGAAGGTATTGGAGCGCTTTACATGAGCACCAGTTACGTTACACAAGGACACATTCATTTTTTTGGTAGGCACGGGGAGATTAAGTGATTTGCCCAGAATCACAGGATGTGGACGCGACCCCGAGGCTTGAACCTTGGTTTCCCAGCTCCAAGGTTGGCAGTCTAGCCGTGAGACCACATCCTCTCCCACGTCTCCATGCTGAGGTGCCTGTGGTCTTGCTGTTTTACTACTTTTGTTGTTTAAAGAGATCACGAGTAGTATGAAATGTAGGCTTGGTAGCCTCAAATTTGTGAGTGTTACATCATGGCCTAAGCAGTGACAGTGGTCTTTGGGGTCTTTGATATAGACCTCGGTAAGATGGCTCTTAGTTTGCATTGAAGGTTTTTGCTCCTAAGGAAACATTGATAGCGTCGTTATAAGCAGACACCGCAATGCAGAGTAAGTCTGACGAGTCCTGATAGCCCTCCAGGTGGAAATGTTGTTAATACTGTTTGAATATTTGATAGACTCTCTCGGTTTTTCTATCCCTCCGAGTTGTATAGCCAGTGGGCAAACGCATAACAATATCCAGAACAGTTCAGAACACTTGGCACAATTGTGTGATACAAGCTTATATGATGATTTAAACAATGCCACAAAATCTTACTGAGTATTAGGGAAACAAGTAGCTAATTTCATAACCGAATAAACTCTCCTAAGCATTAAGGAGTGCTGCATTTTGACAAGGGTGTCAACGACAACTCAGCATGTATCCCCAGCCATATTCTATTAAGAAGGAGGCAATTGTTTGGCACCATGTTGCTGTTATTGGATATGCTGATGCTGCCTTGAGCAAATGAGCAATGTTGTGCTTTAGGTCAGATTCAGCCACTGTTGCCTGGGGAACTGAATACTCCCAGTACTGAGGTTGCACTGTCCGCCGTCTGCGATCTCGGTATTGAGATGACATAAGGGTAAAGCTTCTGGCCGGCTATCTCCACATGGTACAGTGTGGATAAGAATCATTGCAAGCTTACTAAATCTAGTCCAAAAACAACAATTGATGGACAGAATGCAGAACAATGTCATACATTCACCCCAGTACAGAGATCTGGGCCTTAATCCATCGTTTTTTGCTCACCATGCCATTCCAGTTTGAACCCAGCCATATGCAAATCAGACTTGACCCTGTGCCCTATGGGAACAGTCCAGCCCGAACTGCCAGGCCCTCCTTGGACTGGAAACAAGCATCCTAGGACCGGTTTCGGGGTTTCACCCCTCATCAGCCAGGATAGCTTGACTCCAGTGGCATGGAGAGCACGGGACCCACGTCTGGGCATACCCGTCCCACTCGGGGTGACAAATGCAAAAACAACAATTGATGGACAGAATGCAGAACAATGTCATACATTCACCTCAGTACAGAGATCTGGGCCTTAATCCATCGTTTTTTTTGCTCACCATGCCATTCCAGTTTGAACCCAGCCATATGCAAATCAGTCTTGACCCTGTGCCCTATGGGAACAGTCCAGCCCGAACTGCCAGACCAGGTCCTCCCTGGACTGGAAACAAGCATCCTAGGACCGGTTTTGGGGTTTCACCCCTCATCAGCCAGGATAGCTTGACTCCAGTGGCATGGAGAGCACGTCCATCAATTGTTTCTTTTGCATATGTCACTCGAAGTGGGAAGGGTATGCCCAGACGTGGGTCCCGTGCTCACTACACCACTGGATTCAAGCTAGCCTGGCTGATGAAGGGTGATGCCCTGAAACCGGTCCCAGGATGCTTGTTTCCGGTCTATGATTGGTAAGATCTTTGAGTAGTATCCTTCTTTATCAATCACTCACAATTCAAGTGGTTCTTTTTTTACATTATAAATGTGCCTTGAGATTTTAGTTATTAACATTAAAGGTTAAAAAAATGAGTTTTCTTTTTTCGCCCAAATGAACTTTACTGGGGCTTCTCTTATTGCAAGTATTTCTGGGTGAAGTCTGTGATGAAAGGGTGGCAGGGTAGCAGTGTTGCACATAGCGTATGGATAATGGGACTGTTCTTCACAAATGATATTATAAGAGTTCATCATGCTAATGCTGCACTATACAACAAGTACAAATATATATAATTTAATGGAAATGAGGGTTGAAATCACTTAGTGCTAGAGCAACACAAAACACTAAGGGCCTGATTATGAGTTTGGCACGCCACTGCCCCGCTCCCACACCGCAAAACTCCACTGCTGACTGCTCATCAGATTACAAGTTGTAGTCTGGGTGGGCAATCCTGCGGCGGCTGGCCCACGGCGCTGCCTTTCAATGGCTCATAGGAGAGCCTTAGAAAGGCAGCGCTGTGGAACAGCCACAGTGCGTTTCAGCACAGCATGGCCTGTAAAGGCCATGCCATGCAGGAAATGGGGGTGCAGAAAGACAGGGGGGCACACCATGTGCCCCCCTGCATGCACCCCCATGCGCCGAGGCACCAGTGGGCCCTGTAGGATCCCCTAGGTTTCCTCACCACCACCCTTTTCATGGCAGGCTCGGATCACCACCATGAAAAGTAGGGCACTGAGGAAACTCATAATTGTGGATTACTAGCGGTTGCAGCGATTATCTGGAGGTCCGACTGCCGTACTGGTAATATGGCGGTCGGACCGCTGGTGCGGCGGTCACCGACCCCCACCACACCTCCACCTCGAGTTTGGCGGTTCCAGGGACTGCCAAACTCGTAATCAGGCCCTAAGGGCCTTATGGAGAGTTTGGCAGATGGGTAACTCAGTCAAGAATATGACAGATATCCCGGCCGCCTTATCACAAGTGCACTATATCCTATTGCACTTGTAAGAAGGTGGATGGGATCCCCATCGTGTTGTGACAGTGTAGCCCATCTGCCAAACTCTAAAACAGGCCTCAATGAAAAAGGTGCCGAAAATGCAGGTGCATATTGTGCATCAGCAAACTTCAATCAGCACGTGGTGCACAAATTAGCGAGTGTGCAGATTGCATCTGGTTCCAAGTTTGACACATTGAAATGAGGAATAACACAACGGGAGTGCATGTTAGCCGTCATTCCAAGGTGCGCAAGTAGTGAGGGAGCGCTATTTTCTCTCAGGGTTAGCGGCAGATGAACACAGGAGCAAACACCTGTGATTTGCGTCAACAGTGTAATCAATTTTTGGTTTGCTCCCAAAATGAGATTACCAGACGAACCGTGATGGCGGCCTAAATAAAATGAATAAAAGTAATGCAATACTAGTAAAAGGATTATGTATGAAACTAAAAATCACAGAACTTAGTTTTAAGGTGTCACGTCTCCTGTTGACCTTGTATGTTTGTTTTTTATAGAATTAAAGTACTGTGAACGAAAGAACATGGAAAACACAGAAACAGAAAAACACAGTTCAGTACTCGTGTTATTATCCTGCAGAAGACCTTCTGTAGGTGAACGATTCCTGAACTCTCATTCCTGAGGGAGCATCTCTGAAGGGAAACAAGTGACTGCCTGAGATTGGTGCAGATCTTAAGTTGTTTTTACTGGAAGCACAATGAACTCAGTACAGGCTGTACATGCTGTAACCTGCTTAAACTCCACCTCACCCCTAATCACGGTATTTAAATGTTGCTCTTCCTTTAGAACACTGTGTTGTAAAGTTCAGGGTGAAGAGTGTCCAGAAACTGCATTCCTGTGCACAACATATTATCTTTCCATGAGATACATTTAGAATGTTTCATGCTTCACAATACCTCTATTTGTGAAAAGCAATCAATGCTTGAAGGTTGCTTTGGAAAAAGATGCAAGTCCTCCTAAAGCCCGGGTGCCAACAGATCACCGAATAGACAGATTTTCAGTGTGACATTGGTAGGATTTGTTGCTATTAATTGCAAGCTGGTGTTGCTTGCATATTTTGCTTAAGGATACAAATTCGCTGCCACTTGTTATTTGCAGTGAAAGGCAAGTCTGTTGATATAAATGGAGAGCCCTTCTGTTACCCCCTCCTCCCCCCCACACACACACTATAGCATCAAAACGGAGAAATGAGAATTTGTGTAAATCCCAGGTAATTGGTATATAGTGTAATACAATAATAATGAAAAAAATCTCAAATCTCAATCTTTCCCTTTATTTTTGAAGGGGCGTTGTTCAAGGGAGTAAGTAGCCTGAGAAATAAAATGTCCCCCCACCCCCAGTCAACCATATAAAAATGGCACCGAACAAGTGAGCTCAGCAGTCACTTAGCAGATTTTTCTTCGTGACAGAATTGAGAATTTCCATCTTTCTTTCAGTCTTCTCTCCTTTCTTTCGTTCTCTCCCTTCTGCCATCTTTTTTCCATCTTTATTTGCTTTCTTCCTTCTTTACATCCTTATTCCTGTTGATTTTGTCCATCCTACCAGATCTCCTTCCTCTTTCCCTTCCTTCATCCTTCATCCTTTAGATCCACACTTTTCTTGATCTAGCTTTTCTTCTTGGTTTCTGTCCATTCATCTATTGGGTCTTCTCTTCCTCTATTCATCTACACTTCCATCTTGCTTCCCATCCTCTGTCCATCCTTCTCTAAATCCATCATTCTTCAATCCATCCATTTCTGCATCCATACAGTCATCTCCCCATACATCCTCTCTATATCCTTCTCTAAATTAGGGACAGCTGGTATTAATAGGCATGAGGGACATTGCCCTACCAGTCTCTGGGAAGGAGTGGATGAGGACAAGGGACTCACTCAACAGTAGCTCAACTCAGGGCTGGGTGCTTGTGTAATCTGAGTGAGAGCATTAGAAGCTTCTGAAAGGAAACGTGCAAGATGTGCCAGTGCAGCCAAAACTGGAGTGGGTGGAAACCAGGTACAGCTAGGTTGAGTCCGTGCTCTACTCACCTTACATTTTAGATGCTGAAAGCATGGGTAGGAGGAGATGCCCAGTAGCTACTTCCAAGAAGCCTCAACTCAAGTAGTGTAATGCAAGTGTGACAGCTTAGCTGGAGCAAGCTGTCCCTCCTCCAGATGGTTGCCTGTGCTTCTGTGCTGGAGTGCTGCTGGGCCCTTCTTTGCTTTGTCTGAGGTAGACTTTGGTGTCTAGAACCAGGACAGAGCTTTAAACAGCAAGGCTGCAGAAGTTATTCGGCTCCTCGGTTTCACTCCCTACCACTGGTGACCAGAATTTCTGAGACTGACCTTCCTCCTCCCACTATGCCATCCTGCACTGTTGCAGGCCGGCCTCCGGACCCCAGGCACTTACTGGAGCTGCTAACATTAGAACTGGGGAAGTAGGTTAGAGTCCTAGCATCAGCAAACAGGTTCGAGTTCTGGCATATGCTCAACATCCTGTGACTGGGAAAATCACTTAATTTCCCCGTGCCTCAAACAAAACAACTAATATGACCCTGTTTGATGTAATCTCGTGCTCATGTAAAGCACCCCAATGCTCTTGGGTCAAGTTCACGCTATATAAAACTTAAAAAAAACAAAATCAAACTCTGCTGTCAGTAACGTCATGCACTGTAAGGGACTGGCACTTCAGCAGCTTAGAATCAGGCAGTTCCGAGGTCGGAGAAGCATGGAAAGGTGAGTCAAGATTCCTCCAGAGTGCCTAGTGGAAGATTCGGGATCAGGTGGTATGGGTAAGCTAAGAGTGGGCTTCTCAGCGCAAGGCACATAAAGGCAAACTGGCTCTATCAATAGCAGCTCACAGTACACTCATTGTAACCCAGGTATACCGTAGGCAGGGCACATTACCCTTCCTCCCATTGAGATCCCTGGACCTAATGCCCCACCTAAGAATACTGCACCACCTCCACTAAGCTCACACTCTCTCTGACCATGAGTAGAGTGCATCCTCTTCTGCTCAGTAGCCTGCACCATTGTCCGTGAGCACTCTCGGCTCGAACATACTGCCAGTGACCCCTCACCACTTGCCCCCTGAGTAGCACCCTTCACCCCATCATCCACTTCTCATGAACATCATCTACTCTCTACCCAGAACACCCAGCATACCCCTGGAGAACCATTTACACTTCACTACTTGTCTATGAGCACCCTGCACTGCTCATGCCAAGTGTTGTGGCTAACTGTGTGTGCAATCCAAGTGGGTGAAATATAGATCATGGTCGGCCTGCCTCTTGGGCTTGGTCAGTTTGCCCTGTACAGCTATCTTTATAATCATCTGTTAGACACTTCAACTGAAGGAGGAAGGGGTATAGTTAGGAGAAGTGCAGCTGGTGCAGTTGCTACAGGGTTCAGGTGTGTGAGGGTACTGCAGATCTGGTAAAGCATACTGTTGTAAGTACTGATAAAATGCTCTGTGTACAAGATGTTGGAGTCATCTTCCTATGTGAGGAGAGGTATGCCCCAAGGAGGGCAGAGGAACCCCTTGATAATGGAAACTCAGTCATTCCAGTAACAGGGAGCATATGCTAGGTCAGCTCTGTTAAGACTCACTCACTGTGTCAGCAATCACCAAAACTGTGTGTGTGCATAAAGGTCCCTATAACTGACTATAAGTTAGTGTTTGGTCACTGCACAGGGGCTCAGCCCATCTGTGTCCAATATGGCATTCTTGGGGACATGCAGCGTAAGCCTAATACAATGGCCTATCCGTGACATTTTCTGGGCATTCTTGCAAACATGCTTCCTAAGCATGGCATGATGACCCTATACATAACTTGTTGTGCCCATTCTTGGGCCGTGCTGTGTAAACATAGCACAATGGCTCATCTTGGAGACATTCTAGTGAACTCTGAGGTGATGAGCCATTAGTGAAATACTTTTGGGCATTCTTGACTACATGCCATCGGGCTTCAGAGCTGCCGATCACTGACATATATTATTCCCATCATAGCCCACCCACTCCTAATCCATTAAGGAGGTCAAACTTGCTCAATGTGCCCTCTCACATGGTCCGAGGAAGAAATTTGCATCCCACAACTTTGAAAATTCACCAATTGCTACTTCTCTAAATCCAACCTTTCATTCATCCATCCCTTCTGCCATCCCTCCTTCCTCTTTCCCCTATGTGAAATTACAGTTTTAGTGTAAAATATGATTGCCCAGTATCTCTCATGACATTTTTCATGTGATGACATTATTTGCATAAAAATATAATGCAAGATAAAGGCAGGAGATTGGTTTGGGCAGAAAATGTCTCTTGATGATCCCTTTCTGCACTAAAACTATTCTGACCACAAAGCAAATACCCTTGTGTCGTAGCACAGGGTGCCTGCATTGGTGCGAAGCAGTAAGAAATGTGCCGGCACTAGGGGAGAGCAGAACTACACCAGCAGACCTACTTTTCCTTACTTACATGTGCCAGGAATTCACAACAGGCTTCCTGGCTGATGCATGCCCATTTACGTTTACATAGATCTCATCCATGAGTGCAGAACTCCGTCAGCATCCATATATCTGATTCAAGAGCTGGAAATATGGATGTTCCTAGGTGTTTCTAGGGGTTTTTAGCCTTGGAGGTTTGGGAACATCCACAAACAATTAATGGATATTCACAAACACCTCACATTCCCCTTTCCAGCCAGGTTAGATAGTTATTCCAGCACAATCCTTGCTTCTATCAATTTACAGGGTGGGAGGAGGAATGAATCACTCCCAGATTTGATGGGGGTAGGGGAATTGGTTTCTCCATTTGGAAAAATGTTTCGTTGCTGAGAAATGAAAGTGTGTGTTTGCTCAGGGGATCCGATATCCCCCGTGCTGAACTCCCAACTATAAATAATGCTGCACACTAGGATGGAATCCCAATGGGAATATCGTAGGCCCTACCTAAGAATCTGCGTGGAATCTTACACATTGTGGAGCTGTTCATGCAGAATTCTGTGAATTTTTGTGAAACTAAGATGTAGTACATTTACACTCTGGTGGAAGTGTGCAGACTTGCTATTGTCTTTGTGAATCAGTCCCATGTGATATATTGGGTCAAAGGGCATATGTTTTAATGATTACAAACAAAGGTCTGGTAAACCCACAGGCAACTCACTTTTTGATATTCAACATTGTAAAAATGTTTTGAAATTGAGAAATTCGGATTTAAATTGTTTCTAGTGCAGCTGCATTAAATATAAGACAGTGGTTCCACATTGCAAATTAAGACAACTGCAATATCAGTATTTGTTAAGAATCGTTAACATAGCATCAGCTAAATAGGTGAAGCAGTGGCCTCTTTTACAATTCCATCGACAACTTTGGCTTCTGTTACAAGACAATATAACCTTAAAATCTCCCTCATCAATTCAGTTTATCAACTGGGAACGAGGTGGGATATGAAACATGTCTTTGCAGAAATGCTCTGAAGTGAAGTTAAATAGTAGCCAAGATTTCAATGGGACAATGAACCTTTAGCAGAGTTGGCTCAGTCACAAAACAGGCAGTTCCTAACACCACTCCCCATCTGTCAGTTGAGAAAGTTGCATAATGGACATGGGGTTGTAAACACTGACTTCACAAACGACCATTGCATCATCCCTGTTAAAGCTGAAGTTCATTAACAGACAGTAATAAAAACAGAACACTGGGCCCAGACTTTAGAGCCAACCTCAGTGTCAAGTGGGAAGGTCTACTGGGAACACACTTTGAGGAACAAGCTCTTGGAGGCCAGATAGTACTGCAGCAGGCACAGGAAAGAGGAACTCTCAAGTGGTTCATTACCTCCTCCTCCCTCTGGCTTATTTCCATTAAAAATTGAAGCCCCTGTGCCTCGTAGACACCCTCCTAACCAAATAAAATGTTCACACCCCTTACACATCTCCTGTTCTGAGGGGGGCGTGAACATTTTATTTGAGTAGGTGGTGTGTCTACGTGGCACAGGGGCCTCACTGTGTAATGGAAATAAGCGAGAGTAGGACTCAGAGTAATGCAATTCCAGGTAAGTAATAGAAGCATTATCTGGGGTCATGGGCACGCCGTTGTATATCTTGTTGATGCTTAAGTCCCAACAACATATTATGTTGATTGGCTCAAGGTAATAGGCCTCACACGTCCTTTATCCTGCGTAGCCTTCTCTGAAATCTAGAAGAGCAAAAAAGAGTTCTAAAGGTGATTCTGAGCTGAGCCAGCCTAGTCTGTTTATTTCTCCAGTGGATGCTCAATTTTTTAACTTGTTTAAGGGAAACCAACAGTGCTGGCTGTTTGGCATAGGGGATCAGTGTGTGCAGTCAGTCCCTTGGGGTGTCAGGTGCACCTACTGCAGATTCCCAGTGATTTCCGAAAAGCAAAATGCTGCGGTTGACCTAATCGCATGACTTAGATACCACCAACAAGATGGCTTCCATATTAGCCAAAAGTACCTTGAAAATCTAGAACTTAAAGTCCCAGATTGCAAATAGTAAAAAAAAGTCTGGACAGGAAACAATCTGAGAACTCTGGTTTGAGAAAAGGAGAAGAAACAGAGGCTTTGTCCACTCTAACACTTTTTAGAACTACAGACCGATCCATAATCCTGCAATTCTCACTCAACTAAGTCCTTTCATTTTGCATATCACTGTTATTACATGCATTAATCCAATTGAATCACATGGAACAAACGAAACCTACAACTCCAAGAAAAACCTGAACTGTTTAATGATTTTTTAATGAAAAGTTTTAATAGTGCAAAAGTCATGGGCACCGTTTTCAATCACCAGATGCAAAGTACTTAATGGGTCGTTGGCCTCTGGACTGACAGATATTTATATACAAACAAATATAATGCGAAATGTAATTGGAAATACATTATCACGCATATATACAAAGTGGTACGGAATGGTACTGTGCAAAACTTCTCTCATAATGCAATCTCATTCTCGCATTTAAGACCATTATTGGCCAGGTGTATATACAGTTGAACAAAACTGAAAAGGGACTAACTGCTGTGAGCAAGCACAATTGGTTGAAACGCATTGCCATCCTACTCACTTCCATGTATATTTTGGATTAATAAAATTGGCACATACACATTTTCTTGTATGTGGCTTGACTTTTATAAATATGTATGTGTGTGTGCGTGTACATGTGAGTATGTGTGTAGTGGTTAGCCACAGTAACTGCCTTTCCTAAGCACTATAAATAAGCGTTATAGTTTCTGAATTTAATAGTAGTCAATTTACCTACTTCAAATGGAGATAAGGTTGAGTGGCCACTCCGGGGCGGTAAGCCAGCAGCAAATGCTTAACTCAAGAAACAACCCCCTTGGCACACCTTGTACACAGGACTGTATAGAAGTTTTTATATTTCAAAGTCCATTTGAGAGTAAGTGATCCAGGCTAGGTTTATCTTTGCATTCTGCGATTTGGATTCCTAAATTTATAATGTGAAAGGTAGTACTAGGAGTACCAAAATGCTAAAAAAAAATGCCTTAATCAGAGGAGCTACCAAAACAAGGAACTGACTGGTAAGCCTGAAACGTCTGCTGTATCAGGCGTGCACAATGTGCACAGAGTTGTCTGGCGATGCAGTTACTGAGCCATTAATAGATTGGAGCTGCTGCAGGTGGCAAATGGCCCTTAGGGGTTGTTTCAGTTACGTCTTATTATCACACAAAGTCCTGACTCTTTCTCTGTTTTCAAGGACTTGTAGTACTGGTTAAAAATAAAACCTAAATAAATCCAGGACAGAAAATTTAAATATTCAAGCAGGATTGGATGAGTTGCACAACTTGTGATCTTAGAAATACTAAGGTAGTCCTTTTTAGGTCTCGGCCTGCACCAGCGCTTGCGCTGGTCTGGCCGAGAGTTTTAGTAGGCGGGTTTTGGAAGTGCAAACACTGGCTTTCGGCTGGCGACCAGCTTGAGTTCACGATGGCGTGCACGCGCAGCTGGCATCTGGGTTTCCTATCTCTTCCTCATTTCCTCGTCATGGCTCATTAACTCTCTGGACTCTGATGTTTCAATCGCAGCAGCAGCTCACATTACCAACTGAGGGCCCTGGACTACAGTCACATGAAAAACAACAGCGATTAGCATTGAAATGCAAGCTTTTTTTGTCTAGTTAGAAATATTGCTTCGGTGGGTTGATTTCACCTTATATCGCTATTTGTTTTATATTGGGAGTCACAGCCTAATTACCAGTATTTTTGGCTCTCACTGTTTTTTTAAAAATATTTATTCGCGCAAAGCACAAAGCTATATTTAAGGTTACTTTTTCCGCGTCACTTCTTCACTCTATTTAAACTCCACACCCCCACTCTTATTGTCTCTCTCCTTCTCTCTCTCTCCCCTCTCTAATTCTCTCTCTACTTAATTAACTCTCCCCTCTCTATCTTTTTTAGCCTTTCATTCTCTCTCACCCCTTTATCTGTTTCTCTTTCAAACTCCTTCATTCACTCTCTCTCCCCTTCTTTCTCTCTCTCTATCCCGCTCCACTCTTTATTCTATGTACACCCTTTCTCTCTCACCACCCTCTCTAATTGGGCATTATATCTTCACTCTATCTCTCACTCAGCAACACCACAGCATCACTCAGCGCAACCACAGCATCAATCAGAGCCAGCACACCATCAATCAGAGCCAGCACAGCATCACTCAGCACCAACACAACATCTCTCAACGCCATCACAGCATCACTCAACGCCATCACAGCATCACTCAACGCCATCACAGCATCACTCAGTGCAACCACAGCATCACTCAGTGCAACCACAGCATCACTCAGTGCAACCACAGCATCACTCAGCACAACCACAGCATTACTCAGCACAACCACAGCATCACTTAGCGCCACAACAGCATCACTCAGCGCCACCACAACATCACTCCGCGCCACCACAGCATCACTCAGCACCACCATAGCTTTACTCAGCGACACCACATCATCACTCAGGGCCAACACTGCATCACTCAGCACCACCACAGGATAACTCAGCACCACCACAGCATCGCTCAGCACCACCACAGCATCGCTCAGCACCACCACAGCATCGCTCAGTGCCACCACAGCATCGCTCAGCGCCACCACAGCATCGCTCAGCGACACCACAGCATCGCTCAGCGCCACCACAGCATCTCTCAGCGCCACCACAGCATCACTCAGCGCCACAACAGCATCACTCAGCGCCACCACAGCATCACTCAGCGCTACCACAGCATCGCTCAGCGCCACCACAGCATCGCTCAGCGCCACCACAGCATCGCTCAGCGCCACCACAGCATCGCTCAGCACCGCCACAGCATCGCTGAGCACCGCCACTGCATCGCTCAGCACCGCCACAGCATCGCTCACCGCCACCACAGCATCACTCAGGGCCGCCACAGCATCACTCAGGGCCGCCACAGCATCACTCAGCACCGCCACAATATCACTCAGCGCCGCCACAGCATCACTCAGCGCCGCAACAGCATCACTCAGCGCTGCCACAGCATCACTCAGCGCCAAGACAATATCACTCAGCACCACCACAGCATCACTCAGCGCCAAGACAATATCACTCAGCACCACCACAGCATCACTCAGCACCACAGCAGTATCACTCAGCAACACCTGAGTATCATTCAGCATCACCTCAGCATCGTCTCCGCAACAGTCACCACCACTACCACCTCAGCATCACTCAGCACCACCTCAGCCTGCTCTCGGAATCTGGCATCTGTTGATTCTCCCCTAGCGTCTGGCCGCTGCTAGTGTTATAATACAGGTACTAGTTCCCAACCTTCACCCTCCGATTGTTTATGCCCCCTCAAAAAAAAAAGCTTTAACAAACAACCATTGCCAGCATTGCAAGAACAAAAGAAAACTGAGGAAATTTTTTATTGTAAATACTTTTTTTAATACTGTCGTTCAGTTTTACATAATGCCTTCTTGGTCATATATAAAGTAACAAAAATGCTTCTGACACTTTTTTATTATAACTTTTCAGCATGCCGCACAGCAGCCACACTTCTCTACAGCACAGCTTGAAGACATTGGCAAAGTCAATAGCTCTGGCTAAACACTTATAAGGCCCCAAAGGCGAGACCTATTGGCTATGCCAATGCTTGTTATTTAATGCAGGGTAAAATGTAGTTGAAGTTGATCCTTCTTGTAATCATATTTGTAGCTGCTAGTATATCGAATTCCTAGTTCTAAGCAAGGAAATACATTTTTTTATTCTTTTGATATACCAGTCGGAACCTGATTCAACATTTGAGAAATATTTCAGCATCATATGCCTCCAACAACATCGTTTAAAATGTTAGCTACAGTAGCAACCTCAATGTCATGGGTTGCCACCTAGCTCCGTGGTGTAAGGGCACGACTTTCCTAGTTGTGGGATTACACTAAAAAATATAGGGGCATATTTACGTTCCCTGGCGCATCCCTGCATATCAGCAGGGATGCGCCAGGGAAAATGCGTCACGCAAGTTTACCCTTGCGCCACGTCCGATGCGCCGCATTTACAATGCGGCGCATCGTGGTGCAAGGATAAGCAGATGCGTGACGCATCTGCCGGCGGAAGGTTGGCGCAGTGCTGAAGTTGTGTCGCAAACGCGACGCAACTCCAGCACTGTTCCAACCTTCCCTATCCCTAACATGGTGCGTCAATCCTTACGCCTGCTTGAAGCAGGAGTAAGGATTTGACGCAGCAGCGTCGGATAAGTGACTGCGTGAAATCTTGTAGATTTCACTACGTCACTTTTTTGAGGCGTTCCTGCGCCGGAACGCCCGCCCCTGCGCCGGTACGCCCACATGAAACCTGACGCAGGTTTCATGTGGTGCAGGGGTTTACTACGTGACGCATCTCCCTAGATGCGTCACGTTGTAAATATAGCGCAACGCAGCGCATGGTTTGCGTCGCCGCTGCGTCACATGCGTGACGCAACGGCGGCGCAAAAGTGGCGCAAGGGGCTTGTAAATATGCCCCATAATGTGTTTGGGAAATCATAATCATTGGCTGCTTCCATTGATCCAGTTGAAATGAAATGGCACATCTGCTAACCGCAATTCTACACCCCTGCTCCTTGAGACACATGGGATATTTCTGTAAATGGTGCACTTTATATTATTAGTCTAAAGTTGATTCATTCATTCTGACTCTTGACATTGAGGAATTCTTTCCAATTCTGGTACATTTTTACTACGACTGGTGAGTAATTACGCAAAGTAGCAGCCGCAGCCCGTGCAGGTAACAGCAGTGGGGCCAGGTGAGGGAGGATTTCGTCAGACGACGAGGGAAAATTAAATAAAAAATTATTTTTCCCTTGTCATTGTCTGGTGAAATCCCCCCCCCAACCCAGCTCTTCTGCCCCACTGCTCTTACCTGCAAGGGCCGCGGCTGCAAAGTAGCATAATTTAGGGAATTACACTTAAAAAGTGTAACACTAAATTCCCAACATTACTTAAACTACGCCGGTGTAATTTACATTTCGGCCATGTCTAGTCAAGAGGTGATGCATAAAAAAAGAAAGTAAGGTCAGATGTCATCTCAGACTAGTATAATAAACTTCAACACCATCCTGGCCAAGCTTATAGAAATAAGACCTTTTGAAAAAGTTTTAAATAGTGTGATCTAATAAATGTCAGTTTGGGCAGACCTGTGTGTTGCCCAGCCAATAAGCATCCACTCCACTAGATTCCCATGTGTTTTCTCTGTATTTCATTCCTGAGATTCAAAATGGTTAGAACCTACCATGATATTCTACCTTTGAAAATATGAGCTGTAGCCAAGATCTGATGCGCCAACAGTGTTTTAAGCTGTCCACTGTAAGTTAGATGAATTCTCCGTCAACAGTGTTTTAAGCTGCCCACTGTAAGATATATTCTCTGCACTTCAGATATAGGGACATATTCTCAAGGACTTATCGCCGAGTTATCGGCACTTTAGCGCAGCAAAAGTGGCGAAAGAAATATCGCCCCATTCCCAAGCTGGTGCAAACAGCCCATATCGCCAGTTTTCCTGCGATAGCTGCCGCAAAAAACATTGCCACGGATGAGAGAGACAACTAACGCTAATGATATGCAGAGTAGGCGTTCCCGTGCAAAAACACACAGAAACGCCACTTCGCGATATTCTCAACGACCAGCCAGATCTGCGATGTGACCCAAAAACAGGCGATAAGGCGCGTTAGCAGCAGGGATTTAACACCTGCCTTTTACTGGTGTTAAGCAGGACGACTACCTGCAGTATGAAAGGGAGCCCAGCCCAGAGCCACACCTGAAGACCAACACATGTCATGGACACACTGATCGTGCAGCTCGGAGACCCGAGAGGGCCACAACACCCACCGCCACCACCCCCCGCCCCCCCCGGACCACCCCCTCCGACTACTACCGAGGCAGCGCAGAACAGGACAGCGGACGTTCCCAAAACGCACCAGCCTCAGAGACTCAACGCCAGAGGAAGTCATTGCCCACTACAGGCACAAAAGGACAACCATCCTCCGCATCCTGACCCACATTGCCCACAGGCTGACGGTACTAACACAGCGGACAACCAACATCCCTCCGCAGACAAAGCTGCTGGCTGTGCTGCACCTGTTGGCCCCTGGTACCTCCCAAACAACAACTGCCAGAGTCGGAGGAGTCTCACGGCCAGCCCTATCAAACTTCCTCACCCATGTCATGGATGCATGTCCACAATAGCAACGGCGGGCCCCTGTATCCGCACCACATGACAGTTCCAATTCGTAGTGTTCCTGCGCAACCAACCCCAATGCCAGCCGTTGCCAGATGCCACTGTGCCCCAGACCCAATACTGTAGTAACTGAAATGGGGGTGCGCACGGTCATGAAGCCCAGTAGTCAACAGTAGTGTAAAAACAGTCCTTTATTACAAATACACCAAAAAACAATATGAAAAGCACAGCCAACGCCCAACGGGGAACTTCATCAGGGCAACGTGTGGAGTCATGTAACTGCATATGCTGCGGGAACTCCCCAAAACCATTCCATACTCCAGAAGTCAGTATCCATAAACCTGTTGGACAAATGGTGACAATGGTCATGCGTCCGTATAGTCACAAACCTAATCCGGTATAGTGTATAGCACTTGGACAAACCGGAATGCTCACAGGAAAGACAAATCCTGCACAAAAAGACCGTAACAGAAGTACGTGTGGTCGTAAGCTACGTAGGATAGAAAAGGAAGGTTACGGTCACACTAACTTCTGTTACGGTCTCATGATGCAGGATTACTCATACCTGTTAGCATCACGGTTTGTATCAGCTTGATACCCCTGCACCTTCACTCCCCCCACCCAGCCACGAGGGCGCCGCCGTGATCGGTGGTGCCTATGCGATCCTGTGCGCCTGCTGCACCCCAGCCCTGGTCCCCAGACCAGTCCGCCAACCAGCTATGAGTGCCCGCCCCTGCGCACCCAGGCCTCAATGCTCACCTGCTGCCACCGGCGTGTCTCCAAGAGGGCCCACCACATGCCGGTGCAACCTCCTCAGCCGATCGCTGGATTCTGCGCCCCAGGCCCCCAGCGCACCCTGCAGCACTGCGCCGCAGAGTCATGTCTGTGCAGCCTGCTGCCCTCGGCGTACACTGCGGTCCAGCTGGGATCACAATTCAAATCGAATCTTGATTGGCAGGACGGCGTATCGAGGCCTACGCATCATCGCAGGCTGCACACCCGCTCATCTCTGGTGCCACTAACTCAGTGCACCGCAAGTCACTGTCCTGTGGCGGTAGGCCCGTGCCAGCCAAAGTGCCATGGATGCCACCAACTCTGTGCACCTCAACTCACCGTCCCGTGGCGGTAGGCCCGTGCCGGCCAAAGTGCCACGGATGCCACCAACTCTGTGCACCTCAAGTCACCGTCCCATGGCGGTAGGCCCGTGCCGGCCAAAGTGCCACGGATGCCACCAACTCTGTGCACCTCAAGTCATCGCCACGTGGCGATAGGCCCGTGCCGGCCAAAGTGCCTCGGATGCCACCAACTCTGTGCACCTCAAGTCATGGGCCCTTTATGATTGAGTCTCGTGGTGCGGACGCCATCATGTCACCTCCGGCAGTGGGGAATGTGATGTGGTAGGGCCCTAGGCCCTCATGCATAAATAATTACCACACGGACACACTCAGCTAGATAGTGGAAATGGCCTCAGGTACGTGCGCCCGGCCCCTTTTATTGGCAGGGTCACATGTCCTGTGACGCCTTTGCTGGATGGGTGTGGTGTGGGTGTGAACCAGCCCTCAGGGAGTGGCTGTGGCATGCTGACAACTAGACCTGTGATCAGCAGATCACTACAGGGAAGACCTGGGACATGTAGCGTTGTCGTCCCCCCCTGTAAGCGTAAGCATAGTGGGCTGGCCTGGCGTATGCCAGTCCAGCGTAGGGGTGTGAACGGTGACCCCGGCGCTCTGGGCGTGGTTCTGTTCTGGGCTGGACAAGAAGGTAACTAATGCGTGTGTCTCTGATGTGGTGTCGGCGCAACCCGGTCCGCAATCGGTAATGTTGCACCCTGTGACTCAAGTCCCACAACATGTGCAACATGGACGTAAGGGGGAATCACTGACCCTACATTCATCCATACTTCCATTCTTGAATGATCATAGACATGACACATCTGTGTGAATTTGATTGTTTAATGCACATTCAGTGGAGTGTTGTAGCTGGAGCAGTACAGGGCCATGCAAACCCCACTTTACATTGTTGGCCCGTGGAGGGCCAGCCAGAGTCCTTCAGGGAATGACAAGTACATCGGAAGAGAAAGAGTTCAGTCCGCAGTCTGATAGCTGTGTCATTGGTGACCAAACAGAATATGGCAGTCCATGTCGAGGTCCAAGGTGAGTGTCGCAGAGTGCATCGTTTGACAGTGGAAGGTGATGATGCAGAGGGCAGAACCAAGCAGAAACAGGCCATGCGGCGGAGAAGAATGCTACCGCTTCCTTACTACCAGTAGGGCAGATTCATCCGCATCTTCGTCCTCTGATGTCTCATGTGCCTCACATGTGGGTGGTGGTGTTGTCTCTGCAGCACTGTGTGGCACTGACACTTCAGGGGCCGGAGGTGGATTGGCTGCCGCACTGTGTGGCACTGACACATCAGGGGCCAGAGGTGGATTGGCTGCCGCACTGTGATGCACTGACACATCAGGGGCCGGAGGTGGATTGGCTGTCGCACTGTGTGGAACTGACACATCAGGGGCCGGAGGTGGATTGGCTGCCGCACTGTGAGGCACTGACACATCAGGGGGCGGAGATGTGGATGTCGAAGCAGCAGCAGCATTCATCTGTGCCAGGCCTTGTGGCAGCAATGCCATGATGAGGATCTGCAGGGCATGGTAGATCCCAGCTACATCACGCTGGTGTGCAGCTGTGGCAGCCATTCTTTCCGCCTGCATCTGCTCCCTGTTCTCCATGATCCTCCGCATGTGTCCCAACTCCCGGCTGACATCGCTGGAGCCACTCTGACTAGACAGTTGTCCTTGTCTCAGAGTCAGGACTACAGTGATGTCAGCCATGGATCGTTGGAGAGCATGGAGCGGACTGTGGGTGTCCGTTAGGGACTGTAAGTGGTCCCTGATGGGACTTAGACACCCACGTATGGCATTGAGTTTGGCTGCCATGAGGTCGAACCCCACCTGCACCTGATCAGCCATCTACTCCTGGCACCCTAACACACAACATTGGAAGGCCATGTGTTGTTCGTGGGGGTCCTGGGAGACAGCCATTGTGGTGGGTGCTTCCTGCTGTGTGGTCTGTGCAGGGGTGGGGTTTCCTCGATGCAGCTGGGCTGCCCTGCTCCTGGAGGTGGGGTGCCGAAGCTGTCCATGAGCCGTTGGAGGGTGTCGGTGTCGATGGAGGGGAGGTCCTCTTCATCATCAGTGAAGAGGTGTACCGTCTGCTCGGCAGGAGGTGTTGATTCACCCTCTGCAATGTAAAGGGGAGATGCAGTTTAACATTGTTTTCACATGTATGTTGACGCATTGTACAGGTTTACATACAAACTGCATGACAATGTACATTGTGACTGTTTGGGAAGAGCTGCCTATTCGATGCGGGACAGTGGACATTTCGACAACATCACGGATGTGTGTTTGTACTTGTACATGGGTTTGTTGTGAGATTAGTGATGTGTGGGGAGGGCCCCCTCTGGGCACATAGTCGACGGGGGCCTACTTGCTGTTTCTAGGTGTGCTGCAGTGTGCCAAGGGGATCAGGGACATGATCCAGAGTCATTGTGGGTGTGCACTGTGCTATACTTAATTGTTCATGTGTGCCATTGTGCCCATCTCCCCCCCGTCCCCCCAGTCCCTGGTCGGTACTCACCCTGTTGCTGTTGTGTCAGGTCATGTTGAGCAGTGTCCGGACCCCCAACTCCTGCCACCGTCTCCACACTGATGACTGTGGACACCATTTCCTCCATCTCGTCCAGCTCCTCCTGTGGCGCTGGACTCCCACCTCCAGTCTGCATTGCTGCCTTCTGGTTGTTGCCGAGTTTCTGCTTGGTTTTGCGCTTCACATCATTCCAGCGCCTCTTGACCTCTTCCATTGTCCTCCTCAGCACTCCGATTGCATTCACCTTGTCCACGATAGACTGCCATATTCCATTTTTTGTCCCCAATGACACATTGGAGGTGACAAACAGTTGTTGATGGTATTTCATCACCTCCGTTATCAGGATCCTGTTTTCCTGCGGACTGAACCACGTCTTCCTCTTCTTCCTGTCCTTGCCCTTCCCTGACCCCGAGGTCCCGGCCTGGTCCTCCGGGGGGCTTGTGGGGTTCTGCTCGTCCTCTGTTCCTGCTCCGGCTACCTCCATTGTGCTTCGCAGTTGTTTTGTTTTTGTTTGTGTTTTTTTTCTTCTGCTTTTGTAGTGATTTTTCCCGCCTGACGTGTGTGAATTGCAGGCCTGGCGCTGCTTATCGCTGATTTTTGTATCGCGGTTGGGCCCATCGTGACTTTTTTCGCGTTCGGGTTTGGATTTTTATCGCTGTCCTGGTAATGTTATCGCGGACATTTGACGCGTTCTTGGGAGACTATCGCATGCTACCTCCGTGTTGAGAATACGACGTTAACACGGAGTTATTTTCCGGTGATAGACAGCGATATGAAAACGTGCGTTAGCCTTTTTTGGCGATGATTATCGCACGTTCTTGAGAATATCCCCCATAGTGTAATTAACAAAGCTGAAAATACCCAAAGACTGTCAGCAACCCAGCACCTTCTACATCTTCATTTATGAAATATGTTTCAACTTTTTAATGACAGACTTCTCTTTCTCACTCTGTTTGTGTTCCCTATCTCTTTTGTGAATTGTGTCTTCAAATGCATATGTATTAAAAACCCGATATGAATACATTGATCCTTAATATAACCTTATCTTTCTCTGGGTCTCAATGTAAAGTAAATTACTTGATGTATTCTGAATTCGTTGTAATCATTCTGAAATATATTTTACTAGACATTAAAGAAGTGTTTAGGTAAATAAAAATTAAAGAAATGTAAAACAATATAAATCCAACATTTGCTTCCAAAGAGGTTTAAGGATGTACTACTGGTGAGCATCCTATAACCCCTCAAATTGTCTCTGTCTAACCACTCGATAAAGTGGCAGCAGGAGTTAGGTTACAATGTTATCACAGTTCAAAGGTCCTGTAGTTCTCATGTCAAACTTTGGTGATTTTTAGGTCTCACCTACACATCGCATGCACTGTTTCTTCAAGACTTTTTGTTTTTTAATTGGTTGGTTTCATTGTCAGTCTCCTTTGCTTGCTTCTTATTGGTCAGCTGCCGCAGGCTTCCTTCCTCTTCCTGTGTTTTTCCATCACCTGGAGTATGGACACATTTCTTGTGTCCTTCCACTGCTCATTCTTTTAGGTGCTACTTTTTTATTTGTATTTAACACTCTAGCAGAGTGTGTCTTTTTCAGATGGCTCCCTTGTGTACTTCTCCCACTCTGTGTTCCTCCATCCATCCATTGTTACTTGCCGGTACCTTCCTGCTCTTCCTCGCTCCTCCTTCCTTCTGTTGGTACATGCCCCCTCCCGAACTCTCGCCTTTCATTGTTGCTTGCTCCTACATGCTCTCCCTCCTGCTTTTGCTGCTTACCAGAGCCCTCCCACCCTCCGTTGTCCATCAGCTTGCTCCCTGCCCCTCCCTCCCAACCTCCATTTTCTGTGTTGTGCCGACTTACCCCCTTCTCCCGTGTTGCCTACTGCCTCCCTGTGTTGCCTCCCACCCTGCAATATACAAAGATGATGCTGAAAATACAGCCCACATCATAGCACTTTATTCCCACACACTTCGTTGTCTTTGTTGCCACCTCATACATCCTCCCGCCCTGTTGCATCCCGCCCTGCCAGCTGGCCATGTCATAGCACTTTTTTAGGTCTCGGCTCTAGACAGCGCACGCACTGTCTCGAAAGAGACATAGTGTATACTTTATGGGCTTCAGCCCACCCATAGCCTTCCAATTTGCTGGCTCCATTGTCGCTCTTCTATTCTTTCTCCCCATTTGCCCATGACATGCATGCGTCATGCCTCTTCCTGTGTTTCACCCTCCCCGAGAGCATGAGTGGTAGCAACACTGGTGTTTATGCCCGTGGTTACACAAAGGACTAACAGCACATCAGCTGCGCGTGCTTGTGTGCTACATCTGCCTGGGGAACACTTACCATCTGACCATGCAATGCTGAAACACATTAACATTGACAAAGCCAATAGCTCTCACATTTCCAAGACCTATTGGCTTTGCTGATGCTTGCTTTTCTTTCAGCCATGCTGCAGAGCAGTTGTTCCACTGTACAAAGTGTCTTAAAGACATCGACAAAGCCAAGATCTCTTGCACAGGCATGGCCTATTGGCTTTGACACTGCTTGTTTGTTACTGGTGAGTACCAACCCGTTTTTGGAGCACCTCAGTACTAGTGGGTCTTCGTCAGTGGAAAATTATAACAATAGGCAACTTATACTGGGATACAACACCTTTAGTTGTGAAGAACAAGGTTCATTTAATTTTGTACCACTCTTTGACATCTTGGACATCTGTGGGACAAGGCTGGTGTCACTACTTGTCTCCTGCACTATGTCAGGTTACCAGTGTTACCGGTATCCTGTGTGGGGTCCCTGATGCACCGGGCACCCCAGTAATTTGTAAGCCTTTGGATTCCACTATCTGTAGTTTCAGGTAAAGTTCACTTATGGGTGCTTGGGCGTGACCGCTTCAGCAGTGGATCAGACCCATTGATGTCTCTTGTTAGGGCTCTGATCTAAAAAAATATGAGGGTAAAGTAACAAAATATCACAGCTTCTTGGATTGAATGTTATCACCCATTCGCTGAGGCATAAATTATGCATTTCTGCTGAGAGTCGTCACTGTCCATCATCAGTTTATAGGGTGCTGCCATTTCTACTGTTAAATGCAGTGCTTGCATATGTAATGTCTAAGAGCTAAAAGAATATTGGGTTTGTACCGTGGACCGGGCATGCGCAAGAACCTTCTGGTTTCTGCTTCTGACCATTATTTTAACAGCCTACCTTTCTTACATGTACAAAAGTGTTGTTCTTTTTGTAAAATAAGTCTCTGCTCTGGTACTGGTATTGATTCTCTTGTGTGTAATTAATGTATCATGATGTATGGTGTTCCAGATCCACACCCTATCCAGAGTAAGCAATAACTGCTTACACAAGTAGCCATTATACAGAGAGGACTACCACTGCAGGACACGGTTCTTGAAATGAGTGCGTTGGTAATCAATACACTGAAACACCATTGATAGACAATAGTATAGACCATGGATACTGCGAAGTAATGAGTGACTGTTCTAGGAGACAGGGATAATGTTTAAATGTATGTATAGCTGACAAATAAACGACCTAGACTCAAGGGAGTAAGTCAAGGATGCATAATTGTTCCTTCTCTTTTTTACACTTTAATAAATTACCTAGTTCACTGAATTCTTCGATGTCAGGCTGATTTTCCAGGTTTTCCCTGCTTTGATGGTGTCCCACCCTCAATGATCTCACATAAAGTACTTACTGACTTACGGGAGATCTTTAAAATATACGCTGCAGAAGTAATTATTATTGTCTGAATGCCAATTTTGGTTAAATATCATCACTGTATACTTCAAGCTGTAGTGACACTCCAATTGAGCAACTTTAGTTCCACTGAAAACAGTTTTTTTAGCCTTCTGCATTATAAACCAAAACAACACCTTGTTATTGAATTTGACATGGACGGACTTCACCAGTTGACTGCTGTTATCTCTGTGATGTTCTGAATAAAATATATGTCTAAATTTATTTAGAACATTTTTTAACACACTAAGCGCTCTAGGCACCTGGGACTTTTCAGAGTGTTAACCAAAATAATCTGACGGTATTTTTGGGTACATGAGAGTTAGAGTCCAACTAGATGTGTAGGATGAACTTAGAGCTTGGCCTTCTTGGGTGCTTTACGTATAGCTATGAAACTCTGTAGTAAACTTGAAGCTGCTGTGTACCTTGCACTCCTGTTAGGTCTCTGCAAAAGTGAGGCGCTTGACTTTAAAATAAAGTAAACTTTGCCTGTCTTAGGGTGGTTGAATTGTGTGGTTTCCCAGCAAATAAGGACATCGCTGCATAAGTAAAACTGTTCCTGAAATTATTTTGAAAAAAAACCTCTGGTACGTATGTGAGCATGAGTGAGAATGCCATGTGTCACACGGAGTCCAAGCCCAAAGCTTTTGTGGACTTACAAGTTGATTGGGTGCATGCATCATATGTAAGGTTCACCTGTGTTTTGTTTAGGACTTAGTTATGATTTAGGGCTATTGGTATCAAAAAATGTAGTTCTGTAAGATGTATATCTCAGGATTTAAACAAGGACAGGGCTATTGTGATAAAAAAATGTAGCTCTGTAAGATGTATATCTGAGGATTTAAACAAGGACAGGGCTATTGTGATCAAAAAATGTAGCTCTGTAAGATGTATATCTGAGGATTTAAACAAGGACAGGGCTATTGTGATCAAAAAATGTAGCTCTGTAAGATGTATATCTCAGGATTTAAACAAGGACTCTTGTCCTTGGACTTTGGTACTGTTAGATATTTCTTTGATCAGTTTACACTGACCCACATACCAAATGAAATATGATAATTCTAAAATCCGATTACATCCAGAGTACGAGAATTGCCCTAGGACTAGGCAAATCAGCCAAGGTTAGAAAGGTAACATATTTGGTTGCCAAATATTTATGGTTGTCATGGCAACTTTTTTAGAAAATGTAAATAGCACATCTTGCTCTTTTACACGATTACAATGGGTAACTTTCGAAACTGAAGGCGTGTACCAAAAAATGAATGCATTGAACGAATAAATAGCAATATGCAATTGTAATAAAATAAATGTATTATATGCATCAATTCACTCTGAATGTAGATATAATTGTTTCTCCTATCCTTATAGACTTACAGAGAACACCTTGGTCGAGTTTGGGCTAATTTGACTTTCTCCTGCCCATTGATTCTTGATAACTCTTTCTAAAATTTGTCTAATTTTCAAAAACGCATATGATCTATTTTTAATCCCATCAGATTAGCTTAAAAGTTAGTTAATTAACTAGGCTATTATATGGAACTTAAATAGCATTCACTGTTGAAAGTGAAAATCCATATCAGTGCAGCACGGCCCATTTAAAATCACCATTCACTATGTAAAATCAATGGACAGCGGTCAATTTTTGGTGGTTGTCAGATCCGAAAGTCGGCATGCTTAGTTGGTGTCTCCTGAGGTACACCTACAAGGAATGCACTTGTGCAGTTCTGTTGAAACCAGGGGTGCTAGGAGAGGAGTCAAACTGCTGATTATGACTTTGGCAAAAAAGTTGGTATCTATATTAAGAATGTGTATGCTTCAGTAGGATGAGTCAGGGCCTACTGTCATTCCACTTTTATTTCCTACAGCCTACGATGTTTGGCACCACGGAGGAGGTACAAAACCATTTGTAAACATATATTCGGTCTACCTCTAGCATCAAAGAAACGGTTATATAAAATTTGGTAGTGAAGCTATCCTCTCTTTCTACCTTCTTATTCAGGGAATTAAAAATAGCAGTTTCTAATTTGATAGATAAGGAGTATTTTTTAAATTTAAAACAGCTCTCAGGAATGAAACATTATCAGATATTTCTAGATTTGTTGGAATACAACTCGATTGTTCTTAGCATTGAGTTTCTTATAGAGCTGAAAAATCCAGACTATCTTTTGTTTCTGCGCAGTTCCTGCCTTCCTCATCTTGTATTTTCTTACTATGCATAATACTGTTAAAATCCTTTGTCTACCATCCAAAGTTGTCTAAAATATCACTGTCCAAAAGATTGATTAGTCAGTGATGAATTAATTATCTGGTGTCTGGGTGCATGATCAGAAATAGTGATTAGATCAATTACAGTTTGTCAGCATCCCCAAAAGCTTTATGACCCGAAGAAAAAGTCAATCCTTTGGTATGCAAAGTGTGGATGAGAAGAAAAGTAATGTAAAGACTTAATGGATGGCATGTTCCCTATGCCAAATATTGCAAACACCAAAGGGCATATTTACAAGCTTTTGGTGATAATGTGGTGGCGATAGGGGCTTCGCCTTATTTGCAAGGCAGCATTAAGCCACTTAACGTGGCTTAACGCTGCCTTGTAAATAAGGCACCCTTTCACGCTGTACTTAGCGTGAAAGGGGAGGGCAATGGGTGTTGCGGTGGGCGTTCCACCGCAACACCCATTGATTTTGATGCTGCCCCCTATTTACAAGGGTGGCGTAAATAGGAGGCAGCGCCAAAATTAAGACTAGGGAAAACCTGGTCTTAAACAGGTAAAACGAGGAGAAATGCTTTATTTCTCCTAGTTTTTGCTGTTTCCATGTGTGCTGCGTTGTGCAGCACACATAGAAACAGCAAATTGCCTTTGATTGTTTATGTGCAGGAAGGTGACCCTTCCTGCACATAAACAATCCCCCATAAAATGACGTGTTGCAACTTCTATGTGTGCTGCATTAAGCAGCACACATAAAAGTTACAAAACGTAATTTAAAGATTGTTTATGTGCAGGAAGGGAGACCTTCCAGCACATAAACAATCTTCCCCTCAACGCAGACACCCTTGCACTATGGAGCAAGGGTGCCTGTGTTGGCGCTAGGATGCTAAGTTTAGCGCCAGCGCAGGGGGAAACGCAGGGCTGCACCATATTGTTGTAAATGTGGTACAGCCCTGCTTTTCTGAAGTGGCGGAGGGTGGCCTTAGGCCAGGAAGGCTAATGCTGCACTCCTCACTTTGTTGTAAATATGCCCACAAATGTTTTAACTAGGCCATGTAGATGGCTTCCTAATGGCGGATTTATTTTTGATATAAAACGTTACGGTCAGGTAGAAGGATTTAGAGGTATCAATTTGCAGGTCAAGAATATTACAGTCTCCAAATCCATTGCACAGAATGTGTCATAGACAGCCAATTTGACAGCTAATTTGTTTGGATACCTGGGAGCTCATTACGATGGCGGGCGGAGGCATCTCCGCGGTGCTGGCGGTGGTGGAAAATGCCATTTACCGCACTCCAGCAGCGGGCCACTCGCCCGCCATATTACAATGGGCAAACACAGCCCATTTCACATCTGCCGCGGTGCGTCGTGAACCGCCACAAATTGGCGCACGCCACCGCGGCGGTATGAGCCAATAGAGACCCACCGCCGTGCGGAATGACGTCCCGTCCGCCGTACAAATCATGATGCCCCAAACAGCCTGTCAAACCGCTGCGGAGAAACCACCCAACCAGAGACGGCAGAAGCACGACAGCGGAGCGCGAAACCAGACTCCCGCTCACCCCCACCCGGTCCCGACCGCAATGGATCCAGCTTTACACGCCTTTCCGGTGCTGTACCTGATCCACTACCAGCAAATAATGGCCCGTCGCAGACAACGCCGCAGGTACGCAATCACACAACTCCGCACACAACCACAACACACAACTCCTGGGCTGACATACGGTTCCTGTCCACATCAGACTCTCTGGTGGGGACAGGAACACATCCCCAAGTGTACCCACACATGTCCTACCTGTCACTAAATCACCCCTCCGCATCCGGGCCACCCATCAACTGCAAAATCCCAGCAATCTCCCGGTCACATCACCGCAGCGGTGCAGACGCGGGAAAACATGCGCACAATGTAGTAGGCAGGGCCAGCGCCAGGCATGGGCAGTCCACAAAGAACATAGGGCCCCACCTCCACCCTTCACACACTACTCCCCCCACACCCATTAGGGGACATGCTGTGTGCCCCCCCTGCACAATTAACCAGCCAGGTGTACCCAGACCATGCACCACACACACCAAACAACCAGGGAGCCTGTCTCAGAAGGTGGGGGTGAAGAGGAACACCCTGCACAAAAGCTCAGGGGCAGGGCATCCCTCCTCCTCACACCTACCCTCCACTCATGTCAAGCAAACTGAGTCCAATCACAAAATGAACACTCACACTGCATATGAACAACCACTTAACTATACACCCTGCCTGTCAAGTCACCCAGACACACCCCACACTGACACACAGCCAAATACACATACCAGATGTCAGCAGCAATGGAGAACAATAAATGGGCTAGCCAAAAGTGAGGTGGACAGTGCTGGAAAGCCATGGAGCAAGCCACAAAGCATGTGTACATCACATGCAAGAGAAGGAACATATCACACCACCCTTAGGCCATCAAATCAGACATGGCTGGCACAGTGAGTGAAATTAAACCACAGTGACCTCTGTGCAACAACTCAGGGAGACAGCAAGGCAAGCCATGCATAGGATCAGGAATGATAGGAAGTGTCTGAAGTCAAACAGTGAGCAGCCACACATCTGTCTCAACTTACTTGACATGTGTATGCCATCAGCACAACACACATGGCTCATTGTCACACTCCATGACTGTTAAACACAAGTTTGATCTTTCACACATACCCCTCCTCTACCCACCTCACACCTGCAGCACTCAACACGAGTGTCATACACACAGAATGGTGCAAATGAGATCCTGTGAGTACACTGACAACCAATCACACTCCCTGGTGTGCATCCACAAACATCACACACACACTCAGGGATGCCTGAACCAATGCTGGCACAAAAACAATAGCCAATCACAAACCTCTCAAACAACATACACAGAAGTCCAACAAGCCCACATATGGCCAGCCAAACAGTGGAAAGGCAATGGGACCCCAGAAAGAACAGGAGTACACAACATTGTCACTCAGGACCAATGCACAGACACCATACCCCAACACAAACAAGAAGTGCATCATCTCTAAACAATCATGAACACAAACTGGGATCAATGGGACAATAAGCTAACCCAGACAGACACACCACACCACCCATCAAGTCAACATGGTGTCATAGTGTACCACATGAATGCACATGCACAATCCTGACAAGTGACAGGTCAAAGATAGGAGGACATAGCACTAGTGTGCACTCAAAAAAAGGCCAGCAACCAGAATATAACTTGCTGCATGTGACACACACACAAGTAATGTACACTACACTTGCAACACACATCTGAATGTATCACAATGCACAAACAACTCACACACAATGTAATGCAAATAGAACATCACACACAGAGCATCTGTCAGCAGAAAGAGCCAACACAGCTCAAACACAGCATACATCCACAACAAAAACACAACAGATGCACATGCCAATCCATCACATTGGAAACTCAGCTGGACATCAGGGGATGCACACCAGGCAAGTACAAGGCAACATACACTGACAGCACTGCATGCAGGCCAAGCAGTGTATGCACACCATCCAAATCAGTAGCACACACATCTCAGTGTCACACCATGTACTCCCACAACACAAATCAGCATAGCACACATACAACATCACACTCTGGAAGGGTAGCAGTACCTCAGCAAACACACATACAGCTAACCCAACACTCACAGATGCACAACTCAAGGATACCCAGGTGCAAACAACATGAACAGAGGACTTTGCAGCACAAACAGTTGCACTGCACATGAGCAACCATGACTGCAAACCAGTACAAGAAAATCACACATAACCATATGTGAAACTGTCCTGAGTGGCACATTGGCCCTGTGCACAGATCAGCACCACAAAGCATAGTGTAACAAATGAAGTGTTGGGGAGGCTCACACACTGGCAACCCAAGGGGATAGGTGACATGAGAGTGAAGTGGTGTGTACGTCAGTAGTGGACAGGTCAGGAGTGTACTATACGCATATACATGGAGGAGTCACTCACAATGGGTAGTCATCAGAGGCAAAGCTAGGGGATGGTATGACTCCACATCCCACATACCATACTGGAGCCAAAAATGGCTCAAGTGACAGCAATGCATGAGAAAACTCACCAACAATGTCAGTGTGGCTGAGCAGGTCTGCACAGTGAGCACAAACAGTAACAAGACACATGGCTGATCAACAAATCACAACACAGACTTGGCTGTCACACACTCTGCATACTCACAACTTGCCGCAACAACAAGTAGGTGTCCCCCAGGAGTGCAAGGACACACCAACACACTGCACAGTGCACAACCTACAACTCCCACATGTGCACACAATCAAAAGCACAGGGCTGACAAATCAAACAAACCGGCACTCAGCTCCTGGGTGATACATGTGTGTAGTTGGCATTGCAGGGGCATACACACATCAACACTACTTACCAAGTCACCCCCTTCACACTTCATGACCACTCAAGTGCACACATTCAAATGTACCCATGTGACTAGGAAGACAGCCCATCACAAGATGACCATACACTAACACTGCTGTTCACACATCAAGAAAGATCACACAGACATGATGGACGCTGGCCAGCCTGCCTGCAATCCTGTGGATAGAATTCCCCTCTGTGCTGGTAGTGCATCCCAACATGACATGTGTACAATTTAGCAAACCTGACCATAGAATGATTAGGATAACAGTAGGTCATCACAAACAACCATCATTGCACCCCCAAACCTCAGAGGCAAGAAGAACTGAAGTGCCTGTCACCTCTGGCAAACTCTGATAAAGTAAAACAATCCATTGGCAATGTTAAAGTGGCATACAGAGCATGTGTCACATTAAACCATACCCATACATAAAACATTTTTCATGTAGCAAGGACACTGACAAAGCAGACAACAGGAGTAACTGTCTTTATTACATATTACCCAGATAGGCAAAAGTAGACAAGAGCAAGGCCAGTGGCCAGTCCATAGTTCAAAGTAGGCACATGTGTGCATGAGAACCTGCACAGGGAATGGGCAAACAAAGTGAAAAACAGCAAGGCCAGTGGCCAGTCCATAGTTCAAAGTAGGCACATGTGTGCATGAGAACCTGCACAGGGAATGGGCAAACAAAGTGAAAAACAGCAAGGCCAGTGGCCAGTCCATAGTACAAAGTAGGCACATGTGTGCATGAGAACCTGCACAGGGAATGGGCAAACAAAGTGAAACACAGCAAGGCCAGTGGCCAGTCCATAGTTCAAAGTAGGCACATGTGTGCATGAGAACCTGCACAGGGAATGGGCAAACAAAGTGAAAAACAGGAAGGCCAGTGGCCAGTCCATAGTTCAAAGTAGGCACATGTGTGCATGAGAACCTGCACAGGGAATGGGCAAACAAAGTGAAAAACAGGAAGGCCAGTGGCCAGTCCATAGTTCAAAGTAGGCACATGTGTGCATGAGAACCTGCACAGGGAATGGGCAAACAAAGTGAAAAACAGCAAGGCCAGTGGCCAGTCCATAGTACAAAGTAGGCACATGTGTGCATGAGAACCTGCACAGGGAATGGGCAAACAAAGTGAAACACAGCAAGGCCAGTGGCCAGTCCATAGTTCAAAGTAGGCACATGTGTGCATGAGAACCTGCAAAGGGAATGGGTGAGACCGTACACTGCCATGGTCAGCAACACAGCTAGGGGGATAACAATGGGCAGTCCAGGCACCGCTGTGGGAGAAACAGGTGTGGGAGGGGGACTTAGCTTCAGACTTGGCTGTCAGTCGAACTGGGAGGTGGCTGATTGTCGGGCCCAGTTGTAGGACTGGACCTGGGAGAGAGAGGACCAGCTGAGGTAGAGGCATCAGTGGCTTTGGGAGCCGGAGGGCTGCTTGGACCAGGTGGCATGGTGGCACGTGGAGGCGGAGACATGCTGCTGTGAGACACAGTGTGTGAGGGAGAATGTGGAGGGGTGCCTTTCCACTTCTTGGAGATTCAATAGGTAATTTTGGTCTTGGTAGGAGTGGGAGGTGGGGTGGGCACAACAGGCACACTCTCCACCAAAGGTGCATCAGGTGCAGGCAGTGGCCCTCCTTCTGGGGATCTGCTGGATCCGGCGGTACGCTTGGCCTGGCCTTGCCTTTTCCCCTCCATCTCCTGTTGACCAGGTGAACCCCCTACAGTGCCCTCCTTTCCCAGCTTCACAGGGGTGTAGGTGGGAGTTGAGGTTGTGGGTGAATCTGCCTTAGAGGGCTTTTTCTGCGGACTCTTAGCAGGCACCAGCTTCACAGCAGGCACTGCAACTGTCTGCTTGTCTTTGGGAGACGCTTTTGGGACGGGAGTGTCCTTGGATGGGGATGATTTTGAGGCATGTGAGCCTGAGGCCTGCTTCTTGGCTTGATGCCCCTGAGTGTCATCTGAAGGGCTTTTTCCTTTGCGCTCCGGTGTGACTTTGGTTTGTTTGGGGGATGGTGTCTGCGCTCTGGCCCGCTTGGGGTGCTGCTGTTGTGTGCTGCGTGTGATGTACCTTGAGCCTGAGGGCTGTGGTGTGTGGTCACTCTCGTCAGATGTAGCCACTGGCAGGGGGGTGGCCGAAGGGACTGGAGCTGGATTCTGAGCCTGTGACAGCCGAATGGCTGCCGTCACTGTGGAGGACAAAGACTGGACAGTCCTGTGTAGCCCACCCACGTCTGAATGAATGCCCTCCATGAAGGCAACCACCTGTGCCAACTTCTTGTCATGGTCTAGGAAGGCATTCAGGAGAGTTGTCTGACCCACACACAGTTGGCGCAAAAGGTCCACAGCCTCAACACTGAGGGCAGCAGGGGAGACAGGGGCAGAGGCAGCGGTGCCTGGGGGAAGGACACACTTCCCTTCTTACTGGTGCGAACACAGGCAGCACTAGTGGAAGTAGCTGGGAGGGTGGGCACTGGACGATGTGTGGTGGAAGAGGAGGCAGATTTCCCACTCCCTGTGCCCGCCAACATCGAGGAGTCACCGCTGGCGTCAGATGAGGTTGAGGTTGGTATCTCTGGCTGTGATTCCTCAAGCACACTCCTGTCCCCCTCCGAGGCGCTGGTCACATCAGTGTCAGTGTGCTCATGTGTAGCAGTCGTGCCTGATGCCTCACCACTGGTGTCCGTCCCCTGTCCTCCTGTGCCCTCGGTAGATGCTGCAAGAGACAGAGACGTAGGTTCAGTTTAGTGCCATACACACAAACATCATATGCAAGCAACGCACAAAACAAGATGGTGATACCCCCATGTTGCACACCACCCTGTGCAGCCACATTGTGCAACCTTAAGTCAAAACTCAAAAATTGCATGGTAACATGCAAACTTGGCATTATTGACCCACTTGATGTCCACACAGCCAAATAGCTTGCCCGTGCCACAGTGTAACCAGACATACAGATCCCTCTGAGCATACCTAGGTCCCTGTGGGTGAAAAAGATGTACATTCCAACATGTTGTCACAGTCACATATTGAGTCACCATAAGGGGACAACACAGATACAGACTCCAAAATATAATTTCGCAATGGCCATGAGCTCATGCCATCCACCATGTCGTGCTTTGGGGCACAACTACAGTTGCACATTGGTGTCAGATGTGTAGTTCTCACAATTTCGAGGTCAGGCACTGCACACATTGATGAAAGCACACTCCGATGAGGCACACTGCCGTTCACTGCCATGGGATGTCCCTGACTCCCCCAATGCAGCCGATGCCATAAGGCCACAACTCAGAATGCAACGTCAAGGGCCATTACATCAATGAGATGAGAAAGTACATGTAGCGAAAATGCATGACAGCTGCACCCAACAGAGAGGCCACTTACAAGCCATTGCATCACAATAGCAACATCACAGAGCTCAACACTGGCTCAGTCTTGGAATACATGCAGTCACTCACAACCAAAGTCACCCTTCCCAGAATACTCACCCCCAGCTTGCTGCTGATGGTCCTTCAAACGTGTATCCAGCTCTGGCTGTGTCACTGCCAAGATGCGGGCCATTAGTGGTGTCATGCTCCTGCACGCCAACCTGCCAGTCTGAGGGAGCAGCCCCATCGTCATCTCTGCCACGTTTTTGCTCAGCCGGCAGATGTCATCCCACCTCTTGTGACAGTGTGTGTGTCGTCGGTTGGAGACACACAGAGCCCGCACCTCGCGTGCAATGGCCCTCCATACGGCCTTACGCTAGTGGACTTTGAGCTACAGGCATGGGAGACAAGAGGAGGAAATTTCAGTGACACTGGGTTATGTACCACTATCCCCCAGTACAGGAGCATGCACAAACTCAGCACAGCTTCACAGATATGTTTAGCAGAGACAATACAGCATGACACGTAGTACATGAGCATGGGATAATCATACCAATATGCATGCAGGTATGAGGATGGACACAGTACCTTCCCATCTCATACACATGCTGAATGGCAGCACAGAAAGCAATGTGAAGGAGGCCCACATCTGCGATTCAGTTTGTGAGTGAGCAAGACATACATTACATTGGAAATGATGTGTCGGGGCAGACTCACTGTGTCCAACACTGCACACCCTCAATGTCCTTGCCCTGTGAATGGCTCACTGTGTCATGGAGGTCACATTTAGGGACATGATCTTACAATCTCACACCCTTCTCACAAGGTCTGTCTTGTGCAATCCACAGGCCTGAGATAGCTCTTTGATGGATAGGGTAGCAGACAACCCATATGTCTCACTCTGTCCATTCAGTGATGGGTCCTTGTCAAATTGGGCAGTGACTGTGCAGGCCAGGGGGGCTCACACTGAGGTTTAACATGGGCCATCAGAACATTCACATGCAGGTACAATATGAGAGAGCAAACAGTGCCTACACATGCGAGTCTGAACACATGATGAAAACAATGGAAGGGTGACATTTCCAAAGTACAGCAATCTGATGTGTCATATGTGAATTATTCGCCAGGAGTGTCACCCTCAGGCATTTCACTCTTGTGCATAATGCTTACATATCCATGGTGGCAATATAGAGTCAAACACACTTCCATCAGTACCCTCTGGATGAAAAGTCTGTCTCATTTCACAAATGAGCCTGTGAAAAAGCCTCATGGACTCAAAGATCCATTATCACAGGCGAAGTCTGTCCTGACTCCCACTTTCCATACTTGCAGTGTCACTGTATGGCTGCAAAAAGACTGCATGTCCCTCCCATCCTGAAATGCAGCCCGGGGAATGTGTGAAATAGGCTACAAACCCCATTTCCCCGAAGTCAGCATGCTAGGCAGTGCATCACACAAACCCACACTCTCAGGCACATACTGCAGCAGATCAACTTCATGTGTGCACTCCCTGCACTCTCACTTCCACTCTGAAACACTTACCATGACATCTGGAGCACCATATAGCCTCCCATACTATGTGAGCACCTCGTCCACCAGGACCTCCAGCTCCTCTGTGGTGAAGGGACGGGCCCTGACGTTCTCAGACCTCGCCATCACTGGGTCCAGGAGACAGGAGCAGCAGCAGTTGGTGGTGAAGAGTGTCAGTCAGCAGTGTCCAATGACCGGCCCCGCGGTAGCGGAGCACGCCTACCGCGATTTTCAAAATTGCATTTGGCTACCGCGATTGTGTTTCCCATTGGCTGTAAGGGCATGGGCATTGGCGGTGTCACACCGCAGGGGCCAGGCGGTCGCTACCGCGATCTGGCTGCTATACATTGGTGCCTATGACCGTGATTTGGGTGGCAGAGCATGCCAACCACCATTTCACAATCTGTATATCACTACCGCGATTGCGGGTCCCATTAGCTGTAAGGGCATGGGCATTGGCGGTGACACACCGCAGGGGCCAGGCGGTCGCTACCGCGATCTGGCTGCTATACATTGGTGCCTATGACCGTGATTTGGGTGGCGGATCATGCCAACCGCCATTTCACAATCTGTATATCACTACCGCAATTGCGTTTCCCATTGGCTGTAAGGGCATGGGCATTGGCGGTGACACACCGCATGGGCCAGGCGGTCGCTACAGCGTTCTGGCTGCTACACATTGGTGCCTATGACCGTGATTTGGGTGGCGGAGCATGCCAACCGCCATTTCACAATCTGTATATCACTACCGCGATTGCGGGTGCCATTGGCTGTAAGGCCATGGGCATTGGCGGTGACACACTGCAGGGGCCAGGCAGTCGCTATCGCGATCTGGCTGCTATACATTGGTGCCTATGACCGTGATTTGGGTGGCGGAGCATGTTAACAGCACCTATGGACACATCATGCTGTGTCAATGGCAATGGCCAGTTCTCAACAGTGTACAGTAGACACCTGAATGATGCCACAAGATAGTGCAAACAATGCCAGTGTAACATTTAGCCCACTGCTGACTACACATGCCATGTCGGTGCACATGATTGCAAACATTGGCATGTACTCCCTCACATGTCACTTATGATATTGTTGTGCATGTACACAGATCCGTGGTGTGATGGACTCTCCAATGTGTACACATGTCAATGTGTGATCTGGCTAAGCAACACACAGTGACGAAGGTCTGACTACACAATGTGCATATTTCACTGTGTAGTTTGTTTTGCTCATGTACATACTTGATCTTAATGCACAGACTGTGCTCATTGTGTTGTTGATGTGTGCCCTGTTCGACTTACGCAAGAAGGTGTGGCAGGTACAGCAGCTAGGTAGGAGCCAGCAGTGTTGCTGTTTCACACATATGCTGTATGAACTACTCTCAGGGCTGGTTACGCAAGATGTGGACATGTACCTTTGGGCATTCACAGAGTCTGAATCTGTCTGGGAGGTACTCACTGTGTGAAAACTGGACAAGTGTACGACTAGTGTAGCTGAAGGTTTCCCTACATGTAAGTTGTGGTGTAAGCTGAAGTGTGATGCCAGTCATTGTTGGCGCTGTGTCAGTCAAAACGTAAGATGTTGGACACATCTCATGGTGGATTGCATTGACATGTGTCCCCTTTCATCTCACCTAGGAGGCGACCAAATGTGCATCGTCCCTTCACAGTGCTGGCGGACATGGAGGATGAGGACGTCATTCGTAAATTCCGTCTGGATCGACCCACCCTACAAGACCTATGTGCTCTGTTGGAGCCCCACCTGCGGCCTCGCAGGACATATCCGACTGCTTTCACACCAACGTCTAAGGTGATGGGGGCCCTGCATTTTTTTGCTACTGGATCATTCCAGTACACGGTGTCCAGCGCAGGTGGGATGTCGCAACCTATGTTCAGCATGGTGCTACGTGATGTCCTGTCCGCTATGATGACCTACAAGGACAGATACATCCATTTCCCCAGGAGGCATGAATTGGCGGATGTGAAGGCTGATTTTTATGCCCTTGGCCACATCCCTAATGGTGTTGGTGCCATTGACTGCACACATGTTGGCCTGGTTCCACCACAGGCATGTGAGCACATCTACAGGAATAGGAAACATTTCCATTCCATCAATGTGCAAGTGGTGTGCCAGGCGGATATGATAATCTCACATGTCTGTGCCAAATTTCCCGGCTCTGCCCATGACTCGTACATCCTGCGTAACAGCATTGTACCACAGCTGATGGCTAATCTGCTTCCGGAGCGTGCATGGATTGTGGGTGAGTACGCAGAGTCAAGTAGCGTGCTGTATGTGTGACATGCTGTCCTCTGCCACAGTAATGTTACAAGTTTGTCTTGTGTGTCTCCCACCTAGGTGACTCTGCATATCCCAACCGGCCTTGGTTGCTGAGCCCACTGCGGAATCCCAGGCCCCCGGGTGAAGTCCGCTACAATGATGCCCATGGGAGGACACGTCGTGTGGTTGAGCGTACTTTTGGTCTCCTGAAGTCACGATTTCGCTGCCTGGACAAGACCGGAGGTGCACTGATGTACTCTCCCCAAAAGGTGTGTCAGATCGTAATTGCATGCTGCATGCTCCACAACTTGGCCTTGCGCAAGGAGATCCCCCTGCTCCTGGACGCTGATGAGCAGCCGAGGCCACCGCCTGCAAACCCACCCATGTCCAGTGACGAGGATAGTGGAGAGGAGGAAGGTGTTGACCTGCGTCAACAGCTCATCAACCGCTACTTCCCTTGAAGGTGAGTGAGAACATACAACGGTGCCATTGTCTGCTGATTGTGTTGTTGGTGAAAAGGCCTAGGGGGGATTTGTGACTGCTGCCTGTTGTTGGCTCTGTGCTGGGTGCTAATGTTTCTGGGACAGGGTAGTTGTGCACAGCTACAGGATGTCTATGTCGGTACTGTTGCTCATTGTAATGTGTGTAGATTTGAGTACCTTGATGACAAGTATTGTGTAATGGCTGTGATGCCATCACCTGACAAGTGAATATTGTCCTTTTGTGTTTTCCTAGGTCCCTTCTGCCTCTCAATACCTCCAAACAATCCGTGCCCCTAGTACATTGTAATCCCAGTCAACATTGTACATCCTGAAATAAACATGGAGCCGACACGACAACATAGGTGTGTAAGGAGTGTTTATTTACAATGGGTATATGTGACAGGGAAGTGAATATTTACAAACAGGTGAAAAGTGAATCAATGAGTTGTCAGTGATGGTAGATGAGACAATAGAGTAGTCACCACATTGATGTGGTGACACAGTCCAACAGACGCATGCCATTAACCTGGCAGTGTGGATAAGGACAGTCAACAGAGTCAATGGCAAGGTGAAGAGGGGTGCCATCATGGCTGGCTCCTTGACTGGCGTTTGGCTGGTGCTTTGCCATGTGATCCTCCCTGGGATTTCTTTGGACGGCCCCTTGAGCGTTTGGCAGGGGGGGCCTCTGCTGCGGGCTCAGCAGTGTCTGAGGACTCACCCCTCTCTGTGGCCGCAGGGGAGGTGGGGGAACTGTCATCCTGTGGGCCACTGGAGGTAGGTGGAGCTGTTGTTTGGGCTGCAGGCCTGTCTCTCAGGACACCCACTAGCTGGCCCAAGAGGTCTACGATTTGGCCCAATCGTGTGTCTATGGACCTCAGCAGCAGGCGGAGCTCACGGGATTCCTCCAGAGCCTGGCCCGTGTGTCCCTGGGCTTGTTCATAGGCCCCAAGGACTCTGGCGATGTTGGCCAGGGCTTCGGTCCCAGTGTCCGGTTGGTCTTGTTGCCTAGTTGCCCTCCCACCTGCCCTGCTGTCCCGGACCTGTGGCGTCACCACTCTACGCACCTGCGTACTTTCCCTGCCCTCCTCAGATTGTGGGGTGGGGTGGTCATCCTCTGAGGCAGGGACAGTGTTGCAGGCAGCACTGGTGGTGGTGGTGGTGGAGGCCACACAGGTCGTTACAGCAGGGGTCAGCGTAGTTGTTGTTGCTGAGGTTGTTGCGGTGGGGACAGTGGGGTCCTGGGACCTGTTGCGCCAAGGTATGCCTGATGGGCCGGCTTCGGGCTCCGCATCCGTGAAATCTAGGGAGTCTGCATCAGAGAGTCCATGTTCCGGGGGTGGAGACTGGCTCTGCAGGTTGGTGTGGTCATCTGCAGCTGTCAGTTCTTAGTCCCCTGTGGAACAGAAGGGAAATGGTCATTGGAGTGCACCCCTCAAGCTTGGTGTTAGATGTTTTGTTGTTACGTGTTATACACCACACAGTTTACATTGATATTACATTGTTTGTCTGCACAGTATTGAGCATCATGTCATGATGTGGAGGTACATACATTACTTGTCCATGGTGTGACATGTCAATAGGTACCATGCGCAACGTGCAGATTGTGTGACTACAAGGACATGTCATCATCTAACGACTAGCAGCACAACAACTTTATGTGACGCACCTTTGTTGTTCACTCTGCATGGAAGACATTACATCTGAGCATGAACTAGCCATTGTAGTCTCATGCATACCTTTGTCATATCATGTGCTTTGCTTTCTTTTTACTACTGACCATGCTTGTTTTGTTTTCATATGGGCCTTGATGCTCTGCCCCCATGGCACTTACAGATAGCATTCAGTGCTGTGCATGATTGTGCCCTGAATTTCTTCCACATGTGATTTGGTGAGTCGCACTTTGGTTTCTGTGACAGTTACATACACTTTTCGGTCTGCACACTGGAAGTGGCTATTGGATCTATGCAAGTAGGATGACAGGTGAGGGCTGGTGAGGTCATCTGGCTCCATGCTTTTTGAGAGGAATGGCAGGGTGCATGCACTGTCTACCTACCTGTTCTGTGACACAGTTGAGGGGAATTGTTGTCACATGGTTCTGGGTGTGGGGGTTTACCATCCTGCTGAGCTTTGGAACAAGGGGGCCTGGTGGGAGTTGTAGTGCAGGCCTTCCACCCCCAAGCCCCGCTCCCTGTGAAGATGGCTACCTACCTGTTAGGTGGAGGTGAAAAAATGCAATGGCTGCCACATGCTTCTGGGTGGGGTGGTGTGCTACCACCTGCTCAGGGGTGGGACAAGGGGGCCTGGTGGGAGTTGTAGTGCAGGCCTCCCACCCCCATACCCCCCTCCCTGTGAAGTTGGCTACCTACCTGTTAGGTGGAGGTGAAAAAATGCAATGGCTGCCACATGCTTCTGGGTGGGGTGGTGTGCTACATCCTGCTCAGGGGTGGGACAAGGGGGCCTGGTGGGAGTTGTAGTGCAGGCCTCCCACCCCCAAACCCCCCTCCCTGTGAAGATGGATACCTACCTGTAGGTGGAGGTGAACAATGCAATGGCTGCCACATGCTTCTGGGTGGGGTGGTGTGCTACATCCTGCTCAGGGGTGGGACAAGGGGGCCTGGTGGGAGTTGTAGTGCAGGCCTCCCACCCCCAAACACCCCTCCCTGTGAAGATGGCTACCTACCTGTTAGGTGGAGGTGAACAATGCAATGGCTGCCACATGCTTCTGGGTGGGGTGGAGTGCTACATCCTGCTCAGGGGTGGGACAAGGGGGCCTGGTGGGAGTTGTAGTGCAGGCCTCCCACCCCCAAACCCCCCTCCCTGTGAAGATGGCTACCTACCTGTTAGGTGGAGGTGAACAATGCAATGGCTGCCACATGCTTCTGGGTGGGGTGGTGTGCTACATCCTGCTCAGGTGTGGGACAAGGGGGCCTGGTGGGAGTTGTAGTGCAGGCCTCCCACCCCCAAACCACCCTCCCTGTGAAGATGGATACCTACCTGTTAGGTGGAGGTGAACAATACAATGGCTGCCACATGCTTCTGGGTGGGGTGGAGTGCTACATACTGCTCAGGGATGGGACAAGGGGGCCTGGTGGGAGCTCTAGTGCAGGCATCCCACCCCCAATCTCCCCTCCCTGTGAAGATGGATACCTACCTGTTAGGTGGAGGTGAACAATGCAATGGCTGCCACATGCTTCTGTGTGGGGGTGGGGAGCTACATCCTGCTCAGGGGTGGGACAAGGGGGCCTGGTGGGAGTTGTAGTGCAGGCCTCCCACCCCCAAACCCCCCTCCTTGTGAAGATGGCTACCTACCTGTTAGGTGGAGGTGAACAATGCAATGGCTGCCACATGCTTCTGGGTGGGGTGGTGTGCTCCATCCTGCTCAGGGATGGGACAAGGGGGCCTGGTGGGAGTTGTAGTGCAGGCCTCCCACCCCCAAACCCCCCTCCCTGTGAAGTTGAATACCTACCTGTTAGGTGGAGGTGAACAATGCAATGGCTGCCACATGCTTCTGGGTGGGGTGGGGTGCTACATCCTGCTCAGGGGTGGGACAAGGGGGCCTGGTGGGAGTTGTAGTGCAGGCCTCCCACCCCCAAACCCCCCTCCCTGTGAAGATGGCTACCTACCTGTTCGGTTTAGGTGAACAATGCAATGGCTGCCACATGCTTCTGGGTGGGGTGGAGTGCTACATCCTGCTCAGGGGTGAGACAAGGGGGCCTGATGGGAGTTGTAGTGCAGGCCTCCCACCCCCAAACCCCCCTCCCTGTGAAGATGGCTACCTACCTGTTAGGTGGAGGTGAACAATGCAATGGCTGCCACATGCTTCTGGGTGGGGTGGTGTGCTACATCCTGCTCAGGGGTGGGACAAGGGGGCCTGGCGGGAGTTGTAGTGCTGGCTGCCTGTACACATGCAACCCTGGGAATGTTGCTGGATACCTTTGGGGTGATTCAGAGGGAGTGAATGTTACATCTGTGAGACATGTGTTGGGTAGTGTGTGGTGCACATGAATGGATTTGGGCCTAGGAGGTGTAGCTTTGTAGTTGTGCAAGTAAGTACATAGCAGTGTAATGGTCGACATTTGTTTGTACTTACCAGCCTCCACTCCCCCGGCTACTCCTGTGAGACTCTCTGGATGCAGTATGGCAAGCACCTTCTCCTCCCATGCAGTGAATGTTCTTGGTGGAATGGGAGGGCCACTGCCAGTCATCTGAGCCAGCTGATGGTTCTTGTAGTTCTTCTGTTTCACCAGCCTCTTGAGGGCATGCCACCGCTTCATGATCTCCTTCTTGGTGCACGGGGTGGTCCCTACTGCCTTGACCTTGTTGACTATCCTTCTCCACATTTGTGCTCTGGTGGCTAATGGTGTCTGTTGGACCAGGTTACCAAACAATTGTGTTTCTACTCTGATTATCTCATCTGCCATGGCTGCCAACTCACTTTCAGTGAATTTGGGCATTTTCTTTTGTGCTATGTTGTGTGATGTGAAAATGGTTTGAGGTGCAGGTGTGAGGGTGGTGGGGGTGATGTAAGTGGGGTGGGTGGGTGTGTTGTTGTGCTGGTGAGATGTGTGGTGGTTTGCCTCTCCTTTGTGCTATAGGGTTTAGTTCCTTCAGGGGTGGAGTATTGCAAAGGATTCTGGTCAGGGATGGGGCTGGTTTTATACTCAGCTATGTGGGTGTGTCAAAATGGAGTATTGCTGTCAGGTGGGTTGTGTGTGTTGTCCTGGGATTTGTATTTTTTTAGTTGCCATGGGGGTGTGTCATTGGGGTGTGTTAGGTGTTTTGGGGGGCTGAGCTAGTTTGATGTGTGCTCTTGGTGGCCTTGTGGTGTCTTTTTTTTGTTGACCGCCATATTTCTTCCGGAGCGGCCGCTGCGGTGGGTATGCAACAGCCCTTCCGCCGGCTCTCTCATTCATCTCTGTTTGCGATTGCGGCGGTCGGAAACAGCGGATCGTTCCGCTGTCACCTCAATGGTATCCTAATTTTACAGGCGGTCACTCCGCTGGCCTAGCAGCGGTTTTGGGTGTTTCCGCCGTGAATCCGACCGCCGCGGACGGATTTTCACCTGCTCCGCCCACTTGCGGCGGGTTTTGGTGGCATCGTTCTGCCGCGGTCGGATTTTTCTGGCGGTGGATCCTAATCGGACCGCCGGTTTTGCCGCGGTACCAGCGGACGGTTTATTTCCGCTACCATGGCGGACGGAATCGTTTTCCGACCGCCATCCTAATCAGCCCCTTCGTTCTTCCATATCTGCTCTATACAAAATACCACTTAGGGCCTGATTTATTTTTAGGCGGACGGCCTGTTGTTCCGTAAGGGCAACAAAGTAAATGACTCAGTCTCCCTGGTGGAGGGATCCCCCGCCAGATTTATAAATGACCACCAATCTGGCTGTTATTTATAAAGCATTGCCAGGAACCGCTGTCATGGCAGTTCCTGTCAATGCATTTTTCTGTTTGGTACAGAGCTCCATCAGTGGGGTGGAGCCCCATACCGAACAGTGTTCTGTTTTTATTTTCCCCAAAAAAATCCTGAAACATGATTTTTATTTTGAATACCAAAAAATGCAATGGCCAGGGGAGCATTTTACAGTTTTCACTGCCCCTTACTGCCACAGTTTTCCTGGCAGTGACGGCCAGTGAAAACATGACCTGTCATTCTGCCCATCTAAATTAGGTGGGTGGAGTGACAGGTCAGCCTCCGTTGGCCCTTCCTCCACAGGGCCATCGCTGAAGTTTGTATAATACACAACAGTGGTTCACTATAGACTTATCTCAACTGAATACTTCTACACATCCTGTGGATTCAAAAGATCTCCACTATGTTATATTGTTCATAAAGAAATATCACTTTTTTCTGACCTTCACAGATCAAGAATACATTTCCCAAAAAACAACCATATGCTGGTTATATTAAATGCAATTTATTCTTACAATCAATTAAAAAAGAACAATCGTGACACAATGTGGTCAAAATTGTGCACAGGTGCTCATGTGAATAAGCTGAGAAATGGTGCATTAGAAAAGTGAAAGACGTATGACTATTGACTCTTTTATTGATTTACATAGATGGGGTCAGAGTAGAAGTCTAGGACATCTTATAGTCCATGACTTTTTGACCTCAGGTCATTTAGAGGCCATCATCTGGATGGAAGGGATGGGTAGAGAACAAGGTATGAGTAGGCACTCCTGCTCAGTGGGAGCACAGTTTATTTATGCAACAAAACTGGGTGAAGAAGGAATCAGGATTTAGGAAGTAGCTAATCACTCCCAATCAATAGGTAAGATAAGCACCGGAGAGAAGATGTGAGCTACACAAGAGGCTAGAAGTCCCAAAAGGGCGGTACTTCAAAATTCATTGCAACCATCTCAAGGATAGATAGCAGTTTGGAAGGGCCACTGAGGGCCTACGAGTGAATCTCCAATAAATTATGAAGTGCGACGTCCACCAATCGTGTCTTACCTCCAGAGCTTGCTGAAATTTTGCAGAGATGGAGTAGTCTTCATCATGGCCAAATTTAAGGTCCGCCCCTACATAAATCTGGCAGGCAGACCACTATATTGGCGAGGAGGGAACTTTGTCTCTGTTGCAACAGAGTTTCCTTCCCACTAACATATAAATCAGGCCCTTAGTTTGAGATGCACATTGGAGAATGTTCCTTAGTCAACCAGGGTTCCATTTATTTCATGTATAGAGCTGCATTGAATGAGAGTACAGTCAAACCTCAAATATTAGTAAGCTGTAATTTTTTTTGTACACCATAAGAACTTTATTCACTTCCTGATAATAATAGTTTTTATTAGTTTCCAGCCACAGCATGCATACACATTTAACAGTTAAACAATGTGTGGGCAAGTTGCCGCACGGGAACTCTCATAAAAAACAGTGTATGGAAGTCGTACACTCATGGGATAAGCAACATAAAAGTGCTGAAAGGTTCAGAACTAGCAAAACTATAAATGTACCAAAGAGTCTGCCTGCAGGATCAAACATTGTGATCTTCAGAGTACAGTAATGCAACAATCATCGAAAAATACCATCATTAAAACATACAGGGCATGATGGTTCATATAACACCCGTCATTGACTCCGCCACCTACTTCCTCCCTGCTCCCAATTCCCTCAGGTTCAATAGAGAGGAACAAATGGATATCAGAGACATAGTATGAAGGAGTAGAAAATGAGGAGTTGTCAGATACCTCATCCAACTACCCTGTGCTCCATCCCAGTGTGAGCTGAGGTCAGTTCGCTTAGTGTGAGCTGTGGTCAGTCCTCTCAGTAGGGGTTCCTTCTTTCCCCCCAAAAACCAAACCCTGCTCCACTCCGCAAACCGGGTCAGCGGTGTGTTTGTAGGATGTTACTTAATATTTTGGCCCGGAGTGGTAGACGATCTACCAGTTTATATATATGACACGTTCATAAGAGGCAGTAAGGAACATCTACCCGAGTCAGGTATCAAATGAAGGAAGTTTGATCGTCTTCCAGTGTCGGAGAGGCACTGTTTAGCCACCACCAGTGCTGCCGTGCACCAACAGTCTTGTTGTGGGGCCAGTGCTGGATAGGGGGAGAAATTGTGAAGTAACACAGTCTCATTGGCCAGGGTCCCTGTGATCCCTGTTTGTATACTCAGTTCCACCCAAATCTCTGTCCATTATGGCCCTAGCAATGGACACTCCCAGATTATGTGTACAATGTTGCCATCTGCTGCCTAGAATCTTCAACAGGAGGAGTCTGTGGAAATCATCACCTCGTGTAACTTGTGTGGGGACCAGTGCCACCTATGCAAGACCTTGAAGTAGTCTGATTTTAGACTGGTCTAACACAAATATTTGTCATGGTGCATGAGGAGATCAGACTAGTCTTCACCTGTGTAGTCTAATGCAAGTCTTGTGGATCACAACTCTTTGAGCCGGTTCAGTACCGGGATGGAGAAGAGTAAGTCGATTAATAGTATATAGAGGCCAGAAGCCACTCCCTTAAAGGTTCCCCACTAATGAAGGTAGGTTTGTATGCGAGAAGTCAGTAGGGCAATTGGTGGGCCTCCTAGCACAGCATTAAGGAGTGGGACAGCTGGCGATATCTCCAGGACTGTCGCACCAAAAGGTTATAGGAGGCGCGGGCCTCCTCAAATGACAGTAGTCTATCATCTTGCATGAAATGGTCAATGTGGTCTATCCCCCTGTTACTGAAGTCTGACAAAGTGGGTTCTTGGAGCCTATTTGAACTCTGCCATTGCCCCACAGGAACGCCCCTACGTACAGCTTTCTCTCTACTTATAAGAGGCCGTGGGCTTTGCGCCATGCAAATGAGGAGGTCCTGAGAATCTGGTGGGCATTAACTAGTTGTTGCTTCTCTTTTGAGTAAAGCATCCCCAGGCATCCTGTTCTCAATAGACGCCCATCTCGGTTTCTCAAGAGCAGTATGAAAGAGATATTTCTGATGGGTTAATTGATATGACAATCCATATATATTTTGGGGTTGAGTAGTCTGAGGCCTCTGCTCTCTGTGGCTGTGTGGAGATTGTCCAGCTTAAGCTGGGGTCCCACCCCCAAAGAAACTGCTTGATCATGCGAGTAAGGTCTCTGAGAATTGATTTGGGTAGTAGTAAGGGGAGCATGGCAAATAGATAGCTGATTCGGGGTGCAACATTCATTTTAATGACTTGTACCTTGCCCCAGAGGGAGAGATTCAAGGCAGTCCATCTCTCCAGATCATTGCGTATCATGATCAGCAATGGGTTTAGGTTATCCTCCACCACAGTAGCTAGTTCAGGATTCAAAAGAATGCCGTAATACTTGAGTTTAGAAGATTGCTAAAGCGGCCTTCACAGTGGTGTGGGTCAGGGGCATTGCTTCACACTTCCCCCAGTTAATGAGTAGCCTGAAAAGATGGAAAAGTCAGAGATTAAAGCAATAAGATATGTGCCAGGGAGGTGGGGGGAGCCGATAGTGTCCACAGAATATCGCCAGCCTATAGGAGTGCCTTAGGTGCTCCGGTGGAGATGCGTATGCGTCGAATCCCTGAATTCTGATGGATGGCTAGATTCAGAGACTTGATTGCAAGTCGGGGGAGATTGGGCAGCCCTGTCTCATTCCCCTCTAGCTTCACACACACATAGAAATGGGGCTTCGTAAGTAATGTCGCTGTGAAAAAGAGGAGAAAAACTCACAAGTGTTTTAATACTGCCCTCACCCACAGAAATCTGTGGCATGCTTCATCATAGGGCTGCTAACACACCTCCGCACAGACCAACGCTGGAGGTGGAGCAATAGGGAGGGGGACACAAAACAAACACTAAAAGACACTGTGCGGGATCAAGTGAAAGGTGCAGAACAATGTTTAAAATAGACCTCGGGATCTCCGAACCAAACCCTTTAATGATGGACTCCCTGGTCTAATTAAAAGGTCATTCCAGGACCAGTGGATGGTGGTATGGTGGGTATTAATGGACCACCTACCCCTCCAATCTGCAAACTGTCGACATGTTTCAGCCGGCTAACGCGAAATCCCCGGCTTTCATCAGGACTAAGAAAGATCCCTTAGACACTATCCCTACCTCCTTACTTGTGGAGTAGAGCGTGGTCACAATGTAAGTGAATGCTCATTTCTAGTGGCAGAGTACCTTACTCCCAGTGAGTATCCTGTAAATAATGAGAAAGTTACATAAATGAGAAAACTAGATTAAGTGCACACGGTGTTAAGTATAATATAAACATACAAACATGAGTGAAGAAAAGTGAGTTTATCCCTCTAATTGAAAAGTGCGACCCAATGGGTTCTAAAATTAAGAATAGGCACCATATAGCAATGTGCTGGGCCCATTATCCCATGAGAGCGCGTCTATTGCGCTCTTTTGGTGCATCAACATGCTTAAAAATGCAGGGTCATCAATACTCGGTGCTGCGACACAAACATCCACTCGGCGTATCTTACCGAGTTTCATTAAAAACAGTGCTTGAACTGGCGGGGGAGCGAGGACAGCTCCCTATAGTCACACACTGCAATAATGGAAATAAAAAAGAGAGAGAGATGATCGTACTCATTAATAAGTGGCAATTCAAATAGCGCTCTGGAGTGCTTGCATCCTGCAGACGTGCCATAGTTCTACGACCGGATAAATATCCAATCGGCATATGGAAAAATATCAAAGTCGGCGTAACGAGGTGTAAAATACGCTCTCCTTAATCAGAAAAGGGCCCCGCAAGACCCTTCCCCGAAATTGAGTAGGCATGCCCCCAGAGCCCCCGGACTTACTTCATCAAGGTGAGCTGTTGCCAAAACAAGTCATCTCTCCCAACGCCGTGCAGCTGCACTGAGCTGAACGGCGAGGGGAGTTAACAGGTCTGTGTCTGTCTACGTCATCATATTTCCGACGTAGACAGCCGGCGGCGTGCTGCAGCGAGGGTGAAAGCTAGACCGCTGCACCCTGCCTCCATCTTGGAGTGTTGATGTTAGTCACGGGTGCAGTCTCCGCAAGCCCAAGCCTCTATAGGGCATATAGATCCGCCAAACCGCCTGGACTATGACGTCTTACTGCAGATGGCCAAAAGTGAGGACAAACGACATTACCCCACTAGCCTGCTGGAAAGAGGGAGACAATGTAAAGACAGGAGGATAAACGATCCCTGTCGATAGTTGACTCGGAACACTATGTATGGAGGAGTGTTAGTATCACAGACCAATAGCGTGGTGCCCGCATTACCACTAGTGATGGCCAGCTGCAGGAGCCAGTAGAAAATAGGGGCTGTAAATGGAAGATATACACCCCATCCTGCCATGTATTGCTAGATGTGGCAGGGCAAATCCCCCCCCTGTGTGTGAAATGCCAATGACAAAAGCAGGTCATATGTCTCACTGGTCATAAGGAAACCTTGTTCTATTGTTATTGACTCAGCCGTATCGACAAACATGGGGAGTGCGATCTGGATCAATGCAAGACAGTAATAAGACTTTAGAAAGACTATGCCAAGAGGAATCATGGGTCTTTTTAGGTGGTAATACCCGGGCAACTGTGGTGCGTGTTACGTCCAGACGATCCCTCCGTGTAGTTCACATAAAGTAGAACAAGTAGGTACTCAGTGATCCATAGTGGACACCCTGTCGTCCTAAAGATTATTCAAAGTATTCCAGGGAATATCATCGTTGAGACCACAGATATGGCTACGGACTCTGTAAATCCATTTCTGCTCCCTTACGAAAAGGGTGTTCTCCGAATTACAGGCCTTTAGAGGGATGTTAGGCTTGTCCAGAACTGTCCAAAATAAGTCATTTCCCGTATGTTTCTTCTCCCTGAAATGTGTGGTTAGGCGTGTGGTTGTCCTTTGGCACCTAATGGTGGATCTATGTTCCATTATTCTTATTTTCACTTTTCGAGTCGTCATCCCAATATAGATTAAGCCACAAGGGCATTTAATCATGTAGATGACGTTGTTGGAATTGCAGTTGGTGTGTCTGCGTTGTTCCCATGGGAAGGTCAACCCAACGTCCACCGTTTTTGTGTTGGCTGTCAGATGGCAGACATCACATGACCCACACCTCGTGTGACCTGTGACCAGGGGGAGTTCCCACATGTTCTCTTGGTTTGGCCTGGCAGCGGGTCTTGTGGGTATGTTCCTGGGTCTGGTATGTACCAGTAAGTCTCTTATGTTCTGGCTCCTTTTGAAAGAGAACAGGGGTTTCTCTAAGTTCAGTCCATTTGAGTTAAGGATCCTCCAGTTGCGTAGTATGATCCTTTTGATACTGTTGGAGGCGGTGTTGAAGGTAGTCACGCAGATGGCTTTGTTGGTTCTCGGTTTTTCCACTTTCTCCAGAAGTGCTTCACGGTTACAGTTTGTGGCCCTTTTCTTTGCCCTTTTAATGACCTTATGTGGGTACTTCCTCTTCAATAGTTTATCCATCAGTATATCAACTTCTGCTTTGAAGTCTCCTGTGTTGGAACAATTTCTGCGGAGGCGCAAGAATTGACCCACAGGGAGATTATCCCTTAATGACTTCGGGTGGAAACTATCAAAGAGGAGGAGGCTGTTCCTATCGATGGGTTTGTGGAACACTCGTGTTTGTAGGCGCCCCTCCTTGGCAAATATCACCAGATCCAAAAAGGGCAAGCTCTCCATTGTGATGGTAGATGTGAAGTGTAGGAGGGGGTTCTGGTTGTTCAGCCAGTCCAAGAAGTCCATAATGGACTGGGTGTCCCCCTCCCAAATAAGAAGCACATTGTCAATATAGCGCCTCCACATTTTTATATTACCCCTCCAGGAGCTGGTGAGGGAGTAGATGAACTGTTCTTCAAAAGCCGCCACATAGAGACCTGCCAAGCTGGGGGCAAAGACACTACCCATAGAAGAACCATGGGTTTGGAGGTAATGTGTACCTTGAAATTCGAAAACGTTTTTCGTCAGTGCTATCTCAGCGAGATGCAGAATAAATGACCTCAGGGTGCAGAAATCCCAGTCTTGGTCAAACAGGATCTCTTCAACCACTCGCAGTGTCTCTCTCTGCGGTATGTTTGTGTATAAAGATTCTACTCCTTCTCTGGATCAAAAGTGAGGTCCTTCAATAAATTGAGAACGTCTGTAGTGTCCTTAAGGTAGGCCCTCCTGTTCTGTACCAAAGGTTTTAAAAAGTAGCCACAGAATTGTGACAATGGCTCTAGGACCGAGCCTATCCCGGAAACGATAGGTCTACCGGGTGGCGGTCTCGTTTGTTTGTGTACCTTTGGGAGGGTGTAAAAATATGGTGTCACTGGGTTCTCCTGACACAGGAATCTCCCTTCCTTCACCGTTATCCAGTCGTTGTTCACTGCTTCCTCAGCAATAGAAGCTATTGCCTGCATGATGTCCGGGATAGGGTCACTACGGAGTACGGTGTAATTTCTTTAATCTGAGAGGAGTCTCAGACATTCAGCTTCATAGTTGATTTTTGTCTGGATCACAATAGCTCCCCCCTTGTCCGCTGCTTTGATCACGATGTCCGGATTATTCCTCAGCTGTTTCAAAGCCTCATTTTCCTGTTTAGTTAGATTCTTGAAAGGGAGTGTTTCTTGTCTCGCAAGGGTCTCCACCTCGTGAATGACCACTGGTTCAAATGTCTCCACCTCAATGCGGAGGGCGGCAGTAGGGGGTGTAAATTTTGACTTAGGGTGGAGGTTAGTGTCATTCCCCTCTAGATCAGAAAAGGATGGAACATGTGCCCGTTACAAGAGACCGCCACAGTGGGGCTCACACACAAGCATGTCACCTTAGTCAGGAACACTGGGCCAAAGCCCATGGACTCTACAAGCTGGAACAAATATCCTCACTCCACTTTATCAAACCCCTTCTCAGCATCTGGCTCATTCCGTTTCTGACAGAGGACCTGTATCAGGATTTGAAGGTGAGCAGCTGAAGACCGGTGCAGAATGAAACCCACCTGGTCTGAGTGTATCAATAAAAGTAAGAGGGCTTTCAATCGACTAGAACTTTAAGATCTGTGTTGATCAACGAGATTGGTTGGTAGCTAGTGCAATCAGGTGGCCCCTTACCTTGTTTCAACAACACCACAATTCTGGGTCTTATTTGCCTTAAGGAGTGGGGAAGTCCTGTGTTGTATAGAATGAAACATTTTTCACAGTAGAGGAGCTAGTACCTTTTTGTTGAACTTATAAAATTCCACAGGATAGCCATCTATCCCTTGAGACTTGGAAGTGGGGAGGCTATCGATGGCTTGACTCACCTCATCTTCTGTTATATCTTTGGCGTGTAGGCTTGACAGTTTAGACATGGTAAGAGCAGAAAGGAAGCATTCCTCCTCCCTGCGCGTGTCTGCCCCAGCTGACATGTATAGTGTTTTGTAAAACAACCGGAAGGCTTGGACAACATCAGTGGGGTGTGTTAGTGTCTCACCAGAGGCATTCCAAATAGCAGGGATCATACGTGAGGCTTCCTACTGATGCAGTTGATAGGCTAAGAGATGGCCAGTTTTCCCCTCTCCCCACTCTCATAGTGTCTCTGCTTCAGGCTGAAGAGAGATTCTTCTGCCTGGGAGGTGAAAAGATGATAAAGGTCTGATTTCTTGCTCTGTATTTCTTTCAAATACTGTCCGAGAGTGAGTAACCTCTTCACCCCAGGGGTCTTAAATCTTGAGGTATTAAAGCACCGTTGACCAAGCGGTAGGGGCGTTTCTGCTGTAAGATCAAGTTGCACTGCATCATGATCTGACATGTCATTCGGAATTATCATCACCCCTACAATGGAGGATAAGATGCTGGGTGTCAGAAGAAAGAAATCGATCCTGGTTTGGGTGCATGCAGCAAGGAGGAGGACTTGTAGTTGTGGGCAGACGGGTAAGTCAATCTCCTGAAATCAATAAGAACGTGATTGGATATTAGATTAGTAAGAAGGAGATGGTCTCTGCCAGAGGGATTGGCATGGTGGTCCCATTTATCTAAAGCTGGGTATACCACCATGGTTCCAGTCACCCCCTAGCAAGAACCTGGACTTAGAAGAGGAAAGGAAAACATGGTTTAGTACCATAAAGCAATCTCTTTTATCCCCAGTGGGAGAGCAGATAGAGCCAATAGTCAGAGTGAGGTCGTGTATGCTAGCTCTGATGAGTATATAGTGCTCCTCTGGGTTGGCTTATGACGTACGTATCATCAATGGAAGTCCCTATGGCAACTCCTTTACAGTGAGGTCTGGTAATGGGGTTATCACCTACAGGCATTCCGCCACCACAGGAATGATATTCATGCCCAATCCAGTTGTGGCGAAGTTTCGCGCTTTCAGTGTCGGAGAGGTGTGTTTCTTGAATGAGTGCGACATTTGATCAAAGAGTGTGGGGAAAAGAAAGGATTTTCTTCCTCTTTATGTAGTGGCAGAGGCAATTTACTTTCAGAGAAATCACTTGTAAACTAGGTCGTGGAGTTGGAAGAACGGTGGGCTGTGGGTATCTCTGTATGTCAGTCCATGGGAGGATGTGAACGTTAGTGGGAAATGTTCCAGGGAAGAGAGGAGGTGTGCCGGGGTCAGTTCAGGTGCGTGCGGAAGAGGGCCCTTACAGATGAACACCTAGGTGTCTCAACCTTCTGTGTGGGACGAAATTTGGAGGTGTGTGAAATCCCCAGAGGGCTAGAGGAGGGAACAGACCCAAGACTGGTATCCTGCCATGAGAAGAGGAGAGCTGGGAAGAGTCAAGAGAAAGCAGGCAGGTGGGAACTTGTGAGGACAGATAAAGAAGGGGTAACATGGGCCTCTGTGCCTATGTGGGGTAGTAGTGATCAGGGGTTAAGACGTCAGCTCAGCCCGATTGCTCTTATAGTGCCCTAGAATTGATTAGCCGGTGGGGAGTTAGTAGAGTGGCTTGGGACTCTGTAAGACATATGTAAGAGTGTGTGCCAAAGAGGGGTTTCCTAGTGTGGGGGGTGAAGGGGACAGCCTGAATTTGTTCAGAGAGTAGGTGGCACCCGGTCCACTAGCCCCGGTGTAGGGGGTCAATCTTTAGTGGGTTCCATCCCTCCATACAGTGGGATGCTTTCACTGGTCACCCCCACTCACAGTGTACCCTTTTTGGACCTCTAGGCATAGGTCATTGGCCCTAGTCCCTCAAATCGATGTACGGCAAGGGGAAGTATGCAGTCCCTCTCCTCTCCCCCCATGAGCAAATCAAAACTGGCAAAACATACAACCAACACATTAGTATTTTTTCAAAGGAGACCTAGACTTATCTCTCAAGGGTGGAGGCCAGTACTTAGGCTTATGTTTCAGACCGCAGGACCATGTTTTTTGACTGCTTCTATTATTTCGTGCTCCCGCTGTCAAGAGTCCTCATTCACCTTGTTGTTTTTCAGATTTGGGAAAGGGTGCTCAGTTTGTGGGCCTCTGAGTCTCCATGTCCTCCGTGGATAGTTTGTCAAGAAAGACCTCCAGTTGGCCTAGATTTGTGAATTTCTTAGTGCAGCCATCCTTCTTGATGGGCATTCGTGCCAGGTCAAGGAGGCCAAAGCGAATATTCAGCCGTTGCAGTTGGGGTTTTTGAGACAAGAAGCATTTCCATAGTTTTGTGGGGAAAGTCTTGGTTCATATAAATCTTATGCTTGTCCCATAAGAAGGAACCCTGTTATGTGTCCATCTGTATCACTGCACTTGTCTGTTGATGTTTCAGAAAGCTAACTATCACTTGACGTGGGGTGGTTCTGCCTTTGACCATCCGGGACTTAATTCTTTGAGCCCTCTGTAGTTCCAGGGGGATTAAACTCCAGTTTAGTAAAGGAGGGAAGAAATGTGGTCATGAGGAGCAGCATATTTTTCTCCTCCATTTGTTCTGGGATACCTGAAAAATGGAGTCTGTCCCTCCTGTTTCGATCCTCCAAATCTGTGATCCTATCCATCATGTACCAGTGATCTTGTTCCCAGTTTGTATTCAAGGTCAGTTTCTGTTCCAGGGTGCTCATCCTGTCTTCCATAGCCAGAAGTTTTTCGTTGAAAGTCGCCAGCTCCGATCTCATCTATGTGATTTCCTAGGAGGTCTTGAAGGTGCTATCATCTATAGAGGTAACAGTAGTGTGGAGGCCCACCAGATCTTTGAGGATGGCATCCAAGGTAGAGTCTTGTGGGGGGTTTTCATAGCCCTTAGACGTTTTGGACACCATCCCGGTGATCGCATCAGCAGTGCTTAATTTGAGCCGGTGGTTTCCGGGGCTCGGCACTGGTTCTTTATTGTCAGCGCCAACGCTTATGAAAGTCTGCCACATGGTGGCGCTGTCTGCCTAATTTAGGTATGAGCACAATAACAGCTGTTTATTAATTCAATAAACATTAAAAATGACTGATACCTACCACCCAAGCCATTCTTATATCTTTGGGGACCTGGAATAATATGAATTGTCACACTTGTAAGAGTGTGACGGCTAGTAGTTGTGTTGGTACTGTCACTGGCAGGGCTGGCAGGGGCAATAGATGGTGCAAGCTACAGTGCCCTTCTGACTAGGGCCTTGGCACTTATTCTTTTAAAAATTAAGCACTGCGCTTCAGAAAAGAGGAACTGACATGTCAGTTTCTACATAGGGAGTGGTGGAATATGGATCCAGTCTCTTCTTCAGTTTGAGAGTCTGCCAGCCAACAGCAGTTGTCTCCTGACGCCCAGTGGAATGTAGCGAATTACTGTGGGTGAGAGATGCATCAAGGGCATGTAATCTGCCAAGGGCTTGTACTGGGGAGTCAGAATATACCTCCTCAGATGTTTTGCGGAGTGCTTCCTAGCGGTGTCTGGTCTCTCTATGACACTACACCCAGGGGGTGTCACACTGTGTATATTACACCATGCTCTCAATGAATCGCTGCTGCTCTGCTTCGTGCCTGATAATTCTGGCCTTGCCTCTGTCTGCCCCCCATGGGACCTTGAGGAGGTAGAGATTGACCGAGGAGTGGTAGATCCCCAGTGAGGGATAGCTTAACAAACTGGTGCCATAACTTGACTGATCACTCATCAGTAGAGGCCCTTTCTATGGCCATTGACAAGGGCCTACATACATGCCATCAGCTTGGGTATCGATCGGACAGTGTGTCGCCCCTCCTCTGGCAGAACTGGTAGGGATTGAGAGTCCTGGGGTGTGAAGAGGATGAAGAGGGACCACAGTCCCGGGGCACTCACCTACCATGCCCCGCCCTTGGTTTACTTCAGAGCGGGCCGTCCAAGTGTAGTGGGGCTCGCCCGTCTGATGGTAAGGAGCTGGGAGTTGGTCCATCTCTCACCATGCCGTAGGCTAGCGCTCCCACTAATTAGGCATTTTTGGCAGTCTCCCATTCCTGAGGTGTCTGTGGTGCACTGGTTTAAAGGGCCGACCTGATGGAGCACCACTCCAGTACCACCATTCCCCTCGGCGGTTAGCTCTGGGGTTTAAGCACAATGAACAACGCTGCAAGCTCCTATGTAAAATCTTGCATATTAATTTTTCCCCCAACACTAAAGCATCTATAATTTATTGCTATTCACATTCAGTGGATATGTGACCTAAGGGCTAGCAGTGCCAACTTTGGAATGGGGAAAACAGGTTTGGGTCCCAATCTCTACTCACTGCTGAGGGATGCAGTTTCTCACTGTAGAGAGACTGCTCCCTCTTCATCCTGTGAGCAGTCCCTCCGCGTTTAGAAACCACATAGTTACCACTTGGTACCCTTACATACGTGGTATTTTCTTAGACAAAATGCATCCTTGCAGGAAAATAGTGCAAAATGCCCACTCTTCCCCGTAGAGGAATTCTGCGGAATCAGGTGGAATTTTTATGTAATTCCATATGATTCTGCTAAATCAAACTCTGCGAATTCCTCCCACCCCTAATCACTATCAGAGTAAGCCAAAAGCCGATCAAGAATTGTGAAGAACAATTAATTAAGTTGAGAGTTTGCTTGGTGTGTAAGTATGGGATAGCCTTAATAGCTGCATGCCATTCCTTATCTCTTGAAGCACACTGAGTAAGCCGAGAGAGTTGAAATTGGGGCAAGTATTTTTCCTTGATAGGGGTACAGCCAAAATTGAAGCATTGCCTGAAAACAATTTTAAACTTAGCTGGGTTCTGCAGAGAAACTATTGTCTCCATTTTTGGGCATGGTCAAAATGGCTTGCTATGCCATTGATTTTCACTTACCTCTCTGCTAACATATTATTGAATATTCTCAGGTATTGCACCAAGAATCTGGAATGCCCTACCCCCTGAAATCAGACTGAACCCCTCAATTGCTTCATTCAAGAAAGAAGTTAAAGTAATACAGATGAATACATTTCTGCCAGAGGATCTCCACTCCTGAACACTATGTATCCCCTCAGTCTAGCAGGCATGCTTATCCCTTGCATGTTTTTGGGGTGGTTGCTCTTGAGGCTTCTATCATAACATGTACCGCCCTTGATAATAATGTTGTTCTGTATATTCCCTATCCCATTTTACACTGTAAAGCGTTCTGATACCCGCAAGGGTCATGTTCGCGCTATATAAAACTTTATAAATAAATTGTTGGGTCTGGAAACAATCAACATGTTTTCAACTACTATAGGTTTATGTGGTCATTGACTGACCAGTATGCTTCTATTAGTTGAAAATTGCCACAGTGCATGGGGACTGGCGGAGGCATTATCCTCCCTAGTCTCAGTTGAGATATCATTCTGTGTGGACATAAATGCCCGGATTTACATACATTTTGCTCTGATATTGTGTCACTTTGAAGCAAATCAGCGCAAAATGTTTTTTTTAATGGATTTTCGGCTAAAGAGTTGCCTTAAAGTACGGCCAAGCAGTGCAAAGCACTGCTTTGCATTCTCTGTGTCAAGAAGGCGTTCCATGGGTGGATGCAATCATTCATGGGTTTTGTTGCAAAACCATATATACTAGCAATAGCGCACAGGTTTTTGCACCAAAAAATAATGCTACTTTGAAGCATTAGAAAGGAGAAATGCTTTTATTTCACATAACTTTTCCCTCTTTGCATGTGTGCTTTACTGTACAGCATACCTCCGAAGTAGTAGGGGCCAGATGTACGACCTGCCAAATCGGGACGCGCAAATTGCGTCGCTTTTGCGACTCGCAATTTGCGACTCGCTATTTGGTATGTATAACAGTGTCTTGGACACTGTTTGTGATTCCCAATGCGCTCGCAAAATGCGAGGCTCATGAATATTAATGAGCCACTCGCATTTTTTGACCCCATTTGCAATGGCTGGCCCTCCCAGGGATGGTGGCCTGCTGGGCTCAGCAGACCGCCATGTCTGGGACTGGTTTTAAATAAAGCAGCCTTTTTTTTTTTTTAAATGCAGCCCGTTTTCCTTAAAGGAAAACGGGATGCATTAAAAAAAAAAAAAATGAAACGTTTTCGTTTCATTTTTTAAGGGCAGGCAGTGGTGCCTGGGACCACTGCCTGTCCTTAAAAGATAATTTTGCATGCATTTGCAAAGGGGAAGGGGTCCCCAGGGGACCCCTTCCCATTTGCGAATGCATTACCACCTGCTTTAAGTAGGTGGTAATTTGCTAGTGTTTTGCGACCGTCATTGCGGTCGCAAAACATTTGTACACGGCTATGGAGTCGCTATTTGGAAGGGAACGCCCCTTCCAAATACCGAGTCGCAAAACAGCATTTAGCGAGTCACAATTGTGCATAGGCCCATGGTTTTCAGCGTGCGCAAACGGGTCTAAGACCCGTTTGCGCACGCTAAAAACCGACGTACATCTGGCCCCAGATTCCGTATTATGTCGAGGCGCTAATGCTGTATTCTGCTTTTTTATGGTACACAGATTGATTGTGCCTTATGCATTTATCAATTGGGGCTTTCTTTTCACTTCTACAGAATAATGTGAAGATTGCTCCGGCATTCATAATGAGAAATTGGATTCAGATTTGGGTTAAGGGAGGGATGCAAGAACTTTGTTTGGCAGGATATTTGATATTGAGCTGGAAATGTCTGAAAACTGCCAATGTGAGGTGGCACCAATATCAGTCTGTCTCCAGGATCTGCTGTACACTAGCCAAGTGATTGGTGATAGGTGAGCAATTCAGTGTTTTTATGTAATGTCAGTTGCCAAACTGAAGCAATATTCCAGAAAACTCTTCAGATGTTAGAAACCTCCACAGGCCAGAATACAATTTGAACTGTGAAATATAAGAAATGCTTGCTTTTTATTCAATTTCCAAGACTATTTCAGCCTTCTAGAAAATCTTGTGAAAATGTTGTTTATTTTTTTATCTAGGTGCACCACATTAACCTTTCTAGGTTGCATTTTCTAATGAAGTTACTTAATTACTTAACATATAGTATTGAATGATTTGTTTTCCATTGTAATATTTAATTGTTTTTGGAGAGTTAAGGATTGACATGATTAATCATAGAGGAGCATCAATTAACACTGTTTGCAAGAGTGTCAGTTTGTACCAAGTGAAAAGGATTTTTTAAATTAAGAACGGTGAATACCATCTACTTACTGTGAGCTGCTATTATTTTTGCTTGAATGCACCCTTACTTTTGAACTGTTTTTATTGTTTCATCCCTCATGTGCACCAGTGTAATGAATGGTAGTACAGCAACTGTAGTCTAATGAGTGCTGCTGGTTTGTTCATGTTATGGTTCTGACCCTGTCCTATAATGAATTCAGGGGCTTATTTATGGGATTTTTGGCATAGGGCAGCGCAGCAAGGCACATTGCTGCGCTGCCCCACGCCAAATTTAAATGGCAGGAATGCACTGCATTTAAGCAGTACGGTGCATTCTTGTCCTTTCTCCCTGCGCTGGCGCTGTTTAGGCACCCTTGCGCCAACGTATGGAATCCTTGCCCCATGGTGCAAGGGTGCCTCAGTCGCATGCAGGATTGTTTTGGGCAGGAAGGGGCACCTTCCTGCACTAAAACAATCCGAAGAGCATTTTCCTCTTTCTATGTGTGGTGCAGAATGCAGCACACATAGAAAGGGGAAAAATGCGAAGAATAAACATATTTCTCCTTGTTACACCTCACCACAGGAGGTGTGAAGATTTGGCGCTTCCCCAGGCTTGCATGTTTTTTAAAATCTGGGGCAACGTCAAAGTCCATGGTTGTTGCATGGAAAAACCCACCGCAACGCTTATGGAATGTCTCCCGGGTGCAGAGTAAGGCGATGCAGCAATTTGCGCTGAGCTGTCTTACTCACGATTTATGAGTCCACTCAAAGCCACGCAGGGTGGCTTTGTGTGACTTCATAAATTGGATTGAGAGCCCTGCTTCACGCATGTACCACTTTGTGTGGTGCAAAAGTGACGCAGGGCTCTCATGAATAAGCCCCTCCGCATTTTGGTGTGAGATCAGAGGAGATTGTTGATGACTTATTTAATGTGAAAGTTGGCTAGGTATAAATTACCAGTGAGTCGACGGGCTGGGTGGGTGAGGATTTTCGCGAGTGCATGATAGAAGCCCATGATGCAATCTATGCTAAACACGCAACAAAACTTTTTCTTAAGTTGACTGTGTTTCTCATCATTTGCTCTAAAAACTTTATCCCTAGATAATTGAAGCATCTGTGTTCTCTATGCATCATGCAATAGTCGATAGACGAAACTCTAGCAAGCATGCTTTCCTTATTCTGTTGGCCTTAAAAACAATGCAACATCAATTTGATTCATTTTCACAAAGAGCTGGAGGCCCAAAAGTATGCATATATTATTCTGGGTTGTTTCTCATGAGTGAATATAAACGCATATGGGAAATAAGATGAATAGCAAGGAGACAAAGCTACTGCGATTATCGTGATAAATGATCGGGACATCAATAAGGATTCCATATACTCAAGAGAAGTGATGTAAAGCCAAAAACAGATCTGACTATCAGCCTTATAAAAGTAAGTGTGTTTTTTTTTTTTAAATCTCAGGGACATCTGTTTTATAAATGGCAATGAAAACCTCCAACTCTGCTTATTCTTCAGAGTAAGCAAAAATCTCTAAATGGAAAAAGCAGATCATGCATCTACTGCTTTAACAGTGCATTTCTCTTCCTCTACCTTTAACTTGTCTTTACAGCTCTCTGGAGAGTTTGATGTCCAGTAGGAGAAAAGGAATGACAAAGTTCTCTGCCTCTGCAAAGTTCAAAACAGCCTCCCATGCATGCCATGTCTGGACTGCTACATGTGTATGTTTTTAGAAGACTCAGGCGAAAACTATTTATGCTTGGATAGCATCAAGGCAGGCAGAATTGACATGTTTAAAATAAATTGTGGCTCGAGTTAGTATTGATGGTCTTTTCCAGACAGGAGTGAGGGATTTGAGCAGCACAAGGATTGATTTCCATTTTGGCATTGTTACATTTCTGCTGCGCCTCACGTTTTTCACAGTCCTGTTGGCGAAGGCAGCCGCTAGTTCACTGCGAGTTTTCAATCCATCAATATCCCCTCCTAAAAGTCTGTTTTTCTTCTACTCACTTCTCACGAGGTTTATATGTTCAGTTTTTCCTTATAGTGATATGTTTTCATTTCTTTCCTTTTTTCATAGTCAGTTTTATTAATATATGTTATTAAAGTGCCTTTTACTCACTACGGAATTCTTTAAAAAGTCTGTCCTTCCAGCCACTCTTGCAAGTAATGGCTGTTAAACATGCTCACTCTCTTACCTACGGTGTAGAGGTTTGAGAGGAAGAGCGGACAAAATAATTAATAATGCTATTGTAGGGACATATCGACGCCTATTCAATCTTCCTCACCAGGTCTCTCCTGCCCAAATTCATCTAGAGTTCAGTCTTAGGATGCAGAGTATAAGCAGCCTGGTTCTTATTTGATATTTTGTTATTAACTAAGAAATGACCCAAGACCCACCTTAAGTTCTATTATGTGGAAAGCCATAAGTGATCCAAGAAACATCATGGCACAAGATTATTTGAACTCGGACTTAACCACCTATAAGGCTGAGAAGCTCTGGGCTACTGGACAAAGCTGCGCTGTCAAAACGTCCTAATGCCTAGATGGTAATAGGTTCATATGCCCCCCTCAAGTTTCAAACATACTTAGGTGGTTTGTATGGTTTAAATCCCAAACTCAAGCTGCTGCGTCTTTGATTGGGTGGCTTTCAAACACGTTTTAATTCCCTGGTCTGAAGAAGATCGACTGTTGAGTCTTCATGTCGGCTTTGTAATTATCCAAAGGAAATTCCTTTCTGTGTCAGATTTTACTAGCTTTCAATAGTTTGCACTGAACCAGAATTTGCACTCAATCATGAAGTATCATAACACGTCTATTTTAATAAGAATTCTTTATTCCACACAATGCAAAAAAGACCCGCTTTTGATTGCATATAATTTAAAATACATTTAAAAACATCATAATGATGTAACTAATTCACAATGTCTGTAGTCACAATTTTTCATAAACACTTTGCAAATAGCAAGTAATCAAATACATATTATAACATTTAAAATAAAACAAAATACACCACTATATCAGTATATTTACTCCAAGAAACAGTAATTATGTCACTCCAGTTTTTCATAAACTCATTTCCTGGTGTGTAATACCCCTATGCACATAATACATAAAAAAGACCAATTTAAACAATATATCAATCCATTAGTCCATATGTCGATGCGTTTCGGTGTATCTTTCTATTTCCTTAACACCTTCTTCAGGACTCATATAACATTCATAACTTTTTCCATAAAAACAGACCATATATCCAATTTTGTCTTCGCAGGGGAATATCACTTGCGCAATTGTCTTTAAATCATGTTGCACCTATCTGCTGATCTCTTTTCTTCTTGGGTTCTATGGATTGGCCCCTAAGAAGGAGGCGGAGGTGTCTGACTCAGTCAAATTAATGCAGATATCCTCTTCAAAGAGTATCTTCCTACTGTTCCTTCTCCCCTCTTATGTCTCTTGTTTCATTTTCAGAGCTATCTTAATTCAAACTCAAGTGAGTGTTTCCTTTGTCACTGCTGAGGAGGGGGTTTTTCGACCGGTCTTTGTCACTTTGATCAGGCCGAAATATCTTTTTATTCTGTCAGCGTTACGACTTGACGGGATTCTGGATCTGTTATTTTAAATGTTATAATATGTATTTGATTACTTGATATTTGCAAAGTGTTTATGAAAAATTGTGACTACAGACATTGTGAATTAGTTACATCATTATGATGTTTTTAAATGTATTTTAAATTATATGCAATCAAAAGCGGGTCTTTTTTTGCATTGTGTGGAATAAAGAATTCTTATTAAAATAGACGTGTTATGATACTTAATGATTGAGTGCAGATTCTGGTTCAGTGCAAACTATTGAAAGCTAGTAAAATCTGACACAGAAGGGAATTTCCTTTTTGATAAGTGTACACTACCCAGTCCCTTCTGGTCCTATTGGGGTAAACTCTCATATTTTGGGAATTATCCAAAGGAAGACATTTGCCATATTGTCTGTACCTGCCCAGCACTAATAGCGGAATGGAAAGGGCTGTTGAGATAGTAGTTTATTAGAAACACTGAACGTACGTGTTGGCAAGCAGTTATTGCCTGTCTTCAAGGGGAAGACACAAGGCTCTGTGGGAAATTCCTTAAGTTTATGTGCATTGCAGAGTCAAAGCTTGCAAAGTTTCAGTTATAAAGGATATTCTACCTGTGGCATTTGCATTGTGTTGAAGATGCTTCATGAACACTCATCTACTCTGGTTCATTTTATGGGAGAACTAAAGTTAAACATCAAAGCATTATTTTCCTATACCAAATGTATTGGGATTACAGACATGACTATTCTTGCAGTTTTATTTTTTATATTGTAGTGGTTTTAGTACGTAAAATTGAAATCTTGGACAAGCATTTATTATTTTGTATTAACTAACTTAGTACGTCGGATTGAAATCTAGGACAAGCATTTAGTAATTTGCACTAAGTAATTGTTTTAGTAAAGGTGCGTCTCTAGTCTAATCAGAGTTATGATATTTGATCCTAGATCATAAGAGTTTTATCCTGTTTTTTTTAAGGGTTTGTCCTGGTGACCAAACTAAGTATAATCGTTGACTCCTTTTACATTTTAATTTGAACGTACAAAGCACTACTACATAGTAAGCTCGTCCACGTAAAGCTAGCATGTTTTATATTGTTGTGTTTGGTAGTCTAAAGAATTGTTTAGTATGAAGTTTCGAAATTCAGGATAAGCACATAGCAAATTTTTCTGTGTATTGTGCACTAATTAGTCACTTTATTGTAACATCGCTGTTTTTGTTGTGTTGTTTTCTTGTGAAACCATATCTGTGCTATATCTTACATGAATTATATTTCTCATTCATTGCAAAATCTTGAATGCACAAAGCATCAGGTAAAACTAGTATGCTTATATTACACAATTGGTAGTTTCAAGATCTGGAAATAAGCTCAGCACTAGGCACTTTATTGAGAATACTTTATGAAATTAGGCCAAGGTACAATTTGGCCTCTTAGGGCATTCATCTTTACAATACAATTGTGTGAGATTTAAAACGAATAATATTTTATAATACTTTTAAAAATATTATCACGCGATTCATGACTTGTGTTAATACCTCTCCACTCACCTAGATATCAGGTTGGGTGTTTATGCGAGCCAAAAGCTTGTATTATAAATGAATGAAGACAGTGCATTTTATCTGTAATGATGTTATTTATTCGTTGATGTCTTAACTTGTGATTTTATTTTGTTAATATTGTAAGTTTTAATTAACTGAACAATAAAGCCTTACTTACTACATAATTTAAGGTGCCTATCCAGTGCCAAAGATCAATTCGGGAAAAATGGTTGGTTCGAATTTTTAAAAAGTATAAATCTATTGACATGATTTATAGTGCAGCCTGACCCTCCAACACTTTTTCTATCACTGTGCAGACAAATATACATCCACAGCATGACTAGTGAGCAAAAAATGTGCATGGCTTTCCCAACAAAAGTAGTAAAATGCCTGCATTTCCAATGGCCTGTTATGTGCTGCGCCCTGTATGTAGTGATGCAGCACAATGCAGCATTTACTTTGTGTGGTGTTACCACTGCTTAATTTGAGCCACTAGTTGCAGTTGGGGCCGACTGGTACTCATGTTTGGGGACCAGAACTTTTTTTTCCTCAATGGGCATTGATCCAGAGCAAGAGAGCAAAAGACATATAAGGGGAAAGGATTGAGGAAGAGAAAGACGGAAAAACAGGGACAAAGGGAGAAAGCAGGGATGAAAATTAACCTGCAACAATAAGATAAAGGGAGTGTGTGGTGGTGGATGAAAGAGTCGTACGATGGAATGAAAAGTGCCGGCCACAGGCTGCGAGCTGTGTCCACATTTGAGGCAGTTAGTTTTACACTTCTCATGCTTCAGCGAGGACACTGTGGAAGTAGGAGATATCACTGGTGTCAAGGTGCTACAATCAAATAACGAAGCAGCGCAGCAAGTGTGCCATGCACCATAAAGTAAGCAACGAAACTAGACCCCTGTTCGGTAGTAAAAGACACATGGTGAGCACTGGGCCATTGCACCTCAGGCCCCGTCACCAGTGCACCTGCTGCACTGTTGATAGCTGCACCCCAAAAATACTCAACAATTGCATGGAATCTTTCGTTTCAATGGTAAGTTGCTCAGTGGATGATTAAATGCTCCTTAAAGCATCAGCTGTCAGTCACTGATCTTATGGATGCCTGAGCGTCTTCAGCACTGTTTTTTAACCCCTTAACTTCTGGGCCTTTCCCCCCCCCCAGTGCTGAGCCCTTTTTTTGCTATTTGGGGTAGTTCGCGATTAGGCCTCTGTAACTTTTTGACCACATAAGGTATCCACGCCAAATTTGCGTCCTTTTCTTCCAACATCATGGGGATTCTAAAGGTACCCAGGGGTTGTGGATTGTTTTTTTTAAATGGGGAAAAAGGGCTACGGATGAAAGCGTCTGTTTTTTTCCCTGCAAATGGTATCAAAAAAGGGGTTGTGGTGCTGAAATCACCATCTTCCCAGTTTTCAGGGACAAGCAGACTTTTGTCTGAAAACCAAAAATTTTTACACAGTTTTGCCATTTTTCTGGGACATAGCGTATTTTTGCTATTTTTGTGCTTTCAACCTCTTTCCAGTTAATGGTAGAAATGGGTATGAAAGCAATAATGGATCCTGGAAAGCTATACATTTTAGAAAAGTAGACAAAATTATGAATTCAGAAAGGGGTCATTTGTGTAGATCTTTCAAGGTTTCTTTATAGAAACTAACCGTTAAATATAGGAAAAATTGAAAATTAGTTGAAAAAAAAAGACATTTGTGTCAACGTTTTCACCTGTAACTTCTTCTAATTATGACAGTTGTTTGAAAGCAATATACCGTTTCATCCGCTAGACCGTTCTGGTTGTGGGGATATATAGGACTTGTAGGTTCACCAAGAACCCGACGAACCCAGAGCCAATAACTGAGCAGCGTCTTGCAATGGTTTTCTATTATGTACCGGGTATATAGCAATTAATTTGGGAAAATATATACATGGAAAAATCGGTATGAAAGACACCTATGTATTTCTGAAATTGGAACAAAATATAGAATTTAGAAACAGTAGATATTTGCACATTTCCGAAATTGTGAGTACCCATACTAGCATGAGAATTATAGGTCATTTTTCAAAATGACTTCTTTTTTATACATTGTCTTTCATTTGGAAGGCAGAAATGCATCGAAAGTCAATAGGTAATAACAGTTGCTCTACAATTGTGTGTTACCCTAAGTCTCCTGATAAAAATGGTACCTCACTTGTGTGGGTAGGCCTAGTGCCCGCGACAGGAAACGGCTCAAAACGCAACGTGGACACACTTTATTTTTACAGTGAAAACTGAACCTTTTTTTGTAAAGTTCCTAGCTGTAGATTTTGAACCCTAGCTCTGCCGGCACCTAGGGAAACCTATCAAACCTATACATTTTTGAAAACTAGACACCCAGGGGAATCCAGGATGGGGTGACTTGACTGGCTCTCACCAGGTTCTATTACCCAGAATCCCTTGCAAACCTAAAAATTTGTAAAAAAAAACACATTTTCCTCACATTTCTGTGGTGGAAAGTTCTGGAATCTGCGTGGATCCACATAATTCCACCCACCCTGCGTTCCCCAAAGTCTTCTGAGAAAAATGGTACCTCACTTGTGTGGGCAGGCCTAGTGCCCGCGACAGGACACGGCCCAAAACGCAACGTGGACACACCACATTTTCACAGTAAAAACAGACCCTTTTTTTACAAAGTGCCTAGCTGTAGATTTTGAACCCTAGCTCTGCCGGCACCTAGGGAAACCTATCAAACCTATACATTTTTAAAAGCTAGACACCCAGGGGAATCCAGGATGGGGTGACTTGGCTGGCTCTCACCAGGTTCTGTTACCCAGAATCCCTTGCAAACCTAAACAATTGTAAAAAAAAACACATTTTCCTCACATTTCTGTGGTGGAAAGTTCTGAAATCTGCGTGGATCCACAAAATTCCACCCACCCCGCATTCCCCAAAGTCTTCTGAGAATAATGGTACCTCACTTGTGTGGGAGGCCCAAGTACCCGCGACAGGAAACGGCCCAAAACGCAACGTTGACACACCACATTTTCACAGTGAAAACATACCCCTTTTTTTTTGCAAAGTGCCTAGCTGTAGATTTTGAACCCTAGCTCTGCTGGCACCTAGGGAAACCTATCAAACCTATACATTTTTGAATACTAGACACCCAGGAGAATCCAGGATGGGGTGACTTGGCTGGCTCTCACCAGGGTCTGTTACCCAGAATCCCTTGCAAACCTAAAAAATTGTCCAAAAAAAACACATTTTCCTCACATTTCTGTGGTGGAAAGTTCTGGAATCTGCGTGGATCCACAAAATTCCACCCACCCCGCGTTCCCCAAAGTCTTCCGAGAAAAATGGGACCTCACTTGTGTGGGAGGCCCAAGTACCCGCGACAGGAAACGGCCCAAAATGCAACGTGGACACACCACATTTTCACAGTGAAAACCTACCCTTATTTTGCAATGTGCCTAGCTGTAGAGTTTGAACCCTAGCTCTGCCGGCACCTAGGGAAACCTATCAAACCTATACATTTTTGAAAACTAGACACCCAGGGGAATCCAGGATGTGGTGACTTGACTGGCTCTCATCAGGTTCTGTTACCCAGAATTCCTTGCAAACCTAAAAATTAGTCCAAAAAAACACATTTTCCTCACATTTCTGTGGAGGATAGTTCTGAAATCTGCGTGGATCCACAAAATTCCACCCACCCCGCGTTCCCCAAAGTCTTCCAAAAAAATGGTACCTCACTTGTGTGAGTGGGTCAAGTACCCGCAACAGGCAAGGGCCCAAAACGTATTGAGGAGACATCAAAACAACCTGGTTTTGCAAGGGGGGTCACCTGGGTTTTTGGCCCTGTGCTCGGTGGCCAGCTAGGGAAACCTACCAAACCCACACATTTCTGAAAACTAGACACCCGGGGGATTCCAGGGAGGTATTGGTTGCATAGATCCCCCAACGTTTTCTTACCCAGAATCCACTGCAAACCTCAATTTAGCTGAAAAAATCACTTTTTCCACACATTTTTGTGTGGGAAAGTTGTGGGATCACCGGGCTGACACAAATTTCCTACCACCCAGCGTTCCCCCAGGTCTCCCGATAAAAATGGTGCCTCACTCGTGTGGGAGGCCCAAGTACCCGCGACAGGCAAGGGCACAAAATGTATTGAGGAGACATCAAAATTGCCTATCACAAAACAACCTGGTTTTGCAAGGGGGGTCACCATGGTTTTTGGCCCCGTGCTCGGCGGCCAGCAAAGGAAGCCTACCAAACCCACACGTTTCTGAAAACTAGACACCCGGGGGATTCCAGGGAGGTATGGCTTGCGTGGATCCCCCAATGTTTTATTACCCACAATCCCCTGCGAACCTCAAATTTAGCTGAAAAAATCATTTTTTCCACACATTTTTGTGTGGGAAAGTTGTGGGATCACCGGGATGAATCAAATTTCCTACCGCCCAGCGTTCCCCCAGGTCTCCCGATAAAAATGGTGCCTCACTCGTGTGGGAGGCCCAAGTACCCGCGACAGGCAAGGGCCCAAAACATTTTGTGATAGGCAATTTTGATGTCTCCTCAATACGTTTTGGGCCTTTGCCTGTCGCGGGTACTTGGGCCTTCCACACGAGTGAGGCACCATTTTTATCGGGAGACCTGGGGAACGCTGGTGGTAGGAAATTTGTGTCAGCCCTGTGATCCCACAACTTTCCCACACAAAATGTGTGGAAAAAGTGATTTTTTTTTAGCTAAATTTGAGGTTCGCAGGGGATTCTGCGTAAGAAAACGTTGGGGGATCCACGCAAGCCATACCTCCCTATAATCCCCCGGGTGTCTAGCTTTCAGAAATGTGTGGGTTTGGTAGGTTTCCCTAGCTGGCCACCGAGCTAAATTTGAGGTTTGCATGGGGAGGTTGGGTAAAAAAAAAACAATGAGAGCCACGCAAGTCATTCACCCTTGTACTTCCCCCTCCCTTGTCTACTACTCAAAAATGTGAAGGTTTGCCTAGGTGACAACTGAGCTAGGACACAAAGTCCCCTGCTACTCATATTGACAAAAAAAAAGTCTTACAAATGGCCATTAAACCGCCACACACAAGACTTCCATACCGCCAGCCATGGGCCCAATCAACCAGATCACTTGCACTCACATAAACATACCGCCGCCATGCAAAGGCCCATCACATTCATATGCCACAAGATATAATGAGTTTGACTACATTTTACCACCTGTAAAGTCTCCCCCTCCTTCTTCCTAAACATTACCAAACGCATGCCGAGTGAACCTTTACTAATGGCTCCCATGACAGCCACATAAGGTTCAGGAAGACATGTCTTTCATGCGCCTTTAGCGCACTCACTGTGCTCAATCCAACTCCTTCCAGTTTGTGGATGCAAGTTGGGGGGTGCCCGAGTATGCCGCAAAGTCATTCCTCGAGCTGAGCAAGCATATCTACCTTTGAAACTAAGGCAAACATGCTGGAAATTTTCAAAAGCTTTCTAAAGATAACATCACAAACTATGAAGAACAGATGAATGTGAAACACGGGTAGTCCATGACAACGTAGCATATGCCCAATCCACCGTTATGTGCAGTGACTGTAATGCACTTATCATACAGCAAACTGACCATCTACTAAGTTCTAACGGAGGATGAACATGGCAAGCAGCATTGACCCATAAGTACTACAGTAAATTCAGTGTGAGTGTGGCAGCAATGGATTTGAATCCATGGATGAAGATGAAGTCATGACGTGTATCTATACTACCTTTACTATCTGCATTCTACCTTTGCAATATTCCTCGGAAAGCGCACCTACCATAAGCTGTTCTAACCCGTTCATGTGTCTGTCCTCATCAGAGTCCTGACTAATCCTGTCCAATTGTCAAGAGACCCTATACTAATGCCTTCCATCTCTAGCTACTTGAAGCTTGAGTAAACATTTCTGTCACGTGCTATCAATGCACTCGCTATGCTCAATCCAACTCCTTCCAGTTTGTGGATGCAAGTTGGGGGGTGCCCGAGTATGCCGCAAAGTCATTCCTCGAGCTGAGCAAGCATATCTACCTTTGAAACTAAGGCAAACATGCTGGAAATTTTCAAAAGCTTTCTAAAGAGAACATCATAAACTATGAAGAACGGTTGAATGTGAAACACGGGTACTCCATGACAACGTGGCATATGTTCTGTCCACCAGTATGTGCAGCGTGGGGACTATAATGCACTTGTCAATTGGCGAACAGAACAACTACCACGTTCTGAAAGCAGATAAAGGTGTTGAGAAGTCCATGATTTCCTGAAGTAGAGGAACAAATATTCTGCACCTGCTTGCATAGTGAAGGAGTGACCCACAGACAGTAGGTATACATTCACATCAATTGAAAGGCTTACCTATTGGCAGCTGCACCTCAGTCAATTTCCCAGTATTTTGCTTTAGTATGATACAACATAAAGCAAGTAGGAAAACAGAAGGCAGGCTTACTTGAGCACTGGGGACAGTAAACACGAGTCTCCTGCCTCTTTCCCTGCATTGAGCACACTTTACAACAACGACATGGTCGCTCCTTTTTGGGTGTTGCAGGAATTTTATCAGCAAAGTGTCGCTCCTGCAGCCTTGCCACGTCCTCCAGAACACATGAAGTGGAGGCTGCTGCTTCTGTAGCAGTGAGACTTTCAATCACAGACAACTGAAAGTCAAGGAAAGACATGAGTCTTCCTGTGGTGTTCTGCCGATAAACAACATACGCATTGTATGTTGCCATCTGGATCAGGTGAGTAAACAGTTTCTTATACCATCTCTCCATAGCCCCTCTCTCACATACATTTCATCTGTTTCAAAATGTTTCTACTGCATGGCTTTACTAATCCACTTAGCTATCCACATAATACAGATCTGTTCTTTCCAGCATGCCCTTTATGGTGTCAAAACTGCCACTAGACAAAAGTCAGATATCTCTGTCTAGCAGGATTTTTTTTTGTACTCTGCAGCAGTACCACTCTTTACTGCCTTTCATGTAACTTCAAAGAGACTCATTATAGTTCTTTCACAGTCTCATATTTTCAGCACTGAGAAATCCTGGTGCAGGCAGCAACGGGTAGAATCCTTACCCGATATTTAAATTCAGAAACACAAAGGATGCCGCACTCCAGAGACAGGTTTCAGAGTTGCTTTATTTTCACCACCACTACCACCAGTCGTGGTGAAAATAAAGCAACTCTGAAACCAATCTCTGGAGTGCTGCATCCTTTGTGTTTCTGAATACATATATATATATATATATATATATATATATATATATATATATATATATATATATATATATATATATATGCGAAATAGGAAGGCATACTGCAATAAGAAAGCCAGATGGCTGAGCACTGTCGAGTGCGCACCCAAGCTTCAGGGCAACTTGATTAACAATATTGAAACACGGAAGCCTGGCCGTGGGGAGGTGCACCATCGCCAGCTGGATGAGGAAGGTTTCACCAGCCAGGTGAGGCTGTGATTTAGAACTGTCGTAAATCGCAGGCACAGCGCTCTGCATATAATTTAGTTGCCTGATCATTTCAAAACCTACTACAGGAAAGAAAATAAATGCTTTAATGACAAATGAACATTTGAACTGACTGTCAGTATTTACGCACGCTCGCATCAGGGACCTCTTGTCCCATAATGCAATGAAGAAGGTGTGCACGAAGCACACGCCCACTGGGGGCGGAAATACAATAAATTAAGTGAAAATACAAGTATGCGAGTTTTCAGATGTCATTTGTTGCAGCCCAGATGAAGAGGTGGAGAGACCTTGAAACGCGTTGGCACTATCAAATGAATGCGAATTAGGAAGGCATACTGCAATAAGAAAGCCAGATGGCTGAGCACTGTCGAGTGCGCACCCAAGCTTCAGGGCAACTTGATTAACAATATATATATATATATATATATCCAAGCTCCGTTTCCCAAAAAGATAAACAGCACTCGCGGGGGCAGTTGCTAGAGTTTATTGGCAACGCAACAGAGCTTGGATAAATATCGCGGGCGCACCCCCACGTTTGTAAAGCACCCATCCGCAAGTGCGCCGTTCTCGGTGCATCAGAGAACAAACAAACACACACACACACACACACACACACACTTTTATCTCTACATATATTTATGTATCTATATACATATATATATATGTATATAGATACATATATATATCATTCACTCTGTAGACTTATGTATATATATATGTATCTATATACACATATATATGTATATAGATACATATATATACATATATCATCTACAGAGAGAAAGAGACTCTCTCTCTCTATATATATATATATATAAAGAAAGAGATATCTCTCTTTCTCTATTTTTTTTTATAGCTATGGCTTCCCTGGGGGCCGATTGTGGCCCCCACGGAAAGCACATGGCTATAAAAAAAAAATTGACCCCACAGTGGGTCGGCCACTGAGCAGGAGGACCGACCCCCTGCCAATATCACCGCCATTTTTATTTTTTATTTTTTCCGGGTTTTTTTTACATTTGGGGGGGGGTGATCACGCCCCCAGAGGAAAGCCAATGTTCTTTAATAAAAAATATGCCCCCGGGCGGGGCTGACCCATTACCACGAGGGCCGACCCCCCCAAAGACATCCCTGGTGTCTAGTGGGGTTTCCTGGACATGGATCGCAGCGCTGCTGCGATCCACGGCCAGAAACCCTTTCAGGAAGGCCTCGTTTGAAAGGGAGACTCTCCTTTCAAACGAGGCCTCCCTGAAAGCTGGGGAGGCCGTTTCGGCCTGATTTCCCCATTGGAGTCGAGCGCGGCCTTACCTGCGGCTGTCCTCGGCTCCGGTGGGGAAATCAGTGACGTCAGAGCGCCTTGCGGGGCGCTGACGTCACCGATGGGCGGGAGAGGGGGCGGGGGGAGACGTGGAAAGCCTTCCGTGTCTCCCCCAGGGGAAATTAAAAAAAAAACAATCTCCGGTGCTTTGCACCAGAGGTTTAAAGGGGGCCCTCCCTGGTGACGGCCAATGGACGTGCGCCGCACCAGGGAAGTAGTGCTTGGTTAAGGGCTCTGTATTGACACTCCATCCATCTACCTAGAATGTAAGCCTATGCTTCCTCAAATGTTTTGTTGACCTCAGTTACAGTGTACACAAACCATAGCGTTATATCATGCTGGCACAACATGCACGTATTGGTCTACTTTTGGTCTACTTTTGTTTTTATATTCATTCATTTCTCTGTACAAAAGGGCATGTACCCTTTAATAGTCCCAGTATCCTGTGTTGAAAATGTTTGCTTCTGGGTGTTCTTTCAAAACATGTGTTTTTATTCAAGCTTTGACCATGGCTGAACTTAAGGAGTGGGTTCTTTTGATGACCAACAGTGTAGGAGCACCAGTCATTAACATCTTGATCTGTGTTGAAAGGTCAGACTCTGATTACTGCACAGTGGCCAAGTTGTAATGTGGAGCAAGAGAAGAACTGAATTCCATTCACAACTTCCTCACTTGATCAAATGGTGTGATTCAGGTCAAATTGCATCTATGTCCAATCAATGGAAAATGGAAATGGAAAGTTGGGTGTCAGGAGAATACTAGTACCTAGTGATTTATTTAGTGTGTCTGACAGTTACTTGCATTTCTTTAATTCAACTTAAAGACAAATGAATTTTATTTGTTCCCAGAGGACGTCATCTAGTGAATAGAAGTTGCTGGGAAGAAAAAAAGAATTGGCAAAGTTAATAGGTTTTGGCTATGTGAGCTATTGGTATGGTCATTGTTTTAGCTATGTTGCACAGCAGTGCAACTTCTGTGCAGCATGGCTGACAGCTTTAAAAAAAAGTGCTATTAGGTGGTGGCCGCATCATGGCACTTTTTGTTTAATTGCTGGCTGGAGTCCAGGGTGGGTGGCATCTCTAAGGGAGGGAGGGCGTCAACATAGAGTGTGTAGATGCCTCCTGTCCGACCTCCCACCAGCAATAACAAATAGCACTATGATAGGGCCACCATGTCAAGGCATTGTTTTCTAAACTTTCATCCATGCTGTACAGCAGCCACACTGCTGTGCAACATGGCTAAAAACATTGACAAAGCCAAAAGATTGCATATGCTTGTTTGTTCAGCACTCCCACAAGCACATGTGTGTTAGTGGAAAATGGGACAGGAAAACAGAGTTAGTGTGAGTGAATGCCACTTAACCTGTTCCGATATGTTTGCGGATAATATTGACTGTCAACTACCTGTATTTTGGAATGTTTCCTGTTTTGCTAGAGTGAGGGTGTAAAAATAATGTTTCACCTACTAACTGCCATAAGAAGTCTCCATACTACAAACACTGTGCAGGTGTAGTTTGGGCATTAAGGGAAATGTAGTGCCTCTTTTTCAGTTCCATCAGAAGTATGCCAATGCTGTGTCTTGGCCCCTCATCTAGTTAGCCTATCTGTAAACATTGTCATTGTTTACTTAGAGCTAATATGTTTTAATGCACCTAAGCTGTTCGGTACCAAAGTGCCAATTCTGATATATGCAGATGATGCAGTTTTTCTACCACTATCAGAAAAATCTATGCACACTCAATACAATTCTCTATTTATTGCAAGAATAAAGATCTATCCATTAATATGCATAAAACTAAGACCATGCTCATTAGCACCGCTTTAACTCTAAAAAGATAATTTAAAATAATTGATGTATCACTTGCAAGAGTAGATCACTTTGCCTACGCTGGCATGCATTTTCACTGTAATCTCAATCAGCACATTGTGGTGTTCTCAAAAGGACGACAGACGAGAAGACAAGGTAATACGAGCCTTTATTCCAGACACCTCAGCCAACAGCTCATCTCTCTAACTGTCACCTCTACATCTGCTGCACTCCAGTTTTATTACCTCATAACATTCCAACACAGAACAATGTACTTATGCTAATATGCCACACTTCTCCCTCCCACAACAAACATCCAACAAGAGAATAATGCAAACGAAAAATAAACTCTCATAAATGACCTCCCACATCTCTCCCACCTTTCGCTCCCACAAACTAAATTGTACAAACAAGAAGGTACTCCAAAACTTTGCAAATTTTTTTTTTAAACAAGAAGTGCACATATAATGAATAATGTTAATGTGCTAGATGGACAAACTTGTCTACCTCACAAGTAAATCCTTCAGATAAAATGTTTTTTTTGATTATCTGTCACTCTTCCTCCTGCCATGCTTTACCACAGAAGGCTCTTTAGTTTGAACCTGACCCCTTTTTCCCTCATCTGAACCACATTTCTCTTCTTGTTCTTGTCCATGATGAAGAACTGCTACTCTATTTTTATTCCAGATTCTGACATCATGTGTTTTACCTGCAGTTTTGAAAGTTTTAACCATTTCCAACTTCCTCGTGAATCTGGACCACTCTGCACACCCCTTGGGTGCCCTTATTTTAACAAAGTCTCCTACTTTAACTTCTATGTTTCACACATTGTTCTGCTTGTCATAACTCCCCTTCCTTTTCTTCTGGAAGACATTTCTTTCTCTCTCCAGGCACCTGGGCATTATTTAAACAGCCTTTACCCCAAAACATCCAACCTGCACACACTTTTGTGGAAGGAGCTCTACCTTTGAATAGTTCGAATGGGGATTTGCCTGTGGTAGAGTCTGAGACGTACGACATCCAGTTATTCTCGTGACAACTCCACTTTCAAATGCAGACCATTTCCTCTAGCCAATTGTATTCCCTGCTTCAATGTTTTTACTACCGTCTCAATGGCACCATTGGTCTGTGGGTGATACAAAGCTGATGTTTTGTGTTTTTTCCCTTATTCTTTCAGGTAATTTTCCATCTCTCTGGAATAGAACTGTACACCGTTATCTGTAAGTAAGAACTTTGAATAACTCTCTCTCTTAAATATGTTCTCTAAAAATCTTATGAGAGCAGAATTTCATGTAAGCAGAACACCTCTACCCATCTGGAATACAGATCCATGAGAACCAACGCAAGGGGGGGCGGCAAGTTCTTCCCTTACCAGTCCTAGAATATCCATTGTGACCTCTTCCCAGGGATACGTTGGTAACCTCCTGCACACCATAGGGATATTACTAGTTGTCAGGCCTTTGTCACATGTCACACACGCCACAAAGTCCCTAATCATGCATTCCACATCATGATCCAACACTGGCCACCAGAAATCTCTTTGAAGCTTCCCTTTAATTTTTACTATTCCAATGTGTCCTTCATGTGTGAGTTGCAACACTCTCTGCCACATGCTCTTTGGTGGAAGCAATCTAATCCCTCTCAGAAGAAAACCTTTGTCAACTGCAAGCTTATGTCTTAGTTTCTACCAACTGCCTTTGCATTTTTTCCAATTCGTTCACATTTGGTATTTCATTGGATAATAACCTAATTATGTGCTGTAATTCTTCACCATTCTCTATTTCTTCTAACCACTCACTCTCTACAATCCACCCATGAGTAATTTCATGAAGACTGAAAACATCCTCTTTAACTGTGCCTTCCACTTCTTCCTCAGATGGAGCACACACATTCACCAGTCTTGAAAAACAGTCAGCAGAGAAGTTACCTGTCCCCAGGATATACTATATAGTAAAACAGTACTTACAACCCACCCCCTAACACAAGAAGATATGCAATCCAGCCATTTCTGTGGAAAAACCTTTACCAATGGTTTGTGGTCAGTCTGAACTGTACATTTCACTCCCCACAAAAATAGTTTGAACCTATCTGCCTGAGACTCCCACTCTATAACCGAATAATTACATTCAACTTCTCTTAAGGTACAGGAGACACGTGCAATCAGATTTTCCTGACCATTCTTTATCTGAATGAGAAGATCCCCAAAACTGTTAGCACTGGCATCACATACCACTTTAGTGTCACATAAGGGATCATACGCTTGTAGAGAAGGAGCATGAATTAATTCTTCTTTCACACACTGAAATTCCTCTGAGCATTCATCTCCCCAGAGAAACTCTGTATTTTTTTCAACAGTGTCCTCATATTGTGAGTCTTACCAGCAAAATCTCTTACAAACTTGCTATAGTTTTCAACTGTCCCAAGGAATGTTGATAACTCCTCCTTGGATGTTGGTTCCTTGATGGAATTGATCGTGTCTACTAACTCCATGTGTGGGCGAATTCCACTGCCTGAAATCCTGTATCCTAGATAGCCCACATCACTCACACCAAACTTGCACTTTCTTGCCATCAGAGTTAGACCTGCTCTTTGTAGTTTATTTAATACTTCTCTCACTCTCTGACCATGTTCCTTAACAGTCAAATCAAAAATCAAAATGTCATCCTGGTAACATTTTTACTACAGGAACACCCCTTAAGACTATCATCATAGCCCTTTGGAAAACAGTTGCAGCTAAGATCAGCCCAAAAGGCATTCTTTTGAAACGAAACACTCCATTGGGTGTCACAAAAGCTGTGAGATCTTGGGATGCCTCGTCAAGCTCGATTTGATGGTATGCTGACACAAGGTCTAGGGTAGTAAATCCCCTTGCCTCAGAGAATGTTGCAATAATCTCTTCAATATTGGATAAAGGGAATTTGTCTACTATGAATTCCCTGTTGAGTACCTGTAGGTCCACACAAAGACATATATCTCCATTCCTTTTACATGCCACCACAATTGGAACCATCCACTCCATTGCTTCCACTGGCTCGATCACCCGACTTTCGAAGGGTTTCTCCAATTCATTTGTTATTGATTCATGTATGCTGAAAGGAATGGACCTCACTTTCACCACCACTGAATCACACTCTCTCTTAACCTGATTTTATGTTTGTAACACTCCAGTTTACCAAGTCTGTTCTGAAACAAACTTTCAAATTTCCTCATAAACTTGTCATTTCCTGATAAAAGTTTCTCCACTTGAACTTGCAGAATTTCGTTGGGATTGAGACTCAGACTCAATTCTCCTTTGTGAACCCACCCCAACAAATCATCACCCTTGTGTGACACATATATATTCCCATGGGTGAGCATGTGTTTTACCTGAATGTATGCCTCAAAATATCCTAACATCTTAATCAACAAACCACCATAACCACCCGGTTTAACATCCATTTCCATCAAACTTCCACCAATAGGAAAACATTCTGGGAATGTATTTTTGGATATGATGGTAATTCGTGAGAATGAGCCACATTTCATAAAAACCTTTGTTCCATCAATTGACCACCTCTGTTGAATAGCCTTTGTCCCCACCACTTATCTGCAACACTACATCTTGACACAGTTCTGATACTCTACCTTGGGGCAATTTTTTCCCTTACTCCTGCATAATTTGCTAAAATGTCCTTTGCCCCATAGGCATTACATGTCTGAAACCATGCTGGGCATGACTTGCGAGTTCTGTGGTCTTCCATACCACAACTAAATGTCACTTTTCTTTTGAGGAACTTTGTTGTTTGTTCTCACTACTCACACTTCTGGCACACTCTAACATTGGAATTTCCTCCCTTCTCCTCACTGAGTTCCCCCACGCAGTTCAGCATGTGTTCTGCTATTAAGAGTACTTCTTCTAGTGGTGGTTCATCTTTCATCCACAACTTTACTCAGATTTTGTCTCTGTTGCAACATAGCACAAACTGATCTCTGATCCTCTCTTCCACAGTCTCCCCAAATTTGCAAGTTGATGCCAACTTCCTCAAACTAGTGACAAGCTCTTATATGAATTAATGTTGACCATGACTACGTAAGCCAAAATAATACCTTTCCAGGATCGTGCTCACTCTTGGTAAAAAGAAATTCATATTCATTAAGATCACGTATCTCATTTGAGTTAAGTTCTGGCAAAATCTCAAGGACTTCCTGCCTTCTGCACCCACACAATGTAATAAAAGAGAATGTTTTCTATCAGCACTGAGATCTGTACTGCAAACATGTGCATAATTACTGAAAACCTTTTTCCATTTGCTCAATTTGAGTATGGGCTCCCCAGGAGAGGGTAAAAAAATTGTGGTGCAGTGACATTTTGAATTGTGAAACTTTATAACGAAACACAGTTGCACAGGAGAATTCACAACTGCCAAGGTGATGAGAAAAGATCTGTAGTTTCAACTAACTCAATTGTGTAATGTTTCTTTGTTAAATGTAGATTATCCCTTCTTTAGTTAATTCGTTCCTTCTCTTTTTTTCATTATTTTTCCCTTTTGCCCTTATCAACTAAGCCAATTGATTACCTATGTTCACACTACATCCTGTACAAGAATGTGCCGAATGTATTGTCTGTTTGACTGAACAGAACTCTCCCAATTTAAACTGTCCACCATTGTTCCTTTGCTGTATTGCTGTATATTTAAATGCTGCCGTAATTGGGATCTGCAGATGTCCCAACTGAAAATGGCCAATGCTCTCTACCATTGACAAGAGGGACAAGCAGTTCTTAACACAAAACATGCATGCGCCTAATGAGTAACACTCACTGGGTTTTGTCTGAAGGCTCGCGCTGCACACTGGTCTGCCATTCGAGTCAAGTGTGTCTGCGCGCTGTAGGGACAAGCGCTGACTTCAAACACACGCTGCACAGAGAACTGCCACAATGGGGCTCGCGCTGTTACTCATGCACACCTGACACAGGAATTTGGCTTTTGAGAGGCCGCCTGGAACCTCAAACCTTCCTACATCACTGCTCCTCACCCGGACTCACACTCCGCCACCGGTATGTGGGCGGAGTGCATCAGACTAATGCCAGAAACTGTTTAGCTCACTGCAGATGTTGGTACTCAACAGCTGAGAATTATTGCAGCCTTATTGAGGTGGCTGGTTCCTGGAAATATTGTCCATCCCAATCACCAGAAAATGTGGTGTTCTCAGCAGGAAGACAGACGAGTAGATAAGGTATTACGAGCCTTTATTCCAGACACTTCAGTTAACAGCCCATCTCTCTTACTGTCACCTCCACGGCTCGTGCATTCCAGTTCAATTACCTCATAACATTCCAAAACAGAACAATGTACTTATGCTAATATGCCACACACATGTGTTTGGAAAAGATCATACTTACATTTAAAGGTCCCTAATACCACTATTTTCTAAGTCTATAGAAAGAAGGTGGTTGCAGCAGAACTTAATGGAGCCAAGGTTTGGGAACACAGAAGCCAAGGAACTCCAAATAATAGAAAATAACTTCCTGCACATCTTACTAAAATTGGGCCCAGGCACAACACTTATTCTCTTGTATTTAGATTTCATTGCCCTATGTCCAGTCTTGTACTGGATTCAACTAAACAGGAACCATTTTGCTAGTGTCTATTTAGGATCACCTCTAGAAATGTTGTCTCTTAAAGATACCAAAGGTACTAGCTGGAGGGGGAGCATGTAAACAGTTTGCTCAAGGACTTAAATCTAAGTTATTTTTGGACTGATCCTGGCCAAATTAATGATGAAAGTATCACATCTATTAAAGAGGCATACTGGCTAAGGAAGCCCACTATCGATACTTCAAAAATAGTCTTGTTGACCTCTCATTACTTGTGCTATCACAAACGTGGGTGTGAGTTTTACCTTGACCAGCTGCACCAATAAATTAAATGTTCCTTATGTATAAAATCCAGATTAGGGGCATTTCCAAACTAGAGTCTACCATTCAAAATGGTATGCACAACTGTCACTGTTCTGTAATTGTGCGCTGGGGGGAAAACAATACAACATTTTATGCTCTTCTTTTCTAACACTAATAATCCAAGACAGAGATGTCTTCTTCCTCTATTTAAGAACAATGGTGTAAAACACTATACTGATGCTCTATTATTATGTCACAGGACCGCTGACATCTCAATTGTTATCTCAGTCGCTTCTTTTATAGAGTTTGAATGGGTTATGCTAAGGAAAGAATCGTAATGAGTTTTGCTTTTTTAAAAGATTGCATGTCAGTGCTATTTAATCTTTGTGTTATGTGTTTTTAATTATCCGTCATATGGTTGATTGGAATTGTATATTTTTACTTCTTAGTATTGTGTAATTGTTATATTGTTATGGCGGCTTTGCGTGGCTTCATAAATCTTTATGAGCCATGTATCATGCATCTACCACTTAATGTGGTGCAAATGTGATGCAGGGCTCTCATAAATAAGCCCCTCAATCTTTTCCTGGAATAATGCTTACAGTCATAGTCTTACACCTGCACTGGACAGGTCACAAGGAGAGGGTAACTTGGGTAATATCAATCAAAATGTGGTTCTGCATCTGAGATGGTGTAGGTGTTAAGTGGGCTTCTCAAGATAAACAGTCTTTCTGAAATGAGTAAAGAAGTAATAATTGAGTTCTTGGCAGCTCAAACACAGAATATGGTTGCACATTAGAATAACATTCAAACAAAATAGACATAATTTAGAAAAAAAATTCTATGAGTAAGTCTAATTCAATCCTGACTTTCTTCTGGGCCCCACCTGCCGATATACTTCAGCTGGGAAAAGCAGAAGAAGCTCTCCCAGCTGGACCAATAAGGAAACAGCCATCCTGCGGCCTCGTACCCCACTTCTTCCACTGCAACATTTACCACATGCTCCAAGCAGGGGTCGTATCATGATGGGCTGTGCTGGCTCAGCGCAGAGCTGAATGCTCCTTTTTATGCTCTTGCAGTATGTGAAGTGAATTCATATAACCAAATATTTCTATGAATTGAAACTTGATTTTCAGACAGTACAGCTCAGAACAGTGTGACATGTTTGCTCCTTTCTCTTTCTGAGCTGTGCTGTCTCAAATAAAGCACAAAGTTGAAGAAATAGTGGGTTCAATAAATTCACTTTATACACTGCAGGCGCATAAAAATAGGCACTTGAATCTGTACTGAGCCAGCGCAGCTAAGGTGATATGACCCCCAGGTCGTGAATGTTTGTGGATTTGGTCCCGATATTTCCCCCAGAAGGAGGAAAAGCATGTAGAATTGCTCCCTGTATTCCAGGTTCCTGGTACCTGACTGGCTAGGCGGACATAGAAAGGGGGCAGGCTGAGGTGTTAGCTACATCTTCCTGTGTCAGTGAAGACCTCCTTGAAAATAACCAGGGTCTGGGCAGTCCCCACAGTGCGTGGGGTCCAAACTCCAAGGGGCCTCAACGGCATTGTGCACGGGCAGCACTGAGAGCTCCTGAATGGGTCCGGAACGTGGAAGGCCCACGCCATATACTTTGCAGGGGGGCCCCCTTAAGTTTTGTTATGCCACTGCCCAGGCCATCGCGTCAAGGGAAGGACAACATTTCCCCACACTCAAGGCCCTTTGTCTGTGTACTGGGAGCAGTATACACCTCGCCATAGGGGAACCATTAGCTGCCAGGTGACAGCTGGAAGGGACTGAAAGGCCTTAGAAACATTAGGGAGGCTAAAAGGTAACCTTCTAAAAATACCTGTTCTAAAACTATTTATTACAAATTCTACTTTAGCAATGAATTGGGTTTGTAATAAATATTTTTAAAGGTCCAAGATTGAACTCTGTACCTAAGTGGAAATAGCGATATTAAATGTAATATTGTATCCTAATGCTTTCATATGGAACAGCTAACCCTGCTTCAGTGAAAATAGCCTTTTGGGCCTTTTCACTGTAAGGAGATGTTTAACATTAACTTTATACATCCCCTACTTTTAAATATCACGCACTCTGTATTTCTGGGCAGTAGGGCCTACTCAGGGGTGACTTATTAATATTTAAAAGGAAGGTTAAGGCCTGTCAAAAGGGATTATTTTGACAGGTCGAATTTCAAGTTAAACCTTGCACCACTGTGCCATACATGTCAGGCCTGCAGTCAAGTGTGTCCTGTCACTGCAGTGGGTGGCACAATATGTGCTGCAGCCCATTTGGGACATTTAACTTACAGGCCCTGGGTACACTTTAGGCACCAAATACAAGGGACTTAAAGGTAAGTTAAGTATGCCAAATAGAGTTATGCAATTTTATCATATTGAAAGGGAGAGCACAAACACTTTACCAAGCTCAGAACTTATTTGCTCGCGACCGGCCACACTTACCTAACCCTGCAGCCTGAAGCTCTAGTCAAAGGGTACTCTGTATCCTGATATAAATCATTTTAAATTGTACCTGTGTTTGTGCTGGCATGGTCTATCTCCACATGCTCTGTTTTTAATCGGATTTTAGCTTTTTTAGCATTGTATTCCATTTTAGAGTTAGAAGCTTTCTACCTACCCGCTGTGTCCTCTGTTCCCGATATTGCCTTCCATAGTGCCTGCTTTCCGGTCCACCGCAGCTGGTGCTGTTTGTGTGGAGAAAGCTTCAGCTCCATTTCCGGCTAGGAGCGGGTCAGCACTCTAGCTGTTGCTCCCATTTCCGGTCATAAGACCGATGCTGCGACGGACGCGCGCAGCGGACGCGCGCATCGGGCGTGCCTAAGGCAAGCCCGTCTGCGCCCGCCCGCGCCGGGCCGTCGCCAGGAGCCAGGACCCCTGGTCCGGCTAAGGTAACTAATAAAGCCACTCAGCGCCATTGTTATTCAGTAGCCACCTTACTCCAATTACGAGCACAGTATAAGACCAGCCTCCCACCAAAACTCCCCTGCACGAATAGCTATCCACATTCGCTAGAAGGCCCCGTGGCTTGCTATAAGTGTCACTTCCAAACTAATGATGACCCCGGGTATTGTACCATGAAAAGTCCTCCCCCAAACACGACTGAGCATGTGCTAAAAAGCTTCCTCTGTAACATAAGGTCGCTACCTAAACATGCAATGGAGATATGGGATACAATCACCTCCCGGTCCCCGGAAATATGTTTTCTAACACAAACATGGTTAAATCCTTCCAATCTCTAAGTTATTGCATTAGCAATCCCAGAGAACTATAAATGTATTAAACTTGATCGAGGTATCAAAATGGGGGGAGTATTGCCGTAGCCTTTAAAAACACTATAAATGTTTCATGGATCACTACCTTTTCTTCCGACACTATGGAACTGGGTATTTTTAAAATAAAAATCTCCGCTACAGATAGTTGGAATGGAGCATTAATATATTGCCCGCCTGGCCCCAAGACCAATTTCAGCCAACATTTGGTGGAAAAAATAGCCACTTATGTCCTAGCTTCAAAGAAATTCCTTCTCCTTGGTGACTTTAATTTCCACGGGGAAGACCTCGCCAACAGGGATGTCACGAAACTACTAACTGACTTAGAGACCCTGGGACTCTCTCAAAGAATCCGAGGTCCCACTCACACCGCAGGCCACACTCTTGACCTACTATTCTCTAACGCTGACTGTGTGGATTGTAGCGAAGCTCCAATCCCCCTCGTGTGGACAGATCATCATTTAATTCCCTTTGAGGTACAGTCAGCATATCCCCGATCAAACATCAGGAATGGTAGGCAAGTAGGTGATACCTATAGGCCATGGCATAAACTGACTATTGAATCCTTTCAGGAAGTTTTCAACCTTAACCTGCCCCAAAACAATACATCGGTCTCCAACTTGCTAGAGTCCTTTAACTCTGCCCTGACTGCAGCCTTGGTTTCAACTGTCCCTCTTAGACCTTGCCGTGCCACCTATCACCGACCCTCGGCCCCCTGGTACACACCAGAGTTAAAAACTGAAAAAGTAAAATGTAAGAACTTAGAGTGTCGCTGGCGTAAGAACAAATGCCCCCTTGACAAAGACTTGTACAGACAAACGCTGGCCCGTTACCACTACAACATCAAATTAGCGAGACGTAGCCATATCGTTAATCAAATTGATCAAGCGAGTAACTCGTCCAAAGCCCTTTTTAACATAGTTCACAACTTCATCACTCCCACGGCGTGCTCCCAAGAGTTGCCTGAGTCCCAGAATTTCTGCGACTCGCTGGCTAATTTTTTCCAAGACAAAATCTCCAATATTTACTCAAAACTACACATCGTCCCAAATCAAGACCCAGGAATTCCTACTCCCAAATCTAAGCCGTCAACAACCACCCCTTACATTTTAGTTTTGAGCCTTTCTCACTGGGAGAAATCCATAGCTCCCTGTCATCTGCTAAGTCAGGTTCTCCATTGGATACCTGCCCACCTAAAATAATGTCCCTGTTGGCTACGCTTTGTGCCCCAGGAATCTTAGAGATTTGTAACTGTTCAATTAAATCAGGTACCATCCCGGCAGAATGGAAGACGGCCTGTGTACGCCCCATCTAAAAAAACCTTCTTTGGATTACAAATTGCTAGGCAACTATCGCCCTATATCTTTACTACCTCTTTTGACCAAACAACTCGAAAGTCTCGTCAATAAGCAACTCAGCTCTTATTTAGAAACTAATCAGATCCTTCCCAATTTGGCTTTCGCCCGGGCCATAGCACGAGACAGCGCTTCTGGCAGTGACTAACTCTCTGCGCCTGGGAGTGGATGCAGGAAACCCAATGATACTTGTATTATTGGACCTCTCCTCAGCCTTCCACACTATCTCCCATACAAGGCTGATGGAGAGGCTACAAGAAATCGGCATTCAGGGTCTGGCATTAAAATGGCTCCAACATTTTCTGAGTGACAGATATCAAACTGTCATCATGGGCCCCTATTCTTCACGCAAATCAATCCTTGATAAGGGAGTGCCACAGGGCTCATGTTTGAGCCCTACCTTGTTTAATATTTACATGGCCCCTTTGGCGGAGATCGCAGAGCGTTTTGGCTTTGATATAATTTCTTCTGCTGACGATACCCAGTTGCTGTTCACACCTGGCCAAGACTTTGCGGCGGAAAAAGAACGGTTCTCCTCAGGCATGCTAGCCATCTCAGACTGAATGAACAAGAACTATCTCCAGCTGAATGCAAATAAGACCGAGATTATGCTGTTCGGCAAAGCCCCTGCCTTGTGGACTGATGACTGGTGGCCGCAGCAGCTGGGCGCCCCCCCTGTACCCAATCATGCAGTAAAATACCTGGGGATAAAAATTGATCAAGCCTTAATCATGAGAAATCATATCCTGACCACTACTGGCTCATGCTACCACTACTTACGCCTTTTGCGTAGAATCTTCCCTTATCTTCCTATCACCACCCGCAGAATGCTGGTTCAGGCCTTAGTAATAAGCAGATTGGACTATGGCAACGCCCTGTTGGCCGAGGCCAGTGAATCACTCATTTCCAAGCTTCAAGTGGTTCAAAATACTGCTGCGAGGCTTGTGCTCAACTGCCCGGCAGGCACCCCTTCGGCGCCGGTGCTGAAAGAACTACACTGGCTTCCTATGAGGAAACGCTCACATGTTAAAATCTGCTGCCTTACATACAATGCCTTAAAGGGCAAAGGCCCAGTCTATCTTCAGAAAAGCATAAAAGCATATGCCCCCTGTCGTAATTTAAGATCCAGCTCGAATGCACTGCTGTGGATCCCCCGTATCCGTCTTACACGCAGTGGTGGTAAGGCTTTCTCCTATCTCGCCCCCTTGTACTGGAACAAGCTCCCTCGTCACGTCCGTTCTTGTCCCAGTTACTGTAAATTCAGGAAACAACTTAAAGCTTATCTTTTCTAACAACCCCCGCATGTAGTTTCTGTTCTTGACCCGCATTCAGCGCCGAGATGCTCCAGGGTGATTTGCGCGCTATATCAAGTCAATTTAACATAGCATAACATAACATAACCACTGGCTAGCAGGGGTAAAGCAGTGTACAAGCACAAGTCTACAGCCAGCAAAAATGATCAAGGCAAAAGATTCTTGGGGAATACCACGCAAAAGATGGTCATTTCCAACATGAAGATACTACACACAATTCTATTTTGAATTTGCTTGAAACTGTTAAGTCTAATGGCATATCAAAAGCAGGCATAAATCATAAATGTATGATTTCATAGGGTAGGTACTAGCTTCTAATTATATTTTGACATAGAAAGTATTCCTTGCAGCATATTCTCCTGCACGTGGTTACAATTACAAAGGATGTTTAGCTACAGCTGTGTCTGCTATTTAGAGTGGTAACCTAGCTACAGATGATAAGACACAGGTGTTTATATACTTTCTTTTAAAGGCTCATTTCAGCGAAATCCACAAGAGAAAGCAGGTATTTAAATGTTAGCAGCCACCCAGTTCACAAGAAAGACTATTTCTAAAAAGGGAGAACCAGCCCATGATCTCTTCTGATAGTTTCCACCCAAAGCATATTCTTAATACCCACAGGTGACTTGGAAGTTATCAAATGTCTGAAATTTAAATTCTGTATTTTAACATCCATTTCTTATGGATGCTGAACTATCTACCTTAAAAGTATAAAGTTATTTGAGTGGTTTTCAGTGGACTTCTATCTTAAATGAAAAAGTGGCAATCTGTTTGGAGCCGATGAAAGGTGGCTCACTGAATATATGTGGCAGAATTTATTTATTATTTATTTATCTATCTCACTGTGAATTTATTTGTTTATTTATTTATGTATTATTTTGTACTTTTAGACAGAGTTGTGCATTGCTGGTCTGCTTTAGGTGTGTGGCAAAAAGTCTGCATAAAGGAGGCGAGTAGATTATGTTTTGTCCAGTTTTGGACTGGGGGTGTCACCAACATTTTTTAGTCATGCCTATTACACTGTTGGAAGTATCTAGTGGAAAACAAGTTTAAAAAGTTAGGGGCATATCACCAACAAACTGCGATAAACATCGCAGAGCGCACTTAGCGCAAATTTGTTTAACGCCGGCTATCGCCGGATTTGATCGCCGAGATAACGCGTTATCATCAACGCTTATCTCCACGGCGATGGAAAATCCGGCGATAGCGGCAAAATGAGGGAACATCGCTGGAAATCCAGCGATACAACTACAGCGCTAAGGGAATCCTTGGTGATAGGGAGATGTGGATTTAGGCTTAGAATCCACCTCCCTTTATAAATATAGCTAAGTCTGAAATTTTGCAGACGTTAGCTGATGGCGATAACCGCGGTTAGCGCGGCTTTTTATATCGCTATGGGTGATCTGGGTCAGCTTGCTGATACAGAGTAGTGCAGTTAGCGATATTTCCCATGCTGTTTAGAGAGGAAACGCCTTCTTTGCATCTCATTAGAGATGCGATGCGAGGCGTTAGAGGAACGGCGGCTGACACAAGGAAACACGCGCTGATGCCTATTAGCGTGTCCTTGCTAATAGTGAGGTAATTCAATCGCCGCTTTCGGCCGAAAGCGGCCGTTAAAGCGGCGTTGTTGGCCTCGATAATATGCCCCTTAGTTTTTAGGCATGTCCTAAACCATAGCATGTAATTCACTTGTAATAAGGTGGATGAGATATCTGTTACGGTTGTGATGGGGTGACCCACCAAACTCTAAATAAAGGCCTTGACTCTTGAGGCCAGTGGAGCGATTCAAAGAGACAGTTTTCTATGTGCCACATTTTCAGAGATTGAATATAAATCTAACTGCCTGGTTTTGCAGTCTTTTCTAGCATCATCTAAATAATGTTATTGCAGCCCATGCATGCTAACCTAAACATGGCTGTTGTTAACTCCACACAATAGACTCTCTGGAGGAGTGAGAGAATTTCTTGAAGTAAGTAAGCTGTATGTTAAAATGCTTGACTGTTGTGTTGACTTGAAGAATGGAAAATAGCTCAAAATGAAGAGAATGTCAGATTACTTAATTATCATTTTTATGGACCTGCAGTGAAAGCACTACACGGAAATATAAATGAAGGAAAGGCATTATAGAAAGTCTGATAAAAAAAAAACACAAAATAATATGTCAGTTGTTTTCCATGCATGAATCATTATGGAATATCTATTGAATATGAGGGAAAATAGCTTTTTCGTTTTGATTATCAGTTTCGAAATGCAGTTGCACAATGAACTGCATGTCAGGTACCAAAATAACGGTGTTACTGTTTAGGTGGAAATCGGGGCCATCCTCCAGAAATGATTGAGAAGCTCCTCACCTATTCAGAAGTGTTGCGGCAGGGATGGGATTTGCATTATGCAGATTGTTGATTAAAACTCTAGTACATGTTGCAATTGAGCAGATGAACTTTTAGTCCCAGGTTGAGGTTTCACATCAACAAATCAAAAATGCATCAATAATAGTAAAGCACATTTGGCAGCACAAGTATGACAGAGACTAAAAGATTTGCAAACCGTGAAAGTTTACTAGCAGATCAGCAAAATTACAAACTCAAATCATTCAATTGGTCATAGATCGATGATCATCATATAAATGAATTGGTTAGCATAATTCAAAGCGATTTAAAATAGCAAATACAAAGACAGACAGTTTAAAGTTGTGATAAGCAAATCAAGCAAGTACAGTTTCCCTCAAAGGGAAAATTTACTAATATGCTAAGATAAAGGAATCAGGAAACTTCTTGAGAGAAATCAAGCAGGAGGTGTCAGCAGGTGAAGCCTCTAAAAGGCTGAATCAAATGAAGATTCAGGCAGATCAGTGAGAAGGGATTGCACAGGTATTTAACTCTTTGAGACATCAAATCTCAAGAGATGCAACACTCCCCATGGTTTCCAGGGAGATGGGACCAATCAGAATTAAACATGTCACAGCAAGATGGTTTCACCATTCTGCCAAGTCATCACACAATGGGCGTTTTCTGCTGCTCAATTTCAAAGAGAGATCTGGTAGCAGGATAATACATTGCGACCAGCTTTTACCAGGCACAGGTGTTGGAATTCACTATTCACTCTCTAGGAAATGCACACGGATAAACAATTCTCAGAGAAACAAAAACATCTGTAACATTCAATTAACAAAAACTAGTGCAGCTTGGCTCCTGACACTAGAGAAAGAGAGAAAGTCAGCCAAAAGTACGTTTTCATGTTAGCATGAATCATCTAAACTAAGTCTTACATTAACTATGGCTAACTTAACATGAATAAACCAATGATATGGTAAACCTTAATGGGAAAATCACATTTAGTGTACATGTATATGTTGTGCAGATTAGTATATGTTATGCTAAATGAAAAATAGTGACAAAGAGTCACCAGAAGATTGAAGTATAATGTTTTCATTGGGTGAAAAGAACAATGGGAGGACATCTTGTCAATGTTCTATTTGTATTTGATTGATTATCCTGTACAGTTGTCCCATGTTGTAGATGAAACACTGTTAGACCTGTCAGCCTTAGGGTGGTCTTCCCCCAAACGTTTTCCCTTCCTCCTAAATTTTTGCTAATTTTGTTTTTGCTGGCCTTAGGACTCTGCACATTTCATCACTGCTAACCAGTGCTAAAGTACATGTGCTCACTCCTTCAAACATGGTAACATTGGCTTATCCCCAATTGGCATATTTAATTTACTTACTTGCAAGTACCTAGTAAAGTGGTACTACATATGCCCAGGGTCTGTAAATTAAATGTTATAAGTGGGCCGGCAGCACTGATTGTGCTACCCACTTAAGTAGCCCTTTAAACATGCCTCAGGCCTGCCACTGCAGCCTGTGTGTGCAGTTTTAAAACTGCACAACTAATCTTTTTGCTAGGTCCAAACCTTTCTTTTTAATACCTATAAGTTCACCCCTGACGTAGGTCCTGGAGAGCCCAGATGGCAGCGTAGTTTATTTAAAAGGTTGGACATATACTTTTATGTTTTACCTGCCCTGGTAGTGATAACATCTTAAATTCATTTTTCACTACTGCAAGGCCTACCTCTCCTCTAGACTATAATTGGAGTTGCGTTATTACATTTAATAAGCTGTAATTTCCAAATGGGAGCAGGTACCCAGTTCATGTTTACTGTCTTTGGAATTGTAACGAAAACTCCTAAATTATGGTGAAGTCGGATTTATAATTACAATTTTGAAAATGGCACTTCTAGGAAGTCAAACTAACATATTGAAAATGTATTTAACCCCTACACCATAAATTATTTTGTCTCCTATCTAAGACCACGTTATTAATCTGTGTCTGCATTACCCAAAGTCAGCTTCTTATTGTTTCATAAACTTTTGTCCATTCTTGCTCATACACATATATCTTTTGTTTGAATCAATAATCCATCACCTTACACAATAGAAGAAATGGCAGGTATGTAAACAGAAATGAACATATATGATAATGAATTCTATTAACTCTAAACACTCGTGCCACTTTAATGGGTATCTTTACTTCAGACACCACCACAATGCTTTATATAATGTACGGCAAACAAACAATGCACAATAATGACAAATTTGCATAAACATCACAAACAAATAAACAACATACATTCAATGCAACGTTACTTCATAATAAAATGTGACAACTTGTTATTTACATATATAAAGTGTCCAACAGCAGGACCTTGCACCGCAGCCTCCCCATATCTCAGGAACTGACATATTGCTTCAGCTGCGCAATGCATTTTAGACGTGGATCCTTGCAACGCTCCGCAAACCAGGATTAAAGGTATTCTGTTCAGCGTGCCTAACTGGGTCCCTGTAGTGGACTCATGCTCTATTGCGGTCAGCCTGAACTTGTGAATTTGTCCCGGTCTGCTGCAACTAGATATCTGCAGTTGGCGCATTATGCCTTTTTAAAATTGAATATCTCTGGTTCTATTAATTGGATTTTTGTCATTTTGGTCTTGTTTTATTTATTGAAAATTACTCCGTTTTTCTAACTCTGTTGTGGGCTCCTTTTGTGGTGTGTTATCACTGTTTTAGTGATTTAAGTGTTGGCCAAATACTTTACACATCGCCTCTGAGTTAATTCTGCATTCTCTGTGCCAAAATACCTGAGGATTAAGTTAACTCACGGTTTACTTGTGACATCACACTTAGAAAGATTGTGGTTGCTGCTTGAAAAGGGTTTCACCCCCTCAACCAATACCCAATTTCTTGCACTGGTGTTCAGCAGTGAGGATTTGGACCTGTGTTTGTGCAGTACCATACAGTAATGTGTGTTACATACCACCCCACACAGATAATCTAAGGCCATTTTGACTTTTTGTAATGATCCCTCTAGTTGTCAGAGGTAATTACCATTGTCCAAATAGGGAACCTTGCTTCTAGTCAGGGTAAGGGGGATACACTTCTAAATAACCCCTGCTCACCCCCTTGGCAGCTTGGCATGAGCAGACATGCTTATCTCAGAGGCAGTGTGTAAAGCATTTGTGAACACAGACAGTAATACAGTGAAAACACTACACATGGACACCACACCAGTTTAGAAAAATAAGTAATCTTTATCTAAACCAAAACAAGACCAAACGACAAAAATCCACAATACAGTAATAAAAATATGACTTTCAGATGGTAGAAATAATTCAGTTCAAATCAATTTGCAGATGCCACACTTTTCTCACAAAGTACCTCGGATGCGTCATGCAAACAAACAAAACGGGCCGCAGGGAAGGTGATGCGTCGGTTCCTTACACTCAGGGAAGGTGATGCGTCGGTTCCTTGCTCCGGGGGAGGTGATGCGTCGGTTCCTTTCTCTGGCGCAGGGGAGGTGTTGTGTCGATTCCTTACCGGAGAGGAGGTGATGCGGCGGTTTCTTACTGCGTGGGAAAGTGATGCGTTGGTTTCTTGCTGTGTCCCCCAATGCTGCGACAAACTTGGCGCCACGATGCGACGATCCGGAACGATGCGTGAACTCTTGCAGCCACACAGCAGGCCTTGCGTCGAAATCGGTGCGGTGATCTCGGACTTCGGAGATCGGTGCACTCGATGCGGCGTGCGTTGATTTCTCGAGCCGTGGCAGGCGCTGCGATGATTTCTTCAGCGATGCGTCAGAAACAGGTGTGGATGCGTCTCGCTTCTCTAAGTTGAGTTACTTTTCCAGCTCCCAGTGGAAAACAGTCTCTAGATGTCCAAAACAACAGCAGGCAGGTCTTTGCAGGTCAGAACTCCCAGCAAGGAAGGTCAGGGGAGCTGGTGGTGAAGTCTTTGTGTCCCTGAGACTTCAGAACAGGAGGCAAGCTCAATTCAAGGCCTTGGAGATCTTCTTTCAAGCAGGGGACACAGCAAACAGCAAGGTCCTTTTCTCCTTTCCTTGGCAGCAAGTAGCCACTGCAGGCCAACCCCAGACAGGGGCAGTATTCCTCCTCAGCTTCTCCGGCTCTTCTCCTTGGCAAATGTTCCTCTTGATTCCCAGAAATTATCTAAAGTTCTGGGGTCTGGGCCCCAATATTTATATTACAAAATCGTTTGTTCTCTGGTGGCAGAGAAGGCCTGTGCTTGGTCAAAACCGGTTCTGTCCTCTCTGGTGCAGCGTCCTGGCAGGAGGTGGAGACAGCATTGTGAAAGGCAGACCAGGCCCATTCAGGTGAAAGGAAATCTCCTCCCCCTACTCTAAATGCAGTCCAGGTCTATTCAGCCCAGCCCTGACTCATCAGGCTCTATGGAGCCACTGCCCCTCTCCAGCCCCTGTCATCCAAAAGCCAGACATGCAATACACAGTCCTAGCAGAGTCACACAAGATGGCTAAGCAAAAAAGCACCTACTTTCTAAAAGTGGTATTTTTAAACACAGAATGTAAAACTCACCCTCGCTAAAAGATGCATTTTAACATTCTGAGCTCACACATACTAAACTTTATTTTCCTACCTTGTTCCCAGGGCAGTTATGTTTATAAGATGTTATAAGCAAACTCCCCATTCTGTCCTATGGGAACAGGTAGCCTTGCAATAGTGAAAAACGAAATTGGCACTAATTCACTATCTTAGGGGTGACTAACATGTAAGAAAAGGGAAGGTTAGGGCCTGACAAGTGGGTGCACTTGCCAGGTCGACATGGCAGTACCATACTGCACAAAGGCTCTTCAATGGCAGGCCAGAGTTACATTTACATGCTGCTTATGTGGGTGGCACAATCAGTGCTGCAGCCCACTAGCAGCATTTGATTTACAGGCCCTGGACACACACAGTGCACTGTACGAGGGACTGACTAGTAAATCAAATCAGCCAATCATGGAAACACCAATCCATAACATCAATTTACAAAGGGAGCACTTGCACTTTGGCACTGAACAGCAGTGGAAAAGTGCCCAAAGCATCTAGACCAGCAAAATGGAGTCCAACAGACAGCAAAAACACAGGAGGCAAAGGCAAAAAATGCAGGGGAGACTCACGCCAATGGTGCCAGGTCTAACAATCCCTAATTGGCTCATTTTGTTTTTCCAAATCTACACTCATTCCTACTACTGGATGGACTGTCTGAATCTATACCTGCAGCAATGAAGTTTGAGCTGGCCAACCTGGAAAGTTATGCAGTGACTGAGCTACAACAGTATTGCCAGGAAAAAGTCCTGATGTCCTGGATAGAGGTCCACCAGTTGATGACAGCCACAGAGGAGCAGGATGATGAGGATGATATGGAGGAGCGGGATCAGGATCTAGATATCAGTCCTGAAGTGCAGCCTTAAGTGGAGGAGGATAACAACTCCTGAGTTAGCACTCCCTGCCAGAGCAGAAAACAGTGTGTCCTCACATAGCCTGACCCCAGAGGAGCTGGCGGACAGGAAGGCAGATAGGGAGTTCAGGCTCTAGATAGCCCAACTCAGAATGGAGGAAAGGAAGTCAGCACTGGAAGAGTAAAAACTGGCTCATGACAGGAGCCTTAAGGAGATGGGACTGAAAGCAACAAAGGCACATTCCAGCAATTGTGGCAGCATTACCTCAGTGTCTGAAGGAGACAAGAAGGTCCATATCCCTAAAGATATGGTACCAAGTTATATGGTGGGGGATGACATTGATAAATGTTTTCAGCTTACGAGATGACTCTGAAGGTACACAAGATCCCAGAGGAGCACTGGGGAGAGGGTTATGGAAGCATATGCCTTGGGTGGGAGGAACACTCTTCTGACCTTGGACGTAGAGGACCAAACCAGGTACACCCCATGAAAGTCATCATTTTAGCTAAATTTGGCCTGGCAGCTGCGAAGTATCACTAGAGGTTCAGGGACAGCCAAAATCTCTCTAATCGAACTAAATCTAATCAGTGGCTGATCCCAGGAAGCTTGCTGAGGAGGCAAGCCTCTGGGTCAGCACTAGAGTGTCCAAAAAGGCATCTTGGGGGGACTCCTAATAGGGGGGTCAGGGATCCCGCCAGAAGACAGAGGGGGGAGAAAAAATTAAAAGTAAGACATTCTCAAAGGGTGCCAAAAATAATTCCTAAGGGAACAGCGGTAACCATTTCCAGCCCAAACCCAAAAAGAAGGAGTCCTTTGATAAACAAACAGGGAAGTATGTCCCCCAATGCACAGATTATTTCAAATATGGGCACTCCAAGGGAGACTTCAAATGTCCCAAGAGGGCGCAGCCCGCCACCAGTGGGCAGACACCTTGGTTGGCGAGTGTAGCGCTCAGGGAGGAGGTAGTCCGAGTTAGCTTTGGAGAGCAGGCAGAGGTGACCCTAATGTCCCTGGGGGATAAAGAGATGGTGCCAAAATCTCATATGCTGGTCAATGCTTCTAAGTAGAGGCAGTGTGTCACCATCAATGGGCAACGGGTGGAGGCTCTGAGAGACACAGAAGCTACTGTGGGGTGCAAGCTGGTGCCCTCACAGCAGGTCCTCCCTAACACATTTCGCCAAGTCATAGTGGCAGACAACTGTGAGAGTCATCCCCGGGTGGCTCTGGTTCCCTTTGAGTTTTGGGGTCTCAGGTTCTTTAAAAGTAGCTGCAAGCTCTTCCATGCTTATCAATTTTCTGTTAGGCAACATTCATCCAATGAGTGTGCTAGTTTGTTTTGAAGTTTAGATAATGGCAGGTAACTATCATATTACTTTTCTTCCTTATTTTGTACAGCCTGTGTCCACCTAATGACTGTAAGTATACATAAAGCACACATGCTTCTAATTCATCATAGGTGTGTAGAGGTATTCAACACATTATAAATCTTTGCATTGAAGAGTAATCTGTGTGTTGATAAAAGTTGATAGATTGTGCCCAGTATGTTCCACAAAAGGTTTTTGGTTCAGCAGACAAAGTTACCAGCAGGGTAAAGGTTCTAAGTAGTAGATACTAGGTATTGTAAGCAGACTTGAATTATTAGACAGAATCGTCTCAGCATGACAATTTCTACATAACATAGAAGACTGTGCACCAGTTACTAACCTATGTACATGTGCTTCTTTTGCTTCAGAAGATGGGTTATCTGTAAAGATTTTACCACCGTATGAAGGCTGCAGGTAGTATAATCTTTAGCACCTTTAGATCTTGGTTATTTTAAACGAATAGTGTCGCATAGAGTGTACACTGTTCTTGGTAGATACTTTTTAATTCTCTGTGGTATATTTCTCATGAGAGTTTCACTGTCTCCAAACAGTGTGGTAGAGAGTACACTCTCTCCATAGAGTAAACACTGTTTATAGTATGCACTTTTCTACTCATATCAACTCCATTTCTCAATGTAGATTTAGTTACTGTGAGGGTTTGATACAGAAAGCTGTCCATAGTAGGGCATTCGTTTTGGAACAGATGTTTATCTTGAGGAACTTGGGTTTCTCTAAACAGTTGCATTCGTATTGAACACTGTGGTTGATTGTTAATGTAAACTAGGCTACCCGTGAAGTGTATAGTATAGGGTCAATGTTGCACATAACACATGCTTGTTACAACTTTCAGGCCTTTATTGCCATATTAGTTTATAGAGTAATGTATACAAAAGAAGCTTGGATGATGCCATCAGTGATGTCATCAATGGTGTCATTTCAGATGTCATTAGTGATGTCATAAATGATATCATCAAAAATGTCATGAGTGATGTAATATGTGAGGTCATTAGCAGTGCATGGTGGGGGCGTAAGTTATAGATTGCTCTGCTGACTATAACTGGTGAATTTCTGTGTTTTTTTAGTTTTAAACCTTAATGTTGTAACTGATATATTCACCTCACTATGACGTTACTTTACACTTTGGATTTTTCAGTGAATTTTTGTGGTTTTAAAAAAAAAGCAGTTCTTTTACCACACCTAACTTTATCCTTATTTCCACTCACCCACCCATACAAGCACTCACACATGAACTCACTCACGCATACAGCCACTCACATGGGCACTCACTCTCCAATACAGCCACTCACACAACCAATCAATTAACCAAACACCCATTCAAACAGCCACTCAGTCACCCATGCAGCCACTCCCATACACAGTCACTCACCCATACAGCCACTCACACAGCCACTTAGTCTCCCATACAGCCACTCACATATCCACTCAAAGACCCATACAGCCACTCATACACCCACTCACTCACCAATACAGATACTCACACACCCACTCACTCATCCATAGAGCCATTTACACACCAACTCACTCACATATACAGCCACTCACACAGCCACTTACTGACCCATATAGCCTTTCATACACCTACTCACTCACCAATGCAGCCAGTCCCACAGCCACTCCCACACCCATACAGTTACTCACACACACATGTATTCACTTGTGCAGATACTCACACACCCACCTATTCATCCATACATCGCCTCACACACCTATACAGCCACTCAGACATCTGCTCACACATGGATACACACAGTAACACAGCCACTCACATAATATATGTTAGAAATAGTATCACTCATTATAGTACACAGAGTATAGTAATTTAATTTTTGTAGTACCTTAGTATATATGTTTAACACTCATAATTTTTAAAAAGCACTCCCAATCACTGGATGATGTCATTTGTGATGTCATTTGAAATGTAATCAGTGATGCCATCAGTGATGTCACCGACCATGTCATGAGTAATATGTGAGGTCATAAGCAGTGTGTTGGAACTGGCCCTTTTTGCAGGGTCAACCTAGAACTTTTTGCCCTCCTGTATTTTTTCTGACCTGTTTTTGTTGGTTTTATGACTGTGGACACTTTACCACTGCTGATCAGTGCTAAAGTGCATGTGCTCTCTCTTGTAAACTTGGTAAGATTGGTCTACACCTATTTGGCATATTTTATTTACCTGTAAGTCCCTTGTACAGTGGTATCCCATATACCCAGGGCCTGTAAATTAAATGCTACTAGTGGGCTTGCAGCGCTGCTTGTGCCACCCAACGAAGTAGCCTTTCAAACCTGCCCCAGGCCTCTGCCGCTGCAGGGCCTGCACGTGCAGTTTACTGCTGCAGTGATGTGGCATGTAAAGTGGTTGCCACGTCTGAAATTCCCCTTTTACTACATATAAGTCACCTCTAAGGTAGACCCTAGCTAGCCCTATGGGCAGGGTGTTGTGTAGGTAAAAGGTAGGACATGTGCCTTAACTGTGTGGCATGTCCTAGTAGTGACAAACAGCCTATTTGGTTTCTCACTCCTGTGAGGCTGCCCTCTCATAGGTTTGCATTGGGAATTCCCTGATATGTGCTTCAGTGGTAATTTCTGATATGAGAGGGGTAGCGTGGCCATAATTGGTATGTTTGGAATAGTAGTAATAAATCCTGCTTATTGGTGAAAGCGGATTTGTTATTACTATTTTAGAAATGCCACTTTTAGAAGTGGGCATTTCTGTGTGCTTATGAGTCTTTGTGTCCTGCCTGGATGTGTATTCACCGTCTGGTTTAGACTGACAGGAGAGAGGGGATGTGCATTCACCCTAGACAGTCACAAGGGGGGTTGAGGTGTGTCCTGCCTTTCCTGGGTGACTCAGCGCTTGGCTGAATTGACCTTGACTGCATTTAGAGTAGCGGGAGGAGTTTCCCTTGCACCTGAATAGGCCTGGTCTGCATTTAGAGTAGTGAAAGGAGTTGCACCTGCACCTGAATAGGGCTGTGCCTGTCTTGTACAATGCCATCTCCGCCCCCCTGTAGAGTGTCTGGGGCCAGGGCTTGGGATGTGAATGGGGGTGTTGTGCACTTCTAAACAGTGTTTGAAGTGCCCCTCAGAACAAAGACTTTTTGAACTATAACTACAGGGGATGTGACCCCATATTTTAGATACTGCGTGGACTTGTAACCAGACACTGCTGGTTCTACACCAGAGGACTTCTGTGTGCCAGGAGGTACCGCTGTTTTGCACTGCTGGTTTTGTGGGACTAACCTGCTGCCTGTTGGGTGGCTGAAGGGACTGCCACCCTGCCAAGTGACCCTGTGTGCTGGCCTGCCTGTGGCCCGTCCTATGCCCCAGTGTTCTCCAAGGACTTTTCTCCACCTCTACTGTTGTCATGGGGGTTTCTGTCTGGATGAAGCCCTAATATTGCCCCACCGGCAATGGGACTCGTGAATATGGCCATCCAACTCTTGCTCAAGCAGCGCTGGTGCACGCTGCATGCTGGTTACTAACAACGCGTGTGGAAGCGCGTTCTGTCATACTTTCCTCATTTGTGAGACCCGGCTCTTTGTTTGGCCAAGCTGCGTGTGAAGCGATTCGTGGCACCCGAGGCAGCACACAGGGTATTCTGGTTATTGTGGCCCGAGCTCGCAGCACCCAGCTGATCGCCACGAAAGAGGCGACCGGCCTCCAGCGAGATCCCCTGTGGGTTTGGCTTCCCCACTGCCCTCGTGTTGCTGGCGCAACCAAGAGGGCCATGCGGGGACAGGGGAGTCAGGGCGGCGGCTGTGTGTAGTCAGGGCCCAATGCGCAGGTGAAGCAACAGTGCCCCATGCAGTCTGGAGAACGGGGGGGGCTGTTTTGTTTTCTGCTTTGGTCACAGCGGTCCGAGAGGCCCCAGAGGGTCCCAGACCCGCTGCCCAGGAGGAGCAGCTTGAAAGGCTGCGTTGGTGGCAGCGGCTGCGCCACGTGTTTGCGGGCAGCTACCTTGCACAACCCTGTACACGGGGGATCCAGAGAGGTCTTGCCACCCAAGATTCACATTGTGTGGGTGCCGTGGGATACAATGGATCTGTTTGGGAGTTGCCTCCGAGCAGCTCTGTTGAGCACCCTACAAGTGAGGGGCGGCGAGGCCTTCCCCCTGCCTGTGGGTCTCTGTGGGGTGCCTTGGCCCCGGCACCCCATTTCACATACTAGGCGCTTTTTTGAGGGACCGTCGGGACAGGGTGGAACCTCGACTGAGGCCCCCGGCTCCCTGTGCTAGGTTTCCTCATTACCATAGTTCCCCTAATAGCTGGGCTGGAGTGCTGGCCCCCACATGAGGAACTGCATTTACCATGTAACGTGTAAGAGAAGCGCAAGTTTGCTATATCTAGGAGAGGACTACACGATTGTGGTGATTTCCTGTGATTTATGCCCTGCCTGTTATATTGGGTGATGTTTTGCACCCTGTGTGTTTTCTCCCTCCCACCTAACTGTAGTATTTATACCCTGTGTTTCTGATTTATGATCATACCGGGTGAGGAGGTGTTTTATGACAACAAGCATTATTATGCATAATGTTGACACGATGTATGATGGCATGTGCAACCTACAAGGTGTTCACTTTAGTGCACTACTTATGTTGTTATGACAATTGCCTGATTGGCAAAGTGGTTTTATAATCTATGTGAAGTCATGACAAGTGCCTAGTGGCACAGTGATTTAGGTGATTGTGGACTAATGTGTTTTATGTGCAATACAAAGGATGTTTTTATATAACCTTGTGTGGAGTCTCATTTTGGGGTGCGCCTAGTGTGTCACTGGTGTGTGTGTGGGTTGCGAAAATGCTTTACACATCTCTGGGATAAGCTTGACTGCTCTTCCAAGCTACCAAGGGGGTGAACAGGGGTTATCTTGGGTGTGTAACTCCCTTACCCTGACTAGAGTGGTGGGTTCTGCCTGGCTTAGGTGCATACCCTAGCCAACCAGAAACCCCGTTTCTCAGACAGTGCATTCGGGGCGTAATTTATAGTTAGCTCAGGTAACTATAACTGCTGAATTTCACTGGTTTTGTATGAGTGAAATCTGAGCCCTACTATAACGTCCCTGTAACCTTTGGTTTTTTCAGTGAATGTCTAAGGTTTTTTTTAAATTCTATTCCCTACCTATAAAGTCATTGGAACCTTTGTTTTTTTCAGTGAATTTCTATGTTTTTAAAAATGTTATTTACTAAATATAACGTCCTTGTAACCTTTGGACTTTTCAGTAAATTTCTATGGTTTTTAAAAAAAATTCCCAACTGTAATCTGTCATCTTTGAGAGTGAGTGTGTGGGTGGTTGTATAGTACAGTGAGTGGGTATGTGAGTGGCTGTATGGGTCTATGAGTGAGTGTGTGAGTGTTTTGGTGGGTGTGTGAGTGGGCTCATGAGTAGCAGTATGCACCTGTGAGTGGTTGTGCGAGTGGCTGTATGGATCTGTGAGTAGATGTGTGAGTGTCTGTATGGGTCTATGAGTGAGTGTGTAAGTGACTGCATGGGCCTGTGAGTGGGAGTGTCTTAGTGGGTGTGTGAATGTGTCTGTGGATATATGAGTGGGTGTGTGAGTGCCTGTGTGGGTGTGTGAGTGCCTGTGTGGGCCTGTTAATGCCTCTTTGGGTCTGTGAGTGCCTGTGTGAGTGGGTGTGTGAGTACCTGTGTGGGTCTGTGAGTGGGTCTGTGGGTTTCTGTGTGAGTCTGTGAGTGGGCCTGGGAGTCCCTGTGTGAGTATGTGAATTGGTGTGTGAGTGCTTGTGTGGGTCTGTGAGTGGGTCTGGGAGTGTCTGTGTGGGTCTGGGAGTAGGTGTGTAAGTGCCTGTGTATGTCTGTGAGTGACTGTGTGAGAGGTGCTATGGATTTTGGGCATTTGCATTCTTAGGGTATTTGAAAGGGAGAACCATAAACTCTGCTCTCACCAGAAGACAAAAAGAAAGAAACCACTCACCACTCACCACAATCACTACACATCACATTGTGCTCCAATTGATCAACAATGAATTCACCTCCATTAAGGATTTCATATCGTTTTTCACAGTGGAAGAGGAGGGAACACACTTGCTTTGCCTTTGCAAAGTTCAAAAAGTTTGCATCATTTATGCTTTACAGAAGTGGAGCTTTAACTGGGGAACCTGTTGTGTTTATATTTGTAAGTGCTTCCCTTTGAGGTTTAATTTTTGTGAAATGAGCATCATGGTCATAATGGAATCTCATTTTTTCCAAGAAGAATCCACAGTTTTGCTGAGAATGTCCACCCAACTGGAGTGCTTTCTACTGGTTAATTAGTAAGTGCTACCTCGTTGGGTTAATGTCCAGTGCCTATTCTACACTACAGCTGCGTAAAGGACCACGAGGTAATGTCTCCATTGACCTTGTGTCTTCATTCACAAATCTGAAATAACATGAATTCTCGGCAAGAGTGCAAAGAGGGGCATCTCCATCAAACAGAGGTACTTCCTCTTAACTATATGAAGTAAGTGCTTCTTTTGTTTGGTGGAGATGTCCTTGTATTCCTCTCTATCAAGAATGTGTCACTAAATTCATGGTGAAACGCGCTCAGGGGCCTTTTGGTAACATTTCCATCATCGTGGGAAAAGGTGGGAAGGCCTTTGCATACTACTAAGGAAAACGGGTGGTTGCCAAACGAGCGGAGCTTGCAGATGATTTTGGGCATTTGCATACTCGGGGTAATTAAAATAGAGGCCCATGGTCTCTGTTTTTATTTTTTTCAAGGGGAGAGGGGCTGCGTGGCCCCCTTTCCCCGGCCTATTTTAGCCCGAGGACCCAATCCCCTGGGACCGGGCCAAAAATCAGTGGGGGAGAGGGCCACACGGCCCCCCCCCAGCCGATTTTAGCCCCGGGGACCCCGTCCCCAGGGCCAGGACAAAATCAATGGGGAAGGTGGGCTGCACAGCCCCCGGGTTGATTTTGGCCCTAGGGACCCCAGCTCCGGGGCCCAGGCGCTTCATGCTGGGTTCCCTGGAGTCCACCCAGGTCACCCAGTCTCTGGTGCTGGGGACAGTGTGGCAGCCTTAATGCCCCCGTGGTCCCTGTCAGCTCCTCACCTCCAGTGGGAGTCGGCATGCTCCCACATGTAGGGAGCAGCAAAAAATGCTGCTCCCTGTGCGTGAGAGAAAAACTTTTATCTGTTTTCCTGCCCACTTGACAGCAGGCAGGAAAGCAGATGAAAACTCTGCTTCCAGTGAGCTGGAGCAGTTTTCCTGCTCCTGCCCACTGGGAGTGAAGTTACTTTTTGCTCTCGCTTGGGGGAGCTGTCAAAGCTCCCGCCAAGCGAGAGCACACAGCTATGTCCTGGGGGTGGGCACCACGGCACATAGTGTTTCCAGGAGGGGGGACAGGCGGCCCCCTCCTTTTTTTTGCACAGGGCCATCCCTGGGGAGGTGGTGCTCCTCGGGACCGTAAAAGACCATGGAGGGTGCCACGCAGCCCCTCTCCCACTTTGCATTAGGCCATGACTCAGGGATGTTGTGGTCCCTGGGGCAAAATATGGCCCAGAAGGGGGGGCTGTGCTGCCCCCTCCCTTTTTTTCAGTTGTTCTGTGCCCCGGGGAGGTGGAAGTCCCTGGGACAATTTTGAAGTAGGAGTGGGTGAGCGCGACACCCCTCTTTTTAAATTCATAAGCCCCAGGGAGGTGGTGGTCCCCATAACCTTTAAAGGCCCGAGGAGGGGGTCACACGCCCCCTCTCCTATTTTAACAATAGGGTGTGTGGAGGTGGTGTTCTCCGGGGGGCAAAACTTCCCTTGTGGAGGGGGGCAGCATTCACCCCCTCCAATTTTTACAATTTAAAACATGCCCCTGGGACCTGTGCCACCCGAGGCTGAACAAAAGAACAAGTGCGGGAGACCGCGCTTTGTTTAAAAAAAAAATGTTGCTGCAAAATCACGAATCTGCTGCAATTTTCCTGGCAAAATTTAAAAAAATGCTTTTTGGCCCTGGCGGGGTCCCTAGGGGACCCCAGCACCAGGCCCATGGGGTCAGGGTATTTCTACCCTGCCCCTCCTCTGTTTTTCAGGTTTTTGTTTGGGACTCGGCTGAGACTGTGCCCCAAAATGGCTGTCAACACTTCTTGGTTGAAGTGTTGGCAGCCAGTGAGATCTCTGCATGAGATCAGGAAGTTTCGCAGAGGGTTTGCGCCTCTAGGTATACAAATTTGGTTTTCCTTTAATATCTCCAAAACTACTGAAGCGATTTACAACAAATCACAAAAAGGTCACCTTTTGGACCAAGATCTACCTTTCTGCCAAATTCGGTGTAATTCGGTTTAGTGGTTTGGTTGTGTCTAAAATCTCTACAGGAATTAACATGGGAAAAGCAATTTTTAACTTCCCCTTTTTCTTGGCACCCACTTGATGGATGACCCCAAAACTTTCCATGCACAACCAGAATCAGGAGGTCACAATTTTAGGAAACTTTCGTGAAGATTCATCAATCGGCACCAAACTAATAAGCAAGTCAAAAATGTTTTTCCTACGGAAACTAGTTCCTAACTATTAACTACCTACTGGCGACCGACAGAAGGTTCTATATATATATATTATATATATATATATATATATTAACTCCAAGAAGCGGAGCACTCCGGGGATCTTGAGAAACGGTTTATTATCGCAAATGATTTCGGTTTGTTACCTTCTTCAGTGCTAAAACCATTTAAAATTTCGCTCAGCTTTCAGTCCTTACTCATAAACACTCCATTGGTGGGGCAAGAACCAATCAGAAACGACCCATTTCGCATCGGCATGAATAACAGGTAATTGGGGCCTCAATGTCCCATAATTCACCATTTTTCAATTTGCGTTATTCAAGTCTTTTATGGCCTTTGTCATTTAGCCCAATTTTGTGTCATCTCGTGTGGGTAGCCACTATTTTGTTGTTCGGAAGCTGAGCTATTCCCCTCGCCAACCGCTGGTTTTCAATCGCACATACACCTGTGGGTGTCCCTCATATGGTCGAGGCACCCCAGACTCCATAGTCGGCGCCCTTGCAGGACGACAGGCGCTGGCAGTGGTGGTTCAGGCACGCCAACATCATCCCAAACACAGTTCCACCAGGCGGCCGAACACAAACGAAATGCATTTGCGATAATAAACTGTTTCTCAAGATCCCCGGAGTGCTCCGCTTCTTGGAGTTGTTGTGTAACATGACGGACTCACCTGCCGTCCACGGATGCACCCGCTGTTGTGTTCGGCCGCCTGGTGGAACTGTGTTTGGGATATATATATATAATATATATATATCCACAACCAGCTCCGGCACAACAACTCTCCTTGCCAGAAAACGACACCGCAGTTCCAAGCTTTCAGGTAACCTTTTATTCAGTTAATTCCGGGCTCCCCTGCCTTGATCACACACCTGCCTGATATATATATATATATATATATCAGCAAAGCTCCTTTCAAATTAAAAGTCGTGCACTCATGGAGTCAATGAACCAATTTTATTATACCAATTTACAGACGCGCTTCGGCAGCTATACCTTTATCAATGCTCCTGGTAACTGAAGACGACAATCTGACAATTTCATTTAAATTTATGAAGCCACACTCCCATTGGTGTTTTTGCGTGGCTATTGAGGAAGGACAAACAATCCGATGTTTGAATCCTTGATTTAGGGCCGCCATGCCAGTAAGTGCAATGTTCAATTAATATTCAATTAATATCCAATGACGGTATTAGTGTATAATGACTAATGATTTCACTTTCACAAAAAATATACAATTTCGCCGTTCACAAACAGTGTCCCTAAATAAACACCAATACCAAATGATGTTCCCCATTTACTGGCAGTCCATATTGAGTCCTTCCTCTTTAAGAAAGCTTCCATTACTATTGTCCAAGCCTTTTCAGCAGATAAAATCCTTATGATTGCCCCTCGTCTGCTGCCTGCGATATTACTGCGGAAATCGAAGACTTACAGCTGCAGGAATTATGCCCAATGGCAATTAATCCTCAGGTTTGTATAACCCCCAACAGTGGTCAGCAAGCTATATGCCTATTTCTCCACAGGCAGCGGTTCTGGCAGCATACATATATTGCTGCGCTCAGGTTCCACCCAGGCTGCCGAACTCCTAATGATACGGGTGCACCGTGCGTGAGGGTGAGTTCACAGATAAACAGCAAAGCTCCTTTCAAATTGAAAGCCATGCAATCACGGTGTCAATGAACCAATTTTATTATACCAATATGCAGACGCGTTTTGGCAGCTATGCCTTTATCAATGATCCTGGTAACTGAAGACGACTGTTAGACTTGGCATCTTTTGGCGTGTTTCCCCTGACTTTTTGCTTTCTGACCTCCCGGTTTTGACTCTGTTTTTGCTGGTGTAATGATTCTGCGCACTTTCCTCACTGCTGTCCAGTAGGAAAGTGCAAGTGCTCCTGTATAAAATGTGTTATGGATTGGCGTTTCCATGATTGGCCTATTTGGTTTATGTGTCAGTCCCTTGTAAAGTGCACTGCGAGTGCCAGGGCCTATAGACCAAATGATGTTGGTGGGCTGCAGCACTGGATTGTGCCACCCACGCAAACATCCCGTAAAGTGTAACTCGGGCCTGCCAACGCAGAGCCTGTGCGCAGCCTGGGGCTGCCATGTCGACTTGGCAAGTGCACACACTTGCAAGTCCCTAAACCTTCCCTTTACTACATGTTAGTCACCCCTAAGGTAGGCCCAAGGTACCCCTGTGGGCAGGGTGCGTTGTATGCGAAAGGTAGGACATGCCCTGGTGTGTGTGGCATGTCCTGATAGTGAACTACAGCCTAGTTCGTTTTTCACTATTGCAAGGCTACCTGTTCCCCCTAGGCCAGAACGGGCAGTTTTGATTATTACAGCTTATAATCCTAACTGACCCCGGGAACATGGTAGAAATTCGAGTTTAGTATGCCTGGACTCAGAATGATAAAATGCATCTTTTAGTGAAGTTGGTTTTAACATTCTGTGTTTGAAAATACCACTTTTAGAAAGTGGGTATTTTCTTGTCTAACCATCCAAGCCTGCCTCTGCGAGGTTGTGTATTCCTTGTCTGGAGTGTGAGTGACATGGGGCTGGGGGATGCCAGGAGACAGGGTGAGTCAGCACAGGGCTGAATAGCCAGATCTACAGGTAGATGGGTGGGAGGGGTCGCACCTGGGCCCTGAATAGGACAGTGCCTTCCCTCCACAATGCTGGCTCCACCTCCTGTGGTGCGTCTGATGTCCCTGGCCTACTCACTGAAAGAAGGGACGGAGACTTGTCAACAAAGTGCTCCAGAACTGGTTTGGACTAGGCAAAGGCCTCTCTGCCTTCAGAGAACAAAGGAATTTGGGATATAAATATTGGGGCCCTGACCCCATGAATTTAGATCTCGCTGGAATCAAGGAACCTGCCAAGACGAAGAGCTGGAAGAGCTGCCAGGAGGAGTACTGCCCCTTTGCTGTGTTGTTGCTTTGTTGGGTTGGCCTGCAGTTGCTGCTTCTGTCTTGGGCAGTGAAAGGACTGGACTGAACTTTCTACAAACTTGTGCTGAGTATCTCCAAGGGCCTGGAACCGAGCTGGCCTCCTGTTAAGAAGTCTCAGGGACTGCAAAGACTTCACAAGCCTCTGGGTACCGCTTCTGGAACGCTGTTTCAGTTGCCACAGAGGAAGGGAACTGCAACCGACGCCGTCAACCGAATCCATCCCTGGCCGGTGACCTGTTTGCACCGCAGACCGCATCGCCCCGCTTCGCATCGCAACCCTGGTCTCACCGTGGGCGACGTCCGACGCCGCCAACATCGAGCCGCTGCTTGCACCGTGACCTGTGGGCACCGCAGTCCGCATCGCATCGCATCGCTTCACTGAACCAGCCGGACCCGACCGATGCGGTCGCTGCAATTGGCTCAAGAGTCGTGACCGCATCGCATTTGGGGCACCGCTCGCACGTCTGCGACGCACCGCTCCGACTCGCACCGCTGTCCGACGCCAGCTTCCGCACTCCGGCTTGGTCGCCTGCATCGCAACCTGTCAGCACCGCGATCGAGCATCGTCTCACCCTGCATCGCACGCCTTGGACTCACCGACTCCGTCTGCACGACGCTCATCGAGCCGCTGCCTGCACCGCATCGAGGGACACCGCACCTTGCATCGCTCCGTCTTGCACCGCAACCGCGACGAACGCCGACCGGCTCGTACACTCTCGTACCAGCCACAACGAGAAAGGTACTGTAACCGAGTCTGTTCATGACTCTGCTGGCCCGTATCGACGCGGTCGGCTGGAACTGTTAGACTCTGTGGTTTTCAGCATCGCGGTAGGCTCGGACGGAGCTACCGACTCGTACGAACTTTGCTTTTGTGCTATTCCTGCAAAGAAGAAGTTACCGTATCAAGTATTCGTTTTTAAAGTACAGTATTGTGGATTTCTGTCGTAATTGGTCTTGTCTTGAGTATATAAAATATTGGTTATTTTTCTAAACTGGTGTGGTGTCCGTTTGTAGTGCTTACACTGTATTACTGTTGGTTATGTGCAAATGCTTTACACACTGCCTCTGAATTAAGCCTGACTGCTCGTGCCAAGCTACCACGAGGGTGAGCAGGGGTTACTTCACGAGTGTAACACCCTTACCCTGACTAGGAAGAAGGGTCCCTACTTGGACAAAGGTGCAAGCCCTTGCCAACTAGAGATCCCATTTCTAACATTGGTTGTCAGCGGTGAGGATAGGACTTGTGTTTGCACTTGACTTACAGTGATTGGTGTGCACTACTACCATATCGCAGACCATTACGTACCACATACTGGTTCTTTTTCTTTTGGCCTATTTTTGATCTTGCCAGTTTTCAACTCACTACTTTTGTCATGCCTGAATCAATTGCATCATCCGTTGCATCTCTGGAAGTTATCTTTGAGGAGGATAGGTTGGAATCCTACGCCGTAAAGGAGCTACGAGCGATTTGTAAAAACCTGAAAGTCCAAATTAAAGGCCTCACAAGGAAGGAGGAGCTACAGAAGGCGCTGAGGGACTGGGTAGCAGCCAGACATGCCAATGGGCAGCCTGGTAATCTCAGTGAGGAGGTGGAGGAGCCTATTTCCAGGGTGGATGTGCTTTTGGGTAGGGGGAACCCGCCAGGTCAGGCAGCAGCAGTCTGTCCCCAGAGGAGCTGGAGGACAGGCGGGAGGCAAGGCAGTTTGAGCTGCAGAAGCTCAGGCTGGAGAGTGAGCGGGAGGAGAAGAGATTGGCCATAGAGGAGAGGAAGATGCTCTTAGAGCATGAGAGAGAACTGAAGGAGCTAGAACTTAGGAGTAAGTCGGGCTCAGATGGTGGCAGCAATTCGTCCAGAAAGGCAGACAGGATTGTGCACATTCCCAAGAACGTAGGCAAGGAGTTCAAGAAGGGGGATGACATACAAAGGTGGTTTCAGGGTTATGAGGCAGCCATACACATGAATGGGGTCCCTGAGGAGAAGTGGGGAGCAGGATTGTGGCCACTTTTCCCTGAAGAAGCAAGGGATGCTCTGATAGCTTTGGGTAAGGGGTATCACCTCACCTATGCTGACATGAAGGATGCCCTTCTCACTAAGTATGGTCTTACTCCTGAAAAGTACAGGGATCAGTTCAGGTCCAGTAAGAAGTCTGATGCCAACACTTGGTTGGAATGTGTGGATGTGTTCTGCAGGTCGCTGGATGGTTGGGTAAAGGGCAGTAGTGTAACAGATTTTCAGGGGCTCTACAACTTGATTGCATGGGAGCACTTGTCTAGTCTATGTTTTGCAGATCTGCGCCAGCACCTAGTTGATAGTAAGCTAACTGACCCCAGGAAGCTTGCTATGGAAGCGGACCGCTGGGTGAGTACCAGGGTCCACAAGAAAGCGTTTGGGGAGACTCAGCCAAAGGTGGGCAGGGTCCCCAGCAGAAAGGTGGGGGGACAAGGGTAAAGCACAGGAGTTCTCTAAAGGGCCCCAAACTAGTACCCAGGGTAAAGGTTCCCAGCCCCCCGGTGATAAGAAGAAAGGGGTCTCTACAGGGAAGCCTGTTGAGACCGGCCCCCGCAAGTGTTATGCATGTGACCAGGTAGGTCACTTTAAGGGGGACCCCAAGTGCCCAAAGGGGACACAGCCACCCACCGGTGGACAGTCCAAAGTGTTGGCTAGTGTAGCGCTTGGGGAGGAGGGGTGCCCACAGGAGGGTGGGGATCCCGCAGAAATTACCCTTGTCTCACTAGGGGACAGTGAGATGGTCCCAGGAGACCAGGTGCCCCCTAACACAAAGAAATATAGCACCTGGGTGACCATCAATGGGAACAGGGTAGAGGCTCTCAGAGACACTGGAGCCAGTGTGACCTCAGTCCGGTGTCACCTGGTGTTTGAGAAGCAAGTAGTCCCCGGAGCATTCCACCAAGTAGTTGCGGTAGACAACTCAGAGCGCCAATGTATGGTGGCGCAGGTTCCCTTTGAATGGGGGGGGTCTCAGGTCCCTTGAGGGTGGTTGTGAGCCCTACCATGCCTGTAGATTGTCTGCTAGGAAACGACCTGGAGCAGTCCTCATGGAAGGAGGTTGAGCTCAGGTCTCACTTGGAGATGCTTGGGTTGCCAGAGTGGGCATGCGTATCTACTCGGTCAATGGCAGCCAGAAAGGGTGATCGAGAGGACTTGGAGCCTGAAACAGTGGCCCAAGTCCCTGCCAAGAGAAAGGGCCGGGCGCGGGAAACCGGCCCCGAAGTTCCCACGGACCGGGAGGAGGCGGACCTCGAGGGGGACGCCCGGTGCCTACAGGGGAGCAGGTAGCCGAACTGGGAGACATCTCTGAGCTGACCCATTGGCAGCAAGAAGGGGGTCCCACCAGGGAGGAGTTCTGCAGGGAGCAGAACGAGTGCCCTACTCTGGAGGGTCTGCGGCGGCAGGCTGCAGACCAGGCAGCTGGTAATCAGTCCGGGTCACATCTGATCTACTGGGAGAGTGGTCTCCTATACAGTGAGCCTAAGGTTGCTGAGCCTGGGTCAGCCCGTGTGCTGGTGGTACCCCAGCGCTTCAGGACCTTCCTACTGGGTCTGGCTCATGACGTGCCTTTGGCAGGACATTTGGGGCAGGACAAGACCTTTGACAGGCTTGTCACCCACTTCTTTGGCCCCAAATGCGAAGGCAGTCAGATGCACACTGTAGGTCTTGCCAAACTTGCCAGGCAAGTGGTAAGAGTGGGAGGAAGGTCAAAGCTCCTCTCCAACCTTTTCCTGTTGTTGGAACACCCTTTGAAAGGGTAGGGATGGATATTGTGGGGCCACTGGATCCCAAGACAGCCATGGGCAACAGGTACATCCTGGTCTTGGTGGACCATGCCACCCGGTACCCGGAGGCAATCCCTCTCAGGACAACGACGGCGCCAGTGGTGGGCCGGGCGTTAATGGGGATCTTTTCCCGTGTGGGATTCCCAGAGAGGTGGTTTCTGATAGGGGACCAATTTCATATCCAAGTATATGACATCCCTGTGGAAGGAGTGTGGTGTAACCTACAAGTTCACCACTCCTTACCACCCAAAAGGAAACGGTCTGGTGGAGAGATTCAACCAGACCTTGAAAGGCATGATCAAGGGTCTAACGGAACCCATGAGGCGTAAGTGGGACGTCCTCTTGCCATGCCTACTCTTTGCATACAGGGAGGTGCCTCAGAAGTCTATTGGGTTCAGCCCCTTTGAGCTCCTGTATGGCCACCCTGTCAGAGGACCTCTGAGTTTGGTAAAGGAAGGCTGGGAGGCAGCTCCCAGGAAAACTCCCCAGGATGTATTTAGCTACATGCTGGCCTTTAGAAACCAAACTGCCCGCTTCAGGAAACTCGCTCAGGCGAACCTAGAAGCAAGCCAGGAAGAAATGAAGAGATGGTATGACCAGAATGCCACTCTGGTCGAATTTCAACCTGGGCAAAAAGTGTGGGTCATGGCCCCAGTGGCACCTTGTGCCTTGCAGGACAAGTGGACTGGGCCATATGAGGTAAAGGAGCGCAAAAGTGGCGTCACCTACCTGGTGGATTTGCAGGCTCCAAGGAACCCTTTGAGGGTCCTTCACGTGAACCGCCTCAAGCCCCACTTCGAGAGGTCCGAAGTGAGTATGCTCTTGGCGACAGATGATGGGGTGGAAGAAGAGAGTGAGCCTCTCCCTGACCTCCTGTCTACCAAGGAGCATGATGGGTCAGTAGAGGGTGTGGTCCTCTCCCCTACTCTGACTCAGGAGCAGCAGGGGGACTGTCGCCAGTTGTTGGGACAGTTCGCCCCACTGTTCTCTCTGACTCCCGGTGTTACTCACTGGTGTACCCATGACGTGGACACTGGTGACAGCCCTCCTGTGAAGCACAAGATTTACAGGTTGACTGACCGGGTCAGAGCCAGCATCAAGGAGGAGGTCTCTAAGATGTTGGCGTTAGGGGTGATTGAGCCCTCCCACAGTCCTTGGGCCAGCCCAGTGGTCTTGGTCCCAAAGGCTGCGGCGCCCGGTGCCACTCCAGAACTCCGGTTTTGTGTGGACTACCGTGGGCTCAATGCCGTCACCAGGACTGACGCGCACCCCATCCCCAGAGCTGATGAGCTCATTGATCGGTTGGGAGCTGCCCGGTTCCTCAGCACGTTTGATTTGACGTCTGGGTACTGGCAGATTGCCTTAACCGATGGGGCCAAGGAGAGATCAGCATTCTCAACCCCAGAAGGTCATTACCAATTCCGGGTGATGCCCTTTGGGTTGAAGAATGCCCCTGCCACCTTTCAGAGGTTGGTCAATCAGGTGTTGGCTGGGCTGGAGGATTTCAGTGCCGCCTACCTGGATGACATTGCTGTGTTCAGTTCCAGCTGGGAAGAACATTTACAGCACCTTGAGAAAGTGTTGAGGGCTCTGCAAGGTGCAGGCCTCACGATCAAGGCCAGTAAGTGCCAGATCGGGCAGGGTTCTGTGGTGTACTTGGGACACCAGGTAGGGAGCGGCCAGGTGGCGCCCCTACAACCCAAGATTGACACCATTCTGGCTTGGGAGCCGCCCAAGACCCAGACAGAGGTGAGAGCCTTCTTAGGTCTCACCGGCTACTATAGGAGATTTGTTAAGGGCTATGGCACCATCGTTGCCCCCTTAACAGAGCTGACCTCTAAGAGGCAGCCCAGGAAAGTGATCTGGACTGAGTCCTGCCAGAAAGCTTTTGATGCCCTGAAGGCAGCCATGTGCACGGCGCCCGTGCTCAAGGCACCTGACTTCTCCAAAGAATTTGTCGTGCAGACTGACGCTTCAGAGCATGGTGTGGGAGCGGTGCTCTCACAACTGAATCGAAGAGGGCCTGGATCAGCCTGTAGTCTTCCTTAGCAGGAGACTACTTCCCAGGGAACAGAGGTGGAGTGCCATAGAAAGGGAAGCTTTTGCTGTGGTCTGGGCGCTGAAGAAGTTGAGACCATACCTGTTTGGGACTCACTTCCGGGTTCAGACAGACCACAGGCCCCTCAGATGGTTGATGCAAATGAGGGGTGAGAATCCAAAACTGCTGAGGTGGTCCATCTCCCTACAGGGAATGGACTTTACGGTGGAACACCGTCCTGGTACAGAACACGCCAACGCAGATGGTCTGTCCAGGTTCTTCCGCCTTAGTGAAAAGAACTCCAATGGGGTTGGGTAGTTCTCCCTACTTTCAGCTGGAGGGACATGTGTTAGACTTGGCATCTTTTGGCGTGTTTCCCTGACGTTTTGCTTTCTGACCTCCCGGTTTTGACTCTGTTTTTGCTGGTGTAATGATTCTGCGCACTTTCCTCACTGCTGTCCAGTAGGAAAGTGCAAGTGCTCCTGTATAAAATGTGTTATGGATTGGCGATTCCATGATTGCCCTATTTGGTTTATGTGTCAGTCCCTTGTAAAGTGCACTGCGAGTGCCAGGGCCTATAGACCAAATGCTGTTGGTGGGCTGCAGCACTGGATTGTGCCACCCACGCAAACAGCCCGTAAAGTGTAACTCGGGCCTGCCAACGCAGAGCCTGTGCGCAGCCTGGGGCTGCCATGTCGACTGGCAAGTGCACACACTTGCAAGTCCCTAAACCTTCCCCTTTACTACATGTTAGTCACCCCTAAGGTAGGCCCAAGGTACCCCTGTGGGTGGGGTGTGTTGTATGCGAAAGGTAGGACATGCCCTGGTGTGTGTGGCATGTCCTGATAGTGAACTACAGCCTAGTTCGTTTTCACTATTGCAAGGCTACCTGTTCCCCCTAGGCCAGAACGGGCAGTTTTGATTATTACAGCTTATAATCCTAACTGACCCGGGAACATGGTAGAAATTCGAGTTTAGTATGCCTGGACTCAGAATGATAAAATGCATCTTTTAGTGAAGTTGGTTTTAACATTCTGTGTTTGAAAATACCACTTTTAGAAAGTGGGTATTTTTCTTGTCTAACCATCCAAGCCTGCCTCTGCGTGATTGTGTATTCCTTGTCTGGAGTGTGAGTGACAGGGGCTGGGGGATGCCAGGAGACAGGGTGAGTCAGCACAGGGCTGAATAGCCAGATCTACAGGTAGATGGGTGGGAGGGGTCGCACCTGGGCCCTGAATAGGACAGTGCCTTCCCTCCACAATGCTGGCTCCACCTCCTGTGGTGCGTCTGATGTCCCTGGCCTACTCACTGAAAGAAGGGACGGAGACTTGTCAACAAAGTGCTCCAGAACTGGTTTGGACTAGGCAAAGGCCTCTCTGCCTTCAGAGAACAAAGGAATTTGGGATATAAATATTGGGGCCCTGACCCCATGAATTTAGATCTCGCTGGAATCAAGGAACCTGCCAAGACGAAGAGCTGGAAGAGCTGCCAGGAGGAGTACTGCCCCTTTGCTGTGTTGTTGCTTTGTTGGGTTGGCCTGCAGTTGCTGCTTCTGTCTTGGGCAGTGAAAGGACTGGACTCAACTTTCTACAAACTTGTGCTGAGTATCTCCAAGGGCCTGGAACCGAGCTGGCCTCCTGTTAAGAAGTCTCAGGGACTGCAAAGACTTCACAAGCCTCCTGGGTACCGCTTCTGGAACGCTGTTTCAGTTGCCACAGAGGAAGGGAACTGCAACCGACGCCGTCAACCGAATCCATCCCTGGCCGGTGACCTGTTTGCACCGCAGGCCGCATCGCCCCGCTTCGCATCGCAACCCTGGTCTCACCGTGGGCGACGTCCGGCGCCGCCAACATCGAGCCGCTGCTTGCACCGTGACCTGTGGGCACCGCAGTCCGCATCGCATCGCTTCACTGAACCAGCCGGACCCGACCGACGCGGTCGCTGCAACTGGCTCAAGAGTCGTGACCGCATCGCATTTGGGGCACCGCTCGCACGTCTGCGACGCACCGCTCCGACTCGCACCGCTGTCCGACGCCAGCTCCCGCACTCCCGGCTTGGTCGCCTGCATCGCAACCTGTCAGCACCGCATCGAGCATCGTCTCACCCTGCATCGCACACCTTGGACTCACCGACTACCGTCTGCACGACGCTCATCGAGCCGCTGCCTGCACCGCATCGAGGACACCGCACCTTGCATCGCTCCGTCTTGCACCGCAACCGCGACGAACGCCGACCGGCTCGTACACTCCGTACCAGCCACAACGAGAAAGGTACTGTAACCGAGTCTGTTCATGACTCTGCTGGCCCGTATCGACGCGGTCAGCTGGAACTGTTAGACTCTGTGGTTTTCAGCATCGCGGTAGGCTCGGACGGAGCTACCGACTCGTACGAACTTTGCTTTTGTGCTATTCCTGCAAAGAAGAAGTTACCGTATCAAGTATTCGTTTTTAAAGTACAGTATTGTGGATTTCTGTCGTAATTGGTCTTGTCTTGAGTATATAAAATATTGGTTATTTTCTAAACTGGTGTGGTGTCCGTTTGTAGTGCTTACACTGTATTACTGTTGGTTATGTGCAAATGCTTTACACACTGCCTCTGAATTAAGCCTGACTGCTCGTGCCAAGCTACCACGAGGTGAGCAGGGGTTACTTCACGAGTGTAACACCCTTACCCTGACTAGGACGAAGGGTCCCTACTTGGACAAAGGTGCAAGCCCTTGCCAACTAGAGATCCCATTTCTAACAACGACAATCTGACAATTTCATTTAAATTTATGAAGCCACACTCCCATTGGTGTTTTTGCGTGGCTATTGAGGAAGGACAAACAATCCGATGTTTGAATCCTCTATTTAGGGCCACCATGCCAGTAAGTGCAATGTTCAATTAATATTCAATTAATATCCAATGACGGTATTAGTGTATAGTGACTAATGATTTCACTTTCACAAAAAATATACAATTTCGCCGTTCACAAACAGTGTCCCTAAATAAACACCAATACCAAAAGATGTTCCCCACTTACTTGCAATATATATTATTTTTTTCACTGAAAAAACAAAGGTTAAAGGGACATTATAGTTAAGTGAAAATGTCAATTAAAACATACCATTTTAAATTAAGAAAACCACTGAATTTCACCCATTATAGTTATCTCAATTAACAGTAACTTCAGCCCTAAAGTATACATATCTCACGCCCCGCTATGTACAGTGTTGTCACCAATGGTGTAATTTCAGATGTTGTAGTCAATCATGTCATTGACTATGTCATGAGTGATGTAGTATGCAAGGTAATTAGCAGTGCATGGTGAGAGCACACCTTATAGTTACTTTATGGCTCCAGTGTCACTTAATGGTATTGAAGACAACTGATTGATTGAGGGTGAAAAGGCAGTGGTGACATATATTTGAAAACTTGCTGCATCATTAATAACTTGTAGTGTCACTAGCTTGGTGCTGCAGTATAGATGAAAGCCAGATTGGTAAGAATGAGGGAGATTATTGAAATCATTGTGGTTTTGAGATGAAGAGTTCAAGCACTACACCATTATCAATAATTTCTGGAGGAAGGAAATAAGTGTAATCGGATCAACTGGGTGACAGCTATTATTTTCGAACAATAAGTACATTTAGCCAATTTTCATGGAGCAAGCAAATATGCTGCTCTCAAGATGGTATTGATGATATTTACGTTACACTAAGGGCAGTAGCAGTAAGTTACTTGATGATGATGGATGGTATTTTTATGCCTCTATATAGAATACTACTACATCAGAATGTCACTACATAGAATCACCTACATAAAATGAGTACTAGTGAGAATACGGAAAGTATCACTACTGGGGACACCACTGCAGTAAATAATGCAAATGCACTAACTTTAAGCCTAACTGTTGCACGGTGAAAGTATTATACAATATGGTGTGGGTGCATTACCATGTAATACTAGCAAGATACACAAAGATGGACCCCAGGTACTCTCTCAGTACACCTTCTCTTAGTCCTGATAGAGTCAAAAAGAGGAGACAGGCTACTTAGAGGAACATGTGCTAAGCTTTTCACATCACCAACATGGACGATAAGTAATTGACACGACTCGAGAGGAAACCGACAGCAATTTATGAATATAGCTCTGATTTTTAAATATTTTTAGACGCCAAATTTAAATCAATACATACAATATAACTGAAGTTATCAATTTTAAAGCATTAAATAAATCAATACTTTGCAATGTGAAAACATTAACGTTATTGTCAATGGGAAAAACACATATATGCAGTCGGTTACTTAGAGAGTGAGTTCAACAGAACCCACTCAGAGTTAAGGTCTTGTGAGTAAGGGTAGGTGGCGAACTCCGCTCCGCCAGCGGAGTTTATTGAGTTTTGCCAACTCCGCGCTCCGCTGGGAAAGCGGAGTGTTGCAAAAACTCTGATTCCGCAGCGTGGCGGACTTTGCCCCTGGCACCCACCCCTAGGAAGGCCACTGCGGTTTACTTGGTCCTGGATCTGGCGTTCTCCGCCGTGCCCGGGCTGTCCTCCTCCTCCTGGCTGTCTACTCATCAGTGCAAAACCCCTATGCTGAACGTCTTGGGAGGACTGCGCACATGCGCAGTCCTCCCAAGACGTACAGCATATGGGTTTTGCACCTACGAGGAGACAGGAGGAGGAGGACAGCCCGGGCATGGCGGAGACCGCCAGATCCAGGTGAGCCAAGCAGGTGGCAGTCTGGGGGTCAGGAACCCTTCAGGTCTGCTGCCTGCATCGCAGGTTAGGGCGGAGCGGAGCAGAATTTCATGTAGTTTTCAGGAAACTCCGTGGAATTCCGCGTAGTGGCACTCTGCCTACTCCGCCCACCCTTACGTGTGAGTCCCTAGACCGTTCATGACAGCTAGCACAATTTTACCTGACTCAGGGGAGCGGGGTGCAGAGGTGCACTTTAGCTGTCAAACAGAGCGGTCAATCAGGCTTGCGGTATTGGAAAGATTACCTTAGCAAACAGGTACTTTGCAAGGCGAGTTGAGCAAAACCCTTTGGAACTGAAGCAGGGAGCTGGCCCTGGACCAGACCTCTCCAGGCAGATCTGATCTACCTGGCTTGGGGGACTTGGGTGCAGCGGTGCTCTTGGCTATCCGTGGTGCTGAACAGGATCCGTGGTAACTGGTGCTGGCAGGAGTGTCAAGAGAGGGCAAAAACAAATGCTTGATCTTTATAACAGAGCCACTAGGGTGGATGGTTGTACTGGCAGCTTGATCTTTTCTCTTGAACCATCGAATGAAGCAGGTAGTAGTCTGACTGACCACCAACAAGCCTTGGCACCAGCAAATGCAACGACTTATGAAATCTTCTTACAGAGGACCAGGGGAGCAATGTAGACATTTGAGCCTCACAGAGGGTCGAAGTCACAGCTCCTTGAAGATGCCTGACCACCTTTCTTTGGGCAGATTCACTTCGGAGCCCAGAAAATAGTCCTTCAGTGGTTGTGTAAGTGCCGTTTGGTCCTACCGACTGCAGGGGACTAGTACCTTTAGTCCTAGGGAGTTTTTGTGAAGTCTTTACGTTGCAGAGTGGTTCACCTTCCTTTTGGAAGCAGTCTCTGGTCCTGGGCAAGTCGTAGTCCAGCGGGTGCAGGATGGCTGTCATATGTGCAGTACTTCGTGTCTTTCCTATTGTGCTGCCCTGCTCTTGTGCAGATACAAGTTTTTTCTTGTTTCACGTCGAATCTAAGGTTCTGGTGCCTGTGTGCCCCTTAAATCCTGGATTTAGGGGATGTTAGTAGGGAGGACTAGTAGCCAATGGGCATTTAATCCTGCGGCTAATCTGCCCCAGTAGTGATGACATTTTGTGGGTGTATGTCATAAATAACTAGTCAGAACCTGATTTTAAGGCTAAATTCAAGATGGCCAAAACCATCCTCTATTGCATACCTCAGCTGCCAGCCCCTAGAAGAGTGGCCAGCCATGGGGAGGTGGACGCCTCCTCCATTACTAATTTCCTGCCTGCCCGTGAAAAACAGTGCTTGTGGCAGGGGAAAGCTTTGTCCTCGAGTGGGGGACAGTTCCAGTGGTGCCAGTGAAGCCTTTGAGGCCCACTGCCACACCGGTGTAATCATTAGCCATCCTGTGTGGGTGGAGGTGTCACCTCCTGCTCACACAGGTCTTTCGTTTCTGGGAGCGGCAGACACTTCCCAGCATGAGGTCAGACTTCTGTCTTGGCGGCAATCCTTCAAAAAAGCCTTCCAAGGCACAAGAACACTGTGTTAACTTGGCGGACACTGTCTGAAGTGCCCCCTAGGTACACGCTGGTTAAACCTTGACACCACCATCGTGTCGGGGGTTAAAAAAGTGTGCTTTTTGGCACCAGTCATGAAAGAAATTGGCCGGGCAATCAGGGAGTTGGACATATAGGGAATGCCCATATGCCAGCTCATGTTATCCGATGGTCTGCCGGTCACTTGTGGTAGAATCCTACCACAGGGCAATATATGCTTGCATATATTTTCAGACATATAATATAATGCACCCTGCCTCCTGGGCTATAGGAGGCCTACCTTAGGTGTGACTGACATATATTAAATGCAGTGAGGTGACCCTGTCACAAATGGTGTGTGCAGGGTTGAACTTGAGCAGGCCAGCTGCTCGTGCAGGGTTTACATGGTTTTACTCGGGTCACTCAGGATGGCACAATAAGTGCTGCAGCCCTGGTACCTCTTTTACATCACTGTCCTGGGTACCACTGGTACCATATTCTAGGGCCTTACAGGGGTGTAAACGTACTTGCCAATTGGGTGCACCAATTCACATTTACAGCTTAAGGGAAAGAACACTGGTGCTGGGCCTGGTTAAAATGGGGCAAAAGGTGGTGAGTATCTGCAAGCAGCCCAGTTTACTACACTTACCATAAGTGCTATGTCTTGTGGTTTGTTGCCTGCCTTGTTATGTTGGCCTAGGCCTAGCTGCCATGCTGCTTTTCTTTGCGCACGTTACACTGAGCCAGGGCTCCCTCGCCCTTTGCTCTTGCCAAGTTCTTTTGCGCTGTCTGCATTTTCTGTCTTTCACCTTTTCTCTTGTTCGATTTGGGCTCAGACTGCACAACATGTACAAGGTCGCATAACAATGTATTTTGGTTCTTCCTGATATGGCCGGTCTCGCGCACCCAGACATAACATTAGGCGCAAATGCCATGAAACTTTGTGTGCCTTTAATACTGCAGTTTTTACTGGCGCTGGGGACTTGGAGAAATCCTTTTCAGTGAGAAGAGCTATGATGTCCTGCTGATGTAATTCTGCATCTAGAGACTGAGGTATGGGGGTTCGCTAGTCAAAGCCCAGAGGTCTTCTATTTTTATAATAAACTATCTTACTGCACGGGGAGGGTGGTAATGTTATTTAGACATTTATCCACTGAGTTATGAAATGCTTTCCCCGTTTGTATTCTATGGAATTGTAACCATGCTGCTTATATTAGTCATATGCATTATGCTATTAGTACTGACACGTGTACTGTACATTAGAGCACGTAAGTTGGAATAAACATTTTAACCTATCCAGTGTCTCTTCCTACGCACCTTGTGGACAAGTACGAGTGAGTGACGAAAGAGTGTTCTTGCTTCTGCGAGTCCTGAGATAAAGATACCGTGTTCTGGGTTGTCTAATCATTGGTACTTGGGTGCTAATGGGATGCTAAGCTAGTTGGGTTGGGGTTTTTGGGTGCTACGGTATATGGTAGGCAAACCACTGTATTCCGGGGTCCCATTATCCTGTGCATAGCTCTGTGTATGTGCAGAAACCTTATGACATGGCGCACCACCGTGGGGCTGCTTATCTGCGAGACGCTTGAGTAGTACTTGTGCTTGTCCACAAAACCCTCACATACGCTTCCGGAGGCGTAAGTGACGGTGATACCTCCTATATTGAACGTTTTATAGGTTCTTTCAAGCTTGAAGTTATTAAAAAAGGTTACATACATAACCCATTTTGTGCTCCCTGTTAGGTTGTCGAATACAATTGTTTAGTAATGGCTGGTGTGGCAATAGCTGCACATAGCCGAGGACCAATCCGAGAACACCTAGGTGTATACGGAGTGCCCGATGCTGGGGTCGAGTTGGTCTTTGTGGTTCAAGCCGATCCGGCTTATCACTTTGAAGTGTTTTACACTTGGATCACTTTTGAAGCGGTGGATGCAGGTGATAAACTGTTTCATGAATATAAACCCACCGCTATTCCTGCTGCCTATCGACCCTATACTACTCTTGAAGTGCCTCTCACGGCTTGGCAGCACCGTGTTTGGTTTAATGGCGCCCTCCCACAACCAACTACCGCAGTTCGTTTAGGCCCCTTATCAATTCAGGGGGCCACTTGGCCTGTATTGGCCGGGTATACCCCGCATCCAAATTATCTGGCGTTACCGATTGCGGAACTGCGCACTATGCATACCGAACTGGTGCGAGTGCATCGAGCCTTAGTGACATACGTTACAGGTAGCCTACATGGAGCTGCCCCTGTAGTCGCTGGCCAACCAGCTGTTGCAGCTGGAGTGACCATAAGTCCTGTCATGGTAAATTCTGTGATGGGCAAACGTCCACAGAGTAAGGACGATTATCCTTACTGGCTAGCCGAAAAGTTCGATCAGATAGAAGCGGTGTTTCCACATACGTCCCCAGTGGATAAACATCGCATCCTTACGATAAGTTTGCCAAAAGACTTAATCCCCGATTTGACATCATGTGAAAATTGGGGTAAGGTATTCGCAGCAGTTTATTCAAAATGTTTTGGTACTCCTTCCATGACGGTTCTACCCTCTGTAATTAAAAAAGTACAGGATGAACATGGCCCTGAAGCGGCTGTGGAATTAGGGATGAGACTAGTGGGAGTGTTTGATGTAGTAGCTGAACTGATCCTTGGAAATGTCAAGGGCGATGCTATGAACTTTCAAGTAGCGAATGCTTTGGCTTTAGTCCCAGAGTTGGACAGGCCCCGCGAATTACCGAAAATTATAGCCCGGGCTTATAAAACAATTGGAAGAAATAGCCTAGGCAACAAGCCTTTTGTAAAAATGCAAACTCAATCGCAACCACAAATTACACAAACAAAAAGTACATCTGAGAAAGATGATAGACCAGTCTTCACTAAAAAGAGTTGGAGACAGAAAAAACAGGGTAAGCAACAAAAGAAGCCGGGGTCGAGAGGCGCTTCCCCAGTTTCGGTTTCTTCTGAACGTACTTATGATTTACGTGATAGGTCGAGAATTAAATCACCAGAAAGGTTTCAGAGCTCTGATACCCGTTCTCCTCGTTCTTCACAGGCCCAGACGTCGTCACAGGCTGGTGGAGGAGGACGGCAAGATAGAGGAAGGGGCCGAGAGGCTCCCCAGGAGCGAGACCAACCTCGACAACAAGTCAGAGGGAAAGCAGAAGACTTTCACCTTCCTCGACCACAATTTCAAAAGAAAAAGTTGCCGCTGTAACAGCGAAATATGCCACAGACCGTGAGAACGAGACTCCAGAATTGGACGTGGGCAGTGACCCTCCTAGACAGCGCCGCGGAAGTTACCATAGTGCGGGAGGCGCTACGTCCTCATATGGAGGCGACAGCAACTGAAACCTTCGTTACTGTAGAGACAGCTGACACGAGAGTGGCACCCCCTGACAGACTTTACAACATAGTCATCCAAATTGAAGGTGACATACCGCGTGAAATAAAAGGGATTTTTTGGGAAAATCTAACCTCTTCATATGACATTTTGTTAGCAGAGGTGGATTGGCCACCCCCATTCGTTTTAGCTGCACATAAAGGAGAGGAGGTAATCCTTCCAAGCTTTTCACGGCATGTCCCAAAAGACAAAGCTGAAGCACTTGCAGCTGAGTGGGCTGTGTACCTGGCACCAGCGTTATACCGCAACCATGTGGGATGGGATGAAGAATCACCTCCTCATGCAATACCTTTGCGGTCACTACCGCAGCCACAACCCCAATATCCCATCAAACGGCAGGCAAAAGGCCCCGTCTCCGAAATTCTGACACAGTTGGAATATCAGGGAGTAATCGAACCATGCGTATCACCTATGAACAATCCCCTTTTCGTGGTTTCTAAACCCGATGGATCGTACCGCTTAGTTTTGGATTACCGGCATTTAAATTCCCATTGTCGGAACTTTGCGGTACAGAATACACACAGTTCTGCGCTTGTAGACAGTCTTGTTCGTAAAAAATACAAAACGACACTTGACCTTTCAAACGGTTTCTACACGCACAACCTAGCCCCGGAGAGTGGTCAATGGACCGCATTCACTTCCGGTGGTAAATTATTCCAGTTCCGGCGTTTACCCATGGGCTACAAAAATAGTCCGGGTATATTCGCCGCCCGTGTTGTTTCTTTGTTAAATGACATTGATCAAGACGCATGTTCGTACGTAGATGACATCTATCTGACGGACGACGAATTATTTCAGCATCTGTCCCGTGTGGACCGCATTATTCTTGAATTTGCGGAGCAGGGTTACAAATTTAACTTTGCTAAGTCACACATTGCTGAATTCACCGTTCTGTTCTTGGGCTATGAGCTCAACAACGAAGGTAAGGGCTTAGCCCCCCATTTCTTGGAAAAATGTGCACATTTGTGCCCCCCAAATACTCTGAAGAAACTTCAGTCTTTGCTGGGTTTTCTGAATTTCGGGCGTACTTATATTCCCGAATATGCCCAGCGTATCAAGCCTTTGTATGCTTTGATACAACCTACTTATTCAAGGTCTTGCTGGCTGCCTGAGCATACCTTGATTCTGCAGTCTTTGCAGACAGACCTATTGGAGTCTAAATATCTTTTGACTCGTGATAACCACACAAACCTGGTGATTAGAATAATTCCGGGGGCGGTGGGATTCACATACTTAACCTTTAATGAAGGTGATACAGTACCCATCGCATACAAGTCACATCTGTACACTTCCGCTGAATTGCGCTTTACATCTGTCGAAAAAGTTCTAACTGCGGTGCAAATGGCGATTCTAAAAGAACGCGCACTGGCACAGGGAAAGCGGATTCTAGTGGTAACACCCTGTCCTGCCCTAGAGGCAGTAACAAAGGCAAGTGTACCGAACTCAAAAGCAATGCATCCCCGTTGGATACAATGGGCTACATCCTTGACATCTTCGGACGTCACTTTTGTTTTTGATTCTTCTCTTCAGACTCAGGAGTATTTGCAGTATGAATTCGTTCATCCTCCTCCTTTGTTTTTGCTACCGCTTGAGGATTACAAATGTGTGATCTACACCGATGGTTCGGCGCAACCGGCCACTGGGTCCAAGCACGCTTATTCAGCTGCATGTGCAATTGTCGCGGGTTCCTTTGTAGATGGAAAGTTTAAATCCTCTGCAGTGCATACTCGCACACTTGGAGATAGTACCGCACAATTGGCCGAGCTGCATGCATTGCTACTTGCGCTTGAGTTCGCTTCTCAGGATGAGACCACTCTTATTGTATGTGATTCCTTCTACTGTGTACAATCTTACAATGACAATCTGTTTTTCTGGTCAAAAAATGACTACAAGGACGCAAAAGGGAGCACAATTAAGCATAAAATGCTTTGGGTTCGAGTGGCAGAATTGCAACAACGTCTGCCCCTCACACAGGTGGTTCACACCTTAGGCCATCAGCGGGTGGGCGCACACGCTATTGGTAACGATCTGGCAGATGAAGCTGCCCGTTCAGCAGTAGTCACGTGTTCAGTAGCAGCGGTTACCAGGTCCATGTCTAAAATAGACTCTGTTATTCTAGCAGCTATTGCTGCAACCAAGGAAGGTGATTGTTACCCTACAGGTTTCCCTTCCAAGTATTCTTACAAATTAAGTCCCGATCAGGTTCCTTATGTAACAATACCTGACGTTGGAGATCGGCTGATCCCCAACGCGGACCGCAGGAGTGCCTTGATATCAGCTGCACACGAAGGCATGGCTTCGGCTCATGCAGGTGTGTCAGCTACAGTTTCCATCTTGCAGCAGCGTTATTGGTGGCGTGGATTATATAAAGACACCCGTGCTTTTGTGCTTTCTTGCGATGTTTGTCAACAGATTAAGCCTTCCACGGTAACACGCCCACCACAGACCCCGCTCTGCATTGCTAACAGACCCTTTGGGTGTGTTTACTTGGATCACTGCGGTCCATTCTCATCAGACACTGCCTATAAATACATCTTGGTAGCAGTGGACTCGTGCACACGGTTCCTCTGGGTCTGGCCACAACGTAGTGCTGACGCTCGAAATGTAATCAGGGATTTGCGTGTCTTTGTGGGAATTTTCGCATGCGGCACCTTCCATTCGGACCAAGGTCCAGCGTTTGCCTCTAGGGCTTACAAGGATGCAATGGCTTCGCTTGGGGTGCGGGTGAAATTTTCGTCTCCGTATAGGCCTGAGGGCAACTCTATCGTTGAACGAATGAACCGTGACTTAAAGCAATCCTTAACAGCTAGAGTTATAGGTACTGGCAGGAACTGGCTGGCCCACTTGTATACCGTTCAACGTGCACTTAATAATCTCCCTAGAAGACCTCTGGGTGGGCGGACCCCATACGAAATGCTCTTTGGCATAAGAATGTTTGTGCCTGACCTTGAGGGTCCAGACATCGCGGCGCAATCCGCCAAGTTTGATGTAGATAACCATTCTGCTATGTTACAGGACTTACAAGAAGCCCGAGACAAACTTGCAACTACACATTTGCCTTCAGCCACAGATCCTGCGTTGCAGATTCCGGTAGCCGGCTGGCTTCCAAAGGTTGGAGAACTGGTTCGAGAGAAGGTTGAAAACAAAAAAGAATTTGGCCCCTCTTTTCGTGCACCGGTTCCAGTTCTGGGCTTGAAGGGAACACGTACAGTCATCTTACCACCGCTTCCTGGTCGCAAGGAGAACAGATACATCTCAGTGGAAAATGTCAAGCTACAGCGCCTGGCCGATCCTGAATAGTGTCACACCAGCGGTCTCTTGTCCTGCCATTTATCGGACATATGTTCGTGACCCATCTACACGAACGGTCGCTGATGCTGTAATTGAGATGGTTGATTTGCCTGAAACTACAATTGATCCCCAACTCTCCACCAATATCGACGAGGACGAGTATACTTATCCTGCATCTGAATCGGTGGCACATCAACCAATAACGCCACTTGGTCCGACTCGTTATTCCTTTGATTCGGATTCCACCTCTTCAAAAGTCCCATCCAAGTTCAGTATTTTTGTATCCTGGTTTAGAGACAATTTTTTGATTCCACCCTGGACATACCTCTGGTTGGTACTTTTCTTGATTTTTCTGTTCATGTCCATTGGCTTTGTCACAGTGTTTTTTCTACTAATCAATGGTCACTATTTACCTGAACGCTCTGCTGTAGACTATGTTTCTGGAACTTTGGCTCCTCATTCCTCGTCTCACATCATGAAGCGTGACCACACATTTGTGAACATTTCAGCTTTTCCAGTTGCTGATGGCATCGTATGGGATGCAGTGAACTATCAAATCCATGGTCCGACGGAAATTATTAATGTACCTAATGTCCTTCGTGTTTCGATGGGTGATGTAGTACAAAATAATATTCATTCTGATGATTGGGATGTGCATGCCGTTGAAGCATTGTTTGCCGATTTAAAATATTATGCATCTTTTAATGCTGAAGATTTATATATGAATTCTGCGAATTATGCCGATTTGTATTGTTACCAACATTGGGGTAATCATTTTCTTCATAAGCCAAGTGCCCTGCGTAGTTTTGTTAACTACACCCAATGGGAACATTGTCCAAACCCCTTGCCAGGTAGCTCACAAACTCTTCGAAATAAGTTTACCTATTTTACTGATTTTAATCGGTCGAACCCTGCATCCTATTATTTTAGACTTAATACGACATCAACTCAGAAAATTATGTTAACACACACAAAATTGCTTTATTCGGGTTCCTTTTTAAGTGCCCTAGCAGTGGGTGGTTATGAGTACTGGGTGGATGCAATAGATTTGAAATCTATTTGGGGCTCCAAGCCATGGCAGGTACAGGGAACCGAGGCGTTGCATCGTGCTTGCCTCATCCCTACCCAAATTATGTTCCTAAATGCTTCCATCTATCAAACTACGTGTTGGGGCTTAGCTACCACTAAACAATTAAACTCGCCCTCAATTCCATCCCTGTCGAGTTTTCCCAATGATAGCTCACGTTTTAACCTGTCCCTGACGACCCTACAGGCTCTATTACAGAATAACTCATTTAATGTTTCCGAACTGGATCAGTCACCCTGGTTGGTATGGCCTATATCATCTAATGCATGTCAAATGCGTTTTCATGACTCAGGTACTAGATACACACAGGATAGGCCTGATCCGAGATTTACTGCTTCTCGTACTGTCACTACATATTCTGTTGGTAAATTATGCAAACAATGGCTGCAACATTCGTCCCTTGATTCTGTTAAACAACATTTGTCCCTCCTTTCAGGCAATATTGATCTGTCCGACTTTGTTTTGGGACCTCGTGGTCCCCGACCTAAAAGATTCATTTATGAGACATATAATGAACTCTGGAAGCTATCACAAATGGAAGCTGCTTCCCGTCTTCGGGAAATAGATCAAGCAAATATGGAAAAGGTGCTTGCTGTTGTTGACAATAGTATTAATACCCTGTCTTCACGCATTTATACTTTAGAGAATATTGTGTCCTCTGTTGTTGATATTGTACAAGATGATGTTTCTGTGTTATATCATGGTCAGAATCAATTGCGTTCAGTTATGCAGTTTGCATGGACTTTACAAACGCTTAAGTTAGGTAAAGTTCCTTGGCATTTTTTGAACACCTCTGCCTTGTTTCTACCTTTTAATTTAACTGACAAACAGCAATTCATGTCCATGAAAGATGCAACTTTCACTTTATTACATATCGAAAAGATGGATCCTTTGCCGTTCTCTGTTGCAGAACTCGATTCTGCTGTGTGGCTAGTTCATGGGGTTATCGCTTTACCTTTTTCCTTGTTTGAATTTGACTCGTGCATGAAACATTACCCTGTGGGCCGTTACCGGCCCTTGGGCAGTGCTTTCCTGCATGAACTCTGGTCCTTGCCTTTCATGTATAAATGCCTTCGGGACGGCAAGGAAGTCTTTCTCACGGGGGAGTCCTGCGACTCGACTATGGGTCATTCGCTTATTTGTAAACACATTAAATTGCATGGCTCATGTAGCGTTTCCGCTCCTAATCTTGCTTGTGTGCTGAAAGGTATTCCTGCTCCTGTTATTTCTCCTACTTTCACTCTCCTTTCCAATGGTAGTTATTTACTTTTAAATAACGAAAACTGTTGTGGCCTGCAGGCTGGCATTCCTTACATTGTAACAGTTTCGCACAGGGTTGTCTGCTGCAAAAATGTGCTTTTTCCTCCCCCTCATGGCAAGGTTGATATCTCTATTTGGCCTTCCATCCCTACCATGGAGGCAGATTTCAATAGACTGAGCAGAATAAAGGCACTATTATTGAACGAGGAAGTTATGCTCACGTCCGCCCGGGAGACATTCATTCTCCAGGTGGCGAGTACCCACAGTGAAATACAGGCCCTTTTGAACACTAATCTCCCCCAACATTTTGGGGAGTTAATTCATCGTATTTTTAACGCATCTAACACAGAGGGTCTAGTACACTTTTTTAAAGTCGTGGGGTCTGGTTTGGTGTCCTCCTTCCAAACTATTTTTGGTGTCATCCCGGCTTTTATTCATTCTATTTTTTCCAGCGTCTTTGGCGGTTTCCCGTTGATCATCGCTTTGGCGGCTGGTGTCCTGTTATTAATTTGTTTTATGCGCAATGGCTGCTCCCCAATGGGACCTGCTCCATCCAGAACGCCTCCAGCTGCTTCGTGAGCGCCTTTTGGCTGGTTTTGGTGTCTTGCCATTGGCGACACTGAGTGTGTCATATACTCTTTCCTTTCGCTTTGCGTATTTCACTTGCGTGCAACCTGTAATGACTTGCATCCGCTGTCCTTTCACCTGGACCTTGGATTATTGCCTCTCCAATTCGTCATTGTCTGTTCCGGATTTTGTTCAGTTGATGGGTCCCTTAGAGGCCCATGAGCAGGACTGTTCCGTTGCCGGCTGTATGGCGCGTGCGGCTGCACTGGGGATTTTGGCGCAATGGGATATCTGGGCGGCTGCCCAGGATCTCCTACAACAAAGCTGTTTCGTTTATCACGCAAGTTGTCCCGCATTGCTTTTGGATGCTCCCTCTGCTGAGGAGCATTCCTGCTCTTTTGATCTCATGGATTGGATGGCGTCTATGTTTTTCGACGATTCCAATGATGCCCTTTTGGAGGGTATGGCTTTTTTCTGCACTTACACTTTCATGGATTGACTTGTTTTTTCGCCGTTTGGGCGCTCCCTGTGCTGCACCGGATTTTCTTATTGGATCTCTGTCTTGGCCGCCGGACTGACCAGGGGAGGGTGTCTTGTGGTTTGTTGCCTGCCTTGTTATGTTGGCCTAGGCCTAGCTGCCATGCTGCTTTTCTTTGCGCACGTTACACTGAGCCAGGGCTCCCTCGCCCTTTGCTCTTGCCAAGTTCTTTTGCGCTGTCTGCATTTTCTGTCTTTCACCTTTTCTCTTGTTCGATTTGGGCTCAGACTGCACAACATGTACAAGGTCGCATAACAATGTATTTTGGTTCTTCCTGATATGGCCGGTCTCGCGCACCCAGACATAACATTAGGCGCAAATGCCATGAAACTTTGTGTGCCTTTAATACTGCAGTTTTTACTGGCGCTGGAGACTTGGAGAAATCCTTTTCAGTGAGAAGAGCTATGATGTCCTGCTGATGTAATTCTGCATCTAGAGACTGAGGTATGGGGGTTCGCTAGTCAAAGCCCAGAGGTCTTCTATTTTTATAATAAACTATCTTACTGCACGGGGAGGGTGGTAATGTTATTTAGACATTTATCCACTGAGTTATGAAATGCTTTCCCCGTTTGTATTCTATGGAATTGTAACCATGCTGCTTATATTAGTCATATGCATTATGCTATTAGTACTGACACGTGTACTGTACATTAGAGCACGTAAGTTGGAATAAACATTTTAACCTATCCAGTGTCTCTTCCTACGCACCTTGTGGACAAGTACGAGTGAGTGACGAAAGAGTGTTCTTGCTTCTGCGAGTCCTGAGATAAAGATACCGTGTTCTGGGTTGTCTAATCATTGGTACTTGGGTGCTAATGGGATGCTAAGCTAGTTGGGTTGGGGTTTTTGGGTGCTACGGTATATGGTAGGCAAACCACTGTATTCCGGGGTCCCATTATCCTGTGCATAGCTCTGTGTATGTGCAGAAACCTTATGACATGGCGCACCACCGTGGGGCTGCTTATCTGCGAGACGCTTGAGTAGTACTTGTGCTTGTCCACAAAACCCTCACATACGCTTCCGGAGGCGTAAGTGACGGTGATACCTCCTATATTGAACGTTTTATAGGTTCTTTCAAGCTTGAAGTTATTAAAAAAGGTTACATACATAACCCATTTTGTGCTCCCTGTTAGGTTGTCGAATACAATTGTTTAGTAATGGCTGGTGTGGCAATAGCTGCACATAGCCGAGGACCAATCCGAGAACACCTAGGTGTATACGGAGTGCCCGATGCTGGGGTCGAGTTGGTCTTTGTGGTTCAAGCCGATCCGGCTTATCACTTTGAAGTGTTTTACACTTGGATCACTTTTGAAGCGGTGGATGCAGGTGATAAACTGTTTCATGAATATAAACCCACCGCTATTCCTGCTGCCTATCGACCCTATACTACTCTTGAAGTGCCTCTCACGGCTTGGCAGCACCGTGTTTGGTTTAATGGCGCCCTCCCACAACCAACTACCGCAGTTCGTTTAGGCCCCTTATCAATTCAGGGGGCCACTTGGCCTGTATTGGCCGGGTATACCCCGCATCCAAATTATCTGGCGTTACCGATTGCGGAACTGCGCACTATGCATACCGAACTGGTGCGAGTGCATCGAGCCTTAGTGACATACGTTACAGGTAGCCTACATGGAGCTGCCCCTGTAGTCGCTGGCCAACCAGCTGTTGCAGCTGGAGTGACCATAAGTCCTGTCATGGTAAATTCTGTGATGGGCAAACGTCCACAGAGTAAGGACGATTATCCTTACTGGCTAGCCGAAAAGTTCGATCAGATAGAAGCGGTGTTTCCACATACGTCCCCAGTGGATAAACATCGCATCCTTACGATAAGTTTGCCAAAAGACTTAATCCCCGATTTGACATCATGTGAAAATTGGGGTAAGGTATTCGCAGCAGTTTATTCAAAATGTTTTGGTACTCCTTCCATGACGGTTCTACCCTCTGTAATTAAAAAAGTACAGGATGAACATGGCCCTGAAGCGGCTGTGGAATTAGGGATGAGACTAGTGGGAGTGTTTGATGTAGTAGCTGAACTGATCCTTGGAAATGTCAAGGGCGATGCTATGAACTTTCAAGTAGCGAATGCTTTGGCTTTAGTCCCAGAGTTGGACAGGCCCCGCGAATTACCGAAAATTATAGCCCGGGCTTATAAAACAATTGGAAGAAATAGCCTAGGCAACAAGCCTTTTGTAAAAATGCAAACTCAATCGCAACCACAAATTACACAAACAAAAAGTACATCTGAGAAAGATGATAGACCAGTCTTCACTAAAAAGAGTTGGAGACAGAAAAAACAGGGTAAGCAACAAAAGAAGCCGGGGTCGAGAGGCGCTTCCCCAGTTTCGGTTTCTTCTGAACGTACTTATGATTTACGTGATAGGTCGAGAATTAAATCACCAGAAAGGTTTCAGAGCTCTGATACCCGTTCTCCTCGTTCTTCACAGGCCCAGACGTCGTCACAGGCTGGTGGAGGAGGACGGCAAGATAGAGGAAGGGGCCGAGAGGCTCCCCAGGAGCGAGACCAACCTCGACAACAAGTCAGAGGGAAAGCAGAAGACTTTCACCTTCCTCGACCACAATTTCAAAAGAAAAAGTTGCCGCTGTAACAGCGAAATATGCCACAGACCGTGAGAACGAGACTCCAGAATTGGACGTGGGCAGTGACCCTCCTAGACAGCGCCGCGGAAGTTACCATAGTGCGGGAGGCGCTACGTCCTCATATGGAGGCGACAGCAACTGAAACCTTCGTTACTGTAGAGACAGCTGACACGAGAGTGGCACCCCCTGACAGACTTTACAACATAGTCATCCAAATTGAAGGTGACATACCGCGTGAAATAAAAGGGATTTTTTGGGAAAATCTAACCTCTTCATATGACATTTTGTTAGCAGAGGTGGATTGGCCACCCCCATTCGTTTTAGCTGCACATAAAGGAGAGGAGGTAATCCTTCCAAGCTTTTCACGGCATGTCCCAAAAGACAAAGCTGAAGCACTTGCAGCTGAGTGGGCTGTGTACCTGGCACCAGCGTTATACCGCAACCATGTGGGATGGGATGAAGAATCACCTCCTCATGCAATACCTTTGCGGTCACTACCGCAGCCACAACCCCAATATCCCATCAAACGGCAGGCAAAAGGCCCCGTCTCCGAAATTCTGACACAGTTGGAATATCAGGGAGTAATCGAACCATGCGTATCACCTATGAACAATCCCCTTTTCGTGGTTTCTAAACCCGATGGATCGTACCGCTTAGTTTTGGATTACCGGCATTTAAATTCCCATTGTCGGAACTTTGCGGTACAGAATACACACAGTTCTGCGCTTGTAGACAGTCTTGTTCGTAAAAAATACAAAACGACACTTGACCTTTCAAACGGTTTCTACACGCACAACCTAGCCCCGGAGAGTGGTCAATGGACCGCATTCACTTCCGGTGGTAAATTATTCCAGTTCCGGCGTTTACCCATGGGCTACAAAAATAGTCCGGGTATATTCGCCGCCCGTGTTGTTTCTTTGTTAAATGACATTGATCAAGACGCATGTTCGTACGTAGATGACATCTATCTGACGGACGACGAATTATTTCAGCATCTGTCCCGTGTGGACCGCATTATTCTTGAATTTGCGGAGCAGGGTTACAAATTTAACTTTGCTAAGTCACACATTGCTGAATTCACCGTTCTGTTCTTGGGCTATGAGCTCAACAACGAAGGTAAGGGCTTAGCCCCCCATTTCTTGGAAAAATGTGCACATTTGTGCCCCCCAAATACTCTGAAGAAACTTCAGTCTTTGCTGGGTTTTCTGAATTTCGGGCGTACTTATATTCCCGAATATGCCCAGCGTATCAAGCCTTTGTATGCTTTGATACAACCTACTTATTCAAGGTCTTGCTGGCTGCCTGAGCATACCTTGATTCTGCAGTCTTTGCAGACAGACCTATTGGAGTCTAAATATCTTTTGACTCGTGATAACCACACAAACCTGGTGATTAGAATAATTCCGGGGCGGTGGGATTCACATACTTAACCTTTAATGAAGGTGATACAGTACCCATCGCATACAAGTCACATCTGTACACTTCCGCTGAATTGCGCTTTACATCTGTCGAAAAAGTTCTAACTGCGGTGCAAATGGCGATTCTAAAAGAACGCGCACTGGCACAGGGAAAGCGGATTCTAGTGGTAACACCCTGTCCTGCCCTAGAGGCAGTAACAAAGGCAAGTGTACCGAACTCAAAAGCAATGCATCCCCGTTGGATACAATGGGCTACATCCTTGACATCTTCGGACGTCACTTTTGTTTTTGATTCTTCTCTTCAGACTCAGGAGTATTTGCAGTATGAATTCGTTCATCCTCCTCCTTTGTTTTTGCTACCGCTTGAGGATTACAAATGTGTGATCTACACCGATGGTTCGGCGCAACCGGCCACTGGGTCCAAGCACGCTTATTCAGCTGCATGTGCAATTGTCGCGGGTTCCTTTGTAGATGGAAAGTTTAAATCCTCTGCAGTGCATACTCGCACACTTGGAGATAGTACCGCACAATTGGCCGAGCTGCATGCATTGCTACTTGCGCTTGAGTTCGCTTCTCAGGATGAGACCACTCTTATTGTATGTGATTCCTTCTACTGTGTACAATCTTACAATGACAATCTGTTTTTCTGGTCAAAAAATGACTACAAGGACGCAAAAGGGAGCACAATTAAGCATAAAATGCTTTGGGTTCGAGTGGCAGAATTGCAACAACGTCTGCCCCTCACACAGGTGGTTCACACCTTAGGCCATCAGCGGGTGGGCGCACACGCTATTGGTAACGATCTGGCAGATGAAGCTGCCCGTTCAGCAGTAGTCACGTGTTCAGTAGCAGCGGTTACCAGGTCCATGTCTAAAATAGACTCTGTTATTCTAGCAGCTATTGCTGCAACCAAGGAAGGTGATTGTTACCCTACAGGTTTCCCTTCCAAGTATTCTTACAAATTAAGTCCCGATCAGGTTCCTTATGTAACAATACCTGACGTTGGAGATCGGCTGATCCCCAACGCGGACCGCAGGAGTGCCTTGATATCAGCTGCACACGAAGGCATGGCTTCGGCTCATGCAGGTGTGTCAGCTACAGTTTCCATCTTGCAGCAGCGTTATTGGTGGCGTGGATTATATAAAGACACCCGTGCTTTTGTGCTTTCTTGCGATGTTTGTCAACAGATTAAGCCTTCCACGGTAACACGCCCACCACAGACCCCGCTCTGCATTGCTAACAGACCCTTTGGGTGTGTTTACTTGGATCACTGCGGTCCATTCTCATCAGACACTGCCTATAAATACATCTTGGTAGCAGTGGACTCGTGCACACGGTTCCTCTGGGTCTGGCCACAACGTAGTGCTGACGCTCGAAATGTAATCAGGGATTTGCGTGTCTTTGTGGGAATTTTCGCATGCGGCACCTTCCATTCGGACCAAGGTCCAGCGTTTGCCTCTAGGGCTTACAAGGATGCAATGGCTTCGCTTGGGGTGCGGGTGAAATTTTCGTCTCCGTATAGGCCTGAGGGCAACTCTATCGTTGAACGAATGAACCGTGACTTAAAGCAATCCTTAACAGCTAGAGTTATAGGTACTGGCAGGAACTGGCTGGCCCACTTGTATACCGTTCAACGTGCACTTAATAATCTCCCTAGAAGACCTCTGGGTGGGCGGACCCCATACGAAATGCTCTTTGGCATAAGAATGTTTGTGCCTGACCTTGAGGGTCCAGACATCGCGGCGCAATCCGCCAAGTTTGATGTAGATAACCATTCTGCTATGTTACAGGACTTACAAGAAGCCCGAGACAAACTTGCAACTACACATTTGCCTTCAGCCACAGATCCTGCGTTGCAGATTCCGGTAGCCGGCTGGCTTCCAAAGGTTGGAGAACTGGTTCGAGAGAAGGTTGAAAACAAAAAGAATTTGGCCCCTCTTTTCGTGCACCGGTTCCAGTTCTGGGCTTGAAGGGAACACGTACAGTCATCTTACCACCGCTTCCTGGTCGCAAGGAGAACAGATACATCTCAGTGGAAAATGTCAAGCTACAGCGCCTGGCCGATCCTGAATAGTGTCACACCAGCGGTCTCTTGTCCTGCCATTTATCGGACATATGTTCGTGACCCATCTACACGAACGGTCGCTGATGCTGTAATTGAGATGGTTGATTTGCCTGAAACTACAATTGATCCCCAACTCTCCACCAATATCGACGAGGACGAGTATACTTATCCTGCATCTGAATCGGTGGCACATCAACCAATAACGCCACTTGGTCCGACTCGTTATTCCTTTGATTCGGATTCCACCTCTTCAAAAGTCCCATCCAAGTTCAGTATTTTTGTATCCTGGTTTAGAGACAATTTTTTGATTCCACCCTGGACATACCTCTGGTTGGTACTTTTCTTGATTTTTCTGTTCATGTCCATTGGCTTTGTCACAGTGTTTTTTCTACTAATCAATGGTCACTATTTACCTGAACGCTCTGCTGTAGACTATGTTTCTGGAACTTTGGCTCCTCATTCCTCGTCTCACATCATGAAGCGTGACCACACATTTGTGAACATTTCAGCTTTTCCAGTTGCTGATGGCATCGTATGGGATGCAGTGAACTATCAAATCCATGGTCCGACGGAAATTATTAATGTACCTAATGTCCTTCGTGTTTCGATGGGTGATGTAGTACAAAATAATATTCATTCTGATGATTGGGATGTGCATGCCGTTGAAGCATTGTTTGCCGATTTAAAATATTATGCATCTTTTAATGCTGAAGATTTATATATGAATTCTGCGAATTATGCCGATTTGTATTGTTACCAACATTGGGGTAATCATTTTCTTCATAAGCCAAGTGCCCTGCGTAGTTTTGTTAACTACACCCAATGGGAACATTGTCCAAACCCCTTGCCAGGTAGCTCACAAACTCTTCGAAATAAGTTTACCTATTTTACTGATTTTAATCGGTCGAACCCTGCATCCTATTATTTTAGACTTAATACGACATCAACTCAGAAAATTATGTTAACACACACAAAATTGCTTTATTCGGGTTCCTTTTTAAGTGCCCTAGCAGTGGGTGGTTATGAGTACTGGGTGGATGCAATAGATTTGAAATCTATTTGGGGCTCCAAGCCATGGCAGGTACAGGGAACCGAGGCGTTGCATCGTGCTTGCCTCATCCCTACCCAAATTATGTTCCTAAATGCTTCCATCTATCAAACTACGTGTTGGGGCTTAGCTACCACTAAACAATTAAACTCGCCCTCAATTCCATCCCTGTCGAGTTTTCCCAATGATAGCTCACGTTTTAACCTGTCCCTGACGACCCTACAGGCTCTATTACAGAATAACTCATTTAATGTTTCCGAACTGGATCAGTCACCCTGGTTGGTATGGCCTATATCATCTAATGCATGTCAAATGCGTTTTCATGACTCAGGTACTAGATACACACAGGATAGGCCTGATCCGAGATTTACTGCTTCTCGTACTGTCACTACATATTCTGTTGGTAAATTATGCAAACAATGGCTGCAACATTCGTCCCTTGATTCTGTTAAACAACATTTGTCCCTCCTTTCAGGCAATATTGATCTGTCCGACTTTGTTTTGGGACCTCGTGGTCCCCGACCTAAAAGATTCATTTATGAGACATATAATGAACTCTGGAAGCTATCACAAATGGAAGCTGCTTCCCGTCTTCGGGAAATAGATCAAGCAAATATGGAAAAGGTGCTTGCTGTTGTTGACAATAGTATTAATACCCTGTCTTCACGCATTTATACTTTAGAGAATATTGTGTCCTCTGTTGTTGATATTGTACAAGATGATGTTTCTGTGTTATATCATGGTCAGAATCAATTGCGTTCAGTTATGCAGTTTGCATGGACTTTACAAACGCTTAAGTTAGGTAAAGTTCCTTGGCATTTTTTGAACACCTCTGCCTTGTTTCTACCTTTTAATTTAACTGACAAACAGCAATTCATGTCCATGAAAGATGCAACTTTCACTTTATTACATATCGAAAAGATGGATCCTTTGCCGTTCTCTGTTGCAGAACTCGATTCTGCTGTGTGGCTAGTTCATGGGGTTATCGCTTTACCTTTTTCCTTGTTTGAATTTGACTCGTGCATGAAACATTACCCTGTGGGCCGTTACCGGCCCTTGGGCAGTGCTTTCCTGCATGAACTCTGGTCCTTGCCTTTCATGTATAAATGCCTTCGGGACGGCAAGGAAGTCTTTCTCACGGGGGAGTCCTGCGACTCGACTATGGGTCATTCGCTTATTTGTAAACACATTAAATTGCATGGCTCATGTAGCGTTTCCGCTCCTAATCTTGCTTGTGTGCTGAAAGGTATTCCTGCTCCTGTTATTTCTCCTACTTTCACTCTCCTTTCCAATGGTAGTTATTTACTTTTAAATAACGAAAACTGTTGTGGCCTGCAGGCTGGCATTCCTTACATTGTAACAGTTTCGCACAGGGTTGTCTGCTGCAAAAATGTGCTTTTTCCTCCCCCTCATGGCAAGGTTGATATCTCTATTTGGCCTTCCATCCCTACCATGGAGGCAGATTTCAATAGACTGAGCAGAATAAAGGCACTATTATTGAACGAGGAAGTTATGCTCACGTCCGCCCGGGAGACATTCATTCTCCAGGTGGCGAGTACCCACAGTGAAATACAGGCCCTTTTGAACACTAATCTCCCCCAACATTTTGGGGAGTTAATTCATCGTATTTTTAACGCATCTAACACAGAGGGTCTAGTACACTTTTTTAAAGTCGTGGGGTCTGGTTTGGTGTCCTCCTTCCAAACTATTTTTGGTGTCATCCCGGCTTTTATTCATTCTATTTTTTCCAGCGTCTTTGGCGGTTTCCCGTTGATCATCGCTTTGGCGGCTGGTGTCCTGTTATTAATTTGTTTTATGCGCAATGGCTGCTCCCCAATGGGACCTGCTCCATCCAGAACGCCTCCAGCTGCTTCGTGAGCGCCTTTTGGCTGGTTTTGGTGTCTTGCCATTGGCGACACTGAGTGTGTCATATACTCTTTCCTTTCGCTTTGCGTATTTCACTTGCGTGCAACCTGTAATGACTTGCATCCGCTGTCCTTTCACCTGGACCTTGGATTATTGCCTCTCCAATTCGTCATTGTCTGTTCCGGATTTTGTTCAGTTGATGGGTCCCTTAGAGGCCCATGAGCAGGACTGTTCCGTTGCCGGCTGTATGGCGCGTGCGGCTGCACTGGGGATTTTGGCGCAATGGGATATCTGGGCGGCTGCCCAGGATCTCCTACAACAAAGCTGTTTCGTTTATCACGCAAGTTGTCCCGCATTGCTTTTGGATGCTCCCTCTGCTGAGGAGCATTCCTGCTCTTTTGATCTCATGGATTGGATGGCGTCTATGTTTTTCGACGATTCCAATGATGCCCTTTTGGAGGGTATGGCTTTTTTCTGCACTTACACTTTCATGGATTGACTTGTTTTTTCGCCGTTTGGGCGCTCCCTGTGCTGCACCGGATTTTCTTATTGGATCTCTGTCTTGGCCGCCGGACTGACCAGGGGAGGGTGTCTTGTGGTTTGTTGCCTGCCTTGTTATGTTGGCCTAGGCCTAGCTGCCATGCTGCTTTTCTTTGCGCACGTTACACTGAGCCAGGGCTCCCTCGCCCTTTGCTCTTGCCAAGTTCTTTTGCGCTGTCTGCATTTTCTGTCTTTCACCTTTTCTCTTGTTCGATTTGGGCTCAGACTGCACAACATGTACAAGGTCGCATAACAATGTATTTTGGTTCTTCCTGATATGGCCGGTCTCGCGCACCCAGACATAACATTAGGCGCAAATGCCATGAAACTTTGTGTGCCTTTAATACTGCAGTTTTTACTGGCGCTGGGGACTTGGAGAAATCCTTTTCAGTGAGAAGAGCTATGATGTCCTGCTGATGTAATTCTGCATCTAGAGACTGAGGTATGGGGGTTCGCTAGTCAAAGCCCAGAGGTCTTCTATTTTTATAATAAACTATCTTACTGCACGGGGAGGGTGGTAATGTTATTTAGACATTTATCCACTGAGTTATGAAATGCTTTCCCCGTTTGTATTCTATGGAATTGTAACCATGCTGCTTATATTAGTCATATGCATTATGCTATTAGTACTGACACGTGTACTGTACATTAGAGCACGTAAGTTGGAATAAACATTTTAACCTATCCAGTGTCTCTTCCTACGCACCTTGTGGACAAGTACGAGTGAGTGACGAAAGAGTGTTCTTGCTTCTGCGAGTCCTGAGATAAAGATACCGTGTTCTGGGTTGTCTAATCATTGGTACTTGGGTGCTAATGGGATGCTAAGCTAGTTGGGTTGGGGTTTTTGGGTGCTACGGTATATGGTAGGCAAACCACTGTATTCCGGGGTCCCATTATCCTGTGCATAGCTCTGTGTATGTGCAGAAACCTTATGACAGCTAAAGCTGTCATGGCCTAATCTTAACCTTAAATCCAAATGTAAACGTAATCTTGGACCTAAATTTATCCTAGTCCTTGGCCTCAATCCTACTCAACCCTAAACAATAATCTGACCCTAAAGCTAAGGCTTAGTTTTCCAACACCCAAACCCTAATCCAAATTATAATTCTACTCCTAGCCATCATTTACCCTAACCCAAACCATTATTGTAACAATACTCCTTCTCTAACCTTCCATCAGGCTACCCATGCTGCAAAAACCTATCTCCAACCATTGACAGTTGTACATTTCTGAGTGTAACCAGAGTGGTACTGCGCCAAAGCTAAAAAACAGAGGGCCTGATACACAATGGTAAACTTATACTTTTGTGTAAGTTTACGATGGTTTGCTATGCACAAAGGGATTTACGAGTGGTATTTTTACAAGTGCGGAGTCTCTGCATATAAAAACATAGGTCTTTTTTATGTGCGGAGATTCTGCACTCAGTAAAGATACTACTTGTAAATCGAAAGTGTAAGTTTACCTTTGTGAATCAGGCCCAAATAGTTTACAGTTAAGGCCTCCCAGGTAGGCTCACAAAACTTAGGGCATATTTACTAGGAAGTGGCGGAGCGCGGCGTTAGCCACCTTGGCTTCTCGCCGCGCTCCGCCACTTCTAAAACGCAAGGCTGCACCATATATACAAAGATACGGTGCAGCCCTGCATTTCCTCCTGCGCTGGTGCTAATTTTAGCTGCCTAGTGCCAACGCAGACACCCTTGCACCATAGTGCAAGGGTGCCTGCGTTGTAGGGGAAGATTGTTTATGTGCAGGAAGGTGTCCCTTCCTGCACATAAAAAACCTGAAATGGCATTTTGAAACTTCTATGTGTGCTGCTTAATGCAGCACACATAGACGTTGCAAAACGTAATTTTTTTTTATTGATTGTTTATGTGCAGGAAGGGTCACCTTCCAGGACATAAACAATCAATGGCCTTTTGCTGTTTCTATGTGTGCTGCACAACGCAGCACACCTAGAAACAGCAAAAACGAGGAGAAATGAAACATTTCTCCTCTTTGTGCCCTGTTAAGACCAGGTTTTCCCTAGTCTTAATTTTGGCACTGCCCCATATTTACACTGCCCTTGTAAATATGAGGCAGCGTCAAAATCAATGGGTGTTGCGGTGGAATAACTAAGTATACCGTGAAAGGGGGCCTTATTTACAAGGCAGTGTTAAGTCACGCTAATTGGCTTAACACTGCCTTGTAAATAAGGCAAAGCCCCCTTCGCCACCACAACGTCCCAAAAAGTGACGTTGTGGTGGCATTAGGGGCTTGTAAATATGCCCCCTACTTTGAGTGAATCAGGGTTGGGACTTTGGCCTTGCAAATGCATTTAATTTTGGATCTATGTTTGTGAACCATTTACATTGACAGCAACCAGCAGATGCATGTATCTGACCATTACACAGAGGCCATTCATTTGGGGATTTCGGCTGCATTTTGTGATGAGGCGTTTTTAACAAAATGCAAAATAATATAGTTATGATATATGTGCAATATTAACGTGCAGGCTTTTAACGAATATGAAATGCATTTTAAAAATGCGAAATTTGTAGTAGGTTGCCATAGCCATTCACTTGGTGGATTTGGGATGCATTCTGTAATGCATTTGGTACTTTGCATCGTGATTGCACGTGCTTCAGGAAAGTGCTGCATGACTGGTGTTTTTCCAATGCTTTTGCAAATCGATGATGACGATTCACAAATACACTAGTTTGATTTTCTGGATTGGTGGCCAGCTCTATCTTTTTAAGTCATCATCCATGCGTGGGCCTGGTGCAGGCAAGGAAAATGCCCCCCTTGACCGCTGCTAGGGTACTTATATAAAGCAACGATCAGGATTCAATGAGCACCTCAGGGCTCTGGGCCCCAGTGCAGCTGCACATGCTGCACTAATGGTAGCTACGCCCATACCTGTAATGTTCCAGCTTGACGCAAGTTCTCTTGCAGACTGTTAGAAATGGGATCTCTGGTTGGCTAAGGCTTGCGCCAAAGCCAGGCAGAGACCACCACTCTAGTCAGGGCGAGGGAGTTACATGCCAAAGATAACCCCTGCTCACCCCCTTGGTAGCTTGGCACGAGCAGTCAGGCCTATCTCGGAGGCCACGTGTAAAGCGTTTGCGCACGCACACAGCGACAACATACCAGGCACACTACAAAAGGAACTCCACACAAGGTTATATCAAAAATAGCCTTTGTATTCTCATAACACATTAGAATAGTACTCACATAATATACATGGTGCCACCTGGCACTAGGTCATATCTACAAGGGATTATTTACACCTGACAGGGCCCACTGGACCACCGTCAGAACCAGCACAAAGTGAACTTAGTAAAAGTAAGACATATCATAAACATACAACCAGTAATCACTGGTAACCACTGTACTCAGCATCATCCTGTAACATAAACCACATTATGCACAGTATCACATTAGGCGCCAAATCCATTGTACGCCAACCTCATCAGTCTAACATCTTAGACCCTAACCTCCTAAGTATCACTCACATTAGGGGTAAAACTCACAGTAGGAAATAATCTCACTAGCATAAACACATTACGCACATAATCTCATCCCTAAATGCATTTAGAGGAATGAATCATAGTAGATTATCACATTTCCTAATATTACATAAATCACTGACCCCCTGGCCAACTGGCCTTCTCAAAGGGGCTCAAATGCCCTGTGTCCAGAATGTCAGGGCTGCTGCCTATGCAGTGGAATCCAAAAGTGCGCCATTGCGCTAGGGCAAAGGAGTGCATCTCACTCCTCTCTCAAAATATGCCCCCAAAGAACTGTGGCCTAAACGTTGCAGCTGGCACTAAGTGCTGCGCAGCTGGGAATCAAAGTGTGGGGCACGGGCACCGACTGTGCCCTGAAAACAAATGTACCCAAACTGGAAGGAGCACGAGCACCGACAATGTGCTCCGATCTGGGAGCCCCCACTGGGCTCTCTGGACTGGAATTACCCCCACGACGTTGCAGCTGCCCTCTAGCGAAACGGGGCAGCTGTGGAGGAATGGCCACACAAAGGGGAAAAGCATGGGCCCCTCTGGGCCCTTTTAGAACAAACATGCCCATCGTTGGAGCCACGCAGGCTCTAAGACAACTATGCCCAACGTTGGAGCAGCCCCCTATCAGGCGGGGGCCGCTCAGGACCAAGGACTGGCACTGTGCCTCACTCGGCTCCCCCCCAGCACATGCGGGGCTTCCCTTCGCTCACGGGAGCCCCGCGCTGCCATCAGCGGCCTCTGCCGCCTTTTCTCTTCACCCGGGCCCCCTCCTGGGACCCGGGACTTTACAGCGGTGCTCGTGGAGGCGGGGTAGGCTCCCGTCCTCCTTTCCTCGCCGGGGAGCTCCCATCCGCTCACGGGAGCCCCGCTGCACAACACCGGCCCCTCTTCCGGCCCTGCCGCCGGCTCCGCCCATGTCCCAGGCAGACGTGCCTGACTTCCTTTTGCGGCGCGGGCCGCGGCGGTGATTTCTCTCACGTTGCGGCGGTGATGAGGGGTAGGCTCCCTCGTATTTTAAAATAGAACGCGGGGTGGGCACCCGCACCTAGGATCAATAAGCGGGGTGGGCACCCGCAAAGCACCAAACGAATGCGGTGTGGGCACCCGCCATTTCTGCATCACTGAGGGAATCCCTACGCCGGGGGATTCCCTCTCTCTCTCTATGCAGTGTCGCGCTGCAACCGCCCACTCGCTCCTCGCAGCAAAGAGCCAGGTGCTCTAAAAAGTAAAAGGCAAGCGCTCCCAAGGCGCTTAAATGAAGCAAAAAGTCCTGGAGGTCCTTTAGGGATCAAGGGGCAAGGCAGGGCCCATGGAGGCAAGCCCTCATGGCAGCCCCCCCTGGGCCCCAGCAGCAGCAGCCCCCTCCGTCAGGAACAGCACACTAGAACAGGAACTGCACATTTTCATGGGGTCACAGCCCCTACTTTTATACACCAATTTCCTTTGTCTTAGGTGCAGGGTTTGGGGGAACCAGATACAACTGGTTCAGGAGCACTTTGTTTTCCAAGCTCCTCTTCCCCTTTGTCAGGTGGGGGCTAGGTACTCAGACACACCACAGGGGGTGGTGCCAGCATTCACTAGGGCAGGCACCATCCTATTCAGAGTCAGGGGATTACCCCTCCCACTACTCTTAGCCCAGAGGTCCTATTCAGCCCAGCGCTGACTCACCCTGCCCCTCCTGGAGCCACACACACCTCTCAGCCCCTGTCACTCACAAGCCAGACATGCAATTCACATCAGGCAGGCAGACACATAGTACACAGAAATGGCAACTTCTAAAAGTGGCATTTCTAAAATAACCACAAAAAATCTGCGCACACCATTGCGAAGCATTTATTCACACAATTTCATACATACCAGACTTGACCATACTGCTCCTCTCATAACAGGAATTACCACTGACACACACTGATCAGGGAATGCCCCATGCATTCCTATGGGAGGGCAGGCCAAGCTCACCAATGTAACCCAGAGAGCGCACGCACTTTCCACTGGACCACAGTGCGAAAGTGCCCAGAGGCCTAAATTCACCAACACCAGGTTACAGACAAGGCAAAAAGTTTAGGGATGAACCTGCCAAAAAGGGCCAAGTCCAACACAGACTGTTTTCCTCTTAGATATTTAGGGGCTTATTTACAAGCCCCTTGCGCCACCCGTACATCACTTTTTCCATGTTAAAAAATGACGCAAAAGTGGTGCAAGGGCCTTGTAAATAAGCCCCTTAGAGACTTATTCAGTATCGCAGCTTTTATTTTTTCCATAATGGCGCACATGAATACCTATATCTAATCCATGAATACTTCTTAATAACAGTCAATCAACATCTTACCTCAATTCTATACCTATCTCGCACTATGATTAAAGATATGTTGCAAAGTATTTGTCTGCCTCCAGCTGTGTTGCTAGGATTCCCTCGACACCTTCCGTATCTCTAGTGTGGTCTTCTCTGTCCTCAAAGCTTATTATTTAAAGAGTTCGTTTAAATCCGTAGGTTGGTAGGGCTTTTAATCAGTGATATTGTGCTGGGATCATGGCATCTGTGTTGAAGTGGAAACTCTTTTTAATTTCCCAGGTGTGTAAAGCGTCACTGGAAAGGATATGAATTAAAATGACTCCTCGAATTTCGCTACTTGAATCCCTTTGCTTTTCTTCCTTTTAGAGTCGAGAAGAAAATATAACCATTTGTGGAGGGGGGTGTTGGCCAAGGAGTGCAGCTTGTTAATGGTAGGGGCTCGAGAATCTTAAACAACAGGAGATATGCAATGAGTAAACAGCAAGATTTTGGAAGAAGAGTGTAGATAGTGTTTGCGTCAGTTAAATTCATACATTTTGGGATTGTTTAAGGCTTATTTGGGGCTTTGTGGTTACGTGTGCTAATGCTTCCACTTCAAGGATGTGTTTTTATTCTCATGGTCAGAGGTGTGACTACTGGTGTACCCACTCAACCATTCATCCTTATGAAGTTATTAAAATGTGAGGAGTGTTCATAATCTGCTAATACCGTGCAGAAGATAATGTGCTGCATAATTTCAAAGCTACAAAGTTATATACGAATACCGGAACACAAAGGGCACAGTACGTGCTGGAGCATATTGACATTATGTGCCCTAGCACCCTTATGGTTCTGGGTGAACTCTGAAGAGGAGACACATAATATGTGGGGAGGTGTTAGGGGGTGGTTATTCGAGAATTGTGATGTAATGCACAGTGTGTGAGTGTATGCTGAGGAATAAAGAAGGATTTAACTGCAGCTGCTATGTGCAGTATTTCATGCTCATGCTCCAGGGCTGGGTAAGACACTACATCTGGCGATAATTAGGGGATACGTGCCCTGAAAGAAAACAAGGCTGCTGTCTCTGAGAGTTTGCAATGGTACGGTAAACTGCTTGTGCGTCCCACATGTGCCTCAAATCGATGCAAAGCAGTCTGCGACTGGTACATGTGGAGTTAAAGCCCTGCTGCAGCCCATACATGGCCAAAGAAGAAGGTGTAGGCCCTACAGAGGAGCATATTCAAAATGCCGGCCAAAAGTGCAGGTGAAGCGGCCGTCAGAAATGCTACTCTACGCCTCGAATACGGAGCAATTACTCAAACGAAGCAGAAAGATAATGACACCGACAACCAGGTATGATAAACCAAGAATTTACTCACCATCCAAGACAAGTGAAGCATTCTGTGACCTTAGATCGGGCGTGGTATCCCAAGTTCGAGCCCAAGGGTTGTGCTTGCAGATGTCGTTGTGGTTGGCAAAAGCTGTCTGAACAGCAAGTTCTCTCAATGGCGGCAGAAGAGAGCACGAAATATAACATAGCCATGTTCCTGAAGCCACATCCACCTTTCGACACTTCCAGAAAACAGAACATTGGTGCGAGATGGGCTGCATAGATTAAAACATTTGATGACTTCATAGATGCACTAGACGAAGAAGATGGAAAGAAGATCATCAAATACATGAAAAACCTTGCAGGCGATGGAGTGAAAGAAGTGCTAATCATACGAGAAGGCAAAGAAGCGCTGGAGGCCAAGTTCAATTCAATGCCAAATGTCGACAATGAAAGGTATGTCTTTAACCAAGCATGACATCAAGTTGGTGAAACAATGGACGAGTTTGATGAAAGACTTGATGCACTCATTAAAAATAACAAGTTTTGTGACTTCACCGATGAAGAAGCCTTGCGCTTCATAGTCATTGATGACTGCCTTTCAGATTTATTTAGAAGGCGCATGCTGAGAGAAACACACAGTCTAGAGAAAATGTTGATGGCTGCGAGAGCAGAAGAATGAGCAGACCGACAAGCTGCTGACATGGAGGCAGGAACAGCACTCAATGAATCGGCAAGCCAACACAAGCATAAATAAGATACAAGTAAGTCGATGTCTTCAAAGAAAACAAAGCTATGATTCTGATGTGGATTTTCATTTCTCCACGAAGGTAAGTATCCAACCATCGGACAAGTCTGCAAAAGTTGTGGGAAAGAGAACCATTTCATAAATGTGAGGCAAGCTAAAGAAAAACCAAGTGCGTCACAACAGCAAGAGAAGATGGATGCAAAAACGTTTCAGGAGCATTCTCCCCACAACCCTAAAACCAAAAAGCAACATCATCTACGACAAGTCGAAACCAGGCAGGATCAATCGTCCTCAAGTTCATCATATAAAGGATCTTCATGTCACTATTGAGTACCAGCGAAGAAGATGGGTGTGCCCTGATGATATTTACCAAAGAACGGCATGCACATGTGGGGTCAGCTGCCTGTAAAGAAGATCACAGGTCAAAGAATACTCACCAGACAAAGCAGCACACTTCATCTGGACACTGTCCCAAAATCACACTGAAAGTGAGCGATCACCCTACAACTTTCACCATAGACAGTGGTGCATCTATCAATATCATGCCAGTGGAAAAGTTTAACTGCCTACCCCCTTTGCCTTGCCTCACTCTGTCAGGCACAAAGGTGTATACCTGGGCCGCTTTTGAACCATTGAAAAGCGAAGGGTCATTCACAGTGACAATGCGACACAAAAAGGCATTGGTGCAAGCCACCATTCATGTTCTACAAGGGATTTCAATGAGTGCCTGTTTGCTCAGTTTTGCCACTGCTGCTGACATGGTGTTGATATGCCTTAACTACAACCTCTGTGCTCAGTCTGAGATCATGAGTCGATTTCCAATGTTTTTCATGGCCTGGGAAAGCTAAAGAAAATTAAAGTCCAGCTTCATATCAATGAAGACATTCGCCTAGTTGCTCAGAGGCAGCGTAGAGTTGCTTTTCATCTACAAGAATCTGTAGAGAAAGAGCTGGAAGCACTTTTAAAACATGACATCATTGAACACTCCACAGGCCCGCGCCATGGGTTCCACCCATTGTAATGGTACTGAAAACTGACAGTGGTGGAGCGGTGCACATTTGCGTTGATATGTGCCAGGCAAACAAAGCCATTAAGAGAGAAAGAAACCCTGGTTCACACACAGCACACATTATCATGCAATTGAACGGAGCTAAAGTGTTCATCTGTCTTGACCTGAACAAAGGATACCATTAACTCGAGCTGGAGGAGAACTGCACATACATTACTACCTTTTGGACTCATGTTGGTTTGTTCAGATATAAGAGACTTATTTATATGAGGCTTGTGCGTCCGGAGTGCCACTTTTGTTGAAGCTCCGGCGACGTAAGCCTCCCAATTATATCTATGAGGCCAGGCAAAGCCACTTGTGTGGCTTTGCATGGCCTCATAGATATGGAGCAAGGTAAGGCAGTGCAAGTCATTGCATTGCCTTACTCTGCGCTAGGGAGGTGTTCTATGGGTGTTTTCCCATGCAATACCCATCAATTTTGATGCTACCCCAGATTTACCTGATCACGTAAACCTGGGGCAGCATCAAAATCTTATGCCCCCCCCCCGAACAGGTGTAACAAGAAGAAATATTTTTATTTCTCTTTGTTTTTTCATCTTTTTATGTGCAGCACACATAGAAAGAGAAAAACGCCTCTCTTGATTGTTTTTATGCACGTAGGTGCCCCTTCCTGCACAAAAACAATCCTTCATGCAACGCATACACACTTGCACCATGGTGCAAGGGTGCCTGCATTGGCGCTAGGCAGCAAATTGTGCACCAGCACAGAGGGAAAGGACAGGAATGCACTGTATTTCTTAAATACGGCGCATTCCTGCCTTTTCACAATGGCGTAGGACAGCACAGCAAGAAGACTTGCGACGCTGCCCTATGCCAATTCCCCATAAATGGGGCCTGGAGTTTTGGAGTATTTACAGGCGCTGAGATATTTCAGGATGTAATTTACCGATTAATCCAACCTTTCACATATGCTTTCAATTACAGTGATGACATGCTGGTTTTGGGAGAACACAGAAAGAACATGACAAAGCCCTTACACATGTGTGCCAGTTACTTGCTGATCCAAACCTTTCTCTGAATGCTGCAAAGTGTGAGTTTCACAAAGCCTAACTCAAGATTTTGAGCATATATATTTTCTGATGGGGAAATGACTCCAGACCCAGACAAGGTGTAAGCACAGTCATCCACTCGCCCCCCCCCCCCCCCCACCACCACCCCCCGGATGCTACTGTGCTACAATCGTTTTGAGGCATGGCCAGTTATTGTTTGAGATACATTCCCAACTTTGCTACAGTGAGTGCCCCATTGAGAGACTTGACAAAGCGCAATGTACTGTTTCAGTGATCTCCGGAATGTGACTAGAGTATCAAAGGCATTAAACATGTGATTGAGAATGCAACTAAAATGGCCAACTTCAATCCCAAGTTACAAACTGAACTAACAGTTGATGCGAGCTAAGTAGGGCCAGGAGCAATCCTTGCTCAACACAATGGCCATCCGAATGCTCAGAGACACATCGTGGCCTATGCCAGTCGAAGCCTGTCTGAAACAGAACATGCCTATTCTGAGTCAGAAAAGGAGAGTCTGAGAACCTGGCTGTGGTGTGGGCCTGCGAACATTTTCATGTATTCCTTTATGGAAAATGATTCACTGTCATCACGGATCACTAGGCCTTGCTCACAATTTTTGGAAACTTGAAGGCTAAGATGCCCCATCGCATCAAGAGGTGGGGGCTAAGACTACAAGAGTACGACTATGAGATTGTGGACAAACCGGATAAAGATCAAAAACAGGCAGATTACTTTTCACAAGTGCCGCTATCTCATCACAGCTCGACTTCAAAGACAGCTGAAGCATATCACAACTTCATTGTGAGATCCTGCCCTCCAGCAACTCTCTCCGTGGAACAAATAATTGCTGCCACTAATGTTGATAAAGACTTGACTATAGTCTAAGAACTTATAACCACACAATCATGGAGGAGAAGTATCAGGCTCCTTGCAGATGATTTTAAATTCCAAACGTTCAAAAACATAAATTATGAGCTAGCAGTCACCCAAGAAGGCTTAATACTGCGTGGCTCGAGAATCTTCATACCTGGAAGCCCTTAACAGGGGATAATCAAGCTCTCCCTTGAAGGACACCATGGTATTGTAGCCACCAAGAGAGCCTTAAGAGATCGAGTGTGGTTCCCTCAGCTAGATGAGCAAGTCAAGAAAGAACTGAAACCATGCCAGATTTGCAATTGTCTGACCCCCCAAGGTGATGCAAAACCCAGTGACAATGTCTGACCTTCCTGCCCATGCATGGGAGAGGGTTGGCATTGACATTTTTGGACCTTTATGAACTGGACACCATCTTATGGTAGTCATAGGCAAATTTTCACATTTTCCTTTGGTGGAAGACCTCTCTTTAACAACACATGACAAAGTCATAGAATTACTTGATGACATCTTTGCAACATGGGGTACCCCCAAAATCCTCAAATCTGACAATGGCCCACCCTTCAACAGCAAAGAGTTCAAAGAATTCCTTGTCCGACTCAACTTCAAACACCAAAAGAGCACACCTCTCTGGCCCCAAGCCAATGGTGTAGTTGAATGATTCATGGGCACCCTCAAGAGGGTCAGTCAATGAGCGTCCATGGAGGGAATTGATCTGAAACAAGCAATGTGCCAGGCCCTCTGGGCTATCAATCAACTCTGCACTCCACAAAGTCACATCAATGGACCCCGGATTGATCAGTGAACACTGACAGGGTTGAAGATAGCGACAGGACTCGCAAGGAAAATGAAAACATATGCAGATCATCGTCGCCATGCCCAGGAGACAGTCTTTGACAAAGGAGACTGGGTATTGGATTAAACAGAAACAAAGACGGAAAACAGACACTCCTTTTGCCACTGATACTTTATAGGTTGTGGCATGCAAGGGACATATAGTGACAACACATCGTCCTGGACAATCCATCACTCAAGACACATCACATTTTAAACACCTACCGCAACACTTGTCGAGTCCTGAAACCACTGATGAAGTGATGCCACCAGCAGGTCCAGCTCAAGAGCCTGAGCCTATGTCGCTGATGCCCAATCAGGGTGGACCTCATCACCTCGGATCACCCGAGCTGGCAGACAAGTGCGAGCACCTCGTCGATTAACAGAGGAAATGTGATTTTCGTGATGCCTACCACTTTTTTCTTTAACAAAGGGGGAGATGTAGCATATTGGCTTTATGGGCCCTAGGATCCTTGTGGTTCTTGGCGGACTCTGAAGAGGAAATACATAATAAGCGTTGAGGTGTTAGGGCATGGTTAATTGAGATGTGTGATGTAATGAGCCTTTTGTTAGTGTATGCTGAGCAATAAAGAAGTATTTGACTCCTGCAGCTCTTGTGTGGCATATTTTATTCTCATACTCCAGAGCTGGGGAAGACGCTACACATGCTGTCTAGGAAAAGTAACACAAATTCCAAAAATGAGCTCATATGATTCGCCTCAGAAGAAAGGTTTGGTAGTTGTAATTGTAAATGTAAATGTATTTATATAGCACTTATGACCCCTGATGAGACATTGAAGCACTTTTTCAGCAAGTTGTACGCTACTCAGGGACCCAAGATTAGTAGTTAGTAGGTTAGCACAAATTTTTTGTTTTTCTTGTTCATTAGTTATGTTAGGATTTTGCTTTTGATTTCTTATGTGTTTAGTAAAGTTTGCGGTAGGGATAGATTGATAGGAGTGAACTTGAAAAGGGGAAGTAGTGAGCTGTTTGTAAGTAATGATTGTGTGTGCTTGTTATCTGGCACTGTGCCTTTATCTGACCATACTCTCCCACATGTGCTACTGGTACACATTTTGATATAGTTACCTCTGACACATACTCATCACCAGTAGGTATCAGCAGAGCGCAGTGACAGTGTGTACTCAGATCAGTTCAGTAGGTCCCAAATTTTGGAATAACTTTGCAATCCAGGTTTATTCACATATGAAGGTTGTGTTTCTATTTAAAAAATAATGTACTGCTGCTTTCACAACAGAACATCTTTGTTCATGTGATATGTGGAGATCAGAGGTGTACGCATATGACATGGAGTAACTGTAGTCTAGCCTCTTGGAGCGAAGGCCTGTGAGGATGGATGTAAGAGGGTGGAGCAGCGACCCTTGCATCTTGGAGGGGGTGCAGCAGCAACCCTCATGCAGTTAAAAAGTGCTGTAACACTGCTCCCCAGGACAGTTAGAAAGTGCTGTAGCACTGCCCAATTCAGCCTTGTAGGTAGGAGAGCAAGTGCCACAGTTCTCCACTACCTTCACATTGGCGCCACAACACTGCAGAGCCCAGAGCCTTTACGGCAATGCTCTTCAATTGTTTAATGTTGCCCCTCCCCCCCCCCCCCACCGTCAGAAAAAATCATCAGGTCTCACAGAATGACTAACATTTTTTTTAAATATTTCCATAAAATTGCATCTCCGGACATATTTAACAGTTCAAACATTGCAGGTATGTTCAGTTATACCTTTTAAAATGCACTCAAACACATGATTGCCAGCATACTAGTGTCAGCCTAGTTTCCCTAAACGTTAAGGCATCCATAGTGTGAGGAACTGCAAAGATAATTTTACTCTCACACTAACACCTACACGACACAAGTGGCAAAAGATGTTACAGAGTGGCTCATGGCCATTCAGTTATTTCACTGGACTCTGTGGCATAGTAAATCCTCTTATTGATGAGATATTAAGACTCCTTGAAGACCACCACTTTAACGAATGCATAAAGCAGGCCTTGCTGAACATCAGCACATAGACATGGTCTGCGCATACTATCTTGCCAAACGTTACCCTGCCTTTGGGCTGCTTCTTCATCCACTTCCAGAGAGGGTGTGCTCTGTCTCCATTCACATATATTTTGCTGAACATGCTGAACAGATCATTGTACCCGGCAGCAAAAGCTTTAATCTGAGCCTGTTGTCACTTAGTAGGTGAGGTATTACCTCCTCATTACAAGTTCCGCAAATGGGTATTGAAGACAAAGGGCCTCATTTACAAGCCCATTGTGCAGTTGGTGCGTCACTTTTATTGATGCACCGGCAGTGCAATGGGCTTGCCCATGTTTACAAGGCACCTAAAGTCACCTTGCGTGACTTTTCATGGCCTTGTAATTATGGGCCTCTTTCAGGAATTACTCTGCGTAAAAGGGGCGTTCCCTGGGTGTTGCTGTGATTGTTCCCATGCAACATCCTTGGAACTTGACACATTCCCAGATTTACAATGTTTTGTAAAGCTGGGAATGCATCAGAATCCTATGCCTCCTCAGGGGAGGCGTAGGAGTGGTGCAAAAAGGAGAAATACTTTTATTTCTCCTCGTTTTGTCCTCTTTCTATGCGTGCTGCAGAATGCAGTATGCATAGAAAGAGGAAAATGCCATCAATTATTGTTTTTGTGCGGGAAGCTGTTCCTTCCTGCACAAAAACACTCATACCCACAACGCAGGCCCTCTTGCAACATGACGCAAGGGTGTCTGCATTGGCTCATGGCTGCTGTTTGTGCGCAGGAGCAGGGGAGAAGGACAAGAATGTGCCGTATCTTGTAGATACAAGCAAAAGTAACAAATGATGGACGGAATGCTGAACAATGCAAACATTCGCCCCCTTTCACAAAGATCTGGGTTTAGTCCATCGTTCTTTTGCTCACCACGCCACCCCTGTTTGGACCCAGCCATATGCAAATCAGTCTTGACCCTTTTCCTCATGGGAACAGTCAAGCCCGAACTGCCAAGCCAGGTCCACCCTGGACTGGAAACAAGCATCCTGGGACTTATTTTGGGGCATCACCCCTCATCAGCCAGTTTAGCTTGAATCCAGTGAACACGGGACCCACGTCTGGGCATACCCTTCCAAGTTAGGGCAACAAAAGCAAAAGTAACAAATGATGGACGGAATGCTGAACAATGAAAACATTCACCCCCAGTCACAAAGATCTGAGTTTAATCCATCGATCTTTTGCTCACCACGCCACCCCAGTTTGGACCCAGCCATATGCAAATCAGTCTTGACCCTGTTCCTCATGGGAACAGTCCAGCCCGAACTGCCAAGCCAGGTTCTCCCTGGAACGGAAAAAAGCATTCTGGGACCGGTTTCGGGGCATCACCCCTCATCAACCAGGACATCTTGAATCCAGTGTACCTTTATATAACCCATATAATTTTCCACCAACGAATTTCCATTAAATTGTTTACATTGGTACAGGTGAAATTTGACACAGCCAATTGGACCTACTGGATGAAAATTATGTTTTTGGCATTGGTCAGTTGGCATGAACTTGGGGCATCAATACTCGTCCGCCCGACACCGTAGCAGACTTGAACCGCCTGACCATAGGTCGGTTATTCCGACCGCACAATTTGGATGCGATCGCCCTATGGGTATCAGAAACATTCATTTTTCAATGGCAGCTTGTGCAGCGGGCGGAAAAGGCCCACAGCACCAGCTGCCATTGTAAAATGGACGTTTTTAAACATCCCTGCACCATGTACGGTGCCTGCCACATGGTGCAGGGATGTTTAGGGGGGCACCACAGGTGCCCTCCAGGACTCATAGCGGAGGCCGTGGAGGGAAGGGGGCCCTGCTAGGGGCCCCAAAGTCACTTTCCGACAACCTTTCCATGTCAGAAAGACCTACATGGAAAGGCTGTGGGAAAGTGCCATCATAATCCGGATGACGGAGCCGAGGCTGACTCCGTCGTCTTGATGGGAACATGATGGCTTCTGATGCTCCTAGAGCCTGTCGGAAGCACAGCGGATTCCCTCCGCTTGTTGGCAGTCGAAGGGAAACCATTGATGTCGGGCGGAAAGCCTCCAACAAGCTGTCGGATGGCTTTCCGCCCAACATTAAAATCGGGCCCTTCGTTTTTTTCACTCATTAGGCTGCGTAAATGGCAATGTCAAACTTAACTGGCCGCATGCTTGTTTATTTAGTGTGACTCCCAGTTATCTAATAGAAGCAGAAATCTTTACTGAATGGGAGGGAATAGGGAGTTGCTCCTAATGCAGTTTTATGTTTCCCCTAAACATGATAGCAGCTTGGTATGGGGCCCATGGATGTCATTTATGACTCACAAGGGACAGCAATTTAATCCGCTATGGCTTGTTACCATTCTCTTTCCCTGAGACTTAACTAATGAAGGGAAGTGCTTGATCTGAATTAATTTTAAACACTAGTAATTACTCCAAACATACTCCACTGAACTGCATGTTTGCTCATTGCTGCATTACACAACCATATCCAGACAAGTCTTGGCTCCTCCCTAGTCAAGACAGCCCATCTCAACCTGCCAGACCTCCTATCCTTTGATATAGAAGAAATAAAATCCAGAGGCGTTTTAATCTTGGTGGGCCTCATCAGTGCGGTGCAGCTTCATTACCTATGTCACTGCTAAGAGGTGGTTGTGTTCTTGGTGCAGTTTGCTTACCTCATCTGGTTGTAGTTTTGGCTTGGTTTCACAGGTTGTGTCACGTCAATGCCAGGTTCAACGTTGGTAGTCTTATGGTCTGTGGGCAGACTGACCACTAAATGTCCATTACCTGACGGTGATGGCTCCTTCTTTGTGGTCACAGGGCCTTCCTGTGGTGGGTGGAACATTGTTTTTTTGGATTGGAATTTAGGGATAGACTCCGCATGTTGTGCAGAAGGCCGTGTCCTCCACATCTTTTTCTTCCATGTTCACTGATCAAAGGCATCTGACTAGGCTGCTAATCTGGATTTGTGAATATCACTATGATAAAGTTGTAAAACTGTTTTGTTTAGTGACTTTCCTGGCATCACAGATATTTGCTTTCCTTGGGAAGCTTCCTGTCGTTTGGTGGGTGCAGTTTCTTCTATTAAACACTGAGTTAAGGTTCTGCTCAGTTGGTGCCGCACTGTTACTTGCAATTTCGAGCTGACTCCTACTGCAGATTAACTCTAATTCCTACTTGAAATCTATGACTTTTTTGGCAGTTTCACCTTTCATTATTTTTTGGAACCTACCTCCATCATCTACTGATCAGTTAGGAAATTTGGCAGGATGACCTGTTGCAAATGTTCAATATCTGCTTATAATTAATTATGCCATGTGTATTAGTTTTGCCATAGTTTACTTTTCTCTGAATTTCACAGTAAAGTGTGCATCATGTCTTCCTTCTGAACATTTTATTTCCTATTCCATAGTTTTGCACATCCTAACTTTCACCTGATCTTACATACAATTTAGTATTTACTGTATTGCTCTTTGGATAAAAGTGCCCTGGTAAGGCTACACTGGAAGTTGCAGTTTACCACCCTATGGAAGAGTAAGTTACAGGAACCTCTCTTTTTGCATATGTAAGTTTTTAAGCTAATGTTTAGGTTTACACTTAATGTGAGATATTATATAAGTCAATCTAACACGTTTTAAGGAAGGACCACTAACCCTTTAGTACTGGTTAGCAGTGGTAAAGCGTGCAGAGTCCTAAGGTCAGCAAAAATGAAGTCAGCAAAAACAGGAGGTCTAAAGGCATAAAGTTAAGGGGAAAACCATGCCTAGGATGCCAGGCCTAACTGGTAATCTCAAACTGATATCACCAAATGTGGAATTGCTTTGCACTGGAACTGCCAACATCCATACATTTCTTTGAAACACAGCGAATTTTTGTAATGTTTTACTCCATTGCTTCCTAAGGCTTTTGTGACACAATCTCAGCTTCCGACATGGAGCGGGTGACTTTTTCTCTTTTTGGATAAAAATTAATCTTGGTATTAATTTATAAATGGTTCACAGCGCGGAGATACCCCATTCGGGGGTGAGTCCAGTGCTCTATAAGCTCATTCATTCATTCATTCATTCCTATCTGTTGATACTCTTGTTTCTATGCCTTCTTGAATGTGATTTATCTCTACAGGCACAGTTTTCCTTCTTGAACCTACCCAAAGTAAGGCAATCCTTTTCAGCCCCGGCACTAAACTAAGCTGTGGAGTGGCAGGAATGCTGAACCTGAGCCCCTGATTATGACTCAGGTAGAGCAGAATTACTGTTTGCAATTCCACTCTGCCTGATTCTGAGTGGGCCAGTGTTGCCACACCTGGTTTTCCCAGGTGTTGGAACACCAGACTCTGTTTTACTGGAAGGTAATTCCTCTTGTGAAAATCACCTGAGGATTTTGGCTGCAGCAGCAGTCAAGCCTTTTTCTCCGTTTATTAGGTCGAGCCTGGGCAGTGCATGCACTGCTCTGCGAGGCATGCTGTATTGGAGTACGGACTTGAAGTCCCTCCCACTCTCCACCCATATTTGTCATTGGCTTGTGTCATTGTCCTTTGTAAATGCTGGCTTCCGATTTGTTAATAGGCTTGTTAGTCTCTCCTTAGTATCAGCTTATCTTCATTTGTAACCTCTCATGAGGACTGGCCCTATTACTTCGGTTGTTACATGGTACGTCTAATTTAGTCTGTAAGCACTATTTTCTTTAATGAGTTTCTCCTACTGCAGGCACAACATGCTTTCCTGCAACATTCAGCGAGCCATGCGCGCTTTCATGGGGCGCTTTTTAAAAAAAAAAGCATTTGTTTGTCAACTTGACAAACAAATGCTTTTTTTGGTAAAAGTGCCCCATATTGCGCTTTCACTTTAATAGCGGCCACGGTCCTTTCTTTAGACACGGCTCGTCTAAAGAAAGGGGCGTGGTCTCTATTAATGTGAAAGGGCAGCATGGAGCGCTTGTAAACAACAAGCATTTGCAATGCAATAGGTCTCGCATTTTAGAAACTTTGACCTATTGGTATTGTATATGACAATGCCTTTCATTATTGCAGGTTTTTTTAAACACAAATAAAAGGTATTGTCATTTATAATGCCAATAGCTCAAAATCTTGAAATTGCGAGACCTATTGCATTGCAAATGCTTGTTTTTATCTGGTGGTGGAAGCATAAATTGCTTCCCTCTGACAGCATTTAGGTGCCCGTTCCCTTCTCTACTCCTCATATCCCGCCCCCACACTGAGGCCACAGCATATGTTTAGCTCTTGCACACAGCAGGTGGTAAACGTACGTGTTAAACCCTATAGAATTGGCAACTCCTTGTGTGTTTTTTTAAGGCTGGTACATCTTGTCCTATATGGTAATTTGCCATCCCATGGGGTTTAACTCGTAATTGCATGAATTTACCACTTTGCCAGTACCGTGCAACTCATAATCAGCCCCTTAGGACTCAATTGAAATTGGACATCAAGGGAAGAGATTTCAAAATGCAACTGACTTGGGAGAAATATAAAAGGAGCAAAGGGGGACTGTATGCATACTGCCCTGTAAATGCGCAATCAAGCTAAATCTAAAAGATATTCAATCGAAGCACCACAGAAAAAGCATCTTTAAATTATCTACCTGCAAACCCTGCCAAATGGCTTATTTATCCATTGAAAACTGATTAACTGCTGTGAGATTGTTAGTCTTAATCTATGTGCTTGAACAATAGTGTCCTGCAAATCACGCCATTTACCTGATTAATGACAAAGCAATTCCTGCCTGCTTGTCTCTCTGAGGAGGTATTTTGCATTAGCGCATTAGGACATTAAGCACTGAATGGCTTTGCTGGTGTCGAAATGAATTGGGCATTCAATCTAAAACCACAGCTTCTCTCTTGTACTAAAAGCTCCTGGGTTCCGCTACGGAAGGCAGAGCGATGTAAAGCTGAGGTAGGGGCGGGGAAGCCTTCAAAAGTATAGAGCCGAGGCACTGCAAAGGACATATGTCCAGTGGCGGCTCGCAGACGGAGTGCTGCGGGCGGTGGGCTAACTCGGCGATGCAGCGAGTGCAAGGTAAATAGTTCTATTTATTTATTTACTTACCTTACTCCTGCCCGTCGTATGTCTGACCCCACTACCCCCCCACCCAGCCCCTCCCCCGCCCCACCGCCCGCAGCACTCCCTCTGCCAGCCGCCACTGCATAGGTCCACCATTTTGCTATACGTCCAAAAAGCACCTGAAATTAAAACCAATCAAACAAAATGGCTGCTTTTTCAGATGCTGGGAAGCATGTCTATGTCAAAACAATACATTTCCAGTCAAAAAAACAAACATCAATGATCGAATCCAACCAGTATAGCAATATGCTGTTAATTGTGTTTTTTTAAGTGAAATAATAATTAAATCCTTAATGTATAATACCTATTATGATTAGTCAAAGTTTATAATAAGGCATATACAAGCGTATCCTCTCAAAGTGGTAAATTGTAAGGGAACGTCACGTGACACACTGTGAAATTAAAGCAACCAAGAGGATACCTTTGAGTTCAGTGAGTTGCGTATTTTTTCTCCATATAAAATAAGAGAAGCTAATGTAATGAGAATCGACTTTCGCACTTTGACATTGTGAAAGTGCGTCCCAAAACTTTGGGCGTGTATACAGAGAGATGGTAGGATGCTTTTTCAAGTGAACAGGTTGGACTTAACAGACTTTTTGTTTATTTTATTTGCTTCTAGCCACTAAAACACACTGAAGCTGTCAAGAACATATGAGCAGGGCCACTGGAATTATGCGGAAAGGGAGTACCAAATTATGGGGCAGGGTTCACTAAATTATGCAGCAAGAAAATGCAAACTATTCAGCATAATGCAGGACATTTTGTGATAGTATCAATTCATCATTTTGTCATTTTTACACAGCTGGGCACTGGCGTAGCAAGGGGGGGGCGGAGGGGGCGGTACGCCCCGGGCGGCACGAGATTTCGGGGCGGCAGGTAAATTTATCGCCAGCACCCCCCCCCCCCCCCTCTTAGGCGCTCGGCGGCAAAAGGCAGGGACCGCCACGGGTGGCAGAGTGCCTAGCTACGCCACTGCAGCTGGGCCATGTTATATATACACGGTGCACTTTCCTTGTTTGCGCCATGGCACACCGAGCGCAAACGGGGAAAGTGTGCCCTATTATGCAGAATGCGCTGCACCCAAGCAGCCTTGAACTTGCACTGCCCTGGGGGCAGCGTATTCAAGTGAAATACAGAGCTGCTGCTTCAAAGCCACTATGTGTTTCATAATGCAGGCGTCATGCCTCCTGCACTTTCAAGAGGGGAGAGCAATCCCCTTGCAGGCGGGTGCAGTGAGTGGCTGCACCCGACTGCAGAGGGATGTCTGGGGAGTCCATGTGACTCCCTTTCTCCCTTCCAGAGGTTTACCTTTAGGCGGAGCAGTGAAAGTGGGCCATCTTTTTGAGGCTCACTTTTACTGTACCTCCTAAAGGAATGTTTGCCTCTGTGTCCATGTCCATTATATGGTGCAGGCGGAGAGGCAAAGTGATTCCCTCATCTGTAAGAGGCAATGACTCCATACAAATGAGAGAACGCCCTCTGATGATAGCGCTGGTGCTACATGTGAGCAAGCGAAATCAATATTACAGAAGGGGATGCAGGGACGCACAAGCGTCTGCGGTCCCTCCTGTAATACCATTGTGCCCTTGGGGTGCACAGAGTGGGAGCTCACTCCCATTGCGCGCTGGAGAACAATGTATAATACGGCCCCTGGACATCATATAAACAAATTATATTTGATATAAGATGTAAAAATTGTTTCTTTTCTGTAAACACAATCTGTGGGAGGTCACTCTAAATTCATGAGTGCAAAATAAAAGGACAGTAACAATGTTTCTTGAAATGTCCAGAAAAAGGAGTTCTAATATTCAGTAGTATATGTCTATAAATTTGCGGCTTTACTCGCTTACAAGTCATAATGTACTTTATGGTGATTTTCTATGTTTAAGTTCTTGGTTTGGAAACAAAGTGAGAACTGCAGTACAAAAAGGTAATAGTACATTCTTCCCTACTGAAGTGACTAAGGTGATTTGTTGGCTCTATACAAAACTCTGGACAAATAAATAAAAAATAGCTTAAACTATGTTACATAGAATGGGAAGCGGGTTGGATTTCGTCGTTCAGAAGAGATGTCAAGCACAGTGTGAGGTCTCCTATGCATTCAGTACATTGCCATAGAGACAAGAAAAATTGTGAGCACCCTCCAAAAGTTCAGTCTATTCAAAAGTCAAGACAGCCTGGAAAACGAATTTAGACACTCTTAACATTGGCTTGGGGGTGGGCGGTTCGAAGTCAAAGCTCTCAAACAGTGAATTAATTTAAGAAGAAACCACTGAGAAATGGTGTCTGGCAAAAACCAGTTGATTTCTATGTCAACCTAGGGCTGCAATTTAGAAATATAGGTTTATTTTATGGGATGTTCTGTGGGCTGTATTGGAAATTCCTGAAGTGCTTGATCACTGAAATTACACAGACATCAGTAACATGTGATGGGCTTAGACACATGCAGAGTATGGTAAAGTATCAAAATACACAGATTAAATATCTGTTGAAGAACTGCCTCACAAGATACTGACATATGCTAAATTACTCCCCTACCGTTATATTTCCTATAGGTAAAAACAGTACAATATGGTTCCAACGCTAAAAACTTTTTCAACTCTGATGTAATTCATACATACGCAAAAAGTTGGCTCAAATCCATCTATGGCTGTGCGAAATCTTTGTAATTTGTTTCACATAATTATGAAAAGTTAGGCCAAATTACCTATAATTATGCAAAAAGTAAATCCATCATTTACCACTATATTTTAGCACAAAATGCGTCTTTGCCTCAATTTTTGATGCAAAGACCCATTTCGAGCCAAAAAAAATTGCAAAGAAACAAAAGAACCACAAACAACAGGGGTTTGTGTTCTGTTGCTCCTGTGAGTTTGTGGTAAGTTTTTGCCTCAGATGGGACTTTTGCAGTAATTTTTATAGCAATTAACACATAATAATGTGACGTGGAATAATGTTGTTATTTTAAGAATTTCACGTAACAAGCGTACATCGAAATTCCTGAAATTTCGTGCATTATACTGGCATAATTGTAATTTCACCCAGGGCTTCTCAATTCTCACGAATGATAGGATCGATTCAAGATCACATGATTTTTGTACATTGTCCTTATTACAACAGAAAATCTACCAGTGGCCATCTACTCTACTATTTTAAGGGTAGTTTAGGAACATGGATGTTTCCAGGAGAGAGTGAGGTTGTCGCAATTTATGCGTTTAAAACCATATCATTCTATCTCCTTCCATAATTGTATTATTTAAAAATGTATTGACTGTGCGAAACAATGTACAAAGTAACAATAATAATCTGCCATTTATAGAGCTTTTCATAACATAGTTCTCTGCAGTGTCTAAGTGCTCTGATTAACACTAACGGGCATCACTGACACACAATGTAATTTTTCTAGGAGTGTAATGCATGTTTAATGCCAAAGTATGTAAATCTGCAAAAATATTCTAAGTCTGCGGATGAGCAACTCACCGTCTGAGCCACTGGAGCAAACAATGGTAAATTAACTTCATTTTTGATCTTCTTAAATACACTCTTTTAAAGCAGCAACTAGAGGATAGAACATGTGCTCTAAACTGAAAAGCAAGATAGTCACTAACAAGCAGGTGCCTAGCTTTTCTGGTGGGAAGAATGTGAGAGGTCTTTGAGAATGAGGGGCAGATTTACAAGCCCCTTGCGCCACTTTTGCGTCACTTTTCCCATGTTAAAAGTGACGCAAAAGTGGCGCAAGGGGCTTGTAAATAAGCCCCGAGATACGTAAGGTAAAATGCTGACTTACATTTGTGGTTTCTCACTTGTCTATGCCACATTAAAAAAAACGCTACACTTAATTGAACACTAAGGCTACATGTGCAGTGTACAACTTGGAAATATAAATGGCAACACATTTAAAATGATTGTTAATGTGCAATAATGCAAAGTCTTTGGTAATGCTTTAAACGGGCATAACAAAAGATTTTAAATTCCCTCCTTTTTTCACCATGAGGTGTAACCATACTATAATTCAATAGCATGCAATCTGGTACTTTCATCATAAAGTTCTCCATATATATATATATGCCGATGGAGGCAGGGAGCTGGCAGGAACCGCGGGGGCATTTAGGATCCCCCAGCGGTCTCCAACGCTGGAGACTGTTTGCTCTGGGTTGGCTCCAGGGGCTGCGTTTCGTTTCGTTAGTTTTAATATATGCAAGGTACGCATTCCCACCTAAAATCCCTCGTAAAACTGACGCAGTGGTATTTATGACATTTTGCAAGAGTGATGCATCTTTGGGAAGTGGGCCACTGAGCTTGAGATGCGTCAAAATTCCTCAGACCTTAAAATCCCAGTCATAGGAATGACGCATTGGTTGTGGAATAGGTATCTGACCAGCTGAAGTGATATGTAATAGTGTAAACTGCAATCAAGTCACATCCTCTCAACAGTTAAGTGCACAAATAAGGTAGGTAACACAGTAAATATCACATCATACACCATCACAGACTTGAATGCACCCACATTGTACTTTCACATAATATGTCACACATACGTAGGCCTAGTGGCACACATAAGCACACTATGCCCACTTGTATGCGTGACATCCAGGACCAATGTAATAGAGTGCAAGGTGAGTTTTCACCTTTTCACACTCTATTACATTGGTCCCCACACATGAGGCTACTTGCATCATTCAAAACTGACGAATTGCCTCTGATTTCTGATGCATTGGTGTAGTTGCGTCAGTCTTATGACCAACTACATCAATGCATCACATTTTGGGCCGGATGCTTTGCGGCCTCCTACCCACGGATGCCTAAGAATTTCTGACGCATCCTTGGGATCTTGCGCCATGGAGCCGTGTATTGTAAATACAGTGCATCCATGGCGTCGTAAGGTTTTGTACGCAGGCACAAGAAATTTTGACGCATCGCTGCCTTTTTTTTTTGGGCAGATTTATATAGCTTTACATGAGCACCAGTTACGTTACACAAGGACAAATTCATATTGATTTTTTTTTTGGTAGGCACGGGGAGATTAAGTGATTTGCCCAGAATCACAGGATGTGGAGTCGACCCCAAGGCTCAAACCTTGGTTTCCCAGCACCAAAGTCGGCAGTCTAGCCGTGAGTCCACACAGCGATGCATCATTTCTTGTAAATAAGGGCCCAAGTGTTCTTGTCAGGAGTCTGATCCAGCGCTTGTCCCCTTAGGTTTTCGAGTTAACACATGTCTCAATAGACAATGTAGCAGGTTCAGTGAAGAAAAGAAATACTCAAAGACAGAAGTCTAATGCATATTTAATGCAAAAATATGGCAAGGAGCAAAAATAATCTAAGTGCGAATTCGCAATGGACCAACACTTCGCCATCTGAGTTTTGGAGCATATAATGCTAAAATACCTTCATTTTTGATCTTCTTTTAAAACTTTCTATAAGGTAGCAATAATATGTGGTATAAACTAAAACTCAAGATAGCTGCTAATGAACAGGTGCCTAGCTCTTCCTTTGGGAAGGATGTGAGAAGATCCTGAGAAGGAGATACGATGGGGTATGGTAGAAAGCTCTCTACGAAATCTGTGGTTTGTTGCTTATCAATGCCAGCTTCAAAACGAGGCTATGCTTACTTGAACAGCCAGACTGGGGGGGCATATTTACAAGTTCTGTTGCGTCGCTCTTGCACCATGCAACATGGTGCAAGAGTGACGCAACTCAGAAATGATATTTTTTAAGCCACGCAAGGCCACCTTGCTTGGCCCTGAGTGGCTTCATAAATCTCTAGTAAAACAGTTCAGAGCAAACCGATGTGTTGCTTTACTCTGCACTACGGAGGCATTCCTTGAGCATTGCATCGGTGTTTCTGCGCAACTCCCATGCTTTTTGATGCTTTCCTAGATTTACCAAAAGCGGTAGACCTGAGAATGCACCAAAAAGATACACCTTCCCAGGAAAGGTGTAACAAAGAGAAATATCTTTATCACTCCTCATTACTCCCTCTTTCTGTGTGTGCTGTATTCTGCAGCACACAGAGATAGAGGAATATGCCTCTCAGGGGCACCTTCCTGCACAAGAACAATCCTGCATCCAACACATGCAACCTTGCACCATGGTGCAAGGGTGCCTGCGTTGGTGCTAGGCAGCCAAAAGGGCGCCAGTGCATTGGAAAAGGCAGGAATGTCTCACATTCTTTTAAATATGGTGCATTCCTGCCCTTTACCTTTCACGCAGTGCAGCGCAGCAAGGTGACTTGCAATGCTGTACTGCCTGACAATGTCATAAACATGCCCCTGATGTGCAATATGGAACATGGCAATGAAAAATGGAAGTGCATTTGAAATGTGTGTTAATTTACACTAAGGGGAAAGCTTTAGTGGAACTTCAGGGAGGCAGGTATATCTACCTCAAAAGAATGAAAGGATGAGCCTGCTTGCCAGAATTCAATTTCCCTTCCTGTAGATCACCACTTTTCTTAGTGTTATCTCACTAAACCATCAGGGTGGCTTAACGAGGTGGCACTTTAGACACCAGGTGGCACAATGGTTATATAGAGCATTAATGCAGGTAATGAGTGATGGCATCATAGAACGACAGACGATTGCACACACTTAGAATTTCAACCACAGCATAATGGATCGAATTGACCAAGATTACACAATATTTTGTCAAATGCCAAAAATGGGTAAGAATCTCCTCCCTGGAAAAGAAGCAGAAAATCGGATTAGCATGAATTTTGACCGATGATTCAGAGCACTACAGAAGGGCAATCTGCAATTTTACTGCGGTCACTTTCATACAACCTACAACCTCACGCAGGGAAATTTACATTAATATTTCTTCAACCACAATTCTGATACGTGGGCTGTTTGTGCAATGTATTCGAGTTTCTTGGATCCTGCAGGGCCTAGGTTCAGATTTTAGCTCCAATTTATGTCAGGATCTCGAGTAGCACTGCTTAAAGGTGTAGGATACAAACGTCATGAGGCTCAATCAATTGCGTTTTTATAAGTAAATGCCTTGTTGTACATATGTAACATCTGGATCTTGCCTCTCGGCTAATGCTTGACATTATGATGTGATGCTGTCACTTGGCTCTGCGTGGGTGGCTTTAACAAAGTAAAGATTTGCTTGTAAAACTGGTGAAATAAAACAAATAAAAAGGATGAATCTGTTTTACATCTCCAGAAATATTCTGCAGCAAATCTCAACACATTTAATGCGAATTTCTGATCTATCTCCAGTCCCAATTAAAAGTTTGCATTTAAAATGTCGGCACTGTTGTTTTTTTCTATTCCTTAGCGACCATGCTTTTAGCCTGGAATTCTTGTTGGAAACTCCGCATGTAGCAGATGAGGTGACACCCTCCATGCTTAGAGTTAGACTTTTTTTCTACAGAGATTTTGAATAGATCATCTTAAGTCAAATATTTTCTTGTGTTCATAAAACAGCGCAATGTTATTTTTTGCAGGAAGCGAATAGTGGAAACAAGTCAAGCGGGTATAATGACGAGTGCGCCTGTACTGCAGCTAGCAATTCAGTTCCATCGCGTTTACTGCGGACTCACTGACTGGTAGCTTCATGGGGCAGAGGATTATTGACCACTCCCTAAGGTCGCCTTAGAAATGAGAAATTACCGGTGGAATCTATAAATCTGGTACTGATTCCTTTGGATATTCCTTATTTACTCTAAGTAATTCACACAGAGGTCCCATCTACTCTTAGCATGAGATGAGGCCTGTATGAAATTACAATTACGGCGGCATAATTCATGTAATTTCGTATTATACTCCTTATGTGAAATTCCCGAATTTATGCATTATGCCGCAATATTTAATTTTGACTTAAAATTATAGCCCAGGAAAGTGGCAACAATGCAAGAACGGACAGAACGCTAGTGGCTGTTGTTCGCACCACTTGATCTTTTGAGGATATTTGTTTACTGTGGTAGCTGTAATACATGCTTTTGGAATGTTGTCGATGTCGTGATGGAAAATGGAATGGGAAGGCAGAAGCTGTAAGGTGACAGATGGATGGGACCTTACTCCGCTAATAAAGAAGTTAAGACGGAGCGCTGAAACTTTTCAAACACTCACCCCCATTCACAGATCTGGGTTGAATCCATCATCGTTCTTTAGCTCACTTCGCCACCCCAGTTCGGACACAGCCATATGCAAATCAGTCTGACCCTGTGCCTCATGAGAACAGTCCAGCCCGAACTGCCAAGCCATGTCTTCCCTGGACCGGAAACAAGCATCCTGGGACCGGTTTCGGGCTAACAGCCCTCATCAGCCAGGCTAGCTTGAATCCAGTGGCAACGTGAGCAAGGGACCCACGTCTGGGCATACCCTGCCAACTTAGATCACTCCATCTTACATTTCCCCCAAAATGCACCCTCACATCTCAAGAGACTCAAGAATGTAATTTGCGCTAAAATAGCACTGAAAGCATTTAGCATGTTATGTGATTATGCATAATTTCACTTAATTCTCCCTAAATTTGACAGAATTATGATAAAGGGAATTATGCAAATTGTGCACGCCCCTATGATGAGATCCAAGGTATTCTGAGGGGGCAAGTAAATACCTTTGCCGCCTGGACCCCATTGGAAGTAAAATTGCACTCGGAATAAGGGAATTTTTACTGTTTTTCAGACTTTTTGCCTTGTTGACTGTGTGGCAGGTCGAGGCTTTCAGAGGAAGGAGAAAAGAAAATGTGTTGTACAAATCTGTGAGGTGTAATAGAAGTTTGCAGTATTAATGGGAAGGGTTATATAGCTATGGACTGCATGCATTAAAATACTCAGAATGAATTCTGAAGGGCTCTTGAGCAGCATAAATAAGAGAATGTGCGAATACTACAAATTAACAAGCGGGTAAATTGATTATGTAAGTCAAATTGCCAGTTCTAGCCAGCACAAAAGTGGTCCTCTAACACTACTTTCTGACTTTATACTCACTACACCTCTAGACAGCTATCTTAACAGACAATTGTAGTGTGCATGTTCACCCATATGGGGGGCAGATCTACAAGAAACTAACGCAGCGCGGTGCCGCAAGTCATTCTGCTGCGCCGCACTGCGTTAGTTTCGAAGCACAGGGATGCGACATATTTACAACAATATGTCGCATCTCTATGCTTTTCCCTGCGCTGGCGCAGAAACTGTTGCCATGCGCCGGCGCAGGCACCCTTGCACCATGGTGCAAGGATGCCTGCGTCGTGGGGAGATTGTTTTTGTGCAGGAAGGGGCACCTTCCTACACAAAAACAATCAATTGAGGTGATTTCCTCTTCCAATGTGTGCTGTAGAATGCAGCACGCATTGAAAGAGGAATAAAACAAGGAGAAATGAAAACATATCTCCTCGTTGCACCTCTCTACGCCACCCCTAGGGTGGCGTAGCATTCTGACGCATTTCCAGATTTACAATTTCTCATAAATCTGGAAATGCATCAGTGGACATGGGTGTTGCGTGGGAACACCCACAGCAACACCCATGTCACGCCCCTAACACGCAAAGGGTTGCGTGAACAGGGGCGATATTTACAAGCACAGGTTAAGTCACGCAGGGTGACTTTACCTGTTCTTGTAAATATCACTTAGCAGGCTGCGCCACCGGTGCGTCACGCAACGTGATGCACCGGCAGCGCAAGGAGCTTGCAAATCTGCCCCTGGGTGTTTTGATTAAAATCACAGCAGATTTTCATTATTACTCAACACAGTGGTACTCATTTGTTTAACTTCACAAGGCTGAAAGCCTGAGTCAGTCCACCAGATTTCGAAACGTTGACCATTGTGAAAAATAAAGATCCCTGTAGAGAATGCATTGGTCCAATAGCCCACACACCCAACAACTCGACGGCTTAAACAATGGACGATACTACCATTTTATGCACAAGAATAGGATGCAATCATTTCAAAAGTAAACTCGTCCAGATGCCTTTTTCTCGAAAATGTTTGTTTCAGAGAGTTGGCGATATGAATAATGCATTCAACAAGCACAAATTAAAACAGCACTTTCAAACGTTTATTTCTGCTTCAATGGACCAAAAGCTGAAATGTAAAAAGTAAAAGGTGTAGAGGATAAATATGCACTTCCTGCGTTTTGTGCGCATGTGCATTATCCTTAAACGGTCCCTGAAATTGTCTGTGTCTTTGCAAGTAAAGGCAGAATGTACAGGGCATATTTACAAGCCCCTTGCGCCACTTTTGCGCACGCAGGTGACGCAGCGGCGACGCAAACCATGCACCGCGTTGCGCTATATTTACAACATGACGCATCTAGGGAGATGCGTCACGTAGTAAACCCCTGCGCCACATGAAACCTGCGTCAGGTTTCATGTGGGTGTACCAGCGCAGGGGGGGGGGCGTTCCGGCGCAGGTACGCCTCGGAAAAATGACGTAGTGAAATTTACAAGATTTCACGCAGTCCCTTTTCCGACGCTGGTGCGTCAAATCCTTACGCTTGCTTCAAGCAGGCGTAAGGATTGACGCACCATGTTAGGGATAGGGAAGGTTGGAACAGTGCTGGAGTTGCGTCGCGCTTGCGACACAACTTCAGCACTGCGCCAACCTTCCGCCGGCAGATGCGTCACGCATCTGCTTATCCTTGCGCCACGATGCTCTGCATTGTAAATGCGGCGCATCGGACGTGGCGCAAGGGTAAACTTGAGTGACGCATTTTCCCTGGCGCATCCCTGCTGATATGCAGGGATGCGCCAGGGAACGTAAATATGCCCCTACGTACATTAGACTTAGACATGCCACGGCTGCTGCAGGGCAGAATTCAAATGATACCAGGGTCAAACAGTACCTCTCCAGCTTAATGCTACAACACGTTTATGCGCCAGACCCCGCATGAATGTGGTAACTTCTGGAATTGAAGCATGATATTTCTTAGCAGGTGTAAACCCTTTCTCCCCATTATGCAAAATGTCTAGTGCTGTACTTTGTGTGTCCCCAATCTGTTCTCTAATGTTTTCTTGTTTGAACACCCAAATTAAAGTCTATTCGCAGTGCCCAATGCAAATTTATGTGGTGGGAGCTTTTGGGCAGACCCACTGGAACGGCCAAGGGTGGGATTTCAGGTTAGGCAGCATTTAGTCTGATACTTTACCCCTTGAGGTTAGCTACATCAGGGAATTAGTAACTCCAGGGAAGCGTGACTACTCAACATTACATTTATTGGTTAATATTATGCTCGAAATTGGGTTTCTGCACTGATACCTGCATGTTTACCCAGATATTTTGCCTCTTTTTAGCAGCCAAAGTCCATGATGTGGGGCTGGCAACTCCAGTTACTAGCCTAATGAGATTACCTAGCCACTCAGAATAAGATACTAAGGGGGATATGTACAATGAAGTGGCGGAGCGTGTCGTTAGCCTCCAGGGCTTAACGACACGCTCCGCCACTTCGGAAACGCAAGGCTGTACCATATTTACAAGAATGTGGTGCAGCCTTGCGTTTCCCCCTGCGATGGCGCTAAGTTTCGCAACTTAGCGCCAATACAGGCACCCTTGCACCAGAGTGCAAAGGCGTCTGTGTGCAGGGGAGGATTGGTTATGTGTAGGAAGGTGTCCCTTCCTGCACATAAACAATCCTAAAATGCCATTTTGTAGCTTTCATGTGTGCTGCTTCATGCAGCACACATGAAAGTTACAAAATGGCATATTTTTAAAAAGTTTGTTTATCTACAGGAAGGGACACCTTCCTGTACATAAACAAACCATGGCATTTTGCTTTTTCCATGTGTGCTGCACAAGGCAGCACACATGGAAAAAGCAAAAAACGAGGGGAAATAATGCATTTCTCCTCGTTTTGCCAACTTAAGACCAGGATTTTCCTGGTCTTAATTTTGGCGCTGCCTCCTATGTACGCCACCCTTGTACATGGGGGCAGCGTCAAATACAATGGGTGTTGCGGTGGAACGCCCACCACAACACCCACTGCATGCCCCTTTCACGCTAAACATAGCGTGAAAGGGTGCCTTATGTACAAGGCAGCGTTAAGCCACGTTAAGTGGCTTAACGCTGCCTTGTACATAAGGCAAGGCCCCTATCGCCACGGGAACGTCACAAAAAGTGACGTTCCCGTGGCGATAGGGGCTTGTACATATGCCCCTAAGTTGTATGCACCACCCCACCAACTTTTCTGTACCTCCCTTCTTCTTCTGGTGTATATCTTCTCCGGCTGCAGAAGTGCTTCAAGACCAGCAATGACAGTGGATGCACATGAAGGGATAGTGTGGGGGAGGGGTGTGGCAGATTTCAGAGTCTGAGGAATATACAATAAAAGTGACAAAGAGAGGCAGCAGGGGTGAAAAAGAACCTGCAGCAGTGAGAAAAGTGTGGGTGGTGGAAGAAAGAGGCATTAGTTGCAATCAAGACAGACAGCCTTGGTATTTAGCAACCACAGCATTCAGCAGAGCCAATGCTGGGCTGCTAAGAAGGTTCTTGGGCATCTGTTTGAATTATTATTTTATATATTGAGCACTTCTAAGGATGTTCCAGAACAGAACTCACAATATTATTATAAAATTTCTTCAAGACATTTCTATCCAGTCTTCCTCTTTTCTTAAATGGTAGTTTACTTTGATTGTGCAGATTTAATCTTTTTTATGAAAGAAAGATAGCATCTGGCAGGGGCGAGGCCAAGATGGCGACGTGACTGGACGCTTCGTGCTGAGGCTCCGTTCCTAACTGGGCCCAGCTGACATTATCCATGGTGCATCGAAGCAGTAGTCCACTGATCGGATGCCTCGACACCGCTACAGTGACGGAGGACCACCTGGGGAGCTGAGCAGCCTTGTTAGCCAACTGCGGAGAAACGGGAGCCGGGCGCAATGGTCACGGCCTGTCGACTTCGGCCTGCAAGTGCGGCGGCCCACGCATCTCTCTGGGGCGGTGTCTCAGTAGCTGGCATGCACCCATCGAGTGCTTCCCGGCAGTGAGCAGTGATTGTCCCGGCAGTGAGCAGTGATTGTCGTTAACACTGGCGGCGTCTCGTTCTGGGGGACAAGATCGAGACGCTGGCCTTGAAGGGCCTTGGCGCCGGTGACACGAACAAGGTGAGAAGGGGCCTGTGAGGGCCTCGAGGAGCTGCCCGCCAGGGCCGGGCTGGGTACCGGGCTATTCTTAATAAACAATGCAAAACAAATGTTTTTAAAAGTACACTTTAATGCTATTTGTTTTGTATTGTTCATTTAGAAGCACCGGCAGCTCCCCAGCAACTAAATCAGCCCTCTCAGCAGTGAACCTAGACCCCACCCTGCCACCCCAGCGAAATGCCCGGTAGCCAGTCCGGCCCTGCTGCCCGCCAGGCTGCTGATACCAGCTGGAGGTCCGGCTGTGATTTTGGTAGCTCGTGGCTCCCCCAGATACTGGCGCCATCGAGGGGTGCGTGCTCAGACCAGCCAGAGGGCGTGTTGCCTCTAAAAGACTGAGCCCCAGTAAAGACCCCAGAGAGAGAGGCTACCCAGCACAGCCAAAGTCTGGCGAGCCTGAGAGAACAGCTGGGCCTGATGTGAAGGAGTGACTGGGAGCTCCTGTCAGGGTATAGACTGGTGGAGTGGCTGTTGCACTCCAGAGGGAAGAAGCAGCGAGAGCAAGGGACACCATAAAGGCTGTGGATACTTGATGGGTGGCTGGATGCAGGGGCCCTCCTAAGTGTTAGGAGATGGGCTTGATGCCCTAAGAGATAGGGGTCATGGAGCAAGGTGCCTCGAATCCTGACTAGTAGACTGAGATCTGAACCCTGTGGAGACATGGGGGCACCCTAGCAAAAAGGCTACCTCAGGATAATACTGTGCACCGTACCCTGACGGTACATTATCAGAGACATCCAGCAGCTCCCTACGGGTGGCTGAGCACAGTCGTGCTGAGTGCCAGGAGGCCAGGAAGTGCACTGCACCAGGGCACTGTGCCATCTGCCATCAGATGGGACCGGGGATCCGTGATACACCAGCCCGTCTCTGCCTTGACTCTGGGACCGGGGGGTCCTTGCGAAGTGCATTCCCAGTACCTTTCCACCTGCCTGGAGGGCAGGAGTGCCCGAGGTGTGAACTTAGGACATTTGACACTTCCCATCAGATGCAGGTGCCCCTGCGTGTATACTCCCTGGACATTGTGGAAGGTGATTGCGAGGATATGGTTCACCCAAAGACATCCAAATCCCCACCCCAGAAATCAATCATAGCCATATTCTCTGCCACCCGACCCCGATGGACCCCAATTGCCAACTAGAAAGCACATTGGAGAAACACACCGGCACGTTTGATAAGATTCTACAGCCCATACATGACTCCAAAACCGCCATGGAAGCTCAACTGCGAGTGATACAAGTGGAGACTGGATTACTGCAGGCAGATCACACCAAACTATTGGAATGTGTGGACGAGATGGAATCGTCCTTAACCTCGAACAGACCTTCCCTGCTGGTCATGCAGGACCAGCTGAAGGCTCTTCACACGGAGGGCCGGGAACTCAAGGCGAGGGCCGAAGATGCCGAATGGTGATCCAGATGCAATAATATTCACTTGTTGGGGTTTCTGGAGAGCTCGACCACAGAACTCTTCCAGGAGGACAGGCTGACGTTGACGGTCCCCCCCGCTGAGCCATGGACCCCGCCATGCCCGATCATCACTCACCTACTTAATTTCAGAGACAGAGACTTGCAGCTGCAGATGTTCTGAGTCAAGGGCCCCTGGACATTCAATGGTAACAACATAACAGCATACCCGAACTACACGGAGGAGGTCCAGAGGAGGTGCAACATCTTTGGATTGGTCAAGGGGTAACTTCGGACCTTAGGTCTATCTTATGCACTGCTGTTCCAGGCTCGTTTTCAGGTGGTGGATGCTGATGTGACTCACTTCTTCACATCCCCAGAGGAGTCTTCAATCAATCAATCATTTTTTTGTAAAGGTCAGGCTACTCACCCGGAACGGGTCTCAAGGTGCTGAGGTAGAGGGGGTGGGTCTGGTACCTCCGGCCCAGCAGTTTCACTGCGTACCATCGAAGAGCCAGGTCTTGAGGTCCTTTAGGAACTTGGGGAGTGATGTAGTCGGTCGGAGGTGGAGAGGGAGGGAGTTCCATGCCTTGGCCGCGAGAAGGGAGAAGGAGCGCCCCCCTGTTCTGCTTTTCTTGATCCAAGGTACAGTTGCGAGGGAGAGTTGGGCCGAGCGGAGGGAGCACTGGGGTGTATGGAACACGAGGCGGTTGTTCAGGTTGGCTGGTCCGGCATTGTGTAGGGCCTTGTGTGTGTGGGTAAGGAGTTTGAAGGTGATTCTCTTCTCTACGGGGAGCCAGTGTAGGGTCCGCAGATGTTGGCTGATGTGGCAGTGACGTGGTAGGTTGAGGACTCGTCTGGCGGCGGCGTTCTGGACGTTCTGGAGTTTAGGAGTGTGGTTCTTGTTGATCCCGGCGTAGAGTGCATTGCCGTAGTCCAGTCTGCTGCTGATGAGGGCGTGCCTGACCATTTTCCTGTGTTCGGGGGGATCCACTTGAAGGTCTTGCGGAGTAGGTGGAGGCTACCGCAGGAGGAGGTGATGGCGGTCCATTTGAGTTCGGAGTCCAGGATGATCCAGAGGTTGCGTGCATGGTCGGTGGGGGCGGGGGGTCTCCGAGGGCGGGGGCCACCAGGTGTCGTTCCAGGTGTTGGGGTGTGGGCCCATGATGAGTATCTCTGTTTTGTCTGTGTTGAGTTGAAGGCAGCTGCTCTTCATTCATCCGGCGACGGCAGCCATTCCGTCTTGAAAGTTGACTTTGGTGGTGTTGGGTTAGTTGGTTAGGGAGAGGATGAGTTGGGTGTTGTCTGCGTATGATGTGATGTTGAGTCCGTGTGCTCTGACGATGGCTGCGAGCGGGGCCATGTAGATGTTGCACAGGGTCGGGCTGATGGATGATACCTGTGGGACTCCGCAGGTTGTTGGTGTTGGTTCTGAGAGGAATGGAGGGAGTCTGACTCGTTGCGTTCTGCCGGAGAGGAAAGAGCGGATCCAGTCAAGGGCCTTGTTACGGATTCCCGCGTCGTGGAGTCTGAGGGCTAGGGTGTGGTGTGGTGTGGTGCGAGACAGTGTCGAAAGCTGCGGAGAGGTCGAGGAGGATGAGGGCTACGGTCTCTCCTCTGTCGAGGAGGGCGTGGATGTTGTCTGTTGCCTCGAGGAGTGTGGTCTCGGTGTTGTGGTTCTTCCTGAAGCCTGACTGGGAGGGGTCGAGGATGTTGTTCTCTTCGATGAAGGCGGTGAGTTGGCTGTTGACAGCTTTTTCCATGACCTTGGCTGGATACGGGAGTAGGGAGATCGGTCTGAAATTCTTGAGGTCGGTGGGGTCCGCTGAAAGTTTTTTCTGGAAAGGGTTGATCTCGGTGTGTTTCCAGTCGTCGAGGAAGGAGGCGGTCTCGAAGGATCGGTTGATGATGCATCGGAGTTCGGGGGCGATGATGTCTGCGACTTTGCGGTAGATGTGGTGGGGGCAAGGGTCCCTGGGGGCCCGGAGTAGGTGTTCTTCATTATACTCAGCGTGTCTTCGATGCTGAGGGCGGCCCAGCTGTTGAGCGACGGTTGCGTGCTGCTGGGCACGGTGGGTGGGGGTTCCTCGTGGGGGTTGTTGACGTCGAAGTTGTCATAGATGGTCTTGATCTTGTGATGGAAGAAGACGCTGAGTCTGTCACATAGGTCCTGTGAGGGTGGGATGTCGGTGGTCTCACTGTTGTGTTGGGCGAACTCTTTGATGATGCCGAAGAGTTACTTGCTGTTGTGGGCATTGGGAGCGATTCTGGCCTGGAGTGCTTCCTTCCTGGAGAGTCTGATGAGCTTGTGGTGGGCCGTGGTGGCTGTTTTGAAGTTGTCGAGGTCAGTCGTGGTTTTGGAGTTTCTCCACAGTTTTTCGAATTGTCTGCAAGTGCGTCTGGAGTCTCGAAGTTCGGTGGAAAACAAGCTGGCTTTCTTGGGGTGGGGTTTGGGAGTTTTCTTGAGGGGGCGATGGTGTTGGCGCAGGTGGTGATCCAGGTGTGTAGCGTGCGGGCGGCGGTGGTGGGGTAATCGTCTGTGGTGGTGGGAGTGGAGCTGTTGAGGGCAGTGGCGAGAAGGTTGCCGGAGATCTTGTTCCAATTCCTGTGTTGGAGCTGATGCGGGCGTTTGTGGGGAGTGTTGGATTTGAAGGTGAAGTGAACACAGTGGTGGTCCGTCCATGGGAGGTCAGAGGTGTGGCTGAAGGTGATGGAGTTCCCTGCTGTGAAAATGGGATCGAGGATGTGCCCAGCTGAGTGCGTTGGTTCGGGTACGATCTGCTTAAGCCTGATGGTGTGGAGGTTGTCCAGTAGGGCGGCGGAGTTGGGGTCCGATTGATTGTCGAGGTGGAAGTTGAGGTCTCCTAGTAGCATGAAGTTGTTGGAGGTGATGGCGTGTGGAGTGATGATGTCTGTGATGGAGTCGGAGAAAGGGGCGCGGGGTCCGGGGGGATCTGTAGATGAGGGTTCCTCGGAGGGTGGAGGATGGGTTGGTCTGGATCTTGAAATGAGGTGTTCCATTAGGTCTGTGTGCCCGTCTGAATATGTGCTCAGTCGGAGATTGGTCTTGTGAGCGATGGCGATGCCTCCCCCGGGGCGGTTGGGGCGGTCCTTCTGGGTGAGCTTGCATCCTTCAGGGATGGCGATCGCGATGTCTGGGCCGGAGGCGGTGTTTGTCCAGGTTTCGGTGAGAAAGGCGATGTCCGGGGTGGAGCTGTCGAGGAGCTTCCAGATTTCCGTGGCGTGTTTGTGGAGGGAGCGGACGTTGAGGAGGATGCATCTCAGGGTTTGGAGTTGTTTCTGGAGGGAGTTGGTTGGTTAAGGGTGTCGGCGGAGGTGAAGGAGTGGTGGCAGTGATGGCAGGTAAAGGGTCCGTGGGTGTCAAGAGGTGAGGCGAGCTTGCAGTTGAAGATCTTACCGGCGTTGAGATCGTGGAGATCCGAGGAGGTGTAGTGCTGGTGGGCCGGAGGGCCAGGGGTCCTGGCGGTGGGCGTGGTTGGGTCACGGACGGGCGCAGACGGGCTTGCCTTAGGCGCGCCACAGTGCAGCCGCGCAGCCGCTGCCATTAAGTAGGGGGGAAGAGGGAGGGAGACGCAGCTGGGAGGCGGGAACCAGCAGAGGGAGGGCCCGTGGGGGCAGCAGCGGCAGGGAAAGGCGGGAGAAGAGGGCGGCGAGATACGGGCAAAGAGGAGTCTATCAAGACTTCCAATGAGGCCAAAAGATGCAGAGGAATGCTCAAGGAGGCCAAGAAGAAAAGCAGAAATAGAAAAGAAAGAAAAAATGACGAGCAGGAGCGGCAGAAGTGTAAAGCAGGGCAGGGGCCGGCCTCGAACTGGGGTCGGCTCGTAGTGGGAGGCAGAGGCACTAAGGTGGTGCTACGCGCCTAGGAAAGCGGTTTCCTGGCCAAGGTCAGGAGACTTGCTCACCTGGGCGCACAGTGGCAGCCATTAAATAGGGGGGAGGAGGGAGGGAGACGCAGCTGGGAGGAGGGAACCAGTGGGGGGAGGGGCCGTAGGGGCGGCAGCGGGGGGGAACGGCGGGAGAAGAGGGCGGCGAGAAACGGGCAAAGAGGAGTCTATCAAGACTTCCAATGAGGTCAAAAGATGCAGAGGAATGCTCAAGGAGGCCAATAAGACAAGCAGAGAAATAAAAGAAAAAAAAAATGACGAGCAGGAGCGGCAGAAGTGTACGCTTGGCTATGCTCCAAAGGCACACAGAACAACCGGAGGCATCTGGGGACGGCCTGCAGGGATGGTCTGAAGGGAGGCCCAAGTGCAGCAAGGTCGTGCCCTACTGATGAACAAGCGGACTCAGGAACATGCAAGGGGGTGGTGGAGATCTCCACACGCAGGGCCAACAGATTCCAGGCGTTGGTCCCAGACACAGATCTTGTCTCAGAGACCCCGCCCAGCTGCTTCCGAAGGGGGCTCATTAATTATGCCGCAGGGATCCCCTCGGAGAGAGATGCCCGATCCATGATCCATGATACAGTCCAGATGGTGAGTGCGCAAAGACGCTGCAGCGGGTGCTCAGGCCTACTGAGGAATAATTTTGACTACCTGGATGGTCTCATAACTGACGATGCGGAATTAGGTGGTAACATATGCAACAGCTGGGCCCGGGAGGGGTCACCTGAACTACTGTGGTTCTGCTGTCCACCGGGCTTGGCCCATGCCTTCCGAGACTTCCACAAGAACTTATCACTGTTGTAGGCACGTTTTATGCACGTTGTATTGTTTGGGACTTTGCAACAAGATGTCAGTTGGTCTTCAAGCCTGCGATAGGGGAGTAGTTCTTCAGTTACGTTTTTGTGATTTTAAAATGGATGGGCTGTGGGATGAGGAAGGGTCAGCAGGGGTGCCGGTGGGCGGGATGGGGTAGTTATACAAGAAGCTGGGACTCCCCAGTAGTTATCTGCACACATGGCCACCACATTCAACGCATTAACCTGGAACATGCGGGGCATGGCAACTCCCGCACGGCGCCATAGAATATATGCATACCTTAGGCGCAGGCACATTCACATTGCATGCCTCCAAGAGACGCACCTCACTAAAATGGAACTTGAAAAGTTCAGCAGATGCTGGAGTGGGCAGACCTTTGGCACCGGGTACTCTGCGTATGCCCAGGGGTTTTGATAGGATTACCATTCGTGAAAAGTAGAATGGTGGCTGACACAGAGGGCCGATACGTGCTCCTAAAGGGGACACTAGAAGGTCGCCTCCTGTCGTTGGTGTCCCTGTATGCACCCAACACACTTCAGGGAAACTCTTTGAGCACCATATCACCATCCACGTTGCTGGACCCTCAGGCCCCGGGGCTGTGGGGGGATTTAAACTGTATACACAACACAGACCTCAATTGATCCATGCCCCCCTTACCACCATCTCTTGGAATTAGAGCTTCCTTGCAGTTGGAGCAGATTCAACTGGTGATCCGCGAAATGGTACGAGGCAAGAGCCCAGGCATGGATGGATTCCCTATGGAATACTATGCGATATTTAGGGCAACCCTTGCCCCTCGGCTATTGGAAGTCTACTAGGAATCCCATCAGCAGGGATCGCTACCGGAGTCTCTGCGGGAGGCTCTCAAAGTGGTGTTACCTAAGCCTGTTAGGGACCCCCTTAAGGTGGGATATTACTGCTCTCTTTCAATGTTAAACATTGACTATAGAATACTAAGAAATGTGTTTGCCAATAGGCTGCTCCCAATGCTTGCCGCATTGGTCCACCCTGATCAGTGCAGGTTCATTCCCCATAGAGTGTCCCACAACAATATACAGCGGTTATGTCACATCATGGGCGCCATGGATGGGGCGGCTGACCTCCCAGTGGCAGTCTTTTTGGATTTCGAAAAGGCATTAGACACTCTTGGTTGGTCATACCTGATCAGAGTACTAGAAGTCATGGGAATGGGCCCAAGTTCTTTAGACGGGTCAAGTTGTTATGCACGGAACCTCAGGTGAGGGTACGGACTGGATGTCAGATCTCGCACCAATTTGCCATAGGAAGGGGGCTCCGCCAGAGCTGCTCTCGCTTGCCTCATAATTTTCACACTAGTCATGGTGCCCCTGGCTGCCAAGCTGTGCACTAGGGGCCCTGGATGAGGCATTCGGGTGGGTATGGACTGGCACACTGTTTCCCTGTATGTGGATGATGTGTTGGTATTTCTAAAGAGCCAAACGCATTCACTGTGTGCCCTCTATGACCTGCTAGACCTCTTTGGTGTCGTAACAGGCCTTAAGGTGAACAGGGGCATGAGCACTGCAATGCTCTAGAGCTTGACCGACTCCCCTTGATTTTTGAGACCTTCCGATGCTTGGGGGGGAATGTATATCCCAAGGACAAGGACCTCTTAAATGAGAATCATGGACGGGCCCTGACATGATTACGGAAATCTATGACTTTTTGGACGTGCCTACCCTTGTCACTCATGGGACGCACATCAATCGCCAAGATGCTGGTTCTCCTGCTACTCTTTTATTTTTTAGCGGCACTGCCAGTAATGCCTACCAGGTCCTTCTTTAAGGACCTTTGAGGGCAGGTGTCAGATTTGATGTGGCACCTGGCTCGGACACGAGTATCGATTCACATGCTTCCGCGACCAATGGTGGAAGGAGGCCTGGAGGTGCCAGACCTGGAATTATATTTCACAGCGGCACAACTACAATGGCCTATGTGATGGTTCATTGGTGACAAGATGGGCTAGGGTAAAGTTGTACAGGCAGACCTGAGAAGCATTTGTGTTTGACTGGCTGTTCACACCCGGGAGCCCATCTAAGGTATTGGGCAGACTGGTAAGTGTGGCCAAGTTCGTGTGGAATAGATACCACAATTCCAGCATGATTGGAACCCATATGCACAGCAACTCCCGTTGTGGGGCGTTCCTGCCACAAGAGCTCTGCTGCCGTACACGATCTGGCACCATGGCAGTAGGCAGGAATAACTACCATAGGTGACTTCTATAATGATGGCACCCTACACTCGTTCCGGGACCTACAGGACCTCCATGGAATTGGTGCCGACCTCCTACTCACTTACAGTGCAATCATGCTAACACTCAGAGACACATGGGCAATGGTACAGGACGAACCGGGACTACACCACGGGCTACAGTGCTTCCTCACACACGGACTGGGCCGCAGGATGATCTCAGTACTTTGGGTGATCTCGGTACTTTACGATGCGATACAGGCACTGGGTGCAGACCATGCGCTTCTCAGCAAAACCAGAGGGAACAATAGCTTAGGCGTGGCACTCACTACCAAACAGTGAGTGATAGCATCGGAACATGCAAAGTACGTGTCACACAATGCTGTCTGAAGTTTACGCAGTTTAATTACTTGATTCAAACGCCTCTCATGCCGCGCCGGCTGCATGAGATGTTCCCAGGGGTGTCACTGACCTGCCCAAGGTGTGGTCATTTAGATGCCACTTTCATATATATGGTCTGGGATTGCCCTCTGCTGGCGCACGTCTGGGTACAGGTAATAGAACACATATTCGTCATGGTTGATGTACAGCTACCCCCAGGCCCACTCCTGTGCCTGCTGAGGATCATGAAGCGCACTAAACGCACTAAATATTACTATAAAATAGTAGATCTCTCGTTAGCTTTATTCAAGTGACTGATTGCCATGGCTTGGAAAGCTACACAGCCACCCAAGGTGCATTGCTGGCTTCAGGTGACACATAAATGGGTGCTAGCTGAGGCGGACATAATAGCTTATGAACAGCAGCTGGCAGGAGGCGAGGGAGCTGCTACACTCTGGGACACCTATATATTAAAACTGTTTGACAAATTGCACCCAACAACCCCTAGACTGCTGGGCTAGATAAGGCAAGACTGCTGCTGATCCTAATCGGCGAGGTGAGAGAGCCCACGCATGTGTCTGAGTGGAGCTGCGGATCGCGGGTCAAGCTATTGGATGCCCCACTCGCAGCCCGATCCCCCTCTCATCTTCCCCCCTTGTACATCCTGTCACTCATAGTGCACTATTATAAGCTTCAAAGGCTATGCGAGCTGCGCCATGCACACACATCACCCCGCGCAGGTACCAGCCAAAAGTTAGAACAGGTTTCTTATTGTTTCAGTTGCTCTTTAATATTAGCCACTTTTCTGATGGGCGAGATGCACTGACCTGGATTCCATTGTTGAGTTAACCTATTGATACAACAGATTGTCCTGTATTGTACTTTTACTCTTTGTCGCCAACGACATTGATGTAACTGTGATTATTTGGCTGGTTTGAACTCCTAATACATAGCTGTATCTATTGCAGCCCAATGTATACCATGTGGATGTGTTGGTTAAATGTCAATAAAAAAATACAAACAAAAAAAAGGATAGCACCTGGCCAGTTAAACACTACCATTAGAGTATATCTATATCTCAAGGTAGTGGCCATTCATATCAGGAAACAACCAACCAACCAACATTAAATAAACAGGTTTATCTCACTAATCAAACATCACAAACCATTATGAGGCCTAAAGAAGGCAGCAGAGAGACATTGGCAATCCCAACAGAATAACCAATAGCAGATCCCAGTGTCATACCTTCTTTTGAGGGGACAACCTTCAGCCCATCTGTCTCTGCTATCCCATATCCCACCCTTCCCATCACATATGTTGCTCCTAGATGAGGCGCATTAGCCCCAATAGATATTAGTGCCTTGTATCCTCAGGGAGGTACTCCAAAAAGCTCTGCTAAAGTCAATGTGAAAGAATATTTACTTGTTCCAATTGTGAGGCACTCTCAGGCATTCAGGAAATCTTGCAGAATTCTGTAGGTCCTTCATCGTTCATCTGCTTTTTCACTCTCATATGGACTCACTTTCTCACCAAAGTGTCTCAGTTCAAACTAGAAGCCGGTGACCATACATCTGTACCGCCATTTTCTTCACAGCTGCTCCTACAATCTTTTCCCACCACTTGGATGACATAGATTGACTGTGAGCAACCTCTCACAATGTTAAAACTTTGGACTAATTTTATTAATCAGTATAATATTATTTTATTGAAAAAGAAATGGGCAACCAGCAACCCTCATTTAGATGGGTAAATTTCATGCGTGGACCCTGGCTTGCTGTCATACTGTTGCCGGGTGGGGCCTACTTTTACAGATTGCAGTTACACTTAATTGTAAGGTCAGAGTTATGACACTGGGGCTCACATTATTTATTTTATTACTTTGTTTATTACAGGTTCAGTAAAACATTGCTACTAAAGTCAAATGTATCCGAAATTATATCACAATATACCTCATCTTAAGTTATGATCTTCCCAATGCAATTATGCCATATAAATATATACATGTGTCTGTCCTAATCTACTTCATTAAAATCTTGCCATACCTAATAAACTTTACAGCTGAACAGCCAACAACTCTAACTTGCATTGTGGTTCTCACAACACTGATATATGCCAAAACCAAGCTAAACCTAGGAGATGTCATCAAATGTAAAGGAAAACAAAAGAAACCCCCCATAAAATCTTCTATAACGTGAATAAAAATAATAAAACAGAACCATAAGTAAGCTTTCGATTCATACACAAGATCCTACTGCAGCTACAACCGTGTAACACAGTACTTAAGATCATCACAGCTTTCCGAAAACTTTAAATATGCAAAACAAAATCCGTCCTTTAGGAAGGTGGGTTCTTTTTGCTCCTGTGATGCTTTGCCAATAATGTCATGGTTTTAGCACAGGGTGTAGGGATGTTCTGATCTGCACCCTCAGCCTGCAGAAGAAATACTGCGAGCAATGAGTGGATAGGCTGATGGGATGGACTCTGCTATCCCCTCTTATGTCTTTTGCAAACATGGAGGGGCTAGAACTGCGATCTGACCCTGAGCTTTTTAAAAGAAACACTCCTGAGACTGAAAACATGAGGGAGACATGCACCTGCCTGAAACTGCAGCAGTGATGTATATGTATTGACCCAGAGACAGTCGGGGAGGCGACAAGAAGACCCTGGTGCACGAAGCGTGTGGGTGCGGCTGGGTAAGCACTGATCTCACTCTCTGGAGTGCTTGCAGTTGCGAGACTACAGGTGGTGAGTGGGCGGGGCTGGAGTAAGGTCCAGACCCTCACTTTGCCTGCAGCAAAAGCTGCTAATTTGGAAGGAGTGGGCGAACAGGAAAAAGTTCTGGACCCTCCCACACATGAATAGGTGGAACTATAGGAGGGCCGGGGAGCAACAAGCGAATGGGCCTCGAGGTCACTCTACCATGCCTTGCGGAAGCAGGGGACACATAAGGCAGTGTAAGGCACTGATGCCGCCCCTCAGCAGGGGCGGATAGAGAAAGAAAATGGTCTATAAACTAGGCGAGCAGCCTAAAAGTAGTGTTCTTTTGTCCCGCCCCGTGAGGAGGCATGGAGTGGGCGGGCCAGAAAGAGACTCCTTGTACCCCCTACACAGCAGAAAAAGTACAGTTGGGCGAGAAGCGCAAAAGAAAAAGGCTCTCATCCGCCATTGTTGAAGATGAAGCGCAGCGTGCCTTACTGCTTAAAAAACTTACAATATTAAAAAAAAGTTTTGGGCAAACCGCGCATAAGAAAAGAAAGGCGCGCGGCTGCCAGTGTTGAAGATGAAGCGCGACTTGCCACACTGCTTAACGAAACATACAATATTTAAAAAAAGATTTTGGTGAGCCACACATAAGTAAAGAAAGGCACGCGGCTGCCATTGTTAAAGACGAAGTGCGGCATGCTGCACTGCTTAAAAAAAACATACAGAGATACCATATAGATGCCGGCCGTGAAGCAGGGAGGGGAGGGAGCGTCTTTAAAAGATAAAGCACGGCATCCATGATCCGTCGCCACGCTGAGCCAGGAAAACAGGTGGACTCCCCTTTGTGGAAGCGGGAGAGCATGTTGTGCCTGCAACAGCAGCTAGGAGAAAGTCATTATGAAAATAGTGCTCACAAACTGTAAATAAAACATGCTGAGTAACAACACATGTAAGAGGGGCAGCCCTCATGGGAGGTTACAACAGGAGAAAAGGAGGTGCTAAGTAGGGACTACTAAACAATTTAACCAATGGAAAAAAAAACAATGACAAAAGACAGTCAAAGGAGCCAATAAAATGCATGGGCAGAAAATGCCACCCATATTCTGAATACACCATGTCTCAAAGAGATAGCGCAAGTGTTGCCTAGGCGAGGCCTACAAACACAGAGGAGCAGCTGATTGCCAATGGGCTGTAATGACTGATATTGCAATCAAAGTGACAATAAACGAAGATTTCCTTGTCCACTCTGAAGGTGGACTTAATTGCCTTGAACCTCCCAGTAAAATGGCTAACACATCCGACATTTTTATTTCGGGTAGGCAACTGTTAATAGCTTCTTAGACACTTTCTCAATAGACTGCAGAATTCTACATGGTAGCATTAAATTGGCTAGCATCTTTCCAATCTTGGGGGCTAATCTGAACAGCCATTTCTCTTTGCCCTTTACTAGCTATTTATTCATATATAGCATTTTTAATGGCCTTGTCAGAAGGGAGGATGGAACCCCAGTAACTAACTTTGTGTGCAAAGGCACGATTTCTAAAAATATGGGCGACCAATATTCTATGGCCCTCATTTATGGGAATTTGGCGTAGGGTAGCGCAGCAAGTCAGCTTGCTGAGCTGCCCTACACCAAAGTGGAAGGGCAGGAATGCACCGTATTTATCTAATGCAGTGCATTCCAGTCCTTTCCCTCTGTGCTGATGCCATTTCGGAAGCCTAGCGCCAACGCGAGCACCCTTGTAAGGGTGCCTGTGTTGTCAGCTGGATTGTTTTTGTGCAGGAAGGGGCGCCTCGACTCCACACTCGGGGAGGAATCTCTGCACTTGGGTGTGGAACCCCCGCACTCATGGCAGAACCTCCGCTCTTGGTGCAGGGAAAGGGTAATTACATACACCTGCAGACAATTAATGCCACCTAAAACCCATGCACTGCAAACCACATAAAAGCAGCACCCATTCATGGCTATGTTTTTCCCAAACACATTCTTCACCTACCAGTTGTGCACCTTGCCTTGTCCATCTGCCAAGTGTCAGCATGTTGAATGTCAGGAGGAAGAGAAACTTCACAGAGGAGGAGACCCAAATGATAGTAAATTTGCAGTGGAGAACTACAAAAGCCTCCATGGTCTACCACCATACCCCACCAGTGCAACACAGAAGGCAGCCCTATGGCAGCAGTTGGCTAATGCAGTCACTGCATTAGGGGAGGGTGTCCAGACCATCGATGACATCAAACAAAAGTGGCATAATGAGAAGAGACAGATGAAGGAGAAGTTCTTCAGGATAGATGTGGCCAGAGCTTCCCCTGGTGAACAAACTAGAACCCGTCTTCATCTCACACCACTTAGAAAGACGTCCTCTCTACAATGCACCCCCACCTGCTGCATGGGCTGCCTGTGGCTGACAACCTTATGGTGGTTTCAGATAAGATGTGATAGTTAAACAATGGGTGCAATTCACAAAGAACCTCCGCCATGGGAGGCGCCACACTCGTGGTGGAATCCCCACAATGAGAAACTGCAGTGCAAAGATTCTGCCATGACTGCGGAGGCTCTTTGTGAATCAGGCCCACAAACATTATTACAAAAATGTTTAATATGAAGTACAATTGTGACTAAAGAAGTCACTTGAAGTTTGTGCAAATATTCATGTTGAATTCTACTCCCATTTGTTTCATTTTGTCTATCACACTACAAGTACGAGAATACTAAGTAACTGCAAATGTTAACTTCTAATACCTTCTTCAGAAACTGTTGACCATCTCTGATGGTGATTTCAATGAAGATTTGTAACTGGCACATGAAATTGTGCATGAATTTGTACACATCATAGTTGCCTTGTAAATGTAAATAAGTAGGTATGTAAAAAGTTGTACACAATCATCATTTGTTGTATTTGTCTGTTTACTTCTTCATTTAATTTCCACATACAGCGAGAGTAAATACACCCACTGGAGTAGAGGTTTGTGCACTTGCAGGAAGTCAACACCACGGGGAAGATCAACCACTAGTATCTGCACAAACTGGTACATAAATATGCCCAGAAGTGGGTTCCATGTACTACATTATTATCAGGCAACCTACAGATATTTTTCTTAAACTCCATCATTTGTTTCACACATGTAATCTTAACTATTATATATTGGTTTTAACATGTGTCTACTAGAATGACAATGGAATTATTCTGATATTCTTTTAGGCTCTGTGACGTTGGCAAGGACAACGCATGCTACAGTGACCTCTGCTACACATACGGGTGTGACGTGGTCAGGCACCACACACTGGACAGATGGTAGACCCTGGTGAGGTCATTTACATATAACTTTATATAATGCACATAGTCTAATATACTGGAATACATGTTAACAGTACGTGGTGTGTGTCAAATATCCCTGTTATCACTCAACTCCATGTGCTCAGATATGATTCATAAGAGTATACTACTTCATAATATGTTGGCAAATGAAAGTATGACTCAACATTTAATTTGAAATATTAAAGTATGTAGTAATTGCTTATGTTATCTCATCTAAAGAGGAGTAGCACTAACTTTGTTGAAAGTGTATTCTAATGACACATACATATAACACAATACAAATACATCCTTTGTATTATAATATGAATATGTTTGTTTCATTACAGCTGCTGTCAGAAGTACCTCAGTCATCCAAAGTACCTCATCCAGGGAATCTGGAGACCTTCTGGCTGCAGAAGTCAGGCCCACTACCATTCGTCCCACAAGTAAGTGTGCCATACAGTGTTGTATACTATTATTTCCCCATTTTTTCACAATTACCAATTTATTGTGAAAGTAATTTTGTAGATATAGCCACTTTTTATAAGCATCTGATATTGGTGTGTGGTATGTTCCCAACATGATCAGTGATGTCTGTGTTTATTTTGTGTGTTCACTTATTAATCATGCTGAACATTAATTAATGTGTCACTTCCTTCTGAAGAGGCTGGATCGAGGATCATGCCTTCCGCCATACAATCGAGGAGCCAGGTTCAGCAGCTGACATCGCAGGGATATCGATACCACGCAGATCTGTAACTGGAGTTGGTGAGTGTGAATTTGCATTTCACATCTTCATTGAACACCTCAGTGCTACAGTCTGTGCAGTCACATGTAGGTTTACACAAACCAGATCACGTGTGGAACTTCAGATAGATGCAAAGAAGAATTGTTCAAACTGTTGTGTTAGAGCATATGATATACTATGACAAATACTTAAAATATGTTGCATCCTCTGTCTTTCAGGTGCTGGGGACAATGAGTCGCTTGATGAAGCTGAACCATCTACCAGTGGAGGGTGGCAGGCAATCCGAGGAAAGAACCTGATCCTCCTCCAAGCAGCAATATCAGTGGCCAGCATTGCTCAACAAGATGAGGATGAGAAGGAAGAAGATGAGCAGGTGCTGGTCATGAAGGAGGACATGGATGAGGGCGAGGACATTGTTGGCCCACTGGTCAAAAGACAGGAAGGCCACATCAGGTCCGGACAGCATTGCACCTCTAACTTCCCGTTTGCGATTTTCCGTTCCCAGCAGTCAGCTAACCAGCCACAGAGTACACCTCCGCCAACACAACCATCACCTCCTGACAGTCATCAAGTCTGAGGTCGATGAATCTCCTACATACTCCTCCCATTACAGTGTATCCCAGACCTTTTCTCAAGCATCTGAAGGACATAACACCCCTGGTATCGAGCATGTATCCCCTAGGCATGAATCTCTTCCCCACAGCCTCCCACGTGCCACTCCTCCCCGTGCTGGTGGACCTGACAGTTATATCAGAGGTCGTCCCAGGCAGAGGGTGATGGCAGATGCTCATGTTGGCCAGTGGAAGAAATATTTTTTCTAACAACAGTCTGACGTGATGCAGAACATTCATGTAATAAGTGCTACTTTGTCTGACATTTCAGACTCACTACAGGGAATCTCTCAGATGATTAATAGGCAGACCAGTGTCTTGGACAGTATTGTGAAAAGTTGGCAAGACATATCGAGGATACACCATGACCAAATAGCAATGTATAGGGAAAAGAGTTCCAGACACCATGCCTTGGTAATGAAGATGATGGAGGGCATTTTTAAAATGTTTCAAAGTCTTCCTTCATGGTTAACACATGGAGGGGGCCCAACATGCTAACCTGCACCCCACCCCACCCAGCCTCCTGCACCACCACCTGCACAGACTTGTCCCTCACCTGCACAAGCATGTCCCCCACCAGTACAGGCACATCTCCCACATGTACAGGCACCCCCCTACTGTACAGACTCCCCCAACTGTACAGGCACCCCCCACCTGTACAGGCACCCCCCCCCACCTGTACAGGCACCTCCCTGACTGTGCAAACACCCACTCACCTGTACAGGCACCCCCCAACTGTAAAGGCAACCCCCCACCTCTGCAGACCTCCCCCACCTTTATAGGCACCCCCAACCTGTACAGGCACCCCACCAACTGTACAGTCCCCACCCTTCTCAGCGGAGCAAACTAACCCACCTGCATAGGCAGATGCCACCCACTCACCCATCGGTACCAACCCAGAATGCACACTAACACACAGAGATCCTCACCACCACATTTGCGAAGAGATATCCCTGTGACCACTGTAAACAAATACAAACTCAACAGATACGTTAATATACTTTATAATGTGCACCAATCAATAGTTTTATCCTGAGTTGATTTATACTTGATTATATTCAAATGGTTGTAGGACATATATGTGAATTTAAATGTGTATGAGAACTACGGGGCTGATTCACAGAACTAATCTGAGATAAAATCCTAAACTTACTACTTTTGGTATTCACTGAAGGCATTTAGTAGTAGTAAAGTTAGGACTCCTAACTTTACTACTACTAATCTGAGATAAAATCCTCAACTTACTACTTTTGATATTCACAGAAGGCATTTTGTAGTAGTAAAGTTAGGACTCCTAACTTTACTACTACTAAACTGAGATAAAATCCTAAACTTACTACTTTTGGTATTCACAGAAGGCATTTAGTAGTAGTAAAGTTAGGACTCCTAGCTTTACTACTACTAAACGCCTTCTGTGAATACCAAAAGTAGTAAGTTTAGGATTTTATCTCAGATTAGTTCTGTGACTCGGCCCCTACATGTTGATTTGTAGGACCATCCGTATTACAAGGTATCATGTTGAAAGCATAGCAAAATACCTACGGATGTAGACCTAACCACTTTGAATCCATTTATAATGGAAAACTCAAGACACAGAGGGTTTGTAATAATATTTTATATTTAGTTCAAATTCTTAGATGAAAAACAAATTCTTCAAAAATCCTTTTTAATAAATACTGTCCAATGGAAAGGGAGAAAGGAAAAAACTAATTCTTCAAACAAAATGGGCAAGAGAACTTGAAGGGGGCTGGGCAACATAATAATACAAGCGTTTGCAATGCAATAGGTCTCGCATTGGTGAAAGTTAGAGCTATTAGTGTTGTTCAGATATTTAATGCACTTTATAACCTTAGCACGAGAAAAAAGTAAAGCACGGTTGCTTAATGTATGTTGAAGATAAAGTAGATTTTACAGCAAATTTAGTGTAGTTGGCGCTGACAGCCCCAAGATGGCTGCGGTGTTTAAGCGATTGAGTATCAACAGCGGACTAGCACGCTTCACGTCTTCGTCTTCAACTGTGCTGTGGTTGCAGAAAATACCACACATTAATTATACATTTTCAACACCCGAGCAAATTCCCGATCCATGGCATTTGTTGCCAAATACTGAGTTTTCGACCTTTTGGTGGCCCCCTGATTACTCGATTGATTATTTACTCTGAAAGACTCCAACCGGATGGTGGATGTCTGTATTCCTTTGATTCAAGCCACTTTTGCTTAAAATAAGACTAACACCGGAGGTTGGATACATTTTTAGGATCCTAACACCGTTTGAACGTTCCATGATTTAATGTTCGAATTACACAGGACCACCTGCTTCACATCTTCTGGTGGATATCCATTTTGGATCTCCGCAACTTTTGAGGATCTTCTCGTACAACGCATTACTAGAATACACTGTTCGGATTTCTCTACAATCACTTGGCTGTCCACCTCTGCTTCTACAGTCCTGAGGAAGACCCGCCTTGACGCATGTCAATCTGCGCTGCCCTTTGGGTCGAAACGTCGATGCTACCTTTATTCATGTCCTAACAGTCTCCTTGACCCTACTTTAAAAAATCAGTATTGGGCCATGTGAATTCATGTTACGAAATCAGATATAGGACAGAAATACTAAAAAGAATTCATTTATTTATGTCACTTGTATATGTCATGTATATAGCTCACCACTGACTTCACTTTGTCACTTTTTTTTTTTTTTTTTATTAAAGATTTTCATTGCATAACAATATAACACAATAAAACCTTCAGGCATGCATGACATTTGAGGTTACAGTATGACTATATGTGATCTGGTCTATAACGTACAATTCTTTGAATAAATACACAACTTTTCAGTGATATATTGACAATTTACACATTAGCAGGTTTTAAAATGTCTGGATTTAGCAGCAGGAAGTCTGTAAGGAGTGTCCAATAGTCTCTTGGTTTTGAGCCAGAAGGTAGCTCTTCTTCATAGGTTTTTAATGTGTCTTTACAATACACCATGTCTTTCAACCACATTTTGCTGTTTGGACTATTCTTACTATCCCAACATATAGAAACCCGTCTTTTCGCTAATAACAATGCTATAGTACATAACTTTTTCTTTACAGAGCGCGAGTGTTTCACTAAGCCTAAAAGGCAGACCTGTATTGTGCAATCCAGTGTATTTGCTATCATTTTACTTAATATGTTCATTACTTCGGTCCAGTATTCCCGAATTTTTGTGCAGTGCCATGCTAGATGGATAATATCTGCATTGTCTGAACCACATCGTTTACATCTCGCGTCTTCCCTCAACCCACATTTCTGTAGTTTCAGTGGAGTATGGTATGTTTGGTGCAGGTATTTATAATGTATAATTCTCAGGTTTCCATTGGGAGTCAGCATTTCCGTTAGTGTGCAACAAGAGTTCCAGTCTGGCACATCTAATGGTGTTTCTAGATGTGTATTCCATCTTTCCCTAGCTTTTTCAGTATTCCCTGCCATGTCTTCCTGCAGTAATTTGTAGAGTCTGGAGACTAAGTGTGCACCATTCGGGTTGGTGATAATCATTTGGAGCGCTAGTAATGTCGGTGGTTCAGCAGGAAAGTCCTGGTATAGCTTCTTAATTGCTCCTTTCATTCTATGATGGTTAAATTTAAATAGGAGCGATTGGTTGCTGACATATTTGAGATCAGTGCTATCCATAAAGACACCCTTGTCATACAAATCTCCCATCTTGTCTATTCCCACTTGTTGTAGTAGTTCCATACCCATCTCTTCTTGTGACACTGAAATGGCCGGGTGATGTCTCAGTGGTAGCGCCGGTGCGTATAATGGTAGCTTATGTGTTAATTTACCCATGTGGTGCCATGCTGAGCTAGTCATGCGTATTGTATTTATTTCATTTCTGTCTATGTGTGGGCGTCGGTGTGTAAGTATACTACTGAGTGGTACAGGGTTGGCGTCTCCATCCTCCACCGCCACATGGGTCATATATGGTACTGGGTGAAACCAGTAGTGTGCATATTGTGCCTGAGCGCAGAGATAGTATAGCCGGAGGTCCGGCACAGTAAACCCCCCCTTGGAGTAGGGCAGAGTTAGTGTCCTCAGTTGGATACGCGCTTGTTTGCCAGCCCATATCAATCTCGTTATTAGCGTTTTCAGTTGCTGAAATACTGGTGTTGGAGGTGTTATGGGGATATTGTTAAATAAGTATAGGAATTTTGGGAGTATCACCATTTTCACTATGGCTATTCTGTCCGCCAATGTTAGTGGTAATCGGATCCATCGGTCTACTTGCTCTTCTAGTTTAGTGATAGCTGTTCCATAATTTGCCTTTATTACTGTGCTTGGGTCTCGATGAAACCAGATTCCTAGGTACTTAATAGGTTCGGTTTGCCATTCAAGTGGGTATTCAATAGTGTGAGGTTTGGTTATGTCCGTTAGTGGAATGATATTTGATTTACTCCAGTTTATCTGGAGGCCGAGTGCCTACCAAATTTAATATATTCCCGCAATAACGGCATTAAGTTCACCTTTGGGTCTCGCACATAGAGCACCATATCATCCGCGTATAGTGAAATATTAATAGGACGCTGTGGGAATTGTAGGGCTGTGGCTTTGTGTTGTTGCCGGATTTTGCAGGCTAGAGGTTCCAGGGCAATTGCAAATAATAATGGTGACAGTGGACACCCCTGCCTGGTACCTCAAGTTATTTGTATTGGGTCCGATATATGTTTGTTTACTTTTATGCGTGCTATTGGTTTGGTATAGAGAATTTTGATCCATTGTAGGATACTAGGAGGCATGCCCATTTTAGTCAGGACAGTAAAAAGATATTCCCACTCAACTGAGTCGAAAGCTTTGGCGGCATCGAGTAATACCGCCGTTGCCTCTAGTTCCGGGTTGAGTTGGTGTGATAAAGCGAATAATGTGCGGATATTGTGGGAGGTGGCTCTTGTAGGTATGAACCCTGCTTGGTCTGGTAGTACAATAGCCGTCATTAGGGGTTGTAGCCTCTGTGCTATAATTTTCGCTAGAATCTTCGTGTCTGTGTTGATCAATGACAGTGGTCGATATGAAATGCATTGGTCTGGTTCTTTGTCGGGTTTTAGTATCGCTATTAATAAGGCCTCTCGTAACGTAGGGGGAAGTATTTGTTTGTCATATGCATCATTATACATTGCAGCCAAGTAAGGGCATATTATTTCCATATATTCTTTATAAAATTCTCCCGTAAACCCATCTGGTCCTGGGGATTTACCGTTGGGCATAGATTTAATGGCATCTTGTAGCTCTTTTTTCGTGATTGGTTGTGCTAAGTATTCCCTTTGGTTGTTTGATAGCCAGGCTATAGCTATGTCTTCTAGGTATTCCATAATTTCACCAGCATTAGCTGTATCCTTAGATGTGTACATTTCCTCATATGTGTCTATGAAAGCTTTTAATATACCTGTAGTATCATAATGCGTGGTTCCCTGGCTATCTTTTATTTTGGTGACTGTGTGTGCTTGATGATCTTTATTGATTTTTTGCGCTAACATACGCCCTGCTCTGCCCCCTTCGCCATAGGTTCTTGCCGTGTGTCTGTTCGTTATATATTTTAGCTCGGTGTCTGCATAGTCCTGATATTCCGATATTATTTCCCTAATTTTAGCAAGGATGGTTACATCATTTGTGCGGTTATATTCCTGCTCTAGTTTCATAAGTTGTGTTTCTCGCTGACTAAGTTGCTGCCGTATATCCTTTAGGATCCCGGCTTTTGTACTTATGCAAATGCCACGTATCGTGGCTTTAAAAGCCTCCCAGAGTAGACTAGCATCCTCTACCGAATGTTCATTTATAGAGAAATATTCCTCTATAGCCTCTCGTATTGTTTCTTTATACAATGGGTCTAGGAATGCCTTGGCATTGAATCGCCATATAAAGGGCGGTGGAATATAGTTGGGTAGTGCCAATGTTAGTAGGACTAGGTTATGGTCCGATAGTGTTTTTGGTAAGTGTTTGATGTTTTGCACCCATGTGCAGGCTGTCTCTGTAGTTAGCCAATAATCCAGCCGGGACCAGCTATTATGAGGTGTGGAGGTATGCGTACTTGCTAATTGCTGTGGGTGGCGCTCACGCCAGACATCTACCATTCCAAATTTGGCCATGCCGTCGTGTATAGCTTTCGCCGCTTTTTTGTGTGGTTCTTGTGTATGTCCTGATCTGTCTAGATCTGCATTTAGTGAGACATTGAGGTCCCCTCCCCATATGAGTGCTATGTCGGGTAGTTCTCGCAATTTCTTGCATACATCGTCAAAGAAGTCAGGGTCATCTGTATTGGGGCCATATGTGTTAACTAGTCCCACATGGTGTCCACGGAGATATCCTGTAATTATGATATATCTACCCTGGTTGTCTTTAATAGTATGTTCTAATTGGAATTGTACTCCTTTCTTAATCAACAGTAGTACCCCTCTCGAGTATGATGAATAAGAGGATGCCAAAGTCGTTTCTGCCCATCTTTTACCTATCGTGCATTTTTCTTGGCTTGGTAGGTGTGATTCCTGTATCATGGCTATTTCCACCTGATGTCTATCCATGTATGCAAACATCTGCCTTATTTTCTTCGGATTATTCAGGCCCCGTATGTTCCAGGTTAGTAATCGGATCTGTATCGATCGTGTATGATCATTCATCTTATGGGTTGTGTGTTGTAGCTGGATATGTAGCTGTTTTGTGCTATGTGTAAACTGAATCGAACATATTTTATACTTGTACATATAATGTATAGTTTCGCAGTCATGCTATTTGATACTATACCTCGCCTTGTTTTGCCTGAGAAACTAAACTTTCCCCATAACCACCCTCCCACTTTAGCATCCCAATCATGCCAAAGACATACCCTTATAAAAAATAAACTTAACATTAGAACTGTGTTGGGGAATACCCGTTTGGGGGGCCGCTAGGTGCCCACATACACATCCGCAGAGCGGATGCGGCCAGAATTTCGGTTAATGGTTTGGCCATTGTCTTATACTGACGTGCATCGGAATCGCAAAGTGCGTTATACATCTCTGTTTGTCCATCTTGTATATTATGTATATGAGTAGTGCTCTGTGATGCACAATAAACATACAGCATAGTACTCTGTCTGTATCTAGCAGGTTTTACCCCATTTGCAGTGAGTATCTAGAGCTTAACTTTATCTTTACCGTACTTTGTCTCTCTTCTTAACGGTATGACTTATACATTTCGCCTATATCAGGGCAGTTTAATGTCCCATTGTTCGTAAGCGAGTCTGTGTGTTTCAGACATATATGTATTGCGTAGATCCTACCTTTCAAAGTTCAACGCAAGTCATCCGCTACCTGTGCCATCCATTCGGCCATTTGTACTTCTGTCATCTGCAACAGCCGTGGTCAGCATCCTTACTTAGTTCTTGTGTCCTGTTGGCTGTGTTGATGGCCTTTCATGTACTGGGGATTGTTGCCTTGGTGTGATCTTCTTCAGATAGTCCTGTACAGCTTTCGGCATCATGAATATTTTTGTCTGGTCCTCATGTACAATCTTCAACCTCGCTGGGTATAGCATGGCGTAGTTTATTTCCATGTCTCGTAGTTTCTTCTTTACCGATAGGAATTCTCTACGTGCCGTTTGTACTGCAATGGTAAAATCTGGATAAAATGCTATATTATTGCCTTGGTATTGTATGTTTTGTCTGTCTCGTGCCAGTCTCAGAATCGTATCTCTATCCCTATAGTTCAGGATGCGAGCTATGATGGGGCGTGGAGGAGCGCCTGGAGGAGGTTTCGTTCCCAGTGTTCTGTGGGCGCGTTCAATGATCAGCAAGGGTGAAAATTTGTCTGTACCAAATACCTCATGTAGTAGCTGTTCTATATAGTTTTCCAATCGCCGTGTGTTCGTACTTTCCGGTACGCCCATTACGCGTATATTATTACGGCGGGATCTCGCTTCCAAATCTTCATTTTTGTTTTTGATACTTTCTAGTAGTTTCTCCATGTTTGTACATCGCTTAGTTGTGGCACCCGACTCATCCTCCACCGCTGACAGCCTCTGCTCCGCCACGTCCAATCTTTCCCCTTGCTTATCAAGTTTGGCTGCCATGTTATCCACCCTGGTAGTTAAGGTGTCGATTTTACCATCTATGCTTAGCAGACTTTGTTGGATAGCTTGAAGCGCAGTTTCCATAGTGGTATCTTTAGGTGGAGCTGCGTCCAGTTCCGTGTCCGAGTGAGCGGAGGTGAGTCTTGGCGTACGGCGGGTATCAAAAGAAATTTTTGGTTGCTGCTTATCTGGTTTGCCCATTGTATTTAGCGGTTCGTTGTTTGTAGGTGCTGAGATGGGGTCCCAGTGCACAGGTGCCGGTTGAATATGCCTTTTAACTCACAGGGCCCTGGGCCTAGAAGTATAGCCGTGTTTTGCACCACCTGATATAGGGTCAGTCTCCGCACTTATATGACATTTTTTGTTGTTCTGAATGTCCTGGATGTGCGGAGTTACATTCTGTTTCGTCGCTGCCCCTAGTTGGTCCTCATGGCGTGGCTTATAACCTGTGCACGTATTTGTTACTCAGAGTGCGTTATTGATTTGCGCGCCGTCCCTGCTTTTGTTCTTCGCTTTTCCGCAGCGCAAATTATAGGTACTGTTTCGGTGGGATTAGGCCCTTAACTGCATTTTACACTCTTTGCCGATGGTGCGCGGCGCCTGTTTATTTTGGGTTTATTTTTTTTATTTTTTCCCCCTCTGCACTTACTGCACTGGTAACCGTGTGGTAGAGAGATGTGTGCTCCAGTCCAGGTCACTCAGCTTTCACCGGATGCCCTCCACTACTGTGTGGCGTGTTATTGGTGGTGTAGTGTTACTTGGTGGTCGTCGCAGAAGGGATGCAACGTTTTAGTGCGTTGTAGAACACTGAGCAAGATGGCCGCTATTATCGGTAATTCTCTTCCGTGGGCTGCAGTTAAGTCCTCTATCATCTGTGCACGTATACACTGCTAGCTAGGTGGATTAGCAGGCTGCTGTTATTGTCCTCCAGTGTGGTAAGCGTCACATTTATTTAATGTCCCAGCTTCATAGGGGTATGGGAATCGCGCATCATTCAGGCAGTTACAGCTGGCAATTATGGCATTGTTTTATATATCACCGGCACTCGCATTGCCGCGTTACTTATCTCTCTGACGGCGAGCGCTGTTCCCACCACATATTTCAAAGTCGACGGTCGTCTCCACAAGTTCAGCGGCTTCTCGTCGTCGCTCCAGGAGTCAGTCAGACGCTATATCGCGGGCTCGGGATATGTCGCCGTGTACGCCGCCATTTTGTTTCAGCCGGTGGAAAGCAAGCCGTGGGCCGTTTACTTGGCAGTTTTGCCCTTATTAGCCCATTTACTCACGAACCATGGTCATCTTCTTATGGCAGGCACACTCCGATGTCCGTTTTTATGCTTTTCCCGTTGTTTTAGGGGCCATTTGCATACTTTCTGTTCGGATTAATATTCCGGCTGGCGGAGCAGCACTAGGGTGCAGCCATTTCGCAGTGCGCCCTCTAGCGCCCCCCCACTTTGTCACTTTATTTCACCTAATATCACGAGAGTCACCTTCTATATTTTCCTGATATGAAATTGTGCTTGTGACTGCCATATTTAACTTCTTTTGAATAAGAAAAGATTAAAACTCTGTTTTTTCAACTTACGTTTTTTGGTGTGTTCTTATCATACATTTGTTCTCTCAAATTTCATTTGTTGAAAGCGATTTATAATTAATGTGTGGTATTTTATTAATTACTCAGAGCATAGCAATTGCACCACCCAACAGAACCAACTGTTTATTATATTATCAATACCCCGGTTCTGAGGGACACAGGGTTACCCCATTATCCTTAATGGCTGTTGCAGAAAAGACACAGCCTTTGTTAGCATGTCAGCAGCAGTATCTGGAAAGAAACACAATTTTTTGTTTCAAACTCACATAAAACATATATATATATTTTCTATTAAGGTATCCCTTTATTTAACTTTAAGTAGTTAGAGTTCACAGATGACAAGTGTACGCTTGCTTTCCTGAAAATAAGGTAGTGTAAACTAACCATCGTGTAAATAATAAAAAGGAAATTTGGTCAATTTGTAGGGTTCTTGTCTCAACTCCTGACGGTTTCAAGTGAATGGAGAAGCAGTTCCGTTACACCAACAATCAGGGAAGGGCTTTAACTTTAATTCCCACAAACTTGTATGGAACAAGCAGTGTTGTGAGGGTGCAGTACCACAGGCTGTCACTAGGTGTCCCGTGGGACCTCTTTTGGTCACATATGGTACTGCACCATGCAGCATGGCCAAGGATAGGATATGGCGCAGTGGTGAGAGCTGCCGACTGGGGAGTTGGGGATCCCAGTTCGAGGCTGGTGTCAGCCTGATTGTTTAATTTGCCCCCAGCACATGGATAGGTGCGCTCTATAAATAAGAGTTAGAAATGTGAAATGTAAAATAGCATAAGAATTCAATGGGTGCCAGCAAGCAGTGTTATGAGCAAAACAGCAGTGGCCTGGAGGGGTTTTGGGGGCCTGGAGCAGTGTTGTGGGAGGGAGAGCCACAGGCAAGCAGTGTTGTGAGGAAAACAGCAGTGGCCTCGGAGGGGTGGTGGGGGCCTGGAGCAGTATTGTGGGAGGGGGAGATCAGGGGACCAAGCGAACAGACGGGACATCAAATGAAGTGACAGCAGTTTCATTGCACAAGTAAACAGAACACTTAAGGAGCAAAGATGCAGTCCAACCAAAAAAAGAGTTCTCTCTAAGTATAAATAACCTGAACAGTAAGAACACATGTATAAAGGCCAGTCCTCGTTGGAGGATACAAAATTCCAAAAGGAGGGACTACTAAGTGTATTCACCAATGAAAAGCCAGCATTTCTAAAGGACAGCCACAGGAACCAATCAAAAAGATGGGCGTTTTTTCAACCTTATATCCTAAATACAGCATGTCTCGAAGAGACAGTACAAGCGCTGCCTAGGCAAGGCCTTAAATTGACAGGAAGCATCAGGGGAACCAGTCTATGTATAAGGGATTAAATACAATTTAGTCCACAGTCAAAACATTGTCCCAACATAAGAGCCCATGGTCAACGTAAAAAACAATGCCCGCCCACAAGCTACATGTAGTTTCCTACGAGTGTCCAGAATTGGGGGAACACAGTCACTGGCCATACCCACTGCCCTCTTTGATGACAATATTGAGATCCTCTGCACATGTGGACTCACTGTGGCTGGCCAAAGCAGGACCAGACACCCCACGGTAGGGTACTACACAAAGGGTAGCAGGGGAAATAGAGAGGTAAGACACAGTTGGGGATACACAGTGTTCTGGGTGGGACTTTGGGACAATGCAGACAATATGGCTGCACCCAAGGAAGTGTTGGAGGCATTGATGTTCTCCAAAAGCCTAGACTGTGGCTCTCGGAACAAAGAGATCTCATCTCTGATCTCCTCTAAGCACAGAGAGAACACAGTCTGGACATCATCATCTGCCCCCAACACCCCCTAGAGTGCAACCACAGGAGCAAATACATATGGAGGGGTTTGGATCGAGCGTGAAAAGTGTGGGGTTTCGGGGCAGATGTCTCCCTCAGCTCTTCTTGGCAAGCACTTGGGAGCGCTGCTGGAGGTCCCAATGGGTATAGGGGCCTCAAGAGTTAGGGAGGGGCTGTGGCAGGCCCAGATGGTGTTGGGGCCTGCTCAGGGGACGCCATCTCCATTTCTAGTGGGCCAGAGAGAGACCCATCTTCATCACCCTCCTGGTTGGTGGTGTCCCTCTCAATTCCCCCCCTTAAGCCTCCTCAGTCTCCACCCGGGCTGTTGAAGTAGATGGCAATGTCCAGGGGGAGCTGGTACCCTTTGAAAGTGATGGGGCGAGTGAAGTGCCCCACCACTTCCGAAAAAAACAAATTTTAAAAAACCCTCCCTCCAAATCTCCAAAGTGAAACACCCCTCCCTCCAAAAGCACAAAATAATATACCCCCTCCCTCCATAAGCTGAAAAAAACAACTACAATAACATTTTAAATAAAGAAAATAAATGGTACTTACCCACAGCTGCACATCTTCCTCGGTGTTCCACTTCTGAATCTGCAGACTGCTGTGGAAGTCGAACTCCCCTAACCAATCCAGATGCTGCTCTCATTCTGTTAACCAGCATAAGAGAAGCTCCTGAATTGGATGGAGCGGGCTGGCTGGATGCTCCTTCATGCTCTGGAGGCCTGTGCTTGGTGTCCACCCAGCTATATAAGACAGCTAGGTGGAGAGCTTCAAAGTGCGCATGTCACTTTGGCCAGCGCAAGACAGCCAGCCAAACTGACATGCACACTTTGAAGTGTCTGGCAAGCCACTGCTTCAGTCCTCCATGCTGCCAACTGGCAGCAGATGACACGCCCACACGTCTCTGGGCTCAGGATACGCTGGCTCTTGTAGTGCACCCATCGGTAACAAATAAAAGGGCAATTAAATCTTTTTATTGCATTTAATTTTTTCCTTGGTGGCTCAAAGCGGGCGGTCAGGTTATTCTCCACCCGCCCTTGGGAAGAAACCACCGCTGGCAATGTCTCTGTCTGGGAGAGTGCAGGACTCCTGCTTGGCCCCCCTCTCCTCCTCCCCGCTGGTGGTGTCCAGAGGACATGCTCGCTGATGAGCCAATGATGTCCTGGTCTGCCCCAGGTACTGTCCAGATGGTCCTTGGCCAGCCCTGGCCACTGAAAATGAAAACAAACAATTGTGTGGGTGGAGAATAATTTCTATTAAAGATAGAGACAACATAAAGCAAGTGCTGACATTGTAGTCCCTTGATCTCACTAACCAATAAAACGTGGTTTGAATTAAAAGGTACGTGTGATGTTACTGTAATGTCAAGAAATTTATGTTTTTTAAATTACACAAATTAGGTCAGTATAAACCTCATCTTCAGCTTTAGTGCAATGTGAAGTTCCTAATATTTTTACATAGTAATGTTTCAATGTTATTTTATAAGTGGAGATAGTACACAGTCAGGATGGAGATCCCCACACCTAAAAGCAAATCCAGGTTTATCTTTTTATGTGTTGTCGAGTTCTCAGCCCCGAATGTGCAGCCCCAACAGTCTTACACTTACTATCAACTGTCATCTGGTGTGCAGCATCGCGAAACACACCATACGTGCTAATTTTGTTGTACCTATGCAAACAAGGCTATGGAGCTAACCTTTGTAAAGATGTGATCCAAAATTTGTGTATATTCCTTGGAAACATCAGACACTGTATAGGGCTAGAGCCAAATTTTGCATTAGAAGACTGCATCGTTTGTGCTGTACACTGAAAATCATGTGTGCTTACTCAGTACAGCTACATATAAATTGGAAATTAAAGACATGCCACTGTTGAGAATATGTGCAATTAGTAAGCATTGGATATGCATGTATCATCTTGAGTGAGACAAGTGACACAATGTCAACCTTTTCTTTATTTTATAGCACATATTAATAGTTATGACAAGTAACACACAGAAAAAGCATGCATGATACAACATACAAATACTAGCATATCAACAATGTACATTGTCAAATCCATTAATTGGACATAACATACAACAGTTATAAGGTCCGTAGTTCCCTAGTCATGATTATGCAGACTTCCTTCAGAAAACAGCATTCCATTAGCTCCAGTGATGCATAGACCTTATTATTTGTGCAGCCATTACTCAGATAAAGTGAAAGGTGACAAACAACACACATAAAAAGCATACATGATGCAACATATAACACATAAAATGCTAACATACCAACAATGGACATTGTCAAATCCATTAATTCACCATAGCATACAACAGTTATAAGGTCCTTACTTCACTATTCATGATTATGCAAGTACATACTATCTTAAAAATGCAATTGTAATGAAACTCTACCTATTTGTGTTCTGAAAACTAAAAGTCCCAGAATTCCTTCAGAAAATAACATTCCAAGAGCTCCACTGATGCATAGACCTTATAATATTTGCTGCCATTACTCAGATAAAGTGAAAGGTGACAAGCAACACATGATGATACATCTCTCTCACCACTCACATCATACTCAAGACACATATTGCAGTTCATGCGCTTACCAGCTCTCTGCTGCTCAAAGTCCTCCAGCTGAAAATAGAGGGTCAGCCAGGCTGTCTTCAGGACCCTCCTGTGCAATGGGCTTATGCAGGCCATTGTGAATGTGACTAGGTGGACATGTCCATGATGTCTTGGGAATTGGTGCAGGCCCAGCATCACAGGTCCTCCCAGCGCTTGTGGAGCATCTCGCCCCGCCACTGGTACACAACCACTGCACTGCAGCGCGTAGCGATATCACACCAGATTTGCGTATGGGCTGCAATACTCAACTGGCTATCTGGGCCCCAATAAAGCTGAGGGTACTTATCATACTACATTACCCCAGGTAAGAGGGTATTTATCAAGCACCTCCTCAGTAATGATGTTTAATTCAGACTCACTGAAGGGAGGTGCCTTGTCATCAAGTCCCTCAGCCATGTTAGGGGCAGGATAAATGAACAGAGCAGCAGAATGGCAGAGGATGTTGCTATGAGGTGAGGATGGCATAGAATGAACACAAAATGGCTGCCTTCAACTTCTTGGTTCCTATATGTAATTTCCTGTATGTCACTTCCAGTGTATTTTCAATGGTTTCTGACCGAGTGCAGAACCTTCGCCCGAGTGCGGAGTGTAATCCCCAAACAAGGGGGTAAAGGCTCTGAGATCAGGCCAGAGACCAATGATAACACAGGAAGTGAAATTCAGGAAATTACATACAGGATGTGTAAGTTCATCATGTATATCTCAAACAGTGCCCTTCACTCCTTGTCAATTATCATATAATAATAGATGCACATGACACTTTATTAGCATGTGTGATGCTTTCAGCATCACACACACACTTCCGATCAACCTTCTTTTTAATTGAGCACATGAAGGAGTCCCTTTCTGAGCAGAGACCATCTGGGTCATTACACCGATATAATTATACCATGGCGTATGTATGACAGACATATAGCTACACTGCATCATGAGGAGCAGCACACACTGTTACAATATATATTTCTCTACCTGTGCATACATGTGTTTAATGTTACCATTCCTAAACACAACACCACACAGATACTTACCATAATACATTCAGTTCTGTCTGAGTTCATCACATATGCAACTTGTAGATTTAACGAGTGTGTAGTATTTCACTATAGCATCATGCTACCCACAATGTTGGTAAACAGTAGATCATGCCCACTAAATTTCTAAACATTCCTAGCCTCACTAGGTCAGCGCCAGGGGCCCCTGTGTCTTCAACGCTGACATTAAAATCAAAATGTAATTAACAGTATGTCGTTTGTTACTTTTTGATCATTAGTTGTCCCTAAAATGTACAGTGAGTGGACCAATAAGTTGTCATCACTGCCTGACACCCTCATGTAACATATGTTAGTTAGGAACATTGTAAAAGGTACAGTGTGCCACACAGCATGGCACATATAAACCATGGGTTAGGCATGATTGTATGTAATATGTGTAAAGCAAAATTCAAAAGATGACACCTCTTATCGATATTTGTAATCTCACCTATTTCACATATACCTGTAGCTTTCTGTTAGAAATTGGGTTGTAGATTGACTAGGGTCTGAGCCTTAGTCAAGCAGCAACCACAATCCTAGTCAGGGTAAGTGGCAGGGAAACCCTAAATTAATCTGTGCTCACCCTTTGGTAGCTTAGCACAGAGCAGTCAGGCTTACCTAAGAGGCAATGTGTAAAGTATTTGTGCATAATTTAAAACAGTAAAACAGTGAAAATGCCACACAAATAGATTCCATACCAGGTTAGAAAAATAGAACCTAATTTAATAAATAAAACAAGAACAAAACAACAAAAATCCAATAAGTAATACTTGAGAGATTCATTTTTAAAGAATAAACTGTAAAATAGTGCTTAGAGACAATAGGCGCTTATTTGGGGTATCTGTTCATTTCGAACCAGGACAAAGTCAGGCTAAACTCGATAGAGCACGGGCCGAATACTGTGACCCATTGAGGCCTGCAGAACAAAAGTACCTTAATCCTGGTGGCACCGACTTCAAGGATGTGGGGCACAGCCGAGGTGCTGTGATTTGTAGGGGCCAATCCATACAGCGGAAGCAATGCGCCGGACCTGATCCGTGCAGCAACAGTGATCCGTTGGCTTCAACGAGCAGTGAACTGCGATGCAGTGGTTTGGCGTCATTGTTGAGGTGGCCGTCAAAATAGATGCGAAGACCTTGCGCTGGGAAGAGCGTTGGTTAGTGGAGGTTCCGATGGTGATGCGTCGGGTCCGATCCATGCAGCAGAGGCCATACGCTAGTTCTGTTCCACGCAACAGCACCGATGCATCGGTGCTGATCCATGCAACAGAAGTGATGCTCCAGTTACGATCCACACAACAGAGGTGGTGCACTGGTTCTGATCTGCACAGCAGCAGTGATGCGATGGTTTGACAGAAGATGCGTGGGTTCTGCCGGAGCAAACACCTTAGGTTCACTTCTAAGGGTCCTGGACTGGGGAGGCACCATTTGGCAGGGCAGAATCACAGTCCAGGTGCAAAAGCAAGGTGGTTGGATGTCTTTTATGTCCCTGAGAATTCAGATCAGGAGGCCAGCCAGCTAGCTCCTGGAGTCACTCTGGGTTCAAGTGATACAGGTCCAGTCCTTCTCACCCAGTCAGGGGAATAGCAGGCAGCACGGCAGCAAAGCAAGGCAGGAGTCCAGCAAAGCAGCAGCCCAGCAGAGTGGCAGTCCTTCAGCAGCACAACAGTCCTTCTTCCTGGCAGAGTCTTCACTAGTCCAGAACTGTACTGCAGTGGTGGTGTCAAAGGTCCAGTACTTATACCCAGCTGTGCCTCTGAAGTGGGGAGACTTCAAAGGCATGCCTTGGAAAGGCCTGTCCTGGCTCCAGACATGCTTTTGAGTCTGGGCCTGTCCTGGCTCCAGACTCACTAAAAGGGGGTATGCAGCCATTTCTATGGGTACAGGACACAGCCTATTCAGATGTAAATGAGGCTGGCTCCAGCTCCTCCCTCCTATCCTGCCAGGGTGACCCATCCAGTCACACCTAAGCTCCCATTGTGTGTGACTGCCAAGTGGAATAGACAAAGCCCAGCTGTCACCCTCCCCAGACTTGTATCAGAGTTATGCAGCAGGCACCAAATGGCTAAAGTACGAAAATGCTTTCTAAAAGTGGCATTTTCAGAATTGCTGTTAAAATCCAACTTTACCATAAATTTTAATTTTAAATTGTGATTCCAGAGACACCAAACTTGAAAAGTCTATCTCTTCACAATTGGTAATGACACATATAAAATACAATAAGGTAATCCCAATGTTTTTAACTGCTAATATGTTCTGAAATATTTGTACAGTTTATTTACAGATATTTAATGTTTTTGTGTGCTAGAAGAAAATAACATCTTGCAGCCTTTCCTTCACACTCCCCGTGCCCAGCAAGATTTTAACATAGTTAATTTTACAAAATCCTCTCACTTTACAGTCAGAGAATGAAAAGTAAACACCACCCCACTTTTAAGAGAATAATCAGCAATTTGCCAAAAGACATAGCCTGACATTTGACCTCTGTCTTTGAATGCATAGCAAATGTACGTAGGTAAAAATAAAATGTAAGGTACTCTTTATTGCTCATTTGCTTTGTGGTCACAGGCATGTTACTGATGAACTTCTATTGCCAGAGCCAAGTAGAATCAGTCATGCAGAGAGATAATTCTCTGAGGAAAAGAGAAATGCTTGAACACAATGTGGACAGTGGACAGAAACTTTGAGCGACCTGCCAGGAGTGATGGGTTTGATATTATATCATCTTTGTTGCCAAAAGTGTAGCCATGCACATAGGATATAGAAAACATTTCCAATAAAATGCAGTATGTTCATTACAACCACCAGGCTGCAGCAGCTGCTCTGTGAATTCGCATACAAGGGAGACAGCTGAAAAAACAAGCACTCTCAAGGAGTGCCTCTCAAAAAAGAAAAAAAGCATTCCTGGAAAGCAAGCACTAGCGGAAGGATACAAAGAGCCTTTCAGAGAGGTGGTAACAAGGCTATGCTCCATGGGAGGGACAAAGACATGTTGGATGGCCTATAACAAATAAAGCCAGCAAATAGAGTTATAAAACACAAAGTAAATGGTTAGCAATGGACAGAATGCATTCCTAGATAAGCTTTCAGCATGTCTTCAATATGTCTTTGCAACAAGACAGCTATGTTTTCTGTCAGGCTTTGACCTAAAAAAACACACAGGTCCTTAACATATAAACACAATGTAACATAAAATGTGTATTTGTAAACATAACCTGTGTATTTGTAAAGCGCACGTTCACCCATAGGCATCTTGGTGCTGAATAACAGATGTTTATGTACAGCTACAGTTCTACAAATTGAGATATTTACACATTGAGTTCCAAGGTAGAATTAGTTACTTTTTTATTGACTGTATGAGGTGTTCATTCAAGGCATCCTTGAATTCACTAGTGGGAGGGCAGGCTTGGGTGTCAGTTGACAGGGACGTCCAGTGAAGGGGAATGAAAAGGTGTGAAGATCTAGAGGCTGCGCAGGGAAGTTTTGTTGTATTCAGACAGGGTCGTACTGGTACAGAAAATAGGCCAGGGCACCAAAATAAAAGTGATCCCTGATTGCGAATTAGAAAGCAAAAACGTAGCCTAAGTTTGGAAATTGGGACAGTTTTGAACTTGTAAACATAATGCATATTTGCAAAGCGCACGTTCACCCATGGGTAGCTTGGCGCTGAATAACAGGGGGCATATTTACAAGCCCCTTGCGCCACTTTTGCGTCATTTTTCCCATGTTAAAAGTGGCACATGGGGCATGTAAATAAGCCCCCAGATGTTTATTGTTACCCAACAGTACTCATTTTATCAACCTCAGAAGGATGAAAGGCTGAGTGGACCTGCCGGGATTTGAACCTGTGATCATAAGGTCAAACACAGATCTTTACAGTGGATGCATTAGTTCACTAAGCCACCAGACCCAGCTAAATACATGCTGTATAAGTATTTAGCAAGTTAAGGAAATCAGCACGAATTTGAGCTTGCTGCAGGCAATGTTTGTTTTAATATCAAGAAAATCAACTGTAAAAATCAGCCCAACAGAAAATTAAACAGACCCACAAACAGTCAAAAACAAGCCCACACACTGTCCTGTCAGGCCAGCCCATCGGGCACTGTCTGATTGCCCTCCAAAACAGTCCTACCCTGTATTCAAAGATACGCATTGGCAGACCAAAGATTTTTTTCAATTTTTAATTTGTTGTGAAATCAAGAAGGGTTTTAAGTTTCCTGTGTTTCAATGAATCCTTTCCTTGGAACGTGAGTAATGTAAATGCAGCAGCTATGTAGACAGTTAAAATAAACAAGGATTAGGTCTGGCTTGCATTTGGAGATCTAAAATATTTTAAGAACATTGCTGCAGTAAAAAGAAAAATCGATTCCTTTTTGTGTGTAATGCATATAGATAAAACTTAGGTATCAGTGTTCTTTTGAAGTGGAATATAGCCCCTCAACCATTTTAATTGCAAGCATGCTGTAGGCTAGAGACATTTAAAGGCATGGGCAAAGGGGCCATTGCACTGTGCCCCCACCTTCCGAGGGACCCCCAGTGAAAGCGAACCTTTTCTCTAACTCACTTTTGTGTATTTTTGTAATTTAACCTTTAACATACAATTCAATATTGTAAACCAACAAAGGGCTTGAATTAGCAACAAATGGATAATAAAATTCAAAGCTGTTCAAAACAGGGAACCCCAAAATATATTTTCCGTGGACTCCCAAAAGCCTTATAATGACACTGCTGTAGGAGGCCGAACTACACAGTAAATAACCAACAGCAAAAGGTGAGTAAGAAATACTCCACTGGGTGAAGCCAAAGTCCATTCTGTATGACCGATTTATAAGGGTTGGCTCCGGGGGCAAAGTCAGGCAAAGTGGCACAAACTCTTGCGAGGGTGTTTAGTTTCCAGTGCAAAAGATATTTTGCACTGGAAAGATGCCCTTTTTTCAATGTAAATTGCAACTAGTGCTGCTTTGTACCAATTTACGTCAAAGGGGCATTACTTTAGTATAACTTGGGAGAATCAACAAGAGTACCCGAAGTTGTTGACACATAGCCCAATCTTCTAAAATATCCAAACATAGCTTTGCATGAAAAACGCCTCCTTGGAGCAGGCACAAACAAGGAGACATGTTTTCATTTCTCTCAGTATTCCACAAATTTCATTTGTGCTTCACTGTACATCACACAAATGCATGGAATATGTAAAATGTTGTCTAGGCTTAGGATTTTGTAATGGAAGGATAGGTTGGCAATACAAATCCTATGTTAGACAACACATATACATCTTTACACCATGGGGAAAAGGTTGTGCGTGGTGCAAGGCAGCCTGTTTGTGCACCAGCTAAGAGGTAGCGAGCATCAGCAGACCAATTTTAGGTTGAGCCTCCCAGACAGTGGAGTTGTCTGGTTGCAAAACATCGATTGTGTGTTAGCCAAGAGCTTTCACTGGCTTACAGCCTGCCCACTACTGACAATTGGTTGGCTTTACTGTCACTTTCATTTGCTTGCTTTTTATGCCATGGCTTTCCTTGTCCCAGCTTGTCCATCTTGTGTTTGTCCCTCCCCTGGAGCATAAACCCTTTTCCATCGCTCTGATTCTATCCTTCCACAGCTCACTTTAGGAAACAGGCTTAATATTGCATGACAGTGTATATGTTGTCTAGCTCTCTCTCCTGCCCCCACGAAATACCCATTCCCCGTGCTGCAGTCTACCTTTTGTGATGCAAGATCTCTCTCGTGTGCTTCTTTCACCTGCCATACGCACCCTTTGCTCCATGTTTCTTTCTTCCGTGTGTGCTTCCCCTTGTGTTTCTTCTCCGTCCTGTGTCGCATAACATCACCAAAAAATGCATTGGCAAAGCTAAAAGGTTCCAAAGGTGAGGCCTATTGGCTTTGTCAATACTTGTTAATTAATACAGCAATATGTGCTTTCTTTCCCTTGTGCAATGCAGTGAAGCAACTTTGGCTGTGCTCTGCATTGCAGTAAAAAAATAAAAAATCTGACCCTAATTGCTTGAAAGAATCAATACCAATAGATGGTGCAGACATCTGCGCTGTCAAGCTTGCCCAAAAAAATGTTTGCTTTGGAAAAAAATGTACCTTACATTTTTTTAGAAAATCTCTCCATCAATAGAGAGTTCATCTAGTCATGTGGCGGGCCTTTGTAGAGATGCACTCCCCCCCCCCACACACACACACATGCTAAACACAAACACTTAGGGGTATATTCACAAGAACGTGTGCTAAACATCTCCAAAAAATGTTAACGCAACTTCACACATCGCAGTCTATCGCGGGAAAATAACCCCGTGTTAACCTGGAATTCACAACACGGCGGTACCATGCGATAGTCTCCGAAAACGCGGCCAATGTCCGCGATACAACCACCACGACGGAGATAAAAACCCCAACACCAAAAAACGTGCGATGAGCCCATTCGAAATGAGGAAATCAGCGATAAGCAGCGCCAGGCCTGCCAGACACACACGGCAGGCGGGAAAATCACTACAAAAGGAGAAAAAAACACACAAACACAAAATGACCAACACCGAAGCACTATGGAGGCAGCCGGAGCAGGCGCAGAAGACGAGCGCAACCCCACAAGCACCCCAGACGACCGGCCCGGGACCTCGGCGACAGGGAAGGGCAAGGACAAGAAGAAGAGGAAGACGAAGTTTAGTCCGCAGGCGAATAGGATCCTGGTCACGGAGGTGGTAGAACACCATCAACAACTGTTTGTCGCCTCCAATGTGTCATTGGGCACCAAAAATGGATTATGGCGGTCCATCGTGGACAAGGTGAATGCCGTCGGAGAGCACAAGAGGTCAATGGACGAGGTCAAGAGGCGATGGATTGACATCAAGCGCAAGACCAAGGAGAAACTCGCAGGCAACCAGAAGGCAGCAATGCAGACTGGAGGTGGGAGCCCAGCGCCACAGTTGGAGCTGGATGACATGGAGGAGCTGGTGTCGACAGTCATCAGTGTGGAGACCGTGGCAGGAGTTGGGGGCCCGGACACTGCTCGACATGACACAACACCACAGCAACAGGGTGAGTAACCACCAGGTACTGGGGGGACGGGGGAGATGGCCACAATGGCACACATGCACAATCAGGCAGAGCACACTGCACACCCACCATGACTCTGGATCATGGCCCTGATCTACACACTGTCACAATGTACATTGCCATGCTGTCTGAATGTCAACATGTACCATGCGGCCACATACATGAGGACACACTGTAACACAGCATCTCCCCTTCACATTGCAGGGGCACCGTCAACGCCACCTGCAGAGCAGTCCCAGCCACTCTTCACTGATGACGAGGAAGACACCACCAGCATCGACACCCAAGCCCTCCAAGACATCATGGAACTCATCTGCAAATCACCTCCAGGTCCAGGGCAGACCAGCTGCATCGAGGAGACCCCACCCACTCCACAAACCACCCAGCAGGAGGCACCCACAACCCCGGCTGTCTCCCAAGACCCCCCCAAACAACACATGACCTTCCAACGCCGTGTGTTGGAGGTCCAGAGGGAGATGGCTGAGCAGGTGCGGGTGGGGTTCGACCTCATGGCTACCAAACTGGACGCCATCCATGGGTGTCTGAGTCCCATCAGGGACCACCTCCAGTCCCTAATGGACACCCACACGCCGCTCCATGGTCTCCAACGAGCCCTGGCTGACATTGCTGGAGTCATGACTCGGAGACAAGAGCACCTGTCCGCTCAGAGTGGCTCCAGCGATCTCAGCCAGGAGATGGCACGCATGCGGAGGCTCATGGAGGACATGGTGCGGATGGAGGCGGAAAGGATGGCAGCCACCGCTGCACATCAGTGAAATGTAGCTGGGATCTACCATGCCCTCCATGTCCTCATCATGGCATTGCTGCCACAAGGCGTGGCGCGGATGAATGCTGCTGCCCCTACACCATCCACATCTCCGCCCCCTGGTGTGTCCATGCCTCACAGTGCGGCAGATGTTTCCACTCCGGCACCTGATGTGTCACTGCCACACAGTGCGGCCGACAATCCACCTCCCCCCCCTGATGTGTCAGTGGCACACAGTGCTGCAGCCGGAACTGCAACACCCACAGGTGAGGCAGGGCACACATCCGAGGACGTGGATGGGATTGAGTTCAGAAGGAGGCACTAGCATTCATTTCCGCCACCTGGCCTGTTGCTCCTTGGTGCCGCACATGGCCCCATGACCTCCCACTGACCCCCGATACACTCTGCGGCACTCACCTTGGACCGCAACATGGACTTCCATATCCTGTTTGGTGACCAATGACACGGCGACCAGACTGCGGACTGTACTCTTCCTCTTCCGCTGTTCTTGTCATTCCCCGAAGGACTCTGACTGGCCCTCCACGGGCCCATATTGTGAAGTGGGGTTGGCATGGCCCTGCACTGCTCCAGCTGCTATACTCCACTGGATGTGCAATAAACATCCAGAAACGCACTGCTGTGTCATGTCTGTCATCATTCAAGTATGAATATGTGGATGTATGTAGGGTCAGTGTTTCCCCCTAACGTCAATGATGCTCATCTAGTGGGATTCCAGTCACAGTGTGCTACGTTGCCGATTGCGTTGCAGGTGCCGTAGACACCACAACAGGGACACACGCATTAGTCACTTCCTTGTCCGGACATGGACTGCACCACACCCAGAGTCCACGAGTCATTGTTGCAAGCATTGCACTGGGCCGGCGTACGCCAGGCCAGACCACTCCGCTTACGCTCTGAGGGGGGGGCTACATGACCACATGTCACAGGTTAACACGCTAGTGGTCTGCAGGTCGCCGGTCTAGTTGTCAGCATGTCGCGGCCACTCCCTGAGGGCAGGTTTGCACACACACCACACCCATCCGGTGCAGGCGTCACAGGCCATGTGACCCAGAGTATATAAGGGGCCGGCAACGTCACATTCCCCACTGCCGGAGGTGACTGGATGATGGACGTACTACGGGGCTCAATCATGAAGGGCCCATGAGTTGTTGCGCACAGGGTTGGTGGCACCCGAGGCCTTGCGGCCGTCATGGGCCTACCACCACGTGGCGGTGACTGGGGTTGCACAGGGTTAGTTGCACCCGAGGCCTTGCGGCTGTCACGGCCTACCACCACATGGCGCTGACTGGGGTTGCACAGGGTTAGTGGCACCCGAGGCCTTGCGGCCGTCACGGGCCTACCACCACGTGGCGCTGACTGGAGTTGCACAGGGTTAGTGGCACCCGAGGCCTTGCGGCCGTCATGGGCCTACCACCATGTGGCGCTGACTGGGGTTGCACAGGGTTAGTGGCCCCAAAATTGCTGAGCGGGTGTGCAGCCTGCGATGATGACGTGTGCAGTGATGTGGTCTCAGCCATGATTGACTCTTGCCTCAGGTACAGATTGCAGACCTGGTGGCTTGCAGTGTATCCCGGGACTTGGTTGGAGACACACCGGTGGCAGCAGGTGAGCAGTGGTGCCTGGGTGCGCGGGGGCAGCAGTGTCCTTTCTTCTCTCTCTCTCTCTCTCTCTCTCCCTTACTTTCCTTCTCTCTCTCTCTCTCCCTTCCTTTCCTTCTCTCTCTCTCTCTCTCCCTCCCTTCTTTCCTTCTCTCTCTCTCTCCCTTTCTTTCTCTCTCTCTCTCTCCCTTCCTTTCCTTCTCTCTCTCTCTCTCTCTCCCTTCCTTTCCTTCTCTCTCTCTCCCTCTCCCTCTCTTCCTTCCTTTCTCTCTCTCCTTCTCCTTCTCCCTCTCCCTTTCTTTCTTTCTCTCTCTGCCTTTCTTTCCTTCTCTGTTTCTCTGTGTCTCGCTCCTTTGATGTGCGCATGACACACGTTCTGATTTTGTGCTTTATTTTCCAGGCTGTGACATCAAGATTGTCCCGGACGGACCCGACAGGAGTCTTCCGCATTGGTGTTTTGTGTTATATTTCAATAAAGTTTTTGGTTGTTACTTCAATGATGAGTGACTGTTTCTCGTTCTTCTGACCACACGTGGGTTTCTTCTTGTCATTGTGCGATATCATGCGCTTTTTGTGGCTCTTGTATCGTGCACGGTATGTGTTTGTCCGGGGGGTGGTGGTCCGGGGGGGGCCTGGGAGTGGTGGCGGTGGGTGTTGTGGCCCTCTTGGGTCTCCAAGCTGCATGATCATTGTATCCATGGCATCTGTGGGTCTTCCGATGTGGCTCTGTGCTGGGCTCCCTTTCGTACTGCAGGTAGTCGCCCTGCTTTACACCAGCAGAAGGCAGGTGTTGAATCCCTGCTGCTACCGCGGCTTATCGCCTGTTTTTGGTTCGCATCCCAGTTCTGGCAGTTCGTTGTGAAAGTGGTGTAGTGGTGTTTTCGTGTGTTTTTGCACGGGAACGCCTACTCTGCATCTCATTAGGGTTAGTTGGTGGTGTCACCCGTGGAGGTAAATGTTGAGGCAGTTATCGCGGGTATACTTGCGTTGTCTGCAGTTTTCACCCGCTTGTGAATGGGGTGTTAAATCTGTCACCACTTTTGTTGCGTTAAGTTGGCGATAACTCGGAGATAAGTCCTTGTGAATATGCCCCTTACTCCCTCCTCCCAAATCGTAGTGTTTCATAGTACCACAACAGATTATTTTTAGACCTAACTGTATTATAAATAAAAACAGTTTACATTTTGGAAAGACCGGCTTAAACATGAAAGCTGCAGGAGCAGGGTGGTATTTAGTCTGAGAGTGAATCTGCTTGGATTTATTGTGCAATTATTCCACTTGTCATTTCTCTTTCTATTTAATTGACGTCCATATAACAATAAAGCTGCAATAAACAGCTTCTAGTGAGGGGTGTGTGAAGCAAGGCCTTTTCCCACTCCGACATTTATGAGAAACGTCCTCAGCCCTCTGTACTATTACAATCAGGACATATTCAGATTTAAGAAAATAGCTGCAAAACATCACCTTAAAAAGGCAAGAAAAAAAAGATCACGTGGAAATGCCCTTTGGGACTACAATATTATTACTAAATAGCGCGCCTTTTAATAATCACCTTGGGATTTTCTGAAACAATTATTAATAAAATGAATTAATTTACGATATTGCATTCATCATTATAATTGTAGTCTGGTTTCTGTCGAAAGATGAGCTATCTACCCCTAGAGGACGGAGACACTACACATCAGCTCGACAATCTTTTCCCTAAGGACTCATTTTCTGCTTCTTAATAAACCTTTTTGAAAATTGATTGGATTTCACTTACCGTATTGCAGTTTTGCCATTTTACAAAACTAAGTAGTGTACTAATTTAGCAAATTCCTTGAAGAATGTTATTTTCTGAGATACTCTGAATTGAAGTGAAGGCACACCTTCATATTGAAGCAAGCAAACATGGTGCAAAAAGGATCTCATCTGTGATTGCTAGTGTGTCAAACGTTATTGTCGATATAACATCGATGCCAGGAGCGGCCCGTGCAGGTAGGAGCAGTGAGGCCAGGTGAGGGCGGGAATTTCGACAGACGTCCATGAGGGAAAATGTATTCTTTATTTAATTTTCCCTTGTGGTCGCCTGTCGAAATCCCCCCCACCGGCCCCACCGCTCTTACTTGCACTGGACGCTCCTGATGTAGGCCCAAGGTTACTTTAGCTTAGCACCGGTGCTCGCATAATGCTAAACTATCACAAAGCAGTGCAAATGGCAGCACCAATTACATTTCTACGCAAAAGCGACTTTGTGCTGAAAACTGATGCCCGACAGTTGCAAAAATGGTTTGCGTTGCGTAGGTCCAACCCCTCCTTCTAATTTATACAGAGTGGGTGTAACAGGCAAGGGCCAGTACAAGCTGGTTTAGTACCTGACGCAAAGCCAATTAACTAGAATATGGTGACCTGGCTTTATGTGAATTTATCATGCCCCTGAAACCATGCACAAACTATATAAAAGTGGAAAATTGTATAATAGCACTGACAATGACATCATCGATATGCACCTCTTTGTAGATTTTGTGCTGCACAACATAAAAAGCTCTAAGACCATGTGAGCATAGTCCACACTATATAAAACAACTAATAAATACATGAAATTAAAAGTATGGCAGTACTACCGAAAATGCTGATGTTGTCCTGTTAATATTATAAAGGTCTAGCAGAGAAGTACTGGCACTTTCTAACTAAAAATAGAACTCTTTAGGGAAGTGCTAGTACTGTCCTCACTTCTCTAGCAGCACATCCAAGAAGTGTTTTAACACTCACTTCAAGTATAACAGGAGTCTTAGAAACCCAGATAGAAGAATATTAGTGCAGACAGTGGCGGCTCCTAGTAGTGAAAACTAGTGAGGCAGCGTAGGGGACAATAATAAAAAAATAGAAAAGAAAACGCATCTGCCGCCTCGGTGCTCCTCAGCTCCAAATGCACAGGATCCCAGACTCCCCAGCGCCAATCCAGGCGCTCCTCTCATGCTGGTGTTACCCAGCATGAGAGAAGCACCTGGATTGGGCGGAGCGGGTTGGTTTTATGCTCCAACAAGGACGGGAAGACTATACCTGCTGCTATCCATGCAACAGAATGGAGCTAGCTAAGTGTGTATGTCGGTTTGGCCGTCCTAATAGAGCCGGCCAAACCGTCATGCGCACTTGCAGTGCCCTGTGTCCACCACTCCCCCTGTTCCTGTCAGAGGATGGCTCCACCCTCAGGATTCGGCTCCGTATTGTAAAATATAATTATAATAAAGCAGTTTTATTAATTGCTTTATTATCATTTTACTTTACATGTTTTCATCTGATGGCTCCAGCATTGGGTGACGCTTCTGTGCCATAATGAAGGAGCCGCCGCTAAGTGAAGAGGATAGCAACTATTGTTTATAAATATCCCCACTGAGAAGTAGTGATGATGTTCAATACCAAACACCATTGCCTTGAATAGGTACATCACAGGCATATCTGCTGGTATCTAATGTAGGGCTGACTTGAAGTAATTTGGAAGAACATAAACATGCTTAAAATGGCAAGCCATTGAAAAGCCTACTGCTTACTTTATGTAAGTAACTGTAATTATAGCACCATGGGGGGTTTAATGCTCCCATGATCAGTTGACCACATTTGAACTAAATCATTAATTGGTGGAGAGTGGCTCCAGGGTAAAAAATATTTGTACACCTACACCCCCGCTGACCCTGACATAGCCATCTCCCAGTCCCCTCTCCCTTCACTACCTCCACCACCCCCCCTTCACCATTACTCCCAGCACCTTCCATCAACACATCAGCACCACCCATATCCCCACTGATCCTGGCATAGCCGTCTCTCAGTCCCCTCTCCCTACACTTCATCCCCCTCCCTCCCCCCCCATATCACTCCCAGCACCTCCCGTCAGCCCCTCATATTCAGCCCCACCTATACCCCCACTGATCCGGGCATAGCAGTCTCTCAGTCCCCCCCCTCTGACCTCCTCTCTCCCCCCCTCCATGGACTTACACACAGAAAGAACACTTTGCAATGTCCCCGTCCACGACTCCCCCTCAAACGACACTAAAGATGCTACTATTCCGCCTACTCCCTCAGTCCACCCTTCAAATAAGGACACTCTCTCGCCTGACCCTAGACTTGACCAGATATTATCAGCCCTTCAACAAATCAAAACGGACATCCGAACCCTACACGACCTTATCATACAACAACCCAAATTCGCTAGCACTAAACAAGAATACAGATCTTTCCCACACTCCAAGAACTCTAGTCGCACCCAACATCTACTTGCAAGCTCCCAGACGCAGGGGTCTCCACGTTGGAGAACTGTTCCGCTCCCTAATGCCTTATCCCGCCCCTATAAGGATGATAAACCCTCTATCTGCTATAGAATTAGGGGCCCTCCTTCGCTCCTACGAGCTACCTCATCCTCCACAGAACGCTGGGCTTCCAGCTATCCAACATACAGACTCCCGAATACAATCTATCCCTATCAACACAATCAACACACTCAGAACCACCAGACACAACTCCAGGGGCATAGTTGAAAATAACCTCACTAGAATCCCCCTCACAATCGAAAACCCGATAATATCCAACAAGACGCGACTAAATTGTATTCTCCTTAACTGCAGATCCGCATCTAGACATGCAACCGAGATAGCTGACCTACTACTCACTAACGAACCTGACATTATGATCCTGACGGAAACGTGGTTAAAAGAAGCATCTACTCCCATCATGGACATCTTGCTACCCCCTAACTATGACATCACCAGACTAGACAGAACGGACAGGCCAGGAGGTGGGATAGCCTGTATACATCAGATCAGCCTAACAGTGACCAACTCCAATGCCCCCGCTTTATCCTCATGTGAATACCTTCGCTTAAACATCGCCAGTAATAACAAACAAATATGTTCTTTACACACTTTCTACCACCCCCGGGTGATAACCTCACATTCATAGAACACCTCATGGATATTCTAGCGTCAAATGACAGCCAACAAAATAAACAAATATTCCTGGGGGACTTCAACCTTCATTGGGATGACCAGAACGACACGGGGGTAAACAGCCTCAAAGCTTTCCTCGCCGACCTTAATCTTGACCAAATATGTAACAGCCCTACACACGACAAAGGCGCAATTCTCGACCTAGTAATCTCTAAAGTGGACTCTACACAGCTCGACTCGATTATCCCCTGTGACTGGTCGGACCATCACATCATTACTTTCCAAGTCTTGGAAACAGTTAAACGACCCCCAACTCAACCCCTGAGAACTAAGATCTGGAAGAGAAACCTGAACAACATCGGCTCTGACCTTACAGCATCAGCTAATTCAAACCTTCTATGCCCCCGGAAGACCTAACCGATATCCAGGGACTGACCAATCACTACTTTCACTGCATGAACAACCTACTGGACGAAATAGCCCCGCTTCAACTGAAAAGAACTTCCACAAAAACTCAAAACCTTGGTATGATGGGAGGCTTAATGCAGACAGACGCTCTCTCAGAGTAATGGAACGACGTTGGAGAGCCGCACCCTCAGCTGACCACCTCAAGCTTCTAAGAATCGCCAGAAACTCCTATCTTAGAAAGATCAGAAAATCTAAAACCGACTTCTTTAGGACTCAACTAGACCAAGCCAAGAACCGCCCTAAAAAACTATTCGATCTTATCAAAACCCAAACCAAGAGCGCTCCCATTCTTCCTAAAGCTATCCCACTTACTCTTCCCAATTGCGATGAATTTGCCTCCTTCTTCGCTTCTAAAACAGAATCCATTAAATCAGATCTACTCAAGGACTTCTTATCCTTCTCAGACTTGAAAAAGAACTCATCAATGCCCCCTGCTGGTGCACAAGCGAACGACCTCTCAAAATTCAAACTCAAAAACAACGCAACTTGGTCCCACTTCAACACTTACAGTGAAGACTCCATATTAAAGACGCTAACCGCTCTGAAACCCTCCAATCATTTCATAGACCCGCTCCCGGCTAACCACTTAAAAGACTTCATTCCTCTGTTACTACCTCTCTGGACCAAGATCATAAACACGTCCCTCCTTCAAGGATCCATTCCAGACATCCTGAAAACAGGTCAGGTGTCGCCTATCCTAAAGAAAACAACAGCGGACCCCTCGGACCCAAATAACTATCGTCCAATCTCTAACATACCTATGCTAGCCAAACTCCTGGAAAAATGCATTAACATACAGCTGAACAGCCATATTGATCAATTCAACCTGCTTAACCAATTTCAATCAGGCTTCCGAACAGGTCACAGTACCGAATCAGCCATGACTCATGTAATCGACGACGCTCTAAAAATCCTGGACCAAAACGAAGCCTGTCTACTTATCCTACTCGACCTGTCATCAGCATTTGACACCGTCAAACACGGCAACCTGCTTGAACTCATGAAACACAGAATGGGAATGTCTGGAACTGTATTTAACTGGTTCGCCTCTTTCCTCCAAAATAGATCCCAAAGATTCAAGGTCAACCAATCCCTGTCCAACCCCATGCCTGTCACTTTAGGAGTTCCACAAGGCACCTCCCTCTCACCCACCCTTTTCAACCTTTTTATGGAACCTCTTACCGATCTTCTCAGCCTCGCCAAGATTCACTTCCATATGTATGCAGACGACACCCAAATCTACATCAAGATCCACTCACTTGATGACATCAAATCGCTCAACACCACACTACAAAAAACCCAAACATGGCTGGCCGAAAACCATTTGAAACTAAACTCCTTCAAAACGGAATTCCTCTTAATCGCTCCCCCCCAAAAAAAACCCTCCATCCTGGATTGGCTGAAGCACTTAACAGCTCTCAAAGGACAACCTCTCATCGTCGACTCAGCGAAATCGCTAGGTGTAACGCTTGACAGCAACCTAAAGATGCAGAAGCATATCAGCGCCTGCACAAAAGGAGCTAACTTCCACTTGAAGACCTTGCGAAAACTGAAACCCTTTCTGCCAGCCTACGATTTCAAACAAGCAGTTCAAGCCCTAGTAATCCCTAGAGTGGAATATGGGGCGGTAACCTTATGCGGCCTACCAAGATCTTCGACAGCCCCACTAAGAGCCACTATCAACTCAGCTGCGAGACTCATTACGGGCTCAAAGAGAAACTCTCACATATCCCCTGACCTGAAAGCCCTCAACTGGCTACCGTTTGAAGCTAGAATTCATCTGAAAATCGCTTGTATGACGCACAAGGCCCTACACCACAACTCCCCGCACTACCTAGCTCAGAAATTGGTGCTCTCTGCGGGCAACAGAGCCTCCAGGAGTGCCAAGACTCTTCTTCTAAAACCACAACGATTCGCCCAAAAAAAAACCTATAACCGAACCTTCTCTGGTATGGCTCCTAGGATCTGGAACGCTTTGCCCATTGAAACAAGAATGAACCCGTCCACTGCCTCCTTCAAAAAAGAAGTGAAAGCGATCCTCATGGCTAAATTCACGTGAACTCTCTGTCCTTTTACTGTATATTATTATTAGTTCTGTGTTTATGTTCCATAGTTGTCCTTTTGCTCTCACGCTAGCTAATTGATACGTGTATAAGCTGCTTATAGCTGTTTCACCCATATCTTTGTGTGCTATATTATGTTTTCTACATATGACTTGTAAAGCGCTCTGATACTCGCAAGGGTCTTGTTCGCGCTATATAAAACCTTCAAAATAAATAAAATAAATAAATAAAATAAAATAAATAGAGAGACTCACGCGAGAGCACCATTTAAAAAATAGAGCATTCTTATTTACTCAGGGAACTTTATTCCCTTCGACCAATTTGCCTCTGCTGGAGTCAGACTCCCGTGGGAGTGAGCGCATCTGAAAAATGTTGCTGGCAGTCATTACACGACTTGGGGACCAAGTTCCCTGTCTCAAAATTTGATAAAAATAAAGATATAAGGGGGCAGGGTAGGAATAACCTGCCGCCCCCCCACCCCCCCCCCCCCCCATGTCTACATGAGGAGGAGGCCCAGAGGATCACCCTTGGGGCCAAAATTGAAAAACAAACGCCAATTTTTGCTGCAATCATGCGGGACGCCCGCTGAGTTGTAAAATAAAACCACAAAATAGCGGCCCAGGGCTGCATTGGTAAATTAAGGGGAGGGTGGCCCCGACCTCTCCCAGAGCCATTCTAAGCCCCGGGGATTCAATCCCTAAGGCAGCATTTCAAAAGAGGACGTTGGCATGCAGCCACCCTCCCCGAGCCATTATAGGCCCTTCGGAGCCCACCCCCAGGGCAGCATTTTATTGGGGAGTGGGCACACCGCCCCCCTCCCGGAGCCATTATAGGCTGAGGGGAGCCCACTTCTGGGGGTGAAACTTCCCAAAAAAGCGGAGGGGGCCCCTCTACCCGAGCCTTTAAAAGGCCCTGGGGACCCCATACCCCAGGGCTGCTACTTTTGAAAAATGGAAGGGGGGCCACAAGGCCCCCCTCCCTGAATGATTAATGGCCCTGGGGACCCCATAATCCAGGTCAGTTTCAAGTGCTGTGTCCCGGTGAGCCCATCACTAGCAGACATCTGTTTCCATGGTTGTACCAGTGCGGGCAGGGAAACGTGTTTGCTCCCGCCCGGCAGGAGCATTTTTAAAACTCCCTGCAAATGGGAGCAAACACAAAGTGTCCTCCCAGCGGGCGGGAGCTTTGAAAATGCTCCCGCTGGCTGGTAGCAGACTTGTGATTTGTTTCCCTGCCCGCATTAATGCGGGCAGGGAAAAAGATCAACAGATTGCTCCCACCCGAAGGGAGCAGCATAAATAGCTGCTCCCTCCGTGCTGGAGCAATGCCGGTTTCTGTAGCATGTGGGGAGCTGGCTGGGGCCGCAGGGGCCATCGGGCTCCCCCTGCAGCCCCCAACATGGTCCATGCTGAGTGCCCTGCATGGGCACCAGATCACCCACCTATTCTAAACTTAGGCACCAGGGGATGGGGACCCGAGGCCCAAAATAGGCTGGGGGATAGGGGCCTTGTGGCCCTTTTTCTCTTTAAAAAACACGGCCCTAGTGGCAGGGGTCCCATGGGCCTTTTAAAGACTTGGGGTGGGGGGGCTTCTCGGAAGTCATTATTGATGGCTTTTGAGACGTCATCAGTGATGTCAGAAATGCTGTCATAGAACATGTCAGGAGTGATGTAATATGTGAGGTCATAAGCAGTAAATGGCAAGGGCTCATGTTAAAGTTAGTTAACTATAACTGGTGTAATTCTGTTTTTGGGGCCCGAATCAAGGATCCGTGGGTACCTGCAGGTCCCACGAGTACCCATGGGTACCCTCGGAGCCGAAGCCCAATGGGGGGCGAAAAAAAACCTCATCCACTCACACACAATGGTAGTTTTATTAAGATAAGTTACTTATATATTACTTTACGTAAAAAAACCATAGAAATTCACAGAATAAAACAAAGTTTTCAATGACACTATAATTAGGTTGATGTTTTACGCACACAAAACCATAGAAATTCAGCTGTTATAGTTATACTTATCTGAAGAAACTTAAATGTGCAATTAAGTAACTTTAGGCCACGAATTATAGTTTCTTAACATAAGCATAACTATAAAAATAACTATAACTGCAGAATTTCTATGGTTTTTTGTAGTTAAAAACGTCAACCTAACTATAACGTCCCTGTAACCTTATATGTGTGTGTATATATATATATGTGTGTATATATATATGTGTGTATGTATATATATATATATATATATATATATATATATATATATATATATATATATATATATACACAATCGTCATTTTCACACTCGTACCTCGACCGCTTGATCCGGTGACCTGTGGTTCGGTGTGTGAAACCGAAATACTCCAAACAAATATCAGGTGCTGCTCCATGCTCCCAAAAACCCACAAGTCTCCTCTGCGAAGTAAATGGTTTGTTCAGGATATATAAACACGAAAAGATTCTCAGCGCGCTTCGGAGATTCCCGTCTCCTTGTTCACAGGTTAAGATTTACAAACAATTCCATGCAATTAATATTCACCCTTGTGAGACACTTTGCATGGAAAGAGGACTGCGTGAGTTGTAACTCATAGCTAGATGCTTACTAACATGAGCGCCATTTTTAAAAATGAAAAAACTCATCTGGCTGTATCACAGTATACAAGTAATACCTTGTGCATATAAAGTCTTGTTTTCGTATTGTACACAATTTTTCTTGCAGCTTTCTTTCTTCTCTTTAAGCAACTTATTTTCGCTCTCAAGAAGAGACATCAAATTAATCTGCGTGGAGCAGCACCTGATATTTATTGTGGGGATATATATATATATATATATATACTCTCTCTCTCTCTCTCTCTCTCTCTCTCTCTCTATATATATATATATATATATATATATATATTCACTGAAAAAACCATAGGTTTTAGGGACAGTTATAGTTACTTGGACATTGCACTCGTACAAAACCCGTGAAATTCCCCGTTATAGTTAGTTCAGCTAACTATAACTCGCGCCCGCAATGCACTGCTGATGACGTCACATATTACATCACTCATGACATGGTCAGTGACATCACTGATGACATCACTGATGACATCTCAAATGACATCACTGATGACATCATCCAGTGACTGTGTGTTTCTCTAAAGTTTAAATATTTTTAATATATATAGGAAAAGACGTATTGAAGAATGAGTGGGTGTGTAAGTGTCTGTATGGATGATTTAGTAGGTGCGTGACTGACTGTATAAGTGAGTGATTTAACGTATCTTACTGAATGCATGGGTTAGTGACTAAACTGGGTGAATGTCTGTATCCGTCTGTCTGTTGCTGTGTAAGTGGCTGCATGTGTTTGTGAATAGCTACATGAGTGTCTATATGAGTTATTGAATGCTTGTCTGAGTATCTGTATGGGTGCCTGAGTGTTTGTGTGGGAGGGGTGTGTGCAACTCTGTGCATAGATGTTTGAGTGGGTGATTCACTGGGTGGATGGTTTCAAGAGTGCATCTGTGATAGACTGTATAGGTGGGTAAGTGTGTGTAAGAGTGTGTTAGTGAGTGAATGTATGTCCCAGTGGTACATGTGTGAGTAACTACATATGTGAAAGGCAGTATATATGTGTGTTGGAGTATATAAATAGCTATAAGCAAGAGTGAGTGATTGTGATAGTGGCTGTATGGATGAGTGTGTGCTTGTATCAGTGATTGTATAAGAGCGTAACAATGTGCTACTATTTGTATGAGTAAGTGAGCTGGTGTGTGTATAACTGTATAGGTGAGTAAATGGCAGTGTGTTTAATTATTTGCATGACTGACTAGGTGTGTGAGTATCTCTATGGATGAGTGGCGTTGTTTGAGTGTCTATATAGCAGTAAGAGTGCATATGATAGTCCTGTACTGAGTGACCGTAAGTATGAGTGACTGTACGGGTGAGTGAGTGGATGTGTGTGTGTAGACCTAAGAATCAGTGAGTGGGTATGTAGTTATTGGTGTTGGAGTGTCTATGGTTTTGCGAATGGCAGTCTGTAATTTAGAGTGGGTGTATCAAAGGTTATATTAGGGTGTGAGGAGGTGCATCAGATTATCACGTGGATGATGTCATCAGTGATGTCATTTGAGATGTCATCAGTGATGTCATCAGTGATGTCACTGACCATGTCATGAGTGATGTAATATGTGACGTCATCAGCAGTGCATTGCGGGGCGCGAGTTATAGTTAGCTGAACTAACTATAACGGGGAATTTCACGGGTTTTGTACGAGTGCAATGTCCAAGTAACTATAACTGTCCCTAAAACCTATGGTTTTTTCAGTGAATTTCAAAGGTTTTTTAAATGCTAATTTCTAACTATAACGTGTCTGAAACCTATGGTTTTTTCAGTGAATTTCAAAGGTTTTTAAATGCTAATTTGTAACTATAACGTGTCTGAAACCTATGGTTTTTTCAGTGAATTTCAAAGGTTTTTTAAATGCTAATTTCTAACTATAACGTGCCTGAAACCTACGGTTTTTTTCAGTGAATTTCAAAGGTTTTGTAAATGACAATTTTTAAATGTATTAATTGTTATATTAATTTTTTTCATACTGATTTACTACATTTTTAGAAACAATTTTTTTTTACATATTTTATTTTTTAAATTACATTGTAATTACATTATACATTACATTACAAAAAATACTTTCTCAGAATGAATTACTTTAGTTTAAATACTTTGCAGATAGGCAATAGACTTTTAAGTACAGTAGTTACAGTTGTTGCAATGGGCAACACATTTTCAAACACAATGCAACATTCAGCTCAATGTGAATTTCTAGTTAAATGCAATTAGTTACTTTATGGATTACTTTTGTAACCACAGGACTGGATCCTAGATTCAGTCCTGGTACATCTCCTGTAAACAGTTGAGTAAAAGCGTTTTGGTTACAGTCGTGATTTTTAAGGAATATTATTGTATTTTAAAAGTTGACACTTAGAAACTTTTTCTCATAGAATCACCAATGTTATCCTATGGAAGGAAATTCACTTAGCAGGTAAAAACTGTTATTGTTACTTTTTCTTACTCAGTGTTGGATCCTGGATCCAGCACTGGTGCATCTCCTGTAAACAGTTGAAAAAATGCGTTAAGTCATACAGGCGATTTTTAAGGAATATTTGTAGTTTGTGAAAATCAACACTTTGAAACTTTTTGCTGAAAACCAGTCAATCTTAGCCTATGAAGGAAATTCAAGTTACCGGTAAGTACGGTTAAAATTACTTTTGAGGATCAGTACTGGGCTGAAAGATGCAGCACTGAGGTCTCTCCTGATAACAGGTGAGTAAATCGGAATTCGTATTTCGGCTAATTTTAGAGGAATATTTTAAAGTTCCAAAACTCCACACTTAGAAGAATTTCCAAGTGAAACCAGTCAATGTTAGCCTATGAAGGAAATTCAAGTTACCGGTAAGTACGGTTAAAATTACTTTTCAGGATCAGTACTGGGCTGAAAGATGCAGCACTGAGGTCTCTCCTGATAACAGGTGAGTAAATCGGAATTCGTATTTCGGCTGATTTTAGAGGAATATTTTAAAGTTCCAAAACTCCACACACAGAAGAATTTCCAAGTGAAACCAGTCAATGTTAACCTATGGAAGGAAATTCAAGTTACTGGTAAGTACGGTTAAAATTACTTTTGAGGATCAGTACTGGGCTGAAAGATGCAGCACTGAGGTCTCTCCTGATGACAGGTGAGTAAATCGGAATTCGTATTTCGGCTGATTTTAGAGGAATATTTTAAAGTTCCAAAACTCCACACTTAGAAGAATTTCCAAGTGAAACCAGTCAATGTTAGCCTATGAAGGAAATTCAAGTTACCGGTAAGTACGGTTAAAATTACTTTTCAGGACCAGTACTGGGCTGAAAGATGCAGCACTGAGGTCTCTCCTGATAACAGGTGAGTAAATCGGAATTCGTATTTCGGCTGATTTTAGAGGAATATTTTAAAGTTCCAAAACTCCACACTTAGAAGAATTTCCAAGTGAAACCAGTCAATGTTAGCCTATGGAAGGAAATTCAAGTTACTGGTAAGTATGGTTAGAATTACTTTTCAGGACCAGTACTGGGCTGAAAGATACAGCACTGAGGTCTCTCCTGATAACAGGTGAGTAAATCGGAATTCGTATTTCGGCTGATTTTAGAGGAATATTTGCACAATGGTGAAGGGAGGGGGCGGGGCCTGAGGTGACATCTGTGCAAACGCGCCCGTTGCGTGCGTTTTAAGTTGGGGGATTAAGTCCCCTTGAATCCTGAGGGTCCCTAGGGGCCAACTAGCCCACCAGGAACCTCCAATATGCGCCAGGGGCTGCGTTGCAGAGACATGTAGAGAGGCAACACCCCTTTTACACCTCTCTGCAACGCAGCTCTGTGGCGCTTTCTGGACGTACCTGTTGGGCTAGTTGGCCCCAGGGACCCTCAGGATTGAAGAGGATTTAATTCCCCATCTTAAAACGCGCCACGGGGCCTGTTTGCACACATGTCACCTGAAGCCCCGCCCCCTCCCTTCACCACTGTGCAAACGCGCCCCGTGGCGCGTTTTAAGTTGGGGGATTAAGTCCCCTTGAATCCTGGGGGTCCCCGGAGTCCAGAGCGCGTTTGCAGAGGGGGAACGAATTCCCCTTGAATACTGGGGGTCCCCGGAGTCCAACTAGCCCACCATATACCTCCAAAAAGCGCCACAGAGCTGCGTTGCAGAGAGGTGTAAAAGGGGTGTGGCCTCTCTACACGTCTCTGCAACGCAGCCCCTGGCGCATATTGGAGGTTCCTGGTGGGCTAGTTGGCCCCCAGGGACCCCCAGTATTCAAGGGGATCGTTCCCTTCTGCAAACGCGCCAGGGGCGCGCTTTGCAGAGTGGTGAAGGAAGGGGCGGGGCCTGCGGGCCCGATCGTTTTTTTTTTTTTTGTCCCCTGAAGGGAGGCTGTGTGGCCCCCTTCCTTTTTTCTCTTTTTGGGCCCTGGGGACCCCATCCCCCAGGGCCTTACCCCTTTTTAAATTACAAAAAAAAAAAACGGGAAGGGGGCCGCGTGGCCCCCTTCCCTGGGCCTGTATTGGCCCCGGGGACCCCATCCCCCGGGGCATGGCCTCTATATTTATTATTTTGAGGGGGCAGCGTGGCCCCCTCCTCTGGCCATTTTAAGGCCCGGGGACCCCATCCCCGGGGCCGGCCTTTCCATTTTTTTTTTCATTTTTTTTCTCTTTTTTGGAGAGGGGGCCGCGTGGCTCCTCCCGAGCCACTACTTGCCCGGGGACCCCATCCCCGGGGCTGGCCCTCTCGTTGGGGACTGTGGGGGGTCCCCAATCCCCCACAGTCCCGCCGGCTCCCCACGTCCCTTGGGAGCCGGCATTGCTGTCCCACATGGGGAGCAGCTGACATGCTGCTCCCCATGTGGAAAAGCAATCGCTTTGGATATTGGAAGAGAGAGTAGGTTTCCCTGCCTCTCTTCCAATATCCAAAGCAGTTTAGCTATGGCAGGACGGGAGCCGCGAGGCTCCCGTCCTGCCATAGCAAACTACAGTGTCCCGAGGGTAGGCACCCGGGACACTGCAGGAGCCGACCCTGGGGGTGGTGGTCCCCAGGGCCATCAAGGGCTCCAGGAGGGGCCGCGCGGCCCCCTCCCATTCAGTACACAGCCCCGGGAGGTGGTGGTCCCCGGGGCTCTGGGGTCCGTAACGGACCCCCATATTAAAATGTTTAGTGCCCCGGGGAGGTGGCGGTCCCGGGCGTGTGGGGGTCTGGAGCCCCCCCACACTGGTTTTATTTTGAATTTAAAAAAAGCCCCGGGGAGGTGGTGGTCCCCGGGGCTGCGGGAGGGCTCAGAGCCCTCCCGCACCATTTTTTAACTTGGGACTTGGGCCACCCGAGGGCCAATTAACATCGAGCGCGGGAGACCGCGCTCGATTTTTCCGGCAGGATTCGCGCACCCTGAGCGCATCCTGCCGATTTTTTTTTTTAAATGCTTTTTTGCCCAGGGGTCCTTGTGGGACCCCTGAGCAGGCCTAGGGGTTAGGGTGTTTCTACCCTGCCCCCTTTGTGCGTTTTGCGCACTTATTTCTTTTTTTTCTCGGCGGGATACGCGCACCCTAAGCGCATCCCGCCGATTTAAAAAAATATATCTTTTCTGCCCAGGGTGTCCTTGTGGGACCCCTTGAGCAGACCTAGGGGTCAGGGTGTTTCTACCCTGCCCCCTTTTGCGCTTTGCGCACTTGTTTCTGTCCTCGGTTCTACCGAGGACAAAATGGCTGCCAACACTTCTTGATTTGGAGTGTTGACAGCCAATTAGCATGCAGCTCGTGATCGGGAGGGTACGCGGATCCGACGCGCCCATAGATATATATGTGATTTTAATTGTGAATTTCTCAGGAACTACTGAACGGATTTACACCATTTTAGCAAAAGGCACCAGTCTGAACCAAGGGCTACCTCTTTGCCAAATTTGGGGTAATTCCGTTCAGCAGTTCGGGCTGTAGCTGCGACTAAAGGTTCCTATGGAAAATGAATGGGGAAAACGCGTTTTGGGACCCCCCTTTTTCTCGGCCCCCGCTTGACGTATCACCCCGAGACTTTCAGGGTAGGAGCGGACCGGAGCGCCCCAACAAGTTGGAAGCTTTCGCGAAGATTCGTCAACCGACGCCAACGTTATTGCAAATAGAATGTCGCGGATTTCCTATGGATAATAGGTTGTAACTATAACTATCTACTGGCGACCGCCAGTAGATAATATATATATATATATTTTTTTATATATACCATGCCAGTTCCAATTACTCGTACGAATCGAAACCCACACCAGGTAAGACACCACACCACTTGTTTGGATTTGCGCTTGGAATTATTCCGCTGTTATATATATATGTATACATAATACATATATACGTACATACATATATATATTTTTTCTCTTCCAGCAATGTATTTTCTCTCTCAAAAAGAGACATCAAATTAATCTGCGTGGAGCAGCACCTGATATTTATTTTGGGGATCTCTTTCTTCCTCTCTCTCTCTCTCTCTCTCTCTCTCTCCCTCTCTCTCTCTCTCTATATATATATATAGATATATATAGATATATATATATCTATATATATCTATATATATATAGATATATATATATAGATATACACATATATATACATAATTCATATACATATATACATACATATATATATTTATGTGTATATATATATATATATATATATATAGAGAGAGAGAGAGAGAGAGAGAGAGAGAACGAGAAATCGATTTGTATATAGATTTGGATCTGCTTGAGAAACCAGTTACATTATTTTATTTATCTTGCACTTAACGTTTAATTTTTGCATTTATTTGTTGCTTTTTTTTAGTTCAGCTGTGTCGCTACCTTAATGCCATTATGTCAAAGGTCATGAGCATGTGGCAGCACCTTCTCTAACATCATCAGGGTGAAAAAGTAATTTGAAGTCACTTCCTGTGATGTCATCAGTGGCTGAATGTTTCAATTATGTCACTTCTGTTACCCCAGGCATTTTGGTGAATCGACACAAATGTATAAAAAAAGCACACAAAAAATAGATGAGGTAATATTGCATCTGGGAATACTGATACCACAGCACAGTGATTATTCTGGAACCTGCATTTGTGCACAATATTTTGAAGGTTTTTTCCACATGCAGGGCATTTTACTAGAGATACATAATTCTCAACCTTTAAACTTTGTGTAGCATGGCAGGTGAGAGTCAGACCTGTGTGGTGTCAGTGACATCAAATGATATTTTACCCCATGACATCACAGAAATTAACATTATGGGTATCACAGAACTGCCTCCAGTGAGAAGACTGCCTGGAGACCTGCAGTGTCAGGACCCCTATAATCATGCTATTAGTGCAACAACAGAAGCCATCTTTTCCCCCCCTAGTATCTAAAATTAGCCATTGAACAGCAGAATTGTGCATGGGAAGGGGAGCAGAGATCGAGCAAATCTCATCTCAATGGTTCACCAACCTCATGTCAAGGGTAATACCCTATTTTCTCATCACTCTTTGCTCAGATAGTCAGAGGAATGCTGAGGGTAATTATGAGAGATTGACAGCTCTGGTAGTGCTTGCCAGAGATGGAAGTCTGAGTGGACAGTGTTTGTTTAAAAGAGAAAGAATCAGCATGGGGAGTGAGGTGGTGTGTAACTGAAAGAATAGAGGGTAGAAACCTTGAGACAGTCCCAGACTAAACACCATCAAAGAACCTGAAGACCTGCCAACTTGGAAAACATTTTCATCCTTTGAGAGAAGGCTGGGCCTCAGAAATGTCAGTACCTGGAGGTGAGGGTGGACTTTCAGGTCATGACTGCTTGATGTGCCTTGGAGTGACATTGGAAGACTGGGCCAGAAGATGGTTCAGGTCTTTAAGCCATCACGGCTATGAAGGAACATTGGAAGGGTAGATCCTGATGAGGTGGTGACCACCACCTAACCATTCCAAAAACACAAAAGGATTCTGAATTCACCAGCCATGTGTGTCCCAGGGAGGTTGTGAATTCTGTAATGGATTTCAATAAAGCAGACCATGCACACACTAACTGGAAGGGGTATCCAGTTAACTAGGTGTTCACCATATGATAGCAGCTCTTCATCAGCTTGCCGTGTGAAGGTGGCTGATATCGTGGTGGCACTAAGTGTGTTGGCATGTCTGAACTTGCCTGGTGGTTTACAGAAAGGGACTGTGCCTCACTGTAGTGTGTGTCAGAGAGGGTGGGGGGTCATACCAATAACCTCCACACAGTTTCTCAACCTTCTGTGAAGCTTTGAGTCCCACTCTGAGCTGACTCTATCTCTCACTGCCTACTACTTCTCTTTGCACCTCTGCCATACTGTGCACGTGGCGCACACAACACACACGCTCCATCCCATTGGCTGATTTGTGAATGGGCTGGTGAGGGAAGAGGACTCACTCCCATGTGACACCTCCCAAACGCAGGTGAATTAAGAGGTGTGTCAGATATATACCACCAAGTTTGCACTTGTGAAATGCTTCCATGAATGAATCAGTAGTTCTTGGTTTTACTACAAAACTCATGTTACCAATCCAAGCAGGCATTCATTCCCATTGAAATAGGATTACCTCTAAAATTGTACTGAGGGCAGTGGTGCCCAAAAACGTAGGAATACGTGAGCAAATTGGATGGAAAAAAAACAAGTGGGAGGGAAAGGATTTTCCGGATGGCGAAAGCAATAAATGCTTTTATGTGTAAAATGCGCGTGCCCACAAATCATATATCTGGGTATAACATGAAATTTAAGATGTACACTGATTTCTATGCTTATCGAAGCAGAATTTTGTGAATCGTCGAATGCTGAAACCTCTGCATATTACTACTTCTACTATTCGCAGATGTCCAATTTTCGTGAAGTGGGGCCTTTAGATTGTCAAAAAATGAATGAAAGGGAAACAGTGTCTTCTTCAATCAATACTTTCAAATAAAACAGACAGTGCTTACACGTTTGAGGCTGTTTCTCAGTGTCTAGCCAATGTCGCTGGTATCTTCCTCCACGGGTTTCGAATTACGAGGCTTCAGTTCCCACATTCCAGTCTGGAGGCGCCAGCTGCGCACAGCATGCCTGGCCTATGCTGGAATGTAAACAAGAACTGACGCCTGCCTGGCCTTCTGCGCGCGGCCCTCTACGTGCTCCGCCCGGCACGTATCGGAGACGCTCCGTTTACAGTTGGATCCCCGATTTATTTCCATGACCGCAAGTTGCTGAAAATTCCGAAAGGTCTGTACGTATATCTTTAGTCGACTCGTGTGCCTCTATTAAACTGGGAGAATGTGCAGAATGTGGCCGCATCTATATGGAGATGTGTCAGACGTCTCTAATGGTTGTAAGGTTAGGAGTTTCACTTAAAGTAGGTGCGACTTATTTAGTGTAAATCAAATGTTTTCTGAGTTTTGCAATCAAAAGTTGAGACATCGTTTGATTGCCACAATGTTCTCCTCTAGAATTAAGACTCCTCTTTGTCGGAACTGTTCATAGCAAAAATAGTTCTATCACTACGACTACCCTGATAGGGCGAAACCTTTGCGAATACTGAATGAAGCATGCAGAGAATCTGCAGGAAAACTTTTGCCGCCTTAAAATACAAACATAAAGACTATGGGGCATATTAGCAAGACCCACGTTAAAATTATCGCCGTTTTAGCGGCAGTTTCCTGCCGCTAAAACGGCGATAATTTTAACGTGGGTCTTGCTAATATGCCCCTATATATGTTCTTTTGTAAACAAAGGTGTTCAATCCATTCTGTTTTAAACAAATCATTAAGGGGCATATTAGCAAGGCGATTATCGCCACTTTAGCGGGACTTTTCCCCGCTAAAGCGGCGATAATATTATCGCCTTATCAACAAGCTGTCGCTAACTGCTGTTAGCGACATCTTGTAGGCGATAGCGACCGGGTTGGGTGCCGCTTTGCATGCCAGCGATATTTATCGCTAATGGCACGCAAAGTAGGCGTTCCCCACCAACAGCGACTGGAAACAGTCGCTGAGGTCGCTAACGCCTATCAGCGAGGCAGGGGCGGTGATTAGCGAACCAGCGCTAAACACGTTTAGCGCTGGTTTGCTAACACCTGGTCCCACCCTGATTTAGCCATGTAATCCAATGAGAGGTGGATTACATGGCTAAATCCCACTCGCACTATCAGCAAGCAGAACTGGGGAACAGTGTGAATATCGCCTGTTTTCAGGCGATATTCACATTGTTCTCCAAGGTTTCTATCGCTTTGGAGATTAGCATTGCTGATTGCACGCTAACTCCGCGATAGAAACCGGCGATGCCTGGCGATAATTATCCAAGCGCTAATTGCGCTTTGCGATAATTATCGCCAGGCATTGCTAATATGCCCCTAAATTTTCTAGTCCACAACTGGGAACGTCATTGGCACGCACTGCCACTCCCTAAATTTAGCAGATAAGAGAACTGAGGCACGGTGAAATAAAAAGACTTTCCGGGGATACAGGAGTGTGGTTAAATGAGGTAGCAGGGATTCACACAAGGCCTCCCGCTTCCAAGTTTGCTAGTGAGGAACGCAAAGGCTGCATAAAATGTGTGATATATGACTGTTCAGGAGGAGTAGTGTACGTGCACACCCCTGCCAACAGCCTCAAAGGAAAACGTTCTGATGTCATTTTTGGCTGGAAAATGTGATTTATCATCCATGGTACCTAAACTGATAATCTCTGTGACAATCCACTGTCTCTGGCAAATGCTGCAAGGACTGACTGCCTGGCCCTCCCTCCCTGTTACATTAGCATAGCACGAGTGACTGAGAGATTAGCATAGCGCATACCGCACTGTGGATAAAGATGTCCCTACACGCCTGGTCAGTAAAAATAGAAGGCCTAAATATTGCATACAATATTATTACTGTCAGTTCAATGGGAAAATAATGGGAAATATTTCAATATCTTTCTTCCAATTTTAAATAGCTGAAGTGATGCTCAGCTTGGATGAGCAGACTTCGAGAATAAGAACAAACAGATCCCTGGAAAGAGCACAACGGGCTCTTTAAACCGAGATAGGCCCAGGGAGAATTATTGACAGCTTGAAGCATCCGTGCTGATTCCGGCGTTGTGCTGCCATTGGTGGAGGGTCAAGAAGATTGCTTGCGAGTGCCACATGCGCAGCTTTGTAGAAATGTAGGGGCATATTATCTACAGATGCCGATAAATATCGCTAACCGCGTTTAGCGCGGTTTTATTTATCGCCGGCTATCGCTGGATTTTATCGCCCGGTTAGCGCGTTATTAACAACGCTTATCACCAGGGCGATAAAGAATCCAGCGATAGCGGCGTTTTGGGGGGATATCGCTGGAAATTCAGCGATATAACTACAGAGATAGGGAAATCCTTGTAGATACGCCATGGTGGACTTAGCCTGACGATCCACCTCCCATTGAGGGGATGGCTAAGTCAGGATTTTAGGAGGTGTTAGAATCCGGCGAAAAGCGCGCTTAGCGTGACTTTTTACATCCTTAAGAGGTTGCGGGGCCCGCATTGTTAATATCGCGATGTTCAGTTAGCGCCCTTTTCCGTGATGTTTCCAGACGGAACGCCTCCTTTGCATCTCATTAGCGATGTATATCGCTAAGATGCGTAGCGTCACTGAAATGGCTGCTAACATGCGCTAATGCATGTTAGCGCCGCATTGTTAATAGGGCGATGGGATTTTCGCCGCTTTAGCGGCAAAAAGTGCCGCGAGCGGCGATAATGCCCTTGATAATATGCCCCGTAGTTCTAAGTTCCAAGAGTGTGTAGTACTAACATTTCACTTAATACTTTTAACTGAAAGAAGCAGTAACGTCCCTATCCTTAGGGACTGGAGACATGAATGAATATAAAACATCCGTTGAGTCCAGTATTTCTTTTTTGGTGCCTTTTGATTTTACTGAAATTATATGTATTTTATACTTAATTAGAGTGACTTTTAGCCAGGCCTTTTCATCTATTGATTTGTTGCTGTGTCATTCACATTTTTCTTTTGCCCACTACAGCATGCAGGCGGGTTAGTCATGGCGGATTCTAGGATTTTGGGGGCCTTGGGCAGCAGGGCAACGTGCGAGGCCCCTCTAATTTAAATTCATTGTGACATCATGGGAAATGATATCACAGGAAGTGCCATCTGTTGACTATTAGTTCTCTGGCATTGTTGAAGCAACTTTGCAAGAAACAACTTTCTTAGTGTGGATATTAGTAAACCAATAAAACATAAATAATAACCCTAATAAAAAAAAGTATATGTATATTTTAAAGCTCTGTTAAGTGGAGATACATTATATTAATCACATTGGGTGGAAAACTTTGGCTAGGTCTCTCAAAAACTCATAGCCTTACTCAAATGTTAAATTGTTTCCAGGTTAGGGCAATGTGTGTGTCTGTGCATATAGTATTTATATGGTGCAAACTTAGCAGAAAGACAGTGGAAAGCTGTACAGGGTCAAAGCCAAAGACACATTCAACATGTGATAGAATGGTAGCTGGTTGTGGACTGTTAATGTATCATTATGTGGTGTTCATTAATTAATTGAGTATTTAGCTGTTTCCTCAATTCGAGCTGAGTTGATGCTGTGCAGGTGGATTCATGGATATCATTTTAGATATTTAGTGGACTGATAGGAAAGGTCTTTTTTGTGCTCTTTTTTATCTTCTGCCTGAAGCTGTCCTTACTGCAGCTGTGTGGGGAGCCACCAAAGAAGGTGAGTTTGTCTTTCAAATAGGCAGAGGTACCAGTTCTGAAGGTTTTGTAGATGATGCAGCTGGTGTCCCAGGTGGTGTGGGCCGACAAAGGGAGCCTATGGCATTCGGTCAGGGCGGGCAATGTCATATTTCTTCAGGCACAAATGAGGTGTGTTGCAGCATGCAGGATGCCCTTAAGGAGGGGAGGTAGGGCAGGGTGAATTAAAATTCCAAGATGGTTTCCAAGATACCAGTGCAAGATAAGGTGTATGGCACAAAATATTTTTCCAGCAAGAAAGATATGAAAGCTAACAAAACACTTGAAAATAGCTTGGCTTCTCATTAAGATAAATCCTACCAAAAACGAGATGGTGCTAATGTCCATAGCAAATCCTTCGTGGTTCAAAGCTTGCTGGTCTAAATTTACGCACCAAAGGTTATATGTAATCTGGGCATTCACATCAAGATCAATCAATAACTCTAAGTACAAGCCACAAAAGTGTACGGTATTTGCTTTGGCCAAATCAATATCTCGAAGAATTGTTTACCATACATCGACAGCAACTAGCTGATAATAGAACCCAAATCCATGATTCAATTTAGGTTGGATTTTGCTAAGGCAAGTTATTTAGCTGCTCTAAGAAACTCCTCTATGACTTCGACTCATGTAAAATGCAGTAGTCCACTCTCCATCACCTTACAGACGTGGTCGCTGCATTGCCCCTGGGTCAGACGATAATTGGGGGCTATTTTAATGCAGTCATGCAACCATCCCTTGACGCGACCGGCATGCCTTCCCCGGCACGCCTAGCCCATGCCAAGATATTGTCGGATTGGGCGGCTGCTCTTGGTTTATGCGATGTCTGGAGGGTTTGGAATCCCTGAGGGACACAATACACCCACACCTCGGCAGCCCACCACACACACTTTCGCATCGACTTACTCCTCCTGCCTGCCACTGACTGCCAACGCGTCTCCAGTGTCTCTATTCTCCCCCGGGGGATTTTGGACCACTCGGCCATGTCACTACACTTAGGGGGTGCCACAGACGGGGCGCGGATGGTCTGGCGACTGAACGCGTGGTTTTTGCAAGATAAAGCGATCAAGGACGCGATAGAAGTAGAGTTGCGCCACTACTTTCTTACGAATCAGTGCTCGGTCCCCTCCCCGGGCACGCTCTGGGAGGCCGGTAAGGCCACCATCCGAGGAGTGGCCAGAGGCCTGGTGCACGCGAAGCGTGCGGTGCAGTCCGATCGCCTGACTCAACTCGAGGCTCAGGCCACACGGCTGGAACTGTCCCTCTCTGACACAGGGGACACCCAACCGGCGAGGCAGCTGGTAGCGATTTGAGACGAAATCCGACAGATCTCCCTTGATTCTGCCAAGATGTTGTGGCGCTCCTCCATGGCCCGTATTTATGGTTGGGGAGACAAAAATGGAAAGCTGCTGCACAACTTGATTTCCTACCCCAGGGCCAACAGGATAATCCCTGAAATCCGGGACGCCGCCGCGACCCACGACCGCACCTTGCAAGCCATCGCACAGGCCTTCGCGGGCTACTACACTGAGCTGTACTCTGCTCGACCCCCTGAGGCTACTCTAGAGGATCTTCTGGGACGGGCGGCTGTCCAGCTCCCTGCCTCACCAGGGCTGAGATGGCGGACCTGGATCTTCCCTTTACCCCGGAGGAGATACAGGGGGCCATTTCCCAGGGAAGACGCCCGGGCCGGACGGCTTCCCACAAGAGTACTATGCGGCCTACCGAGACTTGTTGGTGCCCCACCTGGTGGGCTCCTTTCCCACAGAGACCGATGTGGCCACCATTGTTGTCATTCCGAAGACCCAACCCCCCTCTGCCACCTGTGCGGACTACCGTCCGATTTCCTTAATCAACACGGAAATGAAGATCTTTGCCACAGCCCTGGCCCAGCGTCTCCGTCCCCTCTTGCACCAGCTGGTCCACCCGGATCAGTGCCACTTTATGCCGGCACGCAGCACCAGACACTGCATACGGCGCCTCCACCTCGCATTGGACCACCGCCACTGTCTGACACCGTACCTGGCGCTTCTACTTATAGATTTTGAGAAGGCCTTCGACACGGTGGACTGGAGGTACTTGGAGGATGTCCTCGTGATGATGGCTTCAGCCCCCAGTTCCGACGCCTTGTCCACGCCCTGTACTCCAATCCCAAAGCTAGGGTCCTTACCAACGGCGCCATCTCGGAGGCATTCCCAATCCAGAGAGGCACGCGCCAGGGGTGTCCCCTCTCACCCCTCTTGTTCGCGCTGGCGATGGAGCCCCTGGCCTGCCCTCATACGCAGCGATCCCCAAGTCCAGGGCTGGTCCTGGGACTCCCGCCACGTGGACAAAATCGCCCTATATGCGGACGATGTACTGCTCTTCTTGGCAGATCCAGAGAGCTCGGGTCCCCGCTGCCTGGAGGTACTCCAGGCCTTTGAGAGCGTCTCGGGCTTACGGCTCAACCCGGCCACATCTACCCTGATCCCCCTCCATCTTTCAAGGGCTTGCTTTGACTGGCAGTTGAATATCCCCATTAGGAGGCAGTCGTTTAAATATCTTGGGATCTGGGTGGCTCTACTCCCGGAGCTGGAATGGGCGCTTAACATTACCCGAAAAAACAAAGTAGAGAGCGAGGATTTTTGGGGCACGTCCTGATCCCCTGGGTAAAGTTGCAAAAAACAATGTGGACGGACCCTGTTGTAGTGTGAATCTATCAATCACTAAGTGTGGTAAGTCCAAGGACCCATTAGGTATATTTAAAAGACCCCTCACACACCAACCTGGTTGGTGTCATGCTTCATCATTGGGGTCCCAACCGGGTGGCCTAATGCCGCCCGTTTGTGCTACGACGCCTGATTACAGCGGAGCAGGTGTGGTGTGAATGTGTGATTTGAGTGTTAAAAATACCTCTGAGAATCCTTGCCAAGTAAGTTTATTAGTGGCGGCTCAGGGTATGGTTAAAAGCTATGTGATGCCAACTAACAAGAAATAATAATCTGTAGTTGTTTAGGTGATGTGGTCTACATGTTTCAGCCCGTTAAAAAATTCAGATGGGCTTTCTTCAGGACCGAGAGTAAAAACGTGAGTGGCAGAGTGAAGGCCACGTGAAAGGTGTAGTACCAACACACACGGTTGGGACCCCAATGATGAAGCATGACACCAACCAGGTTGGTGTGTGAGGGGTCTTTTAAATATACCTAATGGGTCCTTGGACTTACCACACTTAGTGATTGGTAGATTCACACTACAACAGGGTCCGTCCACATTGTTTTTTGCAGCTTAACATTACCCACCTGGTCACAAAAGCCAAAAATGACCTCCGGCACTTGCAAGCCCTACCTCTTAACCCGCTTGGAAGAGGGGCACTTTTCAAAATGATGATCCTTCCCCGCTTTCTATATATCCTTCAGAATACCACCTTTCACTTTCCCGGGAGTTGGTTCCGAGAGTTCGATGGGGTGATCACGAGATTTCTGTGGGGAAGTGGGAGGCCGTGTATCGCCCTGGCCCGCTGCAGGATCCTGCCCTTCGACGGAGGCATGGGTATGACAAATCTCCACCTGTACTACCTAGCCACCAGACTTCTTGTCATCCACGACTGGTTCACTGGGGGGTGGTCTGACCCGGCCTATCGGACGGAACTTAGAAACATGGATTTCCCTCACATTCAAGCCTACCTATATGGAGACCCCATACCACAGGAGATACCGCAGATCACTAGAGCGGTTCTGGTGGCCTGGCGCTCTGCCTTACGACACACGCGTTGGGACAAGCGACTCACTCAACATACACCTCTCTGGCAGGGCACATGGTTGCGAGAGACGGTGGCTCTCACAGGCTTCAGGCAGTGGGACCATGTCGGGATCTCTCTCCTTGGGGACGTTTGGGTGGGAGATCACATCAGGGCCTTCCCTGACTTGCAGCAGCGTCACTCCCTTCACACCTCCCAGTTCTTTAGGTACCTGCAACTCTGCCACGCCCTCACCGCCCATGTCCCACTAGGTACATCTCTACCTGAGTTTAGCCCGTTGGAAGCGCAGGTTATGATGGGAAACCTGGGAAGAGGAGGGGTGTCTCGGATATATCGTTCCCTGGTGAACAACGGCCCAACTACTTTAGCTTTGCTGAGGGCCCGTTGGGAGGGGTGGCTTGGTCCCCTAGAAGACGCAGATTGGCGCGATGCCCTTATGGCTCCCAAAACCCTTACGACCTCCTCTAAACTCCGCGTCATACAACTTTACTATCTCCACATGGCTTATCTTACTCCCGCGCGCTTACACAGGGCGGGGCTGCGCCCCTCTCTGGACTGCACACGTTGCGGCCGGGCTCCGGCTGACTTTTACCATATGGTCTGGTTGTGCCCGGGCCTCGCCCCGTTCTGGTCGGGTGTGGAATCTGAGCACATGCAGACCCTGGGTTGGCAGGTTCCCCACGACCCCCTGCGCCTTCTACTGGGCGTCTTTGATGGACTGGACGGCTCCAGAGCGGATAAACACTTTTTGGGGACGGCGGTCGCTGTGACCAAGCGAGACATTGCGGCGGCCTGGGCTCGGGCTGGTCCCCCTACCCTGCGACAATGGCATCGGGGATGGACTGGTGCGCAGCTCAGGAGGAACCCCTCTTTGAGGCCCGTGGCTGTCCAGCCAAATTCCACAAGGTCTGGGGCAAATGGCTAAACCCATTGTTTTAAACTCCTCGCACTGGTTTTTCCATGTAACAATGTACTGCTCTCCAGCTTGCATGCCTATTTCTCCCACGGTTGTGGCTTTTAAGGACTGTTGGTGGCTGACTCTGCTCTATCTTGTAAGATGTGTGCTTACATGTGTGTCATTTGATTTGATTGCTCTTCAAAATGATAATAAAATTGATTATAAAAAAAAAAATGCAGTAGTCTGCCTTATAGTCAGCATCTCAAGACATGAAAAAAATTCACCATTCCTGCAACTACTCAGTCTAGAGTTGTCTTCAAATCCCTTATGGTCATCCATAAAAGATTACAACATTACTGTCCTACCTTTTGATGGTCCAAATGTTTGTCAGACAAATAAAACTTTACGCTCCACAAATCAGCTCTTCATTGCGGCTGCCAAACTCTGGAACACTCTCCTAGTTATCATTTGCTCAGAATCTATTTTAAATAAATTAAGGAAAGTCATCCAAACCTAGCTTTTAACCAAAACTTTCTATTTCTCTCATTTAAGGTTAGTTTTTTTAGCCATTTTAGTGGCAAGAAGCTTAGCATAATTGGACTCTACCAATAAATATAGCACAATATAAAAACTGTTTTGTATTCCAACTTGGGTGCAAGAAAAGTGAGAAAGCAAGGGTAAAATTAAAGATACTTGTAGGCTAAGTATTTCAAAAAGTGGAAAACTAGAAGACTGAATATTTCCACTGTTCAACATACTTCATCAACTCAAGCCAGATCACATGTTTGTTACAATAAGCTATCTTTAGGACAGGAGATCTATAGGTCTTACTTGAAAATTTTCAAGCACTTACGGTAGACTAAGTGGGCCAATACTAATGTTTTTGTCACTGGCCTGTGTCTGTGTTACAAACTTCCTGATAGGTTCGTTTTTCCTTGGTTGACCCCTTTGTGTTATGATGTATCTTGTCAATAACATGAACATGGAATTGTGTAACATCAGACGTTTTGAATTCTTGTATGGATTTTAAGGTTTTTAACCTAAATAAAGCAATTTTGTGTATAATGATGATGATTATTGGGGGCGTGGCTTGGCCGAGCAGCAAGATGGCTGCTTGTTAAGCAGGCTCTGCCGGCAGGGCTTTATATCCTACATAATCCTTCTACCAGCGGAGCGATCGAGCCCCTAAACAATCAGAGCTACACTCCGTGCATCGCAGTGATCAGAACAAGCCCTCTCCTGAAGCGCAGAACTGCTCTGAGTGTGAACTGCGACCTGTGACGCACTGGGGCGGCTGCGGGCGAGGATGTACTGCGGCCTTGATTCCTGTCCGGGCGCCCCGTGACTGGAAGCTCGTAGCACTGGATGCATCGGGCCACTGCTATCAACACCGCTACCTCTGAGCAGATGCATGCCTCGACTGGCCTGGGGGTGAGCGGATGAGGCCGGAGGCGCTAAACCGAGTGCAGCGACGGTAAGAGCCACACCGCGCTGCAATTGCAGGCTGGATCAGCCCGCGATGGGTCTGAAGCTGTGGCTGCGACATCGACGCACTGAGCCGCCGCCATCAGCTCCGCTAACCCTGAGCAGCCATTTACCCTGAACACCCTGAGGGGAAGAAGGTGCAGCCGGAGGCGCTGCATTGGAGATCGCAGCTGAAGGCGCCGCTCCGAGCTGCCGCTGTGGGCCAGGGGGGCTTGCCATAAGACCGGAGACGCCAATGCGGCCTACCTAGACGAAATCCAGACAGACCCTGATGACGAACATCAGCGGGCAACGGGGCCTGGGCTGCACGCCCCCCAACAGAAGCCGTGTGCACCGCGAGGACGAGCCGCTGCGGTTTGACCACCGGATGCCGGGCCTCGCCTGTGTCCCTTCGTGGCTGTGATGTGGATCACAGAAAGATGCCGCAACCTCTTGAAGTCAACCTAGACGCTCGTCAAGAGCCCTTCGCGGCCAACTGTGAGTACCCACTGAGATCCCTGGGGCTGTGCGGGCCTGTGTGTGTGTGGGCTGGCCATTTGGTGACATCGGGGCTCTGGGCTGCGGCCTTTCCTGGTGGCTGAGGGCACCGCGCACCGCGCGCTGAGCTGTGGGCCCTGTGGACCCGGGGTTACTGCAGGCCATAAGGGAAGGACGGGGGCGGGTGCTGGGTCTGGGCGCAGGGGGAGCGGAGCGACGGGACCCTGAGCACTCGCGCTCCCTGCTGGGGCTGGGGCCTGTGTGCTGCCGAACCACTCATTGCCTAACCGCCTGGCGCTGGCACCTGTCCCACCTGTGGCCCTGCTGGGTGCGAGGACGGGTTGTGCAGCAGACCACATCCCGGTGTCCCTGACTACTCGCGCTGTTCGACGGCGGCACCTCACGGCGTAAGGATAGGCCTGCCCCTCTCCGTGTACAACAATACCGGCATACAATATGGGGAAAAATGATCCAAAGCAGCCCAAACTCACGTTTGACAATAAGCGTCACACCCGCACTATGAATCCTAGCTCTGAACCTGAACTTGAGTCTCAGCCTAGTGGAGACCCACAAGAAGAAGACTTGCGCACAATCATGCTGGAAGTACGCACGAATCTAAAATCCATTGACACTAACGTTGACATGCTCACCTCCAGATTGGACTCAGTGAAGCGTCAAGTAGACTTGCACCACACCAGATTAGATGCCTTAGAAAATCGCGCGACAGAAGCCCACGAATTCCAAGTCGAAACCAAGGAACACTTTCTCAACATGGAAAAAGTCCTGTCAATAATCCAAGCGAAGAACGAAGACTTGGAAGCGCACTCTAGGCGCAATAACCTTCGCATTGCTGGAATAACAGAAACTACAGCCATAGCCAAAATGGAACTGTACGTTGAATCTCTGCTACGTGAACATTTTCCGACGGCATTATCTGCTATGTTCGTGGTAGAGCGTGCGCACAGAACCTTGGGTCCTAGACCACCAGTCGGCGGCACACCTAGGCCCATAATAGCACGTCTCTTAAACTACAGAGACTCAGTCTTAAAAGCAGCTAGAGATCACGGAAACCATCAATCACCAGATCAACAATATCTCCATTTTCCTGATTTCACCCCCCCTGGTCCAGGCCGCGCGTAAAGAATTTCTTCCCACTAAATGGCTCTTGCAGCTGAAATCCCGTATTCAATGCTCTATCCGGCCAAACTCAAGATCTCATACGACGGCCAGGCCCACTTCTTCACTGATGCCAAATCTGCCCTCAAGTATGCCAAACATATTTGCTCTGGACAACGCTCGCCTCGTCCTTCACAACACGCCAAAAAAGAAGCGGGACTTAGCGACAATGACTGATGGCAAACTGCTACCAGGCTGCAATGAAACGCGCCGCCTTGCCTGCACTGCTCCTGTCGCTATCAATTTGTGTTTGTCTTAGGCGCTGTTCTTTAACACACCTGTACTTATGGCTCACCTACTTATCCTGTACATGTTCCCTGAGCCTATAGGTCAGCCCGGCCACCCTGCCCCGCGAGCAGGGAAGTTCGCCGGCTACTCATGCCGCCACAGGGAGAACTCCCATGGTTACAACTGCTTGTTTAGTTTGCGGGTTTGTTGGGGTGGGGGTGGGTAGGGCTTTCACAACCTGTTTTGGGGGTTGGTCTGGGAGGGGGGTTGGACACGGGGTTTTACAAGTTAAGTGGAAAGTTGGAACTCGTCACTTGGACATCGGCTCCATCTGCTTCGTCATGCGCAGGTACAAGCCAAACATTTGTTCACACGGTACATTGCATCTCACGCACGGACACTCCAAGCTTGCCAGCAGGTATGCGCAAATTGGGCTATTTGGGACACGCCCGCCTCCCTAGTAACCATACTCATTGACAGCACCCACATGCATCATGTGGAACATACGTGGCCTTAATGACCATAGAAAAGCCAGGCTGGTCCACCCTTACTTGATAAGGCATAAGATCGACATATGTTTCCTGCAGGAAACACATCTCCAAAGTGCCAACGATTCCAAACTTCATAACAGATACTGCGGGGAGGTGCACTCGGCAGGATATTCCAACTATGCTAGGGGAACAGCAATCCTGTTAAGACGCAACATTGGCTGGACTACTACTAGCTCGATTATTGACCCTGACGGATGCTACATCTTACTGAAAGGCACCTTACACACCACACCGGTAACCCTGGCAGCTGTATATGGCCCCAACACTGACGACCCAGCCCTATTTGAGACTATCTGGTCTAAAATTATGCTAATAGTGGAGGAGTCGATTATAAGGGGGGGAGACTTTAACATCGTTATGCAGGACTCTTTAGATAGGGTAGGAAGTACTCGATCACTGCACCCCAAAGCAAACAACATGCTCACTACTATAATTCAGGAACACAATCTCATCGATATATGGCGCTCCTGGAATCCAAACACCCGAGAGGGCACATGCATCACCACCTTCCACAACGCATGGTCTAGACTAGACTACTGGTTACTGTCTAGGAATGTAGCTACTTGGACCACCGCCGTCAAACACTTACCATTGCAAAAGAAACAATTGATGGACGGAATGCTGCACAATGCAAACATTCACCCCCAGTCATAAGGATCTGGGTTAAATCCATCATTCTTTTGCTCACCACACCACCCCAGTTTGGACCCAGCCATATGCAAATCAGTCTTGACCCTGTTCATTGTGGGAACAGTCCAGCCTGAACTGCCAAGGCAGGTCCTCCCTGGACCGTAAACAAGCATCCTGGGACCGGTTTCAGGGCATCACGCTTCTTCAGCCAGGCTAGCTTGAATCCAGTGGTGTAGTGAGCACGGGACCCACGTCTGGACATACCCTTCGCACTTAGGGCGACAAATGCAAAAAAAACAATTGATGGACGGAATGCTGGACAATGCAAACATTCACCCCCAGTCACAAGGATCTGGGTTAAATCCATTATTCTTTTCCTCACCACACCACCCCAGGTTGGACCCAGCCATATGCAAATCAGTCTTGACCCTGTTCCTTGTGGGAACAGTCCAGCCCGAACTGCCAAGCCAGGTCCTCCCTGGACCAGAAACAAGCATCCTGGGACCAGTTTCAGGGCATCACCCTTCTTCAGCCAGGCTAGCTTGAATCCAGTGGTGTAGTGAGCACGGGACCCACGTCTGGGCATACCCTTCGCACTTAGGGTGACAAATGCAAAAAAAACAATTGATGGACGGAATGCTGGACAATGCAAACATTCACCCCCAGTCACAAGGATCTGGGTTAAATCCATCATTCTTTTGCTCACCACACCACCCCAGTTTGGACCCAACCATATGCAAATCAGTCTTGACCCTGTTCCTTGTGGGAACAGTCCAGCCGCCCGAACTGCCAAGCCAGGTCCTCCCTGGACCGGAAACAAGCATCCTGGGACCGGTTTCAGGGCATCACCCTTCTTCAGCCAGGCTAGCTTGAATCCAGTGGTGTAGTGAGCACGGGACCCACGTCTGGGAATACCCTTCACAATTAGGGCGACAAATGCAAAAGAAACAATTGATGGAGGGAATGCTGGACAATGCAAACATTCACCCCCAGTCACAAGGATCTGGGTTAAATCCATTATTCTTTTCCTCACCACACCACCCCAGGTTGGACCCAGCCATATGCAAATCAGTCTTGACCCTGTTCCTTGTGGGAACAGTCCAGCCCGAACTGCCAAGCCAGGTCCTCCCTGGACCAGAAACAAGCATCCTGGGACCAGTTTCAGGGCATCACCCTTCTTCAGCCAGGCTAGCTTGAATCCAGTGGTGTAGTGAGCACGGGACCCACGTCTGGGCATACCCTTCGCACTTAGGGTGACAAATGCAAAAAAAACAATTGATGGACGGAATGCTGGACAATGCAAACATTCACCCCCAGTCACAAGGATCTGGGTTAAATCCATCATTCTTTTGCTCACCACACCACCCCAGTTTGGACCCAACCATATGCAAATCAGTCTTGACCCTGTTTCTTGTGGGAACAGCCCGAACTGCCAAGCCAGGTCCTCCCTGGACCGGAAACAAGCATCCTGGGACCGGTTTCAGGGCATCACCCTTCTTCAGCCAGGCTAGCTTGAATCCAGTGGTGTAGTGAGCACGGGACCCACGTCTGGGCATACCCTTCGCACTTAGGGCGATAAATGCAAAAGAAACAATTGATGGACGGAATGCTGGACAATGCAAACATTCACCCGCAGTCACAAGGATCTTGGTTAAATCCATCATTCTTTGCTCACCACACCACCCCACCCCAGTTTGGACCCAGCCATATGCAAATCAGTCTTGACCCTGTTCCTTGTGGGAACAGTCCAGCCCGAACTGCCAAGCCAGGTCCTCCTGGACTGGACTGGAAACAAGCATCCTGGGACCGGTTTCAGGGCATCACCCTTCTTCAGCCAGGCTAGCTTGAATCCAGTGGTGTAGTGAGCACGGGACCCACGTCTGGGCATACCCTTCGCACTTAGGGCGACAAATGCAAAAGAAACAATTGATGGACGGAATGCTGGACAATGCAAACATTCACCCCCAGTCACAAGGATCTGGGTTAAATCCATCATTCTTTTGCTCACCACACCACCCCAGTTTGGACCCAGCCATATGCAAATCAGTCTTGACCCTGTTCCTTGGGGAACAGTCCAGCCCGAACTGCCAAGCCAGGTCCTCCCTGGACCGGAAACAAGCATCCTGGGACCGGCTTCAGGGCATCACCCTTCTTCAGCCAGGCTAGCTTGAATCCATTGGTGTAGTGATCATGGGACCCTCGTCTGGGCATACCCTTTGCACTTAGGGCGACAAATGCAAAAGAAACAATTGATGGATCGAATTGCTGGACAATGCAAACATTCACCCCCAGTCACAAGGATCTGGGTTAAATCCATCATTCTTTTGCTCACCACACCTCCCCAGTTTGGACCCAGCCATATGCAAATTAGTCTTGACCCTGTTCCTTGTGGGAACAGTCCAGCCCGAACTGCCAAGCCAGGTCCTCCCTGGACCGGAAACAAGCATCCTGGGACCGGTTTCAGGGCATCACCCTTCTTCAGCCAGGCTAGCTTGAATCCAGTGGTGTAGTGAGCACGGGACCCCATGTCTGGGCATACCTTCGCACTTAGGGCGACAAAATGCAAAAAGAAACAATTGATGGACGTAATGCTGGACAATGCAAACATTCACCCCCAGTCACAGGATCTGGGTTAAATCCATCATTCTTTTGCTCACCACACCACCCCAGTTTGGACCCAGCCAAATGCAAATCAGTCTTGACCCTGTTCCTTGTGGGAACAGTCCAGCCCGAACTGCCAAGCCAGTTCCTCCCTGGACCAGAAACAAGCATCCTGGGACCGGTTTCAGGGCATCACCCTTCTTCAGCCAGGCTAGCTTGAATCCAGTGGTGTAGTGAGCACGGGACCCACGTCTGGGCATACCCTTCGCACATAGGGCGACAAATGCAAAAGAAACAATTGATGGACGGAATGCTGGACAATGCAAACATTCACCCCCAGTCATAAGGATCTGGGTTAAATCCATCATTCTTTTGCTCACCACACCACCCCAGTTTGGACCCAGCCATATGCAAATAAGTCTTGACCCTGTTCCTTGTGGGAACAGACCAGCTCGAACTGCCAAGCCAGGTCCTCCCTGGACCGGAAACAAGCATCCTGGGACCGGTTTCAGGGCATCACCCTTCTTCAGCCAGGCTAGCTTGAATCCAGTGGTGTAGTGAGCACGGGACCCACGTCTGGGCATACCCTTCGCACTTAGGGCGACAAATGCAAAAGAAACAATTGATGGACGGAATGCTGGACAATGCAAACATTCACCCCCAGTCACAAGGATCTGGGTTAAATCCATCATTCTTTTGCTCACCACTCCACCCCAGTTTGGACCCAACCATATGCAAATCAGTCTTGACCCTGTTCCTTGTGGAAACAGTCCAGCCTGAACTGCCAAGCCAGGTCCTCCCTGAACCGGAAACAAGCATCCTGGGAATGGTTTCAGGGAATCACCCTTCTTCAGCCATGCTAGCTTGAATCCAGTGGTGTAGTGAGCACGGGACCCACGTCTGGGCATACCCTTCGCACTTAGGGCGACAAATGCAAAAGAAACAATTGATGGACGGAATGCGGGACAATGCAAACATTCACCCCCAGTCACAAGGATATGGGTTAAATCCATCATTCTTTTGCTCACCACACCACCCCAGTTTGGACCCAGCCATATGCAAATCAGTCTTGACCCTGTTTCTTGTGGGAACAGACCGAAATGCCAAGCCAGGTCCTCCCTGGACCAGAAACAAGCATCCTGGGACCGGTTTCAGGGCATCACCCTTCTTCAGCCAGGCTAGCTTGAATCCAGTGGTGTAGTGAGCACGGGACCCACGTCTGGGAATACCCTTCGCACTTAGGGCGACAAATGCAAAAGAAACAATTGATGGAGGGAATGCTGGACAATGCAAACATTCACCCCCAGTCACAAGGATCTGGGTTAAATCCATCATTTTTTTCTCACCACACCACCCCAGTTTGGACCCAGCCATATGCAAATCAGTCTTGACCCTGTTCCTTGTGGGAACTGTCCAGCCCGAACTGCCAAGCCAGGGCCTCCCTGGACCGGAAACAAGCATCCTGGGACCGGTTTCAGGGCATCACCCTTCTTCAGCCAGGCTAGCTTGAATCCAGTGGTGTAGTGAGCACGGGACCCACGTCTGGGCATACCCTTCGCACTTAGGGCGACAAATGCAAAAGAAACAATTGATGGACGGAATGCTGGACAATGCAAACATTCACCCGCAGTCACAAGGATCTTGGTTAAATCCATCATTTTTTTGCTCACCACACCACCCCACCCCAGTTTGGACCCAGCCATATGCAAATCAGTCTTGACCCTGTTCCTTGTGGGAACAGTCCAGCCCGAACTGCCAAGCCAGGTCCTCCCTGGACTGGACTGGAAACAAGCATCCTGGGACCGGTTTCAGGGCATCACCCTTCTTCAGCCAGGCTAGCTTGAATCCAGTGGTGTAGTGAGCACGGGACCCACGTCTGGGCATACCCTTCGCACTTAGGGCGACAAATGCAAAAGAAACAATTGATGGACAGAATGCTGGACAATGCAAACATTCACCCCCAGTCACAAGGATCTGGGTTAAATCCATCATTCTTTTGCTCACCACACCACCCCAGTTTGGACCCAGCCATATGCAAATCAGTCTTGACCCTGTTCCTTGTGGGAACAGTCCAGCCCGAACTGCCAAGCCAGGTCCTCCCTGGACCGGAAACAAGCATCCTGGGACCGGTTTCAGGGCATCACCCTTCTTCAGCCAGGCTAGCTTGAATCCATTGGTGTAGTGATCATGGGACCCTCGTCTGGGCATACCCTTTGCACTTAGGGCGACAAATGCAAAAGAAACAATTGATGGACGAATTGCTGGACAATGCAAACATTCACCCCCAGTCACAAGGATCTGGGTTAAATCCATCATTCTTTTGCTCACCACACCTCCCCAGTTTGGACCCAGCCATATGCAAATCAGTCTTGACCCTGTTCCTTGTGGGAACAGTCCAGCCCGAACTGCCAAGCCAGGTCCTCCCTGGACCGGAAACAAGCATCCTGGGACCGGTTTCAGGGCATCACCCTTCTTCAGCCAGGCTAGCTTGAATCCAGTGGTGTAGTGAGCACGGGACCCATGTCTGGGCATACCCTTCGCACTTAGGGCGACAAATGCAAAAGAAACAATTGATGGACGTAATGCTGGACAATGCAAACATTCACCCCCAGTCACAGGATCTGGGTTAAATCCATCATTCTTTTGCTCACCACACCACCCCAGTTTGGACCCAGCCAAATGCAAATCAGTCTTGACCCTGTTCCTTGTGGGAACAGTCCAGCCCGAACTGCCAAGCCAGTTCCTCCCTGGACCAGAAACAAGCATCCTGGGACCGGTTTCAGGGCATCACCCTTCTTCAGCCAGGCTAGCTTGAATCCAGTGGTGTAGTGAGCACGGGACCCACGTCTGGGCATACCCTTCGCACATAGGGCGACAAATGCAAAGAAACAATTGATGGACGGAATGCTGGACAATGCAAACATTCACCCCCAGTCACAAGGATCTGGGTTAAATCCATCATTCTTTTGCTCACCACACCACCCCAGTTTGGACCCAGCCATATGCAAATAAGTCTTGACCCTGTTCCTTGTGGGAACAGTCCAGCTCGATCTGCCAAGCCAGGTCCTCCCTGGACCGGAAACAAGCATCCTGGGACCGGTTTCAGGGCATCACCCTTCTTCAGCCAGGCTAGCTTGAATCCAGTGGTGTAGTGAGCACGGGACCCACGTCTGGGCATACCCTTCGCACTTAGGGCGACAAATGCAAAAGAAACAATTGATGGACGGAATGCTGGACAATGCAAACATTCACCCCCAGTCACAAGGATCTGGGTTAAATCCATCATTCTTTTGCTCACCACTCCACCCCAGTTTGGACCCAACCATATGCAAATCAGTCTTGACCCTGTTCCTTGTGGAAACAGTCCAGCCTGAACTGCCAAGCCAGGTCCTCCCTGAACCGGAAACAAGCATTCTGGGAATGGTTTCAGGGAATCACCCTTCTTCAGCCATGCTTGCTTGAATCCAGTGGTGTAGTGAGCACGGGACCCACGTCTGGGCATACCCTTCGCACTTAGGGCGACAAATGCAAAAGAAACAATTGATGGACGGAATGCTGGACAATGCAAACATTCACCCCCAGTCACAAGGATATGGGTTAAATCCATCATTCTTTTGCTCACCACACCACCCCAGTTTGGACCCAGCCATATGCAAATCAGTCTTGACCCTGTTTCTTGTGGGAACAGACCGAAATGCCAAGCCAGGTCCTCCCTGGACCAGAAACAAGCATCCTGGGACCGGTTTCAGGGCATCACCCTTCTTCAGCCAGGCTAGCTTGAATCCAGTGGTGTAGTGAGCACGGGACCCACGTCTGGGAATACCCTTCGCACTTAGGGCGACAAATGCAAAAGAAACAATTGATGGAGGGAATGCTGGACAATGCAAACATTCACCCCCAGTCACAAGGATCTGGGTTAAATCCATCATTTTTTTCTCACCACACCACCCCAGTTTGGACCCAGCCATATGCAAATCAGTCTTGACCCTGTTCCTTGTGGGAACTGTCCAGCCCGAACTGCCAAGCCAGGGCCTCCCTGGACCGGAAACAAGCATCCTGGGACCGGTTTCAGGGCATCACCCTTCTTCAGCCAGGCTAGCTTGAATCCAGTGGTGTAGTGAGCACGGGACCCACGTCTGGGCATACCCTTCGCACTTAGGGCGACAAATGCAAAAGAAACAATTGATGGACGGAATGCTGGACAATGCAAACATTCACCCCAAGTCACAAGGATCTGGGTTAAATCCATCATTCTTTTGCTCACCACACCACCCCAGTTTGGACCCAGCCATATGCAAATCAGTCTTGACCCTGTTCCGTGTGGGAACAGTCCAGCCCGAACTGCCAAGCCAGGTCCTCCCTGGACCGGAAACAAGCATCCTGGGACCGGTTTCAGGGCATCACCCTTCTTCAGCCAGGCTAGCTTGAATCCAGCGGTGTAGTGAGCACGGGACCCATGTCTGGGCATTCCCTTCGCACTTAGGGCGACAAATGCAAAAGAAACAATTGATGGACGTAATGCTGGACAATGCAAACATTCTCCCCCAGTCACAGGATCTGGGTTAAATCCATCATTCTTTTGCTCACCACACCACCCCAGTTTGGACCCAGCCAATGGAAATCAGTCTTGACCCTGTTCCTTGTGGGAACAGTCCAGCCCGAACTGCCAAGCCAGTTCCTCCCTGGACCAGAAACAAGCATCCTGGGACCGGTTTCAGGGCATCACCCTTCTTCAGCCAGGCTAGCTTGAATCCAGTGGTGTAGTGAGCACGGGACCCACGTCTGGGCATACCCTTCGCACATAGGGCGACAAATGCAAAAGAAACAATTGATGGACGGAATGCTGGACAATGCAAACATTCACCCCCAGTCATAAGGATCTGGGTTAAATCCATCATTCTTTTGCTCACCACACCACCCCAGTTTGGACCCAGCCATATGCAAATCAGTCTTGAACCTGTTCCTTGTGGGAACAGTCCAGCTCGAACTGCCAAGCCAGGTCCTCCCTGGACCGGAAACAAGCATCCTGGGACCGGTTTCAGGGCATCACCCTTCTTCAGCCAGGCTAGCTTGAATCCAGTGGTGTAGTGAGCACGGGACCCACGTCTGGGCATACCCTTCGCACTTAGGGCGACAAATGCAAAAGAAACAATTGATGGACGGAATGCTGGACAATGCAAACATTCACCCCCAGTCACAAGGATCTGGGTTAAATCCATCATTCTTTTGCTCACCACTCCACCCCAGTTTGGACCCAGCCATATGCAAATCAGTCTTGACCCTGTTCCTTGTGGAAACAGTCCAGCCCGAACTGCCAAGCCAGGTCCTCCCTGGACCGGAAACAAGCATCCTGGGACTGGTTTCAGGGAATCACCCTTCTTCAGCCATGCTAGCTTGAATCCAGTGGTGTAGTGAGCACGGGACCCACGTCTGGGCATACCCTTCGCACTTAGGGCGACAAATGCAAAAGAAACAATTGATGGACGGAATGCTGGACAATGCAAACATTCACCCCCAGTCACAAGGATCTGGGTTAAATCCATCATTCTTTTGCTCACCACACCACCCCAGTTTGGACCCAGCCATATTCAAATCAGTCTTGACCCTGTTTCTTGTGGGAACAGACCGAAATGCCAAGCCAGGTCCTCCCTGGACCGGAAACAAGCATCCTGGGACCGGTTTCAGGGCATCACCCTTCTTCAGCCAGGCTAGCTTGAATCCAGTGGTGTAGTGAGCACGGGACCCACGTCTGGGAATACCCTTCGCACTTAGGGCGACAAATGCAAAAGAAACAATTGATGGAGGGAATGCTGGACAATGCAAACATTCACCCCCAGTCACAAGGATCTGGGTTAAATCCATCATTCTTTTGCTCACCACACCACCCCAGTTTGGACCCAGCCATATGCAAATCAGTCTTGACCCTGTTCCTTGTGGGAATAGTCCAGCCCGAACTGCCAAGCCAGGTCCTCCCTGGACCGGAAACAAGCATCCTGGGACCGGTTTCAGGGCATCACCCTTCTTCAGCCAGGCTAGCTTGAATCCAGTGGTGTAGTGAGCACGGGACCCACGTCTGGGCATACCCTTCGCACTTAGGGTGACAAATGCAAAAGAAACAATTGATGGACGGAATACTGGACAATGTAAACATTCACCCCCAGTCACAAGGATCTGGGTTAAATCCATCATTCTTTTGCTCACCACACAACCCCAGTTTGGACCCAGCCATGTGCAAGTCAGTCTTGACCCTGTTCCTTGTGGGAACAGTCCAGCCCGAACTGCCAAGCCAGGTCCTCCCTGGACCGGAAACAAGCATCCTGGGACCGGTTTCAGGGCATCACCCTTCTTCAGCCAGGCTAGCTTGAATCCAGTGGTGTAGTGAGCACGGGACCCACGTCTGGGAATACCCTTCGCACTTAGGGCGACAAATGCAAAAGAAACAATTGATGGACGGTTGCTGGACAATGCAAACATTCACCCCCAGTCACAAGGATCTGGGTTAAATCCATCATTCTTTTGCTCACCACACCACCCCAGTTTGGACCCACCCATATGCAAATCAGTCTTGACCCTATTCTTTGTGGGAACAGTCCAGACCGAACTGCCAAGCCAGGTCCTCCCTGGACCGGAAACAAGCATCCTGGGACCGGTTTCAGGTCATCACCCTTCTTCAGCCAGGCTAGCTTGAATCCAGTGGTGTAGTGAGCACGGGACCCACGTCTGGGCATACCCTTCGCACTTAGGGCAACAAATGCAAAAGAAACAATTGATGGACGGAATGCTGGACAATGCAAACATTCACCCCCAGTCACAACGATCTGGGTTAAATCCATCATTCTTTTGCTCACCACACCACCCCAGTTTGGACCCAGCCATATGCAAATCAGTCTTGACCCTGTTCCTTGTGGGAACAGTCCAGCCCGAACTGCCAAGCCAGGTCCTCCCTGGACCGGAAACAAGCATCCTGGGACCGGTTTCAGGGCATCACCCTTCTTCAGCCAGGCTAGCTTGAATCCAGTGGTGTAGTGAGCACGGGACCCACGTCTGGGCATACCCTTCGCACTTAGGGCGACAAATGCAAAAGAAACAATTGATGGACGGAATGCTGGACAATGCAAACATTCACCCCCAGTCACAAGGATCTGGGTTAAATCCATCATTTTTTTTGCTCACCACACCACCCCAGTTTGGACCCAGCCATATGCAAATCAGTCTTGACCCTGTTCCTTGTGGGCACAGTCCAGCCCGAACTGCCTAGCCAGGTCCTCCCTGGACCGGAAACAAGCATTCTGGGACCGGTTTCAGGGCATCATCCTTCTTCAGCAAGGCTAGCTTGAATCCAGTGGTGTAGTGAGCACGGGACCCACGTCTGGGCATACCCTTCGCACTTAGGGCGACAAATGCAAAAGAAACAATTGATGGACGGAATGCTGGACAATGCAAACATTCACCCCCAGTCACAAGGATCTGGGTTAAATCCATCATTCTTTTGCTCACCACACCACCCCAGTTTGGACCCAGCCATATGCAAATCAGTCTTGACCCTGTTCCTTGTGGGAACAGTCCAGCCCGAACTGCCAAGCCAGGTCCTCCCTGGACCAGAAACAAGCATCCTGGGACCGGTTTCAGGGAATCACCCTTCTTCAGCCAGGCTAGCTTGAATCCAGTGGTGTAGTGAGCACGGGACCCACGTCTGGGCATACCCTTCGCACTTACGGCGACAAATGCAAAAGAAACAATTGATGGACGGAATGCTGGACAATGCAAACATTTACCCCCAGTCACAAGGATCTGGGTTAAATCCATCATTCTTTTGCTCACCACACCACCCCAGTTTGGACCCAGCCATATGCAAATCAGTCTTGACCCTGTTCCTTGTGGGAACAGTCCAGCCCGAACTGCCAAGCCAGGTCCTCCCTGGACCGGAAACAAGCATCCTGGGACCGGTTTCAGGGAATCACCCTTCTTCAGCCAGGCTAGCTTGAATCCATTGGTGTAGTGAGCACGGGGCCACGTCTGGGCATACCCTTTGCACTTAGGGCGACAAATGCAAAAGAAACAATTGATGGACGGATTGCTGGACAATGCAAACATTCACCCCCAGTCTCAAGGATCTGGGTTAAATCCATCATTCTATTGCTCACCACACCTCCCCAGTTTGGACCCAGCCATATGCAAATCAGTCTTGACCCTGTTCCTTGTGGGAACAGTCCAGCTCGAACTGCCAAGCCAGGTCCTCCCTGGACCGGAAACAAGCATCCTGGGACCGGTTTCAGGGCATCACCCTTCTTCAGCCAGGCTAGCTTGAATCCAGTGGTGTAGTGAGCACGGGACCCATGTCTGGGCATACCCTTCGCACTTAGGGCGACAAATGCAAAAGAAACAATTGATGGATGTAATGCTGGACAATGCAAACATTCACACCCAGTCACAGGATCTGGGTTAAATACACCATTCTTTTGCTCACCACACCACCCCATTTTGGACCCAGCCATATGCAAATCAGTCTTGACCCTGTTCCTTGTGTGAACAGTCCAGCCTGAACTGCCAAACCAGGTCCTCCCTGGACCGGAAACAAGCATCCTGGGACCGGTTTCAGGGCATCACCCTTCTTCAGTCAAGCTCGCTTGAATCCAGTGGTGTAGTGAGCACGGGACCCACGTCTGGGCATACCCTTCGCACTTAGGGCGACAAATGCAAAAGAAACAATTGATGGACGGAATGCTGGACAATGCAAACATTCACCCCCAGTCACAAGGATCTGGGTTAAATCCATCATTCTTTTGCTCACCACACCACCCCAGTTTGGACCCAGCCATATGCAAATCAGTCTTGACCCTGTTCCTTGTGGGAACAGTCCAGCCCGAACTGCCAAGGCAGGTCCTCCCTGGACCGGAAACAAGCATCCTGGGACCGGTTTCAGGGCATCACCCTTCTTCAGCCAGGCTAGCTTGAATCCAGTGGTGTAGTGAGCACGGGACCCACGTCTGGGCATACCCTTCGCACTTAGG